>OY728141.1:102546644-103746644 GCA_963277665.1 Viscum album
TCTGTTGGTATATCCTCCATTTTTAGTAGTTTTTGATCAACTTTACAGAGATTAATATTTTTTGAAGATTGACCTTCGATCTGTATATCATCAATTGCGTGTGAGGAAGGAAGATATTATAAAGATGGTATTTTGAACTAGGTATTAACATTATGAGTTTACAGTAATTCCATTTGGACTAACTAATACACCCTCTTCTTTTATGGATCTAATGAAGAGAGTGTTCAGTGAACATATTGATGATTTTTTGTGGTATTTATTGATGATATCTTGATATATTCCATAATCTATGAGGACCATGAGAACCACTTATAGGTTGTTCTGAAGACTCTTAGAAGAAAAGAGTTATATGGGAAGTTTAGAAAGTGAGAATTATAGATACAAATATTTTATTTTCTTTTCCATATTGTCCCTTAGGATGGAATATTAGTTAATCCTACAAATATAAAGGCATTCCAAGAATGTCCAACACCAATGAATATAACTGAGGTATGTAGTTTCATTGGTTTACCAGGTTATTATCAGCATTTCATCCAAATTTTATCCAATTAGCTAACCTGTTAACCAAGATTACTCATAAATGGGTTATGTTAATATGGTCAAAAGAATGTGAAAAATGTATTGAAGAATTGAAGAGGATATTATTTAATGATTTGATCTTGACTCTACCATCAGAAAATGGTGTATTTGTGATTTATAATGATGCATCAAATAAAGGAATTGGTTTTATCATTATGAAGAATGATAGAGTTATTGTCTATGCATCAAGTATGTTAAAAACTCAAGAATATAACTATCCATATCATGATCTTGAGTTAGAATCTATAATATTTTCCCTAAAGATAAGAAGACACTATCTCTATGGTGAAATATATGAGATACATACAGATCATAAAAGTTTGAAATATATCTTCTCATAGAAAGAACTCTACATGAAGAAAAGACGATGGATTTAGATACTCAAGGATTATGATTTTTTAATATACTACTACCTAGGGAAGGTGAATAAAGTATCATATGAATTGAGAAAGTTTATGGAGTTATAAAAAAGATTAGGATTGACTAGGACCCTATGTACATGGATCTAGAAGAGATTCATATGGAAATTATCAAGGAAGTTGAAACATCATTACTTTCTCAAATTATTACCAACCCATATTTATTAGAAAGAATTAAAAGTTCTCAGTCCGATGGTGAAAATTTTAAAAAGAAAATTAAAGCTGTGAATGATGGGAAATTGGTAAACTTCATATAAAAAGATGGAATCTTAAAATTTTGGAAGAGGATTTGTGTTCCTCTTATACCCTAGATAAAGAGGTAATTATTGGATTATTTCCATATCACAAATTTCTCTATACACCCTAGTAGAAAAAATATGTATAAATATTTGAAGGAACATTTCTGGTGGGACAATATGAAGTAGGAAATTGTTGATTGTTTATCAAGATGTTTATCCTATCAATAGCTGAAGGATAAAAGATAACATCAAAGAGGTGTCGTGAGACCTCTGTTTATTACTTCATGTAAATGGTATGATATTACTTTGTATTTTGTCACTTTATTACCAAAAAATCCAAGAAAAAATGATACAATATGGGTAATTGTTGATCAACATATAAAATGTTCACATTTCTTTGCAAAAAGGGAAGATTTTTCACTAGAGAACCTTGTATGAATCTATATTAATGAAGTTGTAAGAATTCAAAGAACACCTATTTCAATTTAATTTGACCATGATCTATGATTTACATAAAAATTCTAGAAAATTATTTAGAAATATTTATACATTGAGATTCATTTAAGTATAGTTTATCACCCTCAAATTGATGGACAATCTTAAAGGACCATTCAAACTTTAGTATACATATAAGGATCATGCTCATATGACATTCAAGATATATGGGATCATTATTTACCTTTTATAGAGTTTTAATACAATAATATTTTCCATTCATATATTTGGATGGAACCATATGAATAATTGTATGGAAATATATGTCGTACACCAACTTGTTGGGATGAAGTTGGTGAAAGGAAGCTTGTAGGCCCAGAACTTCTGGAGGAAACAAAAACAATGGTAAAGACTATTAAAACACATATCAAATCATCTCAAAGTATGAAAAATAACTATGATGATAATGAAAGGATGGATATGGAATTTCAAGTGGGATATCATGTTTAATTGAAAGTAACTCCATGCAAGGGTGTTATAAATTTGGAAAGAAATGAAAACTAATCCCCAAGTACATTGGTTATTTTGAAATCTTTGAGAGAATTGGAGTTGTGGCTTATCATATATAAATGCCACCTATCCTTTCTAAAGTAAAAAATGTGTTCCACATATCTTCATTAAGGAAGTGCATGACAGACCCAACACATGTCCTCACTTATGAAGGAATAGAATTTGAACTTGATTTATCTTACTGTGAAGAGCTTATCTAGATTCTGGACACTATAGAGAACGTGTTGAGGAGTTGAATGACTCAGCGGGTAAATTTACATTGGAAAAACCCTAAAATTAAAGGGGAGGCATGGGAAGAGAAGGAATCTATGATGAAGAGCTACCCAACTCCTTTTATGAGGTGGAATTTTGGAAATTTTGAGGGTGAAATTTTTTGAAGTACGGGAGAATTTAACACCCCAAGATTTTATGGTATTCCACTTTTAAAATTTATCATCTTCGATAGTTTATTCTTCACACAACACCAAATTTAAAACCATAATATATTATTAAACACAATTGTTGGAATAGTAATATGACCATTAAGAATAATAATATGATTAATGGAATAGTAACTTCACCCATGAAAGTATAAATAAAATTTAGGTATCTTATAAATGAAAATATGGTATATTTACATCATAGAATAAGTAAATAAATGTTTTAAAAATGATAAATTTGGTGTTTTTATTTTTATAAGTCATAAATATTTAATTAAAATTTTATAATTAAAATTATTATTTAAAAGAAAATATATTTTCATAAAATAGACTCATAAATTAATTTTTTTCTTGTGATTATAAGATAATTTTATGAGACCTTAATTAATTTTTCAAAGTGTTATAAAATCTATTATAATTTTAAAATTTGTATTTTTCGAATAAATTTTGATTTTAATTAAAATTTAAATTACTAATATTTATAAAATTAATTTAATAAAATGGAATTTATTTTTTAATTCTATAATCCAAATATTGGTTAGGGTAAATTTTTGGGATTTTTTAAAAATAGTTAATATTTTATGAATAGTGAAATAAGATAATTTACTGTATTTAATAAATACCTGAATTATTGAGTCATATGTGATTTATGGATGATGTAAGTCCATGATCTAGAACTATACTTCATTATTTTAATATATTTAGTGATAATTCTCAAACTATTCATAGTTTTGAGAAAAAATAATAAACAAATGAATAAAATGTTCAAAAACACCCCTCTCCTCCACTATAAATACCATCCCTTATCCTCGCACCTTCAAATCATAGAATCTTGATTAAATTCAGACCTTTTCCTCTCCTAAACCTATAAAAAACTTTATTTTCTTTATGTTCTCACCAAAAGACCATTTCAAAGTTCCTTAAGTAGGTTCTCAAGGAGAGGATTTCAAGAGGTAAAATCCTCATTCGTTCTTTTAATTTCCTCTCAATTTTTTTATTTTCTTATCCTTACCTCACCTACCCATTCCAAAGTGACATGATAACTCTGGTATATTTTATATATTGAAATTTTATTATATCAGTGGAAAATCCACCATCAAGTCTCTTCTCCTCTTCCTTTTATTATAAAGATAAGAACATTGTTTGTGAGGTGCTGATTTACCACCTTCATGGACGATGTGTTTTTTTTTCAATTATATCTTAAAATATGAAAGTAAAACCATTTTTATGGTTAAAAAATATTATAATATATTAATTAAATCTTATCTAATGTTCTGGAACCAGTATATATACATAATATTAATTAATAAAACTAAACTAGTTTGTGATGATCGAAAACCCGCCAAAATAATTTAAATGATTATAACTAACGCCATATCTAATGATTCATCCTCACACAAAATAACCAAATGAATTATATTAAAATTTAATATTATTTAATATCATTAATAATATATAATTTAAATTCTAGTCAACTATTTTTATTTTACATGATCTTCCATATTCATATAAAAGTAAACTAATCATGAAAACCAAGGAAAAGAACACCCCAAATGAAGAAATTTAATCTTATAATTCATAAAAAAGACCATAATTGAACTTAATAAAATTATAATAAAATAAATAATTGTTTAATAGGTTATAAATTAAATTATTAATGAATATAATTTCATTATTCAGGAAATTGTGTGCAATTTCATAACACTTTTGGACATAATGTAAAGGATTCTACCCAAACCTCCATTTTTCATATGGGTTTTTATTTCTCTCTATTTACACCAATGTAATTATTCTTTATTTTTATATAATTATTATAAATAATGTGAATATGTTCCAAAAATATATATAGATAGATCATTTCATATTTATTTAATGGGTAAAACATGTTTTATAAGGTTCCCTTTTCAATTCCTTCTAATAAGTAAACCAAATTAAATGGAACTTCTTGATTTCTTACCAATATTCAAGTACCACACATAATTTATTTTACAATAGAATTATTTTTTTAAAATCCCTAATTTTGTCATGAAAAACTTATTTTTTTAATTTCTGGTTTTATACAAACAATTATGACATATACAAGTGATTTTTCCAAATGAACTCTTCTATGCATAGTAAAAAAGGGTATTTCTCTCAAGAATTCCTCAATGATTTTATTAGCATATTTTCATCTATTTCAACACCCTGAGTTTAATCTTATGCTTAATTGGGATTAATCTTCTAGGATATAAAATACCATATTTTATTAAATGTTTTATTATCAGTTTGAATGTGGATGTTCTATCTGGATACCATTCACCATACTACTCAGAATGGTTAGACATTTTGTTTACTGTTTGGGGGAAGTTATTTACATTTTATAAGTAAATGTTTTTTATGTTTTGACCATTTAATATGTGGAATGAATTTGACTTATTAAATTAATTATGGGATCTTTTATATCCCATCAATGTATCAGTAGGTCTAATGAGATAAAAAGATATGGATTTGGTTGAGGCCTTAACCATTTATCTTCAGATGTCATGGATAAGGCTTTGATGGTATGTTTATGATTTCCAGCATTATGAATTCCCTCATTATGATATTAGTAATTTATAATCCATGTGATTATTTGACTAGTAGAATATTCATGGTTAAGTTTCATTCTCATGTGATTATTTATATGGCATTATTTATTCAACTTTTAATCCTGACATATTGTGTTTAAGATTATGTTTTAATGGAATGTGTTTTTAGTCATTCACCATGCCTTATTATTTATGTTAGATTTCATTGTATTTTTTACCCTTAATATGCATCTGATCTCACCCATTTATTATGATTTATTTTTTCCCAGGATGCGAAGATGTAAATTATGAATGACTTTCAAGGATAATCTAGAAGTTTATGGATGTTTCCAATGGATTTTCTATGTTGTATTTCATTTAAAGTTGCAATGTAACAATTATGTTTGTATATGGTTTTTCCAAATATAATAAACTAATCAGTACTTCGGGATGTGACTTCCTTTTTTATTATACCAATGTAATAAAGTAAGGCACCGGCTTCAAGCTACCAGGGTTGGGGTATTTACACAGAGGGTCAGTTTTGGGTCTTGTTGAAGTGAACTAAAATTATATCACTGCTAGGGTAAACCCGCCATTCTAAACTCATTGGACAGGTTATAATCCCTATAAAAATTATGGTTATGAGATATAAGAAATACATGAAAAAAATACATATAGTCTGAAAATAATATATTATTTATAAGCCTTTACAATTCTCAAAAATCTAAAATGGTTTAGTGACTAAACTCAAAAATATTATTAAAAATGTTCAAATGGTTCAAAACAAAATATTTATGGTTTCTATAATGAAATTGTGTTGTATGTTGTTATTAAAATGATTTAATGTTCTTCTTTTCAAGTTAAAAATTATATTTTAGTTCAAAAAGTGTGTCTCATGCTCAAAACTAAGTAATCATGCTTAAATTTTCATGAGACATTAAGAAAATACTCAATGATTTATTTTTCATATATATCAACAAGTTGTATGATATTTAAATTAAAAGTGGGATTAAAATCACTGAAAGTTTGTGTTTTTAATTTAAAATTTACATTTTAGTTAAAAACATCTGTAACATACTCGAAACTGGAAAAACATGATCATATTTTCTTTAAACTCTAGGTAAATGATTGGGGAATTTTGTATGACCTATAAGAATTAACTGTATCTATTTTTAATACTTGGTGTGGGTAGTGAGGAACATTTAATAAAAAAATAATATGTTATATAACATTATAATTATAATTTTTTCCCATTTATTTATATATTATTACCAAAATAATTATTTTTTTTATAAAAGATAAGCACTTATTTGGTATGGGGTTGAGTTGATCTTTGGAAAAGGTCACCTACATAATATATTGTTTTTGTATTTGTTGGAGTTGTTTTTATTTGTAAGTGTTGTAAAGATATATGTAATTGTTATAGAAATTTTATTCTGATGATTCAATGTAAATATATTTGTACTGAAATTCTACAATGTAAATATATTATCTATTATATTAAAATATTGAGTTTCAACAATCTAAAATAATTTTTTGTTTAGTGTATGTTGTTGTAGATTGTTGTTTATGTTTCAATAAATTACAGCAATTTATATGGGTCATCATTAGAATCATAAGTTAGTGAAAATAAAGGCAACCTTTTATTAATTTTTGGTTTAGCATTTCTAAATTCCATCATCCATTATTATCCCTCTCATTATATGTTTTAAATAATCATAAATAAAAGTATTTTTTATTACTGAAACTATAAGAATTTTGGTTTCTTGGTCTAGGGAAATTCCAAAACTATTATTTGGAAGACATTATTGATATCAAAAGAGACCAATGAATTATCGTCACAGGAGATTAAATGTTACATATTATAGTTAAAAAAATTAAATTTTTATAGAAATAATTTTCCACTTAACTCTTTTTTTAAATAAATTTTAATAATTTATAAGATTTGATTGTGAATAAAACTTAATTATTCAAATAATTAATCTAGATTTTATAATAAAATAATTTTTATTTATCTTCAATTTAAATTTACTTTTGATGTTTATAATATTTATTATCACATTTTCGGAAGTTTTTTTAGGAAATTTATGAGTTATAGTATAATTTTGAATTCAATTCATTTGAATAGAGTTAATGTTTTTTAAACATTATTTTCTTTTTTAATAAAATAATGGATTGAAAATGTGTATTATTTTATCTTGTTTATTTTTATTTGAATAAATAATTACATGAAATTGTTTTAAAATTCGTTATTTAAAGTTATTAATATATTTAAAAATTGTTCTATGTTATTTTCATGTTTACATGTTTGTTATATATTTGAAGTAATTTACTTATTTTTTAAAAAAATATTTTTTATTTCAATTATATTTTTATAGAAATAGTTATAGATAGGAGTTGTGTTGTTCTATCAAGTAAATTTTATACTAAATATTTTTAAGGGATTAAAAAAATTATTTATTTCACTAGTGGATTTCAAAGAGATTAGATTAGTTGTATGTGCATAAAATGTTCTAATAGATGTCTATTCAAATGAGATATGGTGTGGTAACATCAATTTCTGAATTGGTTTTTTGAAAAACTATAAGACATGGGCCCTTCATGGGGGAGACTATTCTATATCACTAATCAAAAAGTATTCAGATTCATGTTGATTCAATAACATTTGATCTGATAAACATAATGTTCCATAACGTGATATGTTAGTTTCAAGCTAAAGAGAGTAACATCATGAATTATGGCATTGGAGGGAGTAATCATCATTTATGTGCATATAGAGAATCATTTATATTATTTAAAATGTGCATATTGAATTATATTTTAGATTAACTATATTTAGTAAAAAAATATCATTGAACTATTACCCTTATAGACCTAGAATCAGTGGACAGACACTTCCCTGATATGTTGTTCCTACTATTATAGAAGGTACTCCCTATTTTAGTGATGACTCCAAAGTCGTACTACCAAGATTGTGAGTAAATCAATAACCTTGGTTTTATATATTATACCACTGATGTCTATCATAAAAATTATACATTTTTTCAGAAAATAGAATGTGAATATTAGTGATTGTACTTGTTGTTACTCATATATGTGGAAAGGAAATGAGGTTATTCAAAGTCATTATATTCTACCGACTATAACCTTAAACCAAGGGAAGCAAGTCACCACTAAGAATATGTGTTACTTCCAGTTAAAATTTAGTTTTAATATGTTCTTCATGTTAACAAATATTTATAAACTGTTGACATGACATTCAAAGAGAAACAAAGGGGCTAATAAGATAACTCACTCAAAAGATTTTATGACATGGAAGTGGTTTGATCAAATACGCTCAGAATTTACCTAGGATAGTCATAATGTTTAACTGGTTTTTGAAATAGATGTATTTAACCCATTAAGATTTATAGTTGGTGTGATTCATAATATGTGACCAGTGGCATTGGTTCTATGTAACCTTTCCTCATGTTTATGTATGAAGAAACCATTTTTTAATTTCTACTCTTATTAATGGACCGAAGGAACTGGTTATAAGATTGATATTTATATACAACATTTTCTTTATGATCCATAAGAATTTTTTATAGATTGTTTAATGAATATTGATTATGTAGCTAATATAGTGTATAAACTTTAGGACACTTTATAATAGATAATTAATGACATCCCAAAATATGCTAACCTATGAAGTTAGAATTTAAAATGATAACTCTCCTTACCTTATTGAAAATTAATAATTAAATCAATATGGATTCAGCACTGTACAAAGTGGTAATACCTTGTCATAGACTCTTTCTTCATCCAATGCACAAGTTTAAAAAAGAAAGTGTATTATTTGATAGAAAAAACAGAATGGACTAGCACAAAAAATAATGTTTGGGGTTCAAATTCAATCATAAAATGACCCTCAAAACATTTATACAGCATATGAATTGTAGTATTTATTGGATTTTTCATTATTTTCCATTCCTATGGTAAATAGAGAGTTTTATCACAATTTAAAAAAGTAAATTATTTTCTTTGAATTTCTTAATTAAAAAGATGTTATTTTAAGACATATGTTAGATATTATGCACATTGAGAAAAATGTGTATAATAATATATTATACACCATTTTTTGTATCAAGGGTAAATAAATGGATATTGAAAATTATCTATGTAATTTACAATAAATTAGATTGAAAAAACATTTATATATATATTTGGGTGAGAATAAAAAGAAATATATGATTTCTATATAGTAAACATTAGGTAAAAAATAGAAAGAGGTGTTTATATCAATTTTAAAGATGATCAAGGTGATTGATTTTCATTTTTATAATATTCTCCAAAATGAAAATGTGAATATAATGAAATTACATGGGATAAAAAGTCATGATAATCATGTTTTATTTAAATAGTTAATCCCAATAAAAATTCATGATTGTGTTCTTACCCATGTTATTAAGTCCTTGATTAAAGTTTTTAATTTTTTTTAAACCATTCTATTTAATAAATCACCACATGTTTTATTTGAAAAATATATAATATAAGATTTTTCTTACACTATTTCCCTTAGATAAACTATTTCTACCATCTTATTTTATTTTATACTCCTTTTGACCACAAATTTATTTTATGAATTAATTATTGGTAGTCCCTTTCAATTCATGAGGATGTATCTAATACAATGATACTTAAATACATTGAAATGGTATGTGTAAAATGGATCTCTTCTAATGGATTTGATTTCCAAGGGTTATTTAATAGAAAAAATCACCAATTCCTATGTTTCATATGTTGGATGGAGAGTGATGGCAAGAGGGGGGGTGAATTTCCTTTTTAAAAATAATTAAAAATTTAAAATCAAAGTTAAAAGTGCAGCGGAAATAAAAGAGGCAAGACACAAAACTTGATAACTGAGTTCGGCTTAAACCAAAGCCTACGTCTCCACTCCCAACTCAACCGTTGAGAGATTTACTACCTCTTTCTTTTTAATGGTTTTATCAAGAAACCCACTAGACTTTAAGGTAGTCTAGAACCTATTACATCTTGCTTTTAATGGTTATGCAAGAACCCACTTGCTTTTAATGGTTGAGCAAGAACCCACTAGACTTCTTACAGGTGAAGGCTAGCTCACCTATGACTCAAGCCTTTTAAAGGGAAGGCTTGACTAACCTCTTCACACCTTGAAGGTGGTGTGAAAACCCAAACAAGAGAAAGATGAGAGAAAGAGGGGTTTGTAGGCACAAACCCAAATTGATGCTCAAAATGATAAAGAATGAAAAACCGTAAGAGGAGAAGCCGTGGGCGCCAAAGGATTGATTGGAGTTGATGAAGAGCGCTCCCAAGCTTCTATGGTGGTGCTCCTTGGATGTGGAAATGAGTTGGAGTAAGTGGGGGTTCCTTGAAGGAATGCGCTGGAGGTTCGGCAAATGATTAAAAATGTTCCCGTGGGCTTCCGTACGTTTCCGGGGCTTCCTAGTCCTTTATTTATAGAGGGGGAACCCTCATATGGCCTTTGGGGGTCTTCGGAGCCGTTGGAGAGGCCTTCGGAGCCGTTGGGAGGCAAGTGGACAAGTCTGGTCAAAGCCCAATGGCTAGTTTGACTGGCTCCACTGGCTGACCGGTGCTTGTCCACCGGTTGGCCGGTGCTTGGAAAAAGGGAGAGGCCTCGGGCTCAGGTACCACCGGTTGGCCGGTGAGGAGGCCAACGGTTGGCCGGTGAGGAGGCAGTAGCTGTCCGGCATGTCTGGGTTCCACCGGCTGGCCGGTGATGTGACACCGGTTGGTCGGTGGTCTGGACAGAAGGATGCCTTCTGCCCAGGCACCATCGGCTGGCCGGTGGTCATCCACCTGTTGGCCGGTGGACTGAAAATCAGTCCATTTGCCTTCTAGCTTTCTTGGCCCAATTCCTTGGCAACCTGAAATTATGCATATCATACAAAAACACTTAAAACAAGATTAGATAAATAAGAGAGTGATTGTGATCATGAAAATTAAACCACGAGGGGTACGAGAGGTACAACAATCTCCCCCTATTTTGATGATCACAATCACCAAAACAAGCAATGTAAAAGACTGAAATGAAAGGCATGCTTTAAAGGATAAATTGAAAAGTAAAGCAAAGCATGAAAGAAATATTTCTCCCCCAATCAACCAAGAATTTCTCCCCCTTTGTGATTATCAAAATAGCACGGGGCATAAAACTTGATTGAGGGAAAGGTTGAAAAACAAGATAGAGTTTTTTAAACCAAATGAAATTTTTGAAATTTGAATTGAAAGTTTTGAATTGAAAGTTTTGAATGAAAATTTTGAATTGAAAGTTTTGAAATTGAAAGTTTTGAATTGAAAGTTTTGAATTGAAAGTTTTGAATTGAAAGTTTTGAATGAAAATTTTGAATTGAAAGTTTTGAAATTGAAAGTTTTGAATTGAAAGTTTTGAATTGAATGTTTTGAATTGAAAGTTTTGAATTGAAAGATGCAAAAAGCTTAAACGATCCTAACTCCCCCTAAATAAAAACAACAAATCACCGGGGAGAGGATTTTGAAACCGAGACAAATTTTGGCCCGGAGAGACTCTCTAAAAGGGATTTTTCAATCCATACTTGTCTAGTGGCGGTTCTTCTCCTAAAAAATTCATCATTAAAGGAAATGGTTTTGGGCCTTCCATACCAGGCATTTTTTCAATTGCACTCATAAATTAAGTGTCCGGGTTTTTTGCAATAGTTACAAAATTTATTTTGAGAGCTCCCCCTTACAAAAATAGTTGGAGCATGGGAAGAGGAAGCTTGCTTGGAATAGCCAAGCCCTTGGGTGGTTCTAGATACGCATTGGGAACCTAGCAATTTGGTAAAATTTTGTTCACCTTCGGTGAACTTGGCAAGAGATTCCTTCAAATCCTTGATTGTTGATTGCATAGAATCAACATCCGGAAGGTTTTGTACCTTGAGGGACAACTCTTCCTTTTCTTTGAGAAGTTGTTCCTTTTCGGAAGAAAGTTTTTTGAAATTCTTTTTTAAAGCAACAAATTTGGAAGAAAGTTCGTGAAAACCTTCCTCCAATTGATCTCTAGCATGTTGGAGATCCTCATAAGATAAATGATTGAAAGAATTAGAAGAACAAGAGGATGAGGAGTCGGAAGAGGTTACCTCATGAAATGCCATTAGGCATTTTTTACCGTTGTCACTTGAGGAGGAGGAGGAGGAGGATGTGGAGCTATCACTCCATGTGGCCTTGAATGCCTTCTTCTTTTCCTTTTGCTTGGCCTTTTTCTTGTTGAGTGGACAATCGGGCTTGTAATGGCCTTTCTTGCCGCACCCATAGCATGTTACCTCGGGCTCGGATTTTTCGTTGGGTTGAGCCTTGCGGGATTTCTTCTTCTTGTGCTTCTTCATGAATTTGTGCATTTTGCGGGCAAGATTCTCCATTTCTGAATCGCCGCTTGAAGAGGATGACGATGAGGAGGAGGAGCTTTCTTCTTGTTGAACTTTGAAGGCGATGTTCTTTGGAACTTTGATCGGTTTTCCTTCCTTTTCAGCTTGCCTCCTCATGGTGATCTCGTAGGTCATGAGGGATCCGATGAGCTCTTCGACCGGCATGTTCTTGACATCTTTTGCTTCTTGAATTGTCGTGACTTTTGGTGCCCATGAGCTTGGTAGGATCCAAAGGATCTTCTTGAACATCATCTCTGCAGAAACATCATCTCCAAGAGATTTTCTTCCATTGCAAACGTCAGTAAAACGAGTAAACATTTCAGTTATATTTTCAGATGGATGCATGGTAAAAGATTCAAAATCTTGACGGAATATATCCAATCGAGTATCCTTAACTTTTTTGGTTCCCTCATGGGTAACCTCCCATAGTTTCCAGATTTCATGTGATGAGGTGCATGTGGAAACTCGATTGAATTCATTACGATCAAGGCCGCAATGAAGAGCGTTCATGGCTTTGCCATCAAGCTCGAAATTTTTAATATAGGCTTGGGTCTATTTGGATTCATCGGGAGAAGAAAGAGAATAACCATGCATGACAATTTTATAAATAGGATAACCAATGCTTCTAAGAAAAGTGGTCATGCGGGTTTTCCAATAAGTATAGTCGGTTCCATCAAAAAATGGAGCATGAACCAAAGAATAGCCTTCGGGGGCGAAAGAAGTTGAAGCCATCACAAAGGATCTTGAATTTGAAACCGGTGAAGGTATTACTAAAATTTTCCTTTGATACCAATTTTTGGACGGAGAGTGATGGCAAGAGGGGGGGTGAATTGCCTTTTTAAAAATAATTAACAATTTAAAATCAAAGTTAAAAGTGCAGCGGAAATAAAAGAGGCAAGACACAAAACTTGATAACGGAGTTCGGCTTAAACCAAAGCCTACGTCTCCACTCCCAACTCAACCGTTGAGAGATTTACTACCGCTTGCTTTTTAATGGTTTTAGCAAGAAACCCACTAGACTTTAAGGTAGTCTAGAACATATTACAGCTTGCTTTTAATGGTTATGCAAGAACCCACTTGCTTTTAATGGTTGAGCAAGAACCCACTAGACTTATTACAGGTGAAGGCTAGCTCACCTATGACTCAAGCCTTTTAAAGGGAAGGCTTGACTAACCTCTTCACACCTTGAAGGTGGTGTGAAAACCCAAACAAGAGAAAGATGAGAGAAAGAGGGGTTTGTAGGCACAAACCCAAATTGATGCTCAAAATGATAAAGAATGAAAAACCGTAAGAGGAGAAGCCTTGGGCGCCAAAGGATTGATTGGAGTTGATGAAGACCGCTCCCAAGCTTCTATGGTGGCGCTCCTTGGATGTGGAAATGAGTTGGAGCAAGTGGGGGTTCCTTGAAGGAATGCGCCGGAGGTTCTCCAAATGATCAAAAATGTTACCGTGGGCTTTCGTACGTTTCCGGGGCTTCCTAGTCCTTTATTTATAGAGGGGGAACCCTCATATGGACTTTGGGGGTCTTCGGAGCCGTTGGAGAGGCCTTCGGAGCTGTTGGGAGGCAAGTGGACAAGTCTGGTCAAAGCCCAATGGCTAGTTTGACTGGCTCCACCGGCTGACCGGTGCTTGGCCACCGGTTGGCCGGTGCTTGGAAAAAGGGAGAGGCCTCGGGCTCAGGCACCACCGGCTGGCCAGTGAGGAGGCCACCGGTTGGCCGGTGAGGAGGCAGTAGCTGTCCGGCCTATCTGGGTTCCATCGGCTGGCCGGTGATGTGACACCGGTTGGCCGGTGGTCTGGACAGAAGGATGCCTTCTGCCCAGGCACCATCGGCTGGCCGGTGGTCATCCACCGGTTGGCCGGTGGACTGAAAATCAATCCATTTGCCTTCTGGCTTTCTTGGCCCAATTCCTTGGCAACCTGAAATTATGCCTATCATCCAAAAACACTTAAAACAAGATTAGATAAATAAGAGAGTGATTGTGATCATGAAAATTAAACCACGAGGGGTACGAGAGGTACAACATCATATATTTATGGTTTTGAGATAAAATAAGATAAACCTTCCCAATTTTATTAAGGGCCAATTGCAAAAAGGAAAAAATTTGATATAGAAGATGAAAAGTGAGTTCAATCTCATTGATGTGTGTTGTTCAATGCTCCATCAGTTATTTCATTGATATAGTAAGTTGTATAATTGACCTACTATGTAAAGTTTTTTTATATTTAATATATTCCTTATCTTTTATTATTATTTAATTTAGGTCACATATCATTGAGTTGAAATTGGAAAGTCCTTATGCCATTAATCATCAGATCTAGTAGCTTCATTTCAACACAATTAATGAGTGTTTCAAGACTCACATTCATATAAATAATTAATTTTAAAAAATTATAATGTATCTGAGGGGAATTTCCAAAACCTTCCATAAATTAAATTATTTGAAATTTATAGATTCACAATATACCTGAATTAGGTACTCATATAGTTACTAAATAACTCAAAAAAACAAATTGATGGTCTATTTTTTATGGCTCATATTTACAAGACTTTGGATAATACTATATTTCAATTTTTCATAAGTGATGTAAATGTTAATCAAGAAATGAAAAATAATGGTATTAGTTGTTCACATATCGATGTTGGTTGTTATTATGGACTATTAATGGACATTATTAATGTTATTTTTAGTCACGGATTAAAATATATATTATTAAGGTGTGATTTGTTTGATTTGACTCATGTAATGAAAGTATAGAATTTATAATTTACATTGGTATAAACATTAAAAACATGTTGTATAAATATCAATGAGTAAGCAATGATCCTTTTTTACTCGAATCAAAAGAAGAGAAAGTTTAATTTTTCCATGCTAATTTGAACTGGAAATAAATCGTAAAAAAATTAAATAATGGTTTTTTTTATAATTAAATGAGAGGAACTATATATTACTCCCTTTCCAGTGAAAGCACTTGACCAAACCACTATAGATGTATGAGAAGAATATTTACAATCACTACTACAAAACATACCTTTAAAAGCGCTGACCTATATCATCACTATCAAAAAGCACTGATAAAGACTCCCTTTATCATTACTGATAAAGGGTACCATTTATCATTACTGATAAAGGGTACCATTTATCAGTGCTTTTTTAGTACTAATAAATGGTACACTTTATCAGTGTTTTTTAGCACTGATAAAGGGTACGCTTTATCAGTGATTTATTTTTAGTGCTGATAAAGGTTACCCTTTATCAGTGATTTATTTTTAGTGATGATAAAGGGATCCTTTATCAACATCTTTTAGTACTGATAAAGGTCCGAATAAAATGAAATAATTAAATAAATAATAAATAAAATGAGTTTATTAAAAAAATATTAAAAGTTTTATTAATTAAAAAAGTGTTGATAAAAATGAATAAACTAACTATACTATATATAAATTATAAATAATAATAAATAGTATATACTAAATGTATAGATATATGAAAATTGAAAATTAAGAAATTAAAAATTAAAAATAAGTAAATTGGAAGAAATATTAAACATTTTATTAATTAAATAATTACTGATAATGTTAATAAATTGTATATAGTAAGTATATAGATATATATATATATGTATATAAATATAATTTATATAATATAAAATATTTATGTGTTACATTAAATAGTCATATATTTAGTGAATAATGGTTTATAATTAAAAAATAATATAAATTATAAATACTGACAAATTTCAGCGAGTAATGGACATAATTGAATATTGTTTGAGTTTTTAATTTAACATAGATAAAATGTGTGTTATATTGATTTCACATATATATAATTAATTCATTTTTATATACAATGCACACACACAAATATTTATGTAATTAATGAAATCCTATATAGATACACAAAAATCTAATATTTATGTAATTTATTCAAATTTTGGTATTCATTTTAGAATTTCATTATAACATGAAACATTTAATATATCATGTATTTAATCATAGTAGTTTTTTTAATTTTATTACAATAATTTATTAATTCGTTTTTAATATGTATTATTTATTTCTTTGAATTTAATCAATTTTTACTTTTTATTTTATATATATTTATTTACTATGTTTTAATATTTTCAATATGAATTCATCTTTATTTCAATATATATCCATATTTTTTTAATAATTTATATTTAATTAATAAAACTTATCAATTTTTTCAATATTGTAAAAGTGTACTCATTTTTAATTATTCAATTTCACTCATTTCTAACATACACGCACTTAAGATTAAATATTCCTTAATATTGTTAAAAATATATTTTTTAAAAATATTTATAAATAAATATATTTATGATTGTATATTTATTATAGCAATACATTGATATATTTATAATTATAAATAAATAAATATTATTTTTCAAAAAAGTATTTATTTAATTATAAATAAATAATCATATATATTTAAATAATTAAAAAAATATAATTAATTTATTTAAACAATGAATATATTTACTATATTTATATATATATATATATATATAATTATATAAATATGTATAATGATATAAATATTATTTTTTAAAAAATTATTTATATAATTATAAATAAATAATTATATATTTAAATAATTATAAAATTATAATAAATATATTTAATTAAAGAATATATTTATAATATTTATATTTGTATATATTTATTAAATATATATATATATAATTATACAAATATATTTTAAAAAAAATTTATATTTATAATTATAAATCATCTATCAAGGCTAAATTAATTAGCACTGATAAATGGAATCTTTATCAATTCTTTTTAACACTGATAAAGATGGATTTTATCATCATTTTTTAGCACTAATAAAGTTGTATATTTATCAGAACTATTTTTGATGCACTGATAAAAGTGTTTTGATCTTTTTAAATAACCCTAACTAGTCATGAATTCGTTGAGACATCTAAAACTTTCCATGGAAGTTGCCCTCTGCCGGTGCTCCTCCTCGGTGAATCGAAGCTCGAATCAAGGCTCGAACAATTAAAAGGCTTAAATCTTAGGCTCGAACAATTCAAGGGTCGAAAAAATTCAAGGATTGAATGTTTTCTAGGTTTTCTATATCTCTACTTTCTCTCGTATGATTCAAGACTTCAATCAATGGTATCTTATTTTCTTCTCCTCCTCCTTGTTCGTTGATTTCTTATTTGGAAAAATCTATTTGCATTTTTTTATCATCATTCCTTCTTTACTGTTAGCATATCCTTATAGTGAACAGTGATTATTGGGGATGCTTGGTTGAAATGAGATACGTATATCAGATCGTGAGTAATAGGTGTGAAGGAGTGTCTATCCAAAACTCCTAGCCTCCTCTCTTGAGTTTCTAAGTGATGTTGGGAATAATATTTTAATTGTTGATTATTTTACCCTTCCATTTGAGCTAGTCCATAGACCATGCACATTAAATATATTTTATAGAGTGAAATGAATTTTTATATCCATTTTATTTTAATTTAATTGAATATTTGATGGAGATAATGATCCTGATCAAGAGTTTCTTCACCATAAACCTCCATCTTTTCAAGGGAATGTGATCCTAAAGAGATAGAGTATTTGGTGGAGAAAATTGAGAGGATATTTAACACCGTAAAAATTCCACCATCTATTAAGGTGGAATGTTCTACATTTATGCTTGAATTTCCTAGAAAAATATTATTCGAGATGATATTCCATGCTAAATGAAATGAAAAATCTATAATGGAAATACCGCTTAAGGGAAGGCTTGTATTCCTTTGAACCTTACAATATCTCATCCAGATATTCCAAATAAAACATGCAAGTAAGTTGAAAAATAGTCAACAATTTAATATCTCTAGTTTCATTAAATATCTGCAGCCACCTAATAGATCATATCCAAGAGGAAGACTCACTAGGGGCTGCCCAAGGGTTGTTTCATTTAAATCTCTACTTTATTTTTTTAATTATTAATAATATCCCCTTTCTAATTAGTAAAAAATATCTATCAATTTTATCTTTTGATCATAAAAACATCTCAAACCACCCTTTTAAGTTAATATTTAAATGTATCATTATTTAATATGATAAATTTTTCACTACCACAAATCAATTTCCCCATTTGAACATAATTAACATAAATTTTTAACAACCCCAAATTAGAATATGGTTCTGCTAATATTCTATACCTTTGTAAAAAATATAGCCATCTTTGAAATGATAACACACCCATTAATACTTCTTATAAATCACTTCATTTCCTTTATCACACATCTAATAAACACTATGTATATTTTACTTTAATTTATCTAAAAATAGATCATTCTTCAACATTTCCTTTTATTTCCAACATCTTTTAAATGAAAATAATTTATCTTAAGAGATCCAAAATTTCTAAAATAATAAGTACCATTTTAACTTGTCAAAAATATTTAATTACATCAATTTACCTATCATGTGAGATGAACAACCAATATCTAATATGAAAGGGTGTTTTTTTTTAAAATCCTTTAGTGTAATATCAATTATAAATTCATTTTACATTACATTTTTTTCATATAATACATTTATAATTCTTTCTTCACATTAATCTATATTTTCAGAAATTTTTAAAATCCTTCATACAACCTTTTAATTTGTAACATGTTTTAGAGATTTCATTCAATGGTTGAAATTAATCATCCAATTTTACTTATGACGATTCATCTCACTTCAAAACTACTTTTTTAATAGTGGGTCGTCTCCTATTTAAATTAAAACCTCTATATCTTGTATAATTTCTACTATTTATATCATTATGACTAAATTTTTATACTATGTTCTCAAAATCACCATAGAACCCATAATGGATAGGAAAATGAAATTTTCATATAAAGATTACTCTTCATTTTCTTTAAAATAATTTTTGTTTTCAACCTATCTAGACATAATTCTTGAATCAATTTATCAACTAAGAATTTTGAGATGTTTCAAAACATTACAGTTATTAGCTATATTGTTTTCAAAAAATTATTTCTTCCATTCCTTATCAATTTTTAATTGAAATTATAATTTTGAGATGTTTTTATATATTTGATATACTATTAATATTTAATGTAATAATTCCTTAGGTTGTTTTATCACTTGTTTCAAACAATATAATGGAGTTTATCAAGTTATATATATTTTGGAATAATTATTAGAAATTAGTTTTAGGTATTCTTCATTTTAGGTCTATATGTATTGGTTCCACCCCTAGGAATATCTAATTACCATCCATACATATGAAATAACTCTTTATTTATTAAAATTTTTTATCAATGCATTTTTATATATTATAGTTGATTGAATGAGAGTTTATTATTCTTATTTATAATATATGGGTTCCTTATTACTTATTAATTTATTCTATTATATTTTTATTTGTTTATGGGATTTAAGAAAGACTTGGTGGATAATTTTAGTAGAGGTAGGACTAGTCTTGGTTTGAGGATTGAAAGTATTAAAATTTGGATTTCTATTATAAATATAGAGTTCATAGAGGCCCCAAAGATTCGTATATCATAACATTTCCCCTCTAAGACACCTTGAATTATAGACAAGAATTTTTATGACCCCAAATATCACCTTCAATAGGCTATGAGTTAATAACTAGTGCCAATGGTGTAATTCTCACGATTGGGATGCATTACCCCTTTTAGATAATATAATGTAGTATAATTTTATTCCTCACTAGCATCATCTACCAAACTATTATTATTGAAATTTATTGCTTGAGACTCATCCCCCAAATCTTTTATGTTTCTTGTACTACTCTAATTATTAATCATCCTATAGATGACTAATTCTTAAAGTATTTCAAGAAATATAGGTTCATTTTTATAAGAGATAGAGGATCTGTTTCAAAATAAATCAATGAAAAATGTTTGGGAGAAGAGATAATGAGGATGAAAGTTTTCTATAACTTTCACCTTTGAATGAATTCAGAGGATAAAACCTACCATAGTGTAGTAATTCTTTCCATAGATTAAATTACCCATTTTTTTCAATGCATATTGAAATTATTTGAAACAATCAAATGATGGGTTTACCATATTAGAATAATCTATAACTTTCATCTTTCATAATGAATATATTATGTGTATTTATTTATTTATTATACACATTAATATTTTATGAACCCAATATGATGGATATTAATCAAAAATGGATGCTTACTAATCATTTGACAAAATATTATGAAGATGGAGTTAAAGAGTTCATAAAGTTTCTAATAGATCATGCATATGACCCTTATCAAATCCTTTTTCCATGTTTATATTGTTGTTATTAAAAAAAATTAGTCTGGAAGAGTTGGAAGAACATTTTATTTGTCACAAAATAGATCAGAGCTATAGATGTTGGAAAAAACAAATGAAAAAACAGAACGTGCACACTGATTGGGATGATACTATGGTTTATGGATCATTTTATATGAATACCAGTGTAAATGATTATGGAGATTATAACAACCCCATCATAACGTATATGAATATTACATATTTTTATAAGAATATTCATTACATTTTACAAATGCACGCCTGAGGACTGTAATAGTTTAGTGCCTTTGGAAACTTGGAATACATTCTTCTAACTTGTGAAAGATCTTAAACATATCCCATAAATATATTCCCCTTTAGTACTCCTAATTAAATGATTTAATTATAACCTAAGGAATGGAAATATAATAAAGGGTGACCATAGATACTTGGTAAGGGTAAGAAAACAATATATGAACATATGAATATAAAAAACATGAACATAACTTTTGAATATCAAAATCTTGAGTCATGAAATAAATCTTAGCAGTTTGTAAGGTATAAATCATAAAGGAACATTAACCATGATAACATATCATTGGCATAAAACATGAACTTATGAAAAACACATAATCATAGAAAATAATTTCCATATTAGCCAAGGCTCATAGCTAAGACCATCATAGCGGAAAAATTTCCATTACTGAATCGAGTTTAATTTCCACTTCATTCCTATATTAATGAACTGGATTTACTTCTCATTCCAGTCATGTTTATCTCATGATATATAAATATTTAAACAATGCATTGGATGGAGATATAGGTCCCACCCATATCATAATGAAATCATTCTTACATGTTCCACAAAAACATAAATCATTCATCATAGCATAACCCAAGAAATAAAATGGGTTTCTTAAACATAATTCCATCATAACATAATCCATATAAAATATCATTATATAATTAAAATAATAAAATAACAGTAATAATAGGGATATAAACATAACCCTATTTAATATTATATGGAAAATAATTTTGATAAAATACTTGAAATTAATTCTTCAAGAAAATATTATTTCTTCTCCAAAAATGTTTTCTTTTCTCAAAATATCACACAATTTTAAAAGAAAAAAAATTAATTAAAAATAAACTTGAAATATTTTAAAGGAAGATTCATGGAAATAATTTTTTGTTAAAGAATAATAATCCATTCATTCCATATTAGTTAAAAAACATTCTCCTTGTACTTTTACCAGAGAAGCCAAAAAGTACATTGTATGGTAACTAAAAGAAATATACCTTCCAAACCATGTATTAAAAGTCAAAATTGGGTAAAAAATACTTTAAACATACATAAAAAACAATATTAAACATTTTAATGAAAACGTTTTTAGAAAACATGTACATTGATGATAAATATACCCCTAGTAAATACTTAAGTATAAATAATCTTGGATAATAATTAGATTGTATATTATTCCTTACCTTTGGTCTGATATCCTTCTTATGTATCCAACCCACCTGTATAATAATTTAAATAAGTTTATTGAATTATTATTGAATCATAATTATCTTTTTATATTATATATATTTATTTTATCATCTGTTTTTTAGTAACATTTTATTGTTACTCATTATTCGAATATTAACTACTTTATGTTATTATGCAAGTTTTGTCGGATAAGTTCATGTTCCACTTCTTAGTTTATAGTTATATCATTCATATAATGATATTATTATAACATATATCATATTTATTCATTCCATTCATGTATATAATCATGGTTTAATGAAGATCGTGTAGAATTAATCGCATCGAATTGTGGAGACGGAAGGTCGTACGTACGCACGAGCAACGATATCATTCACTTAATGGTTAAATGGTATAGAATTGGATGGTATATTAATTATAAATAATAATTATCATGTTATATTAATTATTTTAATCCATTATATTCATCATTATACCCATCTAAATTAAGTATTGTTGAATAACAAATTACACCACGGCGTGGAGACGGTAAGGTGTATGTACGCACGCATGGTGATATTGTTATTCATAGGATGGATAAAAGGAGGTATAAGGTCGTCCCGTAATTATAATAATATATAATAATATATAATATACTTGATTTATTACTTTATTATGGAAACAAAAAAATAATATGAAGTAGAAGAAGAAATGAATTTTGAAAGATGTGATAAAACAATTACCTCTTTTTAGAGTATAACCTTTTTATTTGCACAAAAGGTCTCCTTAGGATGGATTTCTACCAAAAGTGTGTTCTATAAGAGTAAGGGAGGGATTTTTAGAGCTTATTTGAGTATAATTTGGATGAACCAATGGGATTGAGAGGTGTGAGTAAGTGGATAGATGTGGTGGCCTTTTATAAGATGGAGGGGGCACTTAAGGAAAGTCTTAAAATGTTATTTTATTATAAATTTATTTTCAAATTATAATAGCTACATTGTGATATATTTCAAGTATAAGATGAGGATAGTTCTAAATAATCTCATCAAATAATTTTTTGACATGTATTTATTTTATTTTAAACCTTATCCTTTCAGTTTACCCTTAATTACTCTCTTTTAATTTTAATTGAGGTAACAACATTTTAATTATTAAGAAGCTATTAAGTTTATTTATATCGGGTCAATTTACCTTAATTAACATTTCTACCTTAACATATATACTTTGAAATTTTAAAATATTTTTATGATTTTTAAGTAATTTAATAAAATATTATTTTTATAAAATATCAATAGTGTCAATTTTTACACTATTCATTTTATTGAATTTAAATAAAATCCAAACCAATATATAACTTCTAAATAAATAATTTAATAGTATTATAACATGTCATATTCAACTAAAAAAATTGTATGACATAAATTATTTCAAATAATATTTAATTTACTATTTATAATATCATTTAGTTGATATTTCTATTAATAAAATAATTATTGTATCACTATTGTGTCAATATTTATGGTTATTATTTAATATATAAAAATAATAAATAAATTTATATGATTTATATAATTTCATTATATTTTTTTATACTATTTATTTTATATTTTTATCATTTTTATCACTAAATTAAAATTATTATACTTATAAGAAATAAGAGACCGACATGTTGTCGCTTTCTTCTATTTTAATTATTATTTTTTAAAAAAGGTTGGGGTCAAAGCATCAATTTATTATTAAATAAAATCCATTTTTAGTGTGGGTAGAGGGAGACCCATTACATAGCCTGAAGGCCCAAGGCCAATTGGCCTGAATATAAGGCCTGAAAGCCAATTTTTTTGGCCCAAAGGACCCCTCGGTGAACAGTACAGCTACTGTACCCGTGCTGCTACAGTCCCTACTATAGTACAGCTGCCACTACAGTACCTGCTACAGTTCTTCTTCCACTACAGTTCTGCCGCTGCTACAGTGCTGATACAGTGCCCTACTACAGTACCTGCTACAGTCTTTTGTTTTGATTATAATTACATCAATATCATGGGAAAAAGTCCATTAAATAAATCAATTCCAACCCTTAGGTCATATTTTTTTACTTTCATTAATCAAATAGGATTTTTATAGGTTTTAGGGTAATTTTATTATCTTTATCGTATTTTTTTTTACCTTAATTTACCCGATTTACCTTTAACTGTGGTAAATAAAAATTATTATAGTTACTATTCATAATATCCAAAAATATAAAATTAACCTATTAACATAATTTTAATCCAATGATTACAAATATGGAATCCATTTTTCAAAATTTAAAGCACATAAGTTGCAATAATTAATTTGAAATTAATTCCCATTATCAAAATGAGAAAACATGTTTTTTTAAAGTAAAAACCATCAAAAGATTGATGTGTGTTTATATCTAATTTAAATGTGAAATTACTTCCAATAAAAAAATTGGATTTAATTATAACAACAAAATATAATTATACTTTAAAACCAATTAAAATGATAACCTTTCTATATAAATAAATCAGATGAAAAATCTTTTTTAAATTAAAATGCAGTATTTTTCACTATTCATTAAAAAATTAAAATTATTATAAAAATAAAAAAAATCAACAAAAGTAAATATTTTTGTTCTTATTCCAAATAAGAAGTTAATTTTGTAAAAAAGAACTTATAAAAGTGCAAAAAACTAGATTTAAAATGGGTTCTCCATCAAAAGGTGGTAAAACTGCATTTTTAGAAAAGCACTCATTTTATCTGTAAAATTGAATTTTTTCTTATATCATGTCTATAAAACATATAAAATGCATTTTAAACATTAAATTGAATATTATATATATATATTTCATTAATAAAATCTATAAATAGGGATTTTATTATTTTATAGACTCACTTATTTTCATTTAAATAGTTTTTTTAGAATGAAGTTAATACTATTCATACTCATCATTATAATGACTAGGTTATAAGATTTAGTTATCAATTATACTAGGTCTTTTTTTAAATAAATTCTATCCAAATAACTTGAAATTGTGTGTAACACAAGCCAATAATAGTGTTTCATATACTGCAAGCTAATATGGTGTTAAGTATAGAATAAGCTAATCTTGGTGTAGCGTACAACACAAGATGTCAAATAAATTAAAGACAATATATCTCATAAAATCTTGAGGTGTTAAATTCTACCCCCTTTAAAATTAATTTTGAAGTTGAATTTTTTGGGATTATAAATGTCACGAATCAGATCTGGTCTCCACTATTACTATCACTAAACCCAGCCCGTGGTAAGGCTTGAAGGGCATTTCTTATCCTCATAGGCTAGCACAAGTGCCCGGGTATCATTTATCTTGGTTTGGGAACTATTTAACTGAATATGTATACATAAAACATCAAAAACATTTGATAAACTAAATATGAAAAATTAATACCAAACAAGGTTTATACAAAAATCCAGAACTGAATACATAAGTTAAAATGCAATAAAAAAGTTCCAAAGACAAAAATAAATATAAGATAAATAGCCCCAAGGACCCCACGTGATATTGGGTCACCACCCACAAGCCATCTTCACAACTCAGCTCCAAGGATGGGAACTAACACCCTGAACCACCATCACCCAAAGCCTTCCCTTTACCCGAGTCAATAATGATAAATTCTACTTACACACAAGGTGTGTAAGTAGGGTGTCATCCTAAGACCAATAGGATACCATACAATGATTCCAAATTTCTTGCAATACAAGGTGAAAAAGAAATCAGTTTTGATATGCAAAGAAAAGCGGTGTTAAATTCCAAGAAATGCAACTTTAAATTGAAAACAGTTTTCAAGATAAAACTTTTAGAATGTTAACACATTTAAATAGGCATGTTATCTATTTTAATATACATCCAAACACACTAAAATAAAATATCAAATACCATAAATCCAATGAGCAACAAAATCAGGAACACCCCTAGGCACTAGATAGTCTTGGGCCCCATGTACCTCGTACCTCAGTGTAAATTTGTTCTCATGCACAATCCACTAGTAGAGAACATACCTATAACCTAGTGGTCCCCAATCATCATCCATATAGTTTATTTAGAGTTTTCTATCCAAAATATAAGTGAAACAGGGACAGAACCCATCCAGTCCACTAGTCGTACTAGTACACATCCGCCCCACCTAGGTACCTGGGCTTCCCCCTTTGTGCTCAAACAATTTCAGCATGATACATAAATATATTTTAATATAAAACACCACTAATTGTCACAATAAAATATTACTGTAGCTACACACACTTTATACCACTTAAAACACACAACAAAACACTTTGATTTTCCATAAAATAATTTCTCAAAAACCCGCATTATTTTGCACCCAAAACTCCTTGAAAACCCCACTTTTCACACTATGTGCACACTCACATTTACCAAAACAGAATTCACAGTGCCCAAAACATTTCTAAAAACCTATTACATGTTTTATAAAACAACCCCATTAGTCATAACATCAAATAACCATGTAAAACAACCAATTTAGCACCAAAATGGTGCCCAAAAATCCTTCACTTATCAAACGTCACAAAAATAAGATTTTCCAGCATCAAAAAAGGGATATAAACAATAAAAACATAATTTTAATCCTAAATACATTTCAATAAAATCATACAAGTAGTTATATGGAATCCCCAAATAAACTTATAAAACATTTCTATGTAAAACCCCCAATTTCACATAAAATTGGAATTTAAAATTTATTTGCAATACAAACACCTCTAAAACCAATTTTTGCAGAAATAATAAAATGAGATTAAAATAAAAATATTATAAATACAGCATGCTAAGAAAAAAATATTGAATTAACATGGAATCACCTTCCAAAGTAATGAAACCCCTTGAATCCTTCATGAAAAAACACAAATGCACCACCGCCACACCTCAAGAAAGGTAAAACAGACCTAAAACCAGAATTTTAGACCATGAAACACAAGATAAACACATAATTTTGAAACCCTAATTTATGGACATTAGGAACCTCAATTATAATGGAAGAAACCCTAAGCACATTGAATGAAAACCTAAGAAAATTGAAAGAAGAATGAAGGATACCCACTAACTTGAGGGATCTTGAATAAATCACACCAAATACACCAGTAGATGAATTTTCAACCAGCCAAAAATTTAAGGAAGGTTTGAAGAAGTATAATTAGATTATTTAGGAATTTTAATGGGGGAAAAGAGTGAGAAATTAAAGAGTTATGAAGGAAACAAATTACCTTAATAAATCTTTTTGAATTGAGGAAGCTTAAGAAGTTTTGACTTAATCCATGAAGAAAATGATCTCCAAAGAGTGGGAGAAGAGAACGGGGGAACTCTTAGGGTTATTGGACTTGAGTTAGAGGTGTAATAACAAAAAATAGTTAAAATTAAATAATATATTAAATAAACAATTTTTTAACTGGAAATGGGATTTCGGGCTAGCCCAATTCCTTAAATAAAAACCCAAATCCACCATTATTATTAATTAATAAAGGGTCCAAATTAAAATGGTGGTCTTAATAGGTCAGGGGAGGACATTTAGGAATTTGAATGAGTTCAAAATATTAAATACTTATAAAATAAACAAATTTGGTTTTTAAATCTGGAAATGGGCTCACGATTTGGCCCAAATCATGAAAACTCACCCTTTCCTCCAAAAAACTTGGGAAACCCCCAAAACAAAGAATGAATGGAAATTAAATGAAATTTACCTTTAAAATAAGTCATGGATGTGATAATTATCCCCACTATGAAAGACTTTCCACCCTGGAAAGTCAACCTAAAGCTTGATTGGAAAATAAGAACGGGTACTCTTCCTCGACCCATGACTTCTGCTCCCATGTCTCATGTGTATCCTTCCCATAATGAAAAAGAACCCAAACCAATGGAATGGAATTCCCTCGAAGAACATTTTCTTGGGAGTCCACTATTTTCACTAGCCACTCAACAACAGACAAGTCGGGCTCTATCTCCAGTTCTTCCCAACTCAGCACATGGGATGGATCCGGGTTGTATTTCGTCAAGTGGGAGACATGATAGACATAATGGATGGATGTCAACTGAGAAGGTAAATCCAAAATATATGACACATTTCCAATATGCTCATTGATGTCAAAGGGCTCGACATACTGTGGGTTCAACTTCCCTTACTTCCCCAATCGATGATGGCCCAAATGAGGGTCCACTTTTCAGAATACTCTATCACCCATAGAAAACTCTAGGTCTCGACGCCTATGGTCATCATATGATTTATAGTGACTCTGATCTATCAATAAATGTTGCCTGATCAACTTGAACTTCTAATATGTCTCCTGCACCAGACTCGTCCCCAGTAGGGAGGTCTCACCTACCTTAGCCCAACACAGGGGGGACCAACAAGACTGGCCATAAATCACCTCAAAAGGAGTCATTGGAATCGATTATTAGTAACTGTTATTATAATAAAACTCAACCAGCCCAAAATGGCTATCCTAGGAACCTCCAAAGTCTAGGACACATGCACAAAGCATGTCCTCCAAAATATAATTCGCCTGTTCTGTCTGACCATCCATCTGAGGGTGGTATATCATGCTCATCTTAATCTGAGACCCCAAGGCCTTCTGAAATCCTTCCCAGCACCAAGAATTGAAATGGGGGTCTATATCTGAGACAAAAGCTGATGGAATTCCATGGAGTCTCACCATCTCTTGAAGATACAAACAGACCAACTCATCCACTTTAGCTGTATCTCTTATCAAAATGAAGTGGGCTGATTTGGTCAGACGATCAATCACCACCCAAATGGAATTATTACCCTAAGGTGTATGAGGTAAGCTAATAATGAAGCCCATAGAGACGTCTTCCCACTTCCATATAGGAATGGGTAATGGATGGAGAAAACTGGAGGGCCTTTGATGCTCTAATTTCACCTGCTGGCATGTGTAGCATCTTGACACAAAGTCTGATGTGTCTTGTCTCATACCAGGATAACAGAACTGCCTATGGACATTATAATACATCTTGGTGGCACCCAGATGGACAACCCACTAAGACCGGTTGCTTCCCTCCATCACCACCTTCCTCAGTGATAACGGAACTACTGAACTGCCCTTGAAGCATAAGATGCCCTCGAGAGATGATGACCAATCAGAGGATGTCTCCCCACCATGAAGAAATTGATTGGATCACTAAAAAATCTCATCACTAGGTTTTTCCCACAGAATAAACTCCAACAAAGAAAGAGTCCACTGGATTCTCTCCAAGAACGCACCTCCACTATGCTCCCTAGTCACCACATGCATCTCAGAAAAGAGCCCCATCAAAGTCCACTCATCACTGGACTTCCTCAAAGCCTGTAATGGAAATCTTCTTCTCAAAAAATCGGCCACCACATTACCCTATCCTAGGGTGTAGATGATTTCAAAGTCAAACCCCTACAAGTACTTGATCCAATGATGTTGCCTCAAGTTGAGGTCCTTCTGTGAGAAGATATAGGCTAAGATTTTGTGATCAGAGTAGACCACAAATGTCTCCCCAAAGAGGTAGTGACACCAAGTCTTCAAAGCATGCATCACTTCTCCCAAATCCAATTCATGGTTTGGGTATTTATTTTCATGTGGTCGAAGTTGGCGAGAGCCATACGCCACCACGTGATCATCTTACATAAGAACACACCCAAGACCCATACCTGAATCATCACAATAGCCCACATACCCCTTTCCAGCCTCTGGAAAAATCCACACGGGGGTGGTAGTCAACCACCTCTTGATCTCCTAAAACGATGCCTAACATTATGGTCCCCATACAAACTTCACCCCTTTCTGGGTGAGCGCGGTCATCAGTGAAGCAAGCTAAGAGAAATCCTGAATGAATCGCCTATAATAACCAGCCAGGTCAAGGAAAATCCTAATATCGAACACTTTCTTCAACTTCTCACATGACATAACCACACTAATATTCTCGAGGTCCACTGAAACCCCCTTCTCAGAGATCACATTCCCTAGAAATCTCACTTCCCTGATCTAGAAAGTTCACTTTGAAAACTTTTCATAGAGGTAGTGATCCCGTAAAGTGCCCATGATGATCCTTAAGTGATTTTCATGTTCCTCCTCAGAGCCAGAGTATACTATAATTTCATCCATGAACACCACAAAGAATGAATCGAGATACTGATAAAACGCCCTATTCATGAGTTCCATAAATACCGCTGGAGAATTGGTCAATCCGAAGGGCATGACCAAATATTCAAAGTGGTCATACCTACTTTGGAAGGCTCTCTTTGGGATATCTGACTCCTTCACCCTGAGCTGATGATAGCCTGAACACAAGTCTATTTTTGAGAACCAATTTTCCCCCTTCAACTAATTTAACAAATCATATATTCTGGGCAAAGGGTATTTGTTCTTAATTGTTACCTTATCCATCTTCTAGTAGTCAATGCACAACCAGAGGGTTATGTCAGCCTTTTTAGAGAACAACATAGGAGCAGCCCAAGGAGAGATTCTTGAGAGAATGAATCCTTTGTATTCTAATTCATCCATTTGTATCTTTAATTCCATCATCTCGGTGGGGGCCATGTGATAAAATGGAATATATATTGGTTGTGTTCCCAGCGCTAGATCAATCGAGAACTCTACATCTCGCTCTGGGGGGAAACCTAAAAAATTATCTAGGAATACCTTCGGAAACTCATTCACCACATGAGGTAACTCACCCTCAGGGGAAAGACCATAATCCTCTAGATCGAGTGACGATAACTGGAAGATAATACATCCTAACTCTTGGAGTGGAGGTCCTGCATGACCCGATTGAGGATCCCATTCTCCACAAAAAACCTGATGACTCCCATCAGTTGCCGTGAAACTCACTCGCCGCCTGTAGCAATAAATATGTTCATGTAAGTGTACTATCCAATACATACCAAGTATGACTTCAAAAAGGTCCATATATAAGACCAATAGGTCCCACTCCATCTCGACCACTAACTCAGAAAGCGCACACAACGGGAACCTGAGACCCTACTCCTTCTTCTTTCCCAGCGGCATCACCAACTCCATCGTAAAAGACAACAAATCGGTAGGAAAATTTTATGTGTCCACAAAATGGGTAGAAATGAATGAAACAGAGACACCAGTATCAAAAAGATTAGCAGGTATAGAGGATGTGATCAAAATGGTACCTCGAACTGTCGACGGTCCCACTAGTGATCCTACTGATGCCTAATCCACTGCATATATATGTTCGGTCTCTATATGAGGATGAACACTAGTATGAGGTTGTTCCATAAACTGGCTCTTCCCAAAAGATGTGCCAGCACTACCACCATGACCACCAAATAGAGATCCCCCAGTCTTCGATGGCTCAGACCATGTTGGAACTCTTCTTGATGTTGTTGACCCTGCCCCACTCGGAAGTGGATGTGCCACCCCACAAAAGCACTACAAATTACCTATACCTCCACATTGGTAACAGGGATTTGGAGGAAGTGGTAATGTTATTCAGATGTTCCCTAGTTTCCCGCATTGATGGAAAATGACTGATCTCGCATCAGAAGCCCCAGATGAAAACTTCCTAGAGGAGTGGCCTGAACTGCCACCTCCCTTCTTCACCTAATCCTCCCGCTTCATCTTCTTCTCTGAAGAGCTGCCAATTCACACTACAGACATTGTCCCAGGAAAACCATCTCTTCATTTACGGTCAATCTCCACCATACATGTATGGCCAATGACCTCAGCATAGGTCCTTAGCTTGAACAAGAAAACCTAGGAGTATATCTTTAGTCACAATCCTTTCTCGAACCTCTGGGCCTTCAATTGTTCATTCGAGATTATTTCAAAGGAATACTAAACAAACTCAGAAAAATGTTTGGAATACTCCATCACATAAATATTCCCATGAACAAGGTCCATGAACTCTCGAGACCTGGCATATTCCAAGGCCTTAGGGCGGCACTGTTTATTGAAGAAGTCCTTGAAATCTCCCCAGTGCATCTTCTCATTCTTCCCAGTCTAAAGTATTGACTCCCCCCACTTATGGATAGGAACCTCCAATAGAAATGAGGCACACTTTACCCTGAGCTCCTCATGTGTTTTTAGGAACTCAAACATTGTCTTGATCTTCTCGAGCCATTCCTCTACTTCATGGGGTTCTGAACTGCCTCAAAAGGTAAGAGGCTTGTTTTTTCAGAAACTCATGTGATTTATCTTTTCTAGGACCCATATATTCTGACCTATTAGGAATATGAGTAGGATACAGTCCCTATCCCAAGTCTTGGATAGCTTGAACCATATCCTCTACTAGCCTCTGATCGATCAGTGTGGGAGAACTCTCTTCGGCTTCCTCCTGTGGGCGTGTGGGAGCTTTCTGGTGATGCATGTTGCTATAAAATAAAATAGTCACAAATAAATAGTCAACACCAAAATTATGAAACTTTTAATCAAATACATAAAATATAAATAATCTAAACACATATCAGTAATAAAATAAACAACTACTCCACCCCCACCTGATGTCCACGTGTGGTCTGTAGCCCATACATCTCACTTGAAAGAGAAATCAATCAGACAATTCCAACGTCCCCTGGTGACTCATGGTCTACCACAAGAGGTGTGGTCTAGGAACCCTACTCACAACTAAAACCCTGATCCCAAATAGTCCTAGATAATTTCTATCCTAACTCATCCTAAAATAGTAATATAACACAAAAACACAGGCCTCCTCTGATACCATTTTATCACAAACCGGATCTAGTCTCCACTATTACAGGCACCAAACCCGACCCGTGGAAAGGACTGAAGGGAATTCTCTATCCCCACAGGTTTTCACAAGTTCCCAGGTATCATTCATCTTGTTTTGGGAATGATTTACCCGAATATTTATACAGAAAACATCAAAAACATTTGATAAACTGAATCTCAAAAATTCATACCAAAAACGTTTTATACAAAAATCCAGAACATAATACATAAGTTAAAATGAAATACAAAAGGTCCAAATACACAAAGAAACAGAAAAAAAATATCCCAAAGGACTCCACATGACATGGGGTCATCACACACAAGTTGTCTCCACAACTCCGCACCAAAGATGGGAACTAACACCCTAAACCGCCATCACCCAAAGCCTTCCCTTTACCTGAGTCAAGAATGATAAAGTCTACTTTCACCCAAGGGGTTTAAGTAGGTTTGGATCCTAAGACCAATAGGATACCACCTAATTATTCCAAATTTCATGCAATACATGGTGAAAAAGCAATCAGTTTTTATATTTAAATAAAAGCGATGTTAAATTCCAAGAAATGCAACTTTAAATTGAAAACAGTTTTCAAGTTAAAACTTTTATAATGTTAACACATTTAAATAGGAATGTTAGCTACTATAATATAATTCCAAACACACCCAAATACAAGGTAAAATACAACAAATCCAATGATAAAAAAAATTGTGAACACCCCTAGGCACTAGATAGTCTCGGGCCCCATGTACCTCATACCTCGGTGTAAGTAACCATAGTAAAATATGTTCTCACGCACGAGCCACTAGTAGGGAACATAACCATAACCTAGTGGTTCCAAATAATCATCCTTATAGTTTATTTAGAGTTGTATTTATACAAATTATAAGTGAAACAGTGACAGAACCCATCTGGTCCACTAGCCATACCGGTACACATCCGCCCCACCTAGGTACCCGAGATTCCCCCTTTGTGCTCAAAAAATTTCAGAATTCTACATAAATCTATTTTAATATTAAAAAACACTAATGGTCACATTAAAATAGTATAGTATATACACACACTTTATAACACTTAAAACACTCAATAAAACACTTTGATTTTCCATAAAATAATTTCTCAAAAACCCACATTATTTTTCACGCAAAACTCCTTAAAACCCCACTTTCCACACTATGTGAACACTCACATTTACCAAAACAGAATTCACAGTGCCCAAAACATTTCTATAAACCTATTACATGTGTTATAAAACAACCCCATTAGGGATAACATCAAATAGCCATGTAAAAAACCAATTTAGCACCAAAATGGTGCCCCAAAATCCTTTACTTATCAAACATCAATAAAATCAGATTTCATTGCAACAAAAAAGGGAGATAATCATTAAAAACATAATTTTTAGCCCTAATAAATTTCAATAAAATTAACCAAGAAGTTATAGAGCATCCCCAAATAAACTTATAAAACATTTCGATAAAAAACCCCCAATTTCACAAAAAAATGGCATTTAAAATTCATTTGCAATACGAACACCTCTAAAACCAATTTTTTCAGAAATAATAAAATAATATAAACATTAAAATATAATAAATACAGAATTATAATACAAAAATATTTCATAAACATGGAATCACCTACCAAAGTAATGAAAACCCTTGAATCCTTTGTGCGAAAACTCAAACACACCACCGCCGCACCTCAAGAAAGGTAAAACAGACCTAAAAATAGAATTTGAGGCCATGAAACACAAGATCAAACCCTAATTTTGAAACCATACTTTATTGACATTAGTAACCTAAATTATAATAAAATAAAACCTAATTACATTGAATGAAACCCTAAGCAAATTGAAAGAAGAATGAAGGAGACCTACTTACTTGAGCGATCTTGAATAAATCACCCCAAATACACCAGTAGATGATTTTTCAACATTCCAAACATTCAAGAGAGGTTATAAAAAGGATAATTCGATCATTTAGTAATTTTAATTGGGGAAGAATATTGAGAAATGATGGATTTATGAAGAAAACAAATTACCTTTACAAATCTACTCGAATTGAGAAAGCTTAAGAAGTTTCGACTTAATCCGAAAATTAAATGAGCTCCAAAGATGGGGAGAAGATAATGGGGGTGATCCTAGGTTTAGTGGTCTTGGGATAGAGGTGGAATCACTAAAAAATAGTTAAAATTGAATAATATATTAAATAAAAAAATATTTTTTAAAAACTTGAAATGGGATTTCTAGATGGCCCAATTCCTTAAATAAAAACCCAAATCCACCATTATTATGAATTCCTAAATGGCCAAAATTAAAATTTTTGTATTAATAAGTTAGGTTATGCCTTTTAGGAATTGGAATGATTAAAAAATATTAAAAAAATGAAATATTTATAAAATAAACAAAATTGGTTTTTAAATATGAAAATGGGCTCACGGTTTGGACCAAATCATGAAAAATCACCCTTTCCTCCAAAAAATCTTGGGAACCCCTAAAAAAAATAATGAATGGAAATTAAATGAAATTCAACTTTAAAATAAGTCATGGATGTGACAATAAAAGGTTTAATTCTCGAAATTTTATTTCATATAAACCCTTATCATAAAAAGGAATACTAAAACTTCATTTTAAAAAAGAAAGTTATAAACATAACGGTTATCCAAAGTAACTCATCACTGGGTTTCTACATTGAATAACATATGTGGTAAGTGAAAAAATGGATATGGAATGAAAATATAACCCTAAAGTTTTTATGTATAGTGATAGAGAACAAGGTTTGGAGAAAGTTAACAACCAGAAACCCATAAATATGTGATGATTTAAGGGACCATCTGATTCATTGGATAAGAAGGTACTAAGATAACATTTTTTTGTTTTCAAGAACCTTTCACTAAAGTTTAAGAACATAAGAATAAATAATTACTATATTTTTATTTAATCTCACCATTGTTCATGCCTTGAAAAATTTCCACTTCATCTCTTATTCAAATAAATCCAGTTGAATTTATCATTCCTGAAGTGTTAGTAGATCATGCGATCCATAAATAGAATGATAGGTAATTCTGTCTATCTCAATAAAAAGGTTAACATAGATTATAAAATATGAATAATTTTTCCTATATTGAGATAATAAATTAATCTATCAAACTTAAATCGGAGAATAAATTATACTATCCATAATTGGATAACCATACAATCCTTCTAAAAACTGAAAATCTACAACTTTAAAAAGAGGTAAACTAAATCAGTTTAACATTTATCTCTCATATCTAATAAGGTAGTTCTTGGTTATAACATTACAAACATGTGAATAAATTAATCATGTATTCTATTGAGTCACGATAACAAACTGAATTATCAGATATCCTTATTAAAAACATGCATGTTTTCTTATTCTTAAGTCCAAAAATCTATAGTCTTTATCCGAGATAGAATAACCCACTTGTTAATAAATCCTTAACTAGTTCCAAGGTAACTAATATAATCCAATTTAATTATTAATATCCAACATACCATTATCTAAATATAATTATCTCAATATCATATTCATATTAAGGTTCATCATTCCCCAAATCATGTGCTTTCCAAAAACATCACCTTATTACCTCAATCACTTTTCATGGTTACCAGTACCACTCAGTATATACTTTCAAATACATGTTTAAAACCATAGTGTACCACTACATAGATATTTCATTATTCTATAATACCATAAAAGTGATTCTACAACATTATTCTGGAATCCTATTACATAAACACTCAATCATTCCACCACTTAATTTTCATATTCAACATCATCAATAGTGATCGCATGTGATTTTACTTTGTATTTGTCCTTAATAGGTTATTTAAAGCAAACATCATTGATAACCCTTGGATTAGGGAATTGGTTAGCATGATTCCCCATTTTCTTTCACCTGTATCATTGAACTGTGGGTGGTGAATTCTCTATATCCTTTTCTTTATTCACATCATTAGCTACGTTTTTCTCATTAATTCAGCACTCAACTGCCCAATGACCTTATTTTCTAAAATTAAAACATTTTCTAGTCCCTTTAATATAGTCTCCACCATTCTTATTTTCACACTTTGAGCATAATTAAACACTCATCTTCTTTTCACCATTGTTTTGAGATTTTCCTTTAAACTCCATCTTTCGTTTCTTGTCAAAACCATGAGATTGATATATTAAACCAACTTCCATTTATACCTTGATAGAACAACATAAAATATATTCATAGAAACTAAATTATTTTAAATACAATTCCCATCGAAGACTTGGTTTTAATCCATTTAAGAATAGATCAACTTTACTTTCAGGTTGGATGATAAAACAAGAAGCATACCTTGCAAGTCCTATAAAATTTTCCTCATATGTACCAATGGATTTATCGTCCTTTTTCTTAATCTCAAGGAAAACCTTTTCTATTTTCATTCAAAGAATATGAGGAAAGTAATTATTAAAAAATAAGTTCTTAAACTCATCTCATTCCATGGATTTAATTTCATCTTGGTGCCTTTTATTATTTATTAGAGTCCATCATTGTTTTGTTTCTCTTTCTAAATGATAAAAAACTAAAATGAATTTTTCATGTTTTGAATAGAGAATGATGGAAAATATATTTTCAATGGTTCTCATCCATTGTTCAGCATCAATTGGATCAGAAGACCCACTGATAGAAGGTGGGTGTTACCTCATAAATGACTCAACAGAATGTTGTTCCCTTATCTAGTTATTTGGAAGTCCATAATGATTTATAACTTGTGTAAGTATAACTATAATAATTTTCATTCCATATCCCATTAATTTTTTTTGTTTTAAAGGAAAATCATTGCATTTCCTATTGTATTGATCATTAACATAGTTCCATTGGGTTCCATCCATTTTCTAAAACTCAAAAAAATAGTGTGAGAGGAAAAATCATACTAGGAAAAAAACATAATCAAGGGGGTGTATTTTCAATCTGTAACATCTTAGGTTTATACCTAGGTTATTCATTATCATTACCATCATTCTATTAATATAACCTATAATTATACATATCCTTAGGAAATCCCTTAGAAATATTTATAGGGATATCACTAAAGTTTTTTCATCCTAGTTTCCAAAGGTTGACTAACCCTTTCCTTTGATACCAACTATAATGACCCAAGCATGTCATATATTATTATTAAATCATTTTAGATGAATATTAATTATATTTTACAAATTCAAGCCTAAGGATCGTAATAGTTTAGTGCCTTTGAAACTTGTAATACATACTTCTAACATGTGAAAGATCTTCAACATCTCCCATAAATATCTCCCCCTATAGTAATCCTACTTAAATGATTTATTTATAACCTGAGAAATGGAAACATAAGAAAGTGTGAGCTTAGATGCTCATTAAGGGTAATAAAACAATATATGAACATATGAATGTAAAAAACATGAACATAAATTTTGAATATTAAAATCTTGAGTCATGAAATAAATCATAGTAGTTTGTAAGGAATAAATCATAAAGGAACATTAACCATGAAAACATAGCATTGGAATAAAACATGAACTTATGTAAAACTCATAATCATATAAAATCATCTCCATATTATCCAAGTCTCATAGCTAAGATCATCATAGTGTAAAATGTACATTAATGAACTGGGTTTACTTGTCGTTCCATCCCTGTATTACTAAATTGGATTTACTTTTCATTATAGTAATGTCTATCTCACAATATATAATCTTTACCCAATGCATTGTAGGGAGATATATGTCCCACCCATCTCATAATGAAATCATTCTTACATGTTCCACAAAAACATAAATCATTCATTATAGCATAACCCAAGAAATAAAATGGGTTTCTTAAACATCATATCATCATAACATAATCCATATAAAATATCATTCTATCATTAAAACAATAAAATCATAGTAATAATTGGGATAGAAACATAACCTTATGTCATCTTAAATGGAAAATAATTTTGATAAAATACTTGAAATTAATTCTTGAGTAAAATATCCTTTCTTCTCCCAAAACATTTTCTTTTCTCAAAATTTCATGCAATTTTAGAAAAAAAGAATTTAATTGAAAATAAACTTGAAATATTGTAAAGTAAGATTAAAGTAAATAAGGTGTTATAAAAGTGTAAGAATCCATTTACGCTGTATAAGTTAAAATAATATTATCCTTGTACTTTTTCTGAATAAGTCAAAAAGTACCTCGTATGGTAAATGAAAGAAATATTCCTTCCAAACCATGTGGTAAAAGTGAATAATGGGTAAAAATTAATTTAAAAATATATATAATAATAGTAAACATTTTATGAAAACATTTTATGAAAACATTTTTAGAAAACATGGAAATTTATGATTAATATACCCCCAGTAAATACTCATGTATAAACAATCTCGGATAATAATGAGATTGCAAAATTATCCCTTAACTTAGGTATGCTATCTTTTATACGTATCTGAACCTCATGTATAATGATTTAAATAATGTTATTGACTTATTCCAGAATCATATTCATTTTTATTATATCATATATGATTATATTATCATTCGCTTGTTAGTAACATTTCATTGTCACTCGTTATTCAGATATTAACTACTTTATGTTCTTATGAAAGTTATGTAGGATAAGTTCATGTTACACTTATTATGTTATAGTTATATCATTTAAATAATTATATTAGTATAATATATATCATATTTATTCATTCCATTCATTTATATAATCATGGTTTAATTAAGATCATGTAGAATAAATCACATCGCATCTTGGAGACAGTAGGTCGTACGTATGCACGAGCGACGATATCATTCACTTAATGGTTAAATGGTATGAAATTGGATGGTATATTAATTATAAATAATAATTATAATTTTATAATAATTATTTATATCCATTATAATCATCATTTTACCCATCCAAATTAAGTGTTGTTGAATAAAAAATTACACCACGGTGTGGAAATGGTAAGTTCTATGTACGCACGCACGGTGATATTGTTATTAGTATGATGGATAAAGGGGTGTATAAGGTTGTAAAATAATTATAATAGAAAATAATCATGTAGAAGATACTTTATTTATTACTTTAGTATGGAAACATCATAATAAGAGGATGTAGAAGAAGAAAATAATTTTGAAAGACGTGATAAAACAATTACCTCTTTTTCAAGTATCTCCGTTTGATTTGCACAAAAGGTCTCCCAATGATGGATTTATTCCTAAAGTATGGTATCTAAGAAGAAGTTAGTGATGTTGGAAGCTTATTTGAGCATATTTTTGATGAGCCAAGGGGATTTAGAGGTGTGAGTAAGTGGGTAGATATGGTGGCCTTTTATAAGAGGGGGGAGGGTACTTTAGGAAGGTCTTGAAATATTATTTTATTATAAATTTATTTTCAAATTATAATAGCTCCAAAGTGATATATTTAGAGTATAAGATGTGGATAGTTCTAAATAATCTCATCTAATAATTTTTTGACATATATTTATTTTATTTTAAACCTTATCTTTTCAGTTTACCCGTAATTACTCTCTTTTAATTTTAATTAAGGTAACAACAATTTAATTATTAAGAGGCAATTAAGTTTACTTATATTAAAAAACTTTACATTAATTGGACACTTAATTAACTTTTAGACCTTAAAATAGCTACTTTTTAATTTTGAAATATTTTTATGGATTTTAAATAATTTAATAAAATATTATTATTATAAAATATCAATAGTGTCAATTTTTACTCTATTTATTTCATTGAATTTAAATAAAATTAAAAAAGAGATATAAATTTTAAAAAAATAATTTAATAGTCTTTTAAAATGTCATATTAAACTAAAAGAATCGTGGATGATATAAATTTTTTCAAATAATATTTATTTTACTATTTATAATATCATTTATTTGATATTTCTCTTAATAAAATAATTATTGTATCACCGTTGTTTCAATATTTATGGAAATTATTTAATATTTAAAAATTATAAATAAATTTGAATGATGTAGATAATTTCATTTTCTTTCTATGTACTATTTATTTTCTAAGTTTTATGAATTTTATTACTAAATTAAAATTATTATACTTATAAGAGATAATAGAGTGTCTTTTTGTCACTTTCTTTTGTTTTAATTATAATTACATCACTTTCATGGATAAAAGTCCATTAAATGAATCAATTTAGACCCTTAGGTGTTATTTTTCAACTTTAATTATTATAATATGATTTTGGTAGGTTTTAGGGTTATTTTATTATCTTTATAATATTGTTTGTTACCCTAATTTACCTGATTTACTATTAACTATGGTAAATAAAAATTGTCGTAGTTACTATTCATAATATCCAAAAAAACATAAAATCACCCTATTAACATAATTTAAAGCCACTTATTCCAAATATGGAATCCATTTTTTAAAATTAAAAACATATAATTTTCATTAATTAATTTAAAATTAAATCTCATTGTCAAAACAAGAAAACATGTTTTTTAAAGTAAAAACCATCAAAAGATTGATGTGCATTTATATCTAATTTCAATGTGAAATTACTTCCAATGAACAAAATTGGATTAAATGATAAAAAAAATCTAATCATACTTTAAAACCAATTAAAACTATAACCTTTATCTATAAATAAACAGATGAAAAAGTAGTTTTAAATTAAAATGCAGTATTTTTCACTATTCATTAAAAAATGAATAATATTATAAAAATACAAAAAATTTAACCAAATTAAATTTTGATTTCCCTCTTATAAATAATAATTTTATTTTCTAAAAACTAACTTATAAAAGTCTCAAAACTATATTTAAAATGGTTTCACCATCAAAAGGTGGTAAAACTGCATTTTTAGAAAAATGCTCATTTTATCCGTAAAATTGAATTTGTTCTTATATCATGTCTAGAAAAAATATAATATATATTTAAAACATTAAATTTAATATATTAAATATATATTTCATTAATAAAATCCATAAAGTGTTAATTTATTATTTTATAGACTCACTTATTTTCATTTAAATAGTTTTTTTAGAATGAAGTTAATACTATTCATACCCGCCATTATAATGACTAGGTTATAGTATTTAGTTATCCCTTATACTATGTATTGTGTGAAATTAATTCTATCAAAATAACTTGAAATTGTTTGTAACACAAGCCAAGAATAGTGTTGTGTATACTGCAAGCTAATACGGTGTTGCATATAATGCAAGCTAATCTTGGTGTAGCGTACAACACAAGACACCAAAGTAATTAAAAATAATCTATCTAATAAAATCTTGGGGTGTTAAATAGATCACATGGAAGAAATGACAATGTAAATTTAATATGACCTTCATGATTGTACAATATTGTTTGAGAAGTTAAATAGCTATGCTAAGAGACTATTGCATATGGGTTGTACTAAATACACAACATTGTCAGATGTATTGAAGTAATATAATTTGAAAGATGGTAGTGGATGGAGTGATAGAATATTTACAGTAGTACTTGGTCTCCTGAATGATATTTTACCAATAGAAAATGAGAAACCATGTTGAACATAAGATTCTAAATGAATGCTATGTTCATTTGGGATGACCTCTAAATAAATACATGCATGTACAAATGATTTCATATTGTTTCTTAAGGATCATGAATTACTCATAAAATTCTCTAAGTGTGGTGTGGATTGATAAAATAAAAATGAATCAAGTCCTTAAAAATATGTATGATAATTTACTATCATTCCATGGTTTAGAAGGCTATATGGGTGTTAGGAAACCGTGAGACAATTGACATGGCATGAAGACACAATAATTAAAGATGGGAACCTATGTCATCCTGCAGTTTATCCTCAATGGATAAAAATTTATTATTAGTATCCTGAATTTGGAAATGAACCAAGAAACTTTCATCTTGAATTATCTATATATGTAATAAATCCTTTTGGTGTATAGAGTACTACTCATGGTACATGGACCGTCATGTTGGTAAATTATAACTTGTCACCATGGTTATGCTTAAATTGAAAATACATTATATCATCTCTGCTTATATATAGACCAAAGAAACCCATAAATTATATTGATGTCTATTTGGATCCATTGATCGAATATATAAAATTGATTTGAGATACAGGTGTTACAATCTATGATCCTCATAGAAGTAAAGAATCCACATTGAGGTACATGTTGTATAGGATAATGAATTACTTTCCCTCTTATGAAAATTTATCAAGCTATAGATTTAAAAGAATTTTGGGGTGACCCCCCCCCCCCCCCACACCCCCTCAAAATCCTTTTTTTGTCATTTTCAAAATACCACTTTTTGGATGAGTGGGAACCTCACAAAAAACTAGATATCAGTTCCAAACATCACCCACATAAATCATTACATAGAAAACCACATCCCAAAATCCAAGTTCAAATTTCAAAATTAAAATTTAAACATTATAAAAAAACAAAAGCACGGGAAAATGAGCAGCCTAAGAAACCAACCATCAAGGAGACACCTCACCGCCATCATCACCACACTGTCATATCATCTCAGCACCATCAAATCTCCTTAGATGTCAACCTCAATGGATCATCACCACCGCCCTCTTCTACGACGACAACTGCATGCACACCATTATCTTCATCAGGAAGACCCTCCCTCATCATGACTATCATAAACTCTAGTCCACCACCACCATCATCGTTGTCTATCAACACCGCACCATAACGTCGAAGCACCTCAACAGGATCAAGTCGTTATCTCCCATCACCAGACCACATACCAACTATAAAATGAATCAACCAAAAGAAGATCTTGCCTCCTAGAACACTGATATCCACTTGAAAAGCACCTCCCAAATCTTGTGTGATATCCACCTCACCAGAACAACCTAGAGAGGATAGGTGATACCCGAAGACATAGCAGAGTAGGAGAAGTATGGAGTCTTCACAAGGAGTCAAGATCTTTTTTTAAAGCACCCAACCAAATTGAAATCCACTATCACCTAAAGGGTGGAATTTTCTTCCCCCATCATCTTACATACTATCCAGATAAGAAAAAATGAAATTTTTTCTTTTTCTTATTAGTGTAAAAGTTCCAGAGGGGTATTCATCAAATATCAAGAATGTCATTTCAAAGACTAATCTGAAGTTACAAGGACTAAAATCACACAAATTTAATGTATTGATGAAATATTTGATTTTTGTTGCTTTCCATTGTATTCTGCCTCAAAATGTACAGCATAAATTAACCAAATTTTGCTTCTTTTTGTAAGTCATATTCAGTAAAGTTATAGAGCCAACGAGGTTTCCAATCATTAATGAGGTTACAAACATATTATGTGAATTAGATATGTTCTTCCCACCATCATTCTTTGATATAATGGTCCACCTAATAGTTTACTTGGTTAGAGAGGTTCAACAATATGCTCATGTCCATTATATATGGATATACCCCATTGAAGAGTATATGAATATTTGGAAATGGTATGTCAAGAATCAAAGTTGTCTAGAATGTTGTATTGTATAATGATAAATTGTTGAAGAAGCTATTGAATTCTATGTTGATTACCTATCATATTTTGATAGTATCAGTCTCCCAAAGTCTTGTTATAATGGACACCTTATGGGAGAAGTTATTTCTAGAAAATATGTTGTTACAATTATCATGATAGAGCGTGGAAAAGTAAACCTTTAAATTTTACATAATAGTGAAGATTTTGATCCATACATTGAATCCCACAAAGAAATTCTGAGAGATTTGAATCCATCAACGGAAGAAATATGGATATCAAATACTCATAATAAATATTTTATAGGATGGTTCCAAGATCAAATTTATAAGGAGTTATCTGAAAATAAGAATTCAATTGTCGAACGACTTAAATGTTTAGCCAGGGGACTGAATGGAAATGTTATATCTTACACTGGTTTTGTAATCAATGGTTATATGTTATATAAAAAAGGACATGATGCATTTAGTATGATATAAAATAGTGGTGCTACACTTGTGGAGGAAGTGATGCACATATCTAGTTCCAATGATAGAAATAAAATTTATGAAAATATGTCATATTTTGGCATTATTGAACAGATATAAAATTTAGATTATACATCATTTCAAGTTTTTATTTTCCATTTCAAATGGGTTGAAAATATGAGTGTAGTGAAAGTTGATGAAATGGGCTTCATGATGGTGAATTTTAGTGTGGAAGGAGAAAATTATTATTCATTCATAATATAATTACAAGTAGTGTAAGTATTTTATGTATCATATCCCGCAAACAAGAATTGGTTGATTTTCCTATTTGTGACTAAAAAAATGTTAGTTTAGATGAAAATTCAATTGAGGATGACCCTTTCATTACACTACTAGAAATTTAATCTATAGCCACGAATCTATAGCCATGGTTTAATAGACCCATGGCTATAGATTATTTACATCCATGATTTAGTATATACTACCATGGAAAAAAATTGTGCTGTTTTTTTTCAAATCGCATTGGGATCCTCCTCCATCTTCCCCTGATCGCGACCCTCTGAACACTCGATGTCTCAAATAGCGGTTCCCTCCTCCCTGATACCCTCTGCATGTGACCCTCCTTCTCTGACCCATCGTGTTCTCTACTCTCCCCGATCCTCCTCCACTAACAGTGCCCCTCATGACCCTTCGAACTCTCAACATCTATCATGGCGGTTCCCTCCTCCCCAATACCCTCCATGTGAGACCCTCTTTCCCCGACCCATCGTGACCTATCCTCTCCCCGATTCTCCTCCACTGATGGTGCCCCTCGTGATGGTTCCCCTCGCTAACACCAAACAAGGCAACCCCACCGCGAGCTTCTACCAGTGGGACACCTCACCACCCCCACCAATGCTTCTCCTAGGTGGCCTCACTACCTCTATCAGCATGCCTCCGATGAGGCTAACCCCCTCCAGGTGATCCTCCTCCTCCTTTTTATGAACAATTATGTGTTCATTATTTTGTTATCAGTGTTTGTATAAGTAAACTAGAATATTTTCACATGTTTGAGTATGGTTTTTGAATTAGATACATTATTCTAATTATAATTGATATGCGTGGAGTGAGGGACAAGTGGTTTTTGGTGAAGATCCAATTAGTCTAGATTGGGAATCTGCATGGTGGAGTTATGGATAGTTGGAATCGATAAAAAGTGATGGTTTAAAATTTTGATAGTTAAATTGGGAATCAGGGGGTCATCCAGGATGCTTCTCAAGGATTATAATTCTTATTGCTGGGAGTTTTTAATGACCCACACAATTACAGGGTCGGTAATTTCAGAGGAAATTTGATTTTTTTTTTACCTGAAGCAGGGATATTTTTGAGAATTGGGATATGAATTAGAATTTTAAGAGTTAGTACATCTCTGGGATGTGTTTTCACTTGAGGATAATGGTTATTTAGAGGGTCGGTTTCCAAATATTAGGGTTGTGGCTATCTGTAAAAAAAACTGCAGTAGTCATTGGGTATTCGATTGGGAAATACTGGGTTCCTCTTAATGGGTTTGTAAAAAATTACAGCATTTATAAGGTACCTAATGGAGGGGTAATAGGTACTCAGTGGGCAGGAAAGTGTAGTGGACCTTTTATAAGGGCCATCAGGTACATAGTGGAGCTGGATTGGTTACCCAGTAGGGATGGGTGTTTTTTTTAAGGATAAAATTAGTTATTCTAGATTCCACCTTTAAAAATGCCTTATGGGGTTCTTATACTTTAAGTGGATATAGGTAAATATTCCTCTTCTACCTCCATTATTCTTTCTTATTCATGTCTTTTAATATTTAGTTTTTTAGGGTATGGTTTATGTTAGATTTCACCAAGACTTTTTGAAATTGGACCATTATCATGGGGTTTATAGAGTGGTGGCATAAGTGTGATTTTTTTAACATCCTCCCCCAGACCACAATAACGAAGAAATTCCTAGATCATAGGATTAGTCACTACGACCTCAGACGGTCCTCCCCAAATTCCAAAGGCCATCCATCACCAAATAAGGTGATGTTTCCAAGATTTATTTATCCATTGACGTGTTAGAAATATTGTGGCACATGGAAACATTGTTTTCTTTTTCTCATTATGTTAGATACTCCAATTATTTCTTATTTATTAAAGTTATCCTTGATGAAATCATTACATTGTCACCATTACCTCATAGAATGTGGTGCAATGACGTTGAACTTCCACATTCTCATCTTCAACCAAGATTTCATGTGATCTTATTCTTTCTTATCTTTTGATATCTTTACCCAAAAAAACATACCAATTGATATAGTATATGTTTACTAGCATGATTATTATTTACCATGGTTAATTCTTTGCATAAATATTCCCACAATAGTGTTTCTTATAGATTATATATTAATACTATTCTAATATTTCATGGATTCAGGTATGAGAAAACATGAACAAGATGTATCATGATCAGATTTTGGAGTTATATTTAAAAATATAGATGTTTCAGAATCATACCCAAGCTGAAGGTGAGCTCATGGAATTTACGGATCTATCCTATAGTGATAAAATTGAATATTTAACCACTAATTATTCTTTGGTGGTTCATCATTATTAGATTTAAAATTCTAAACAGTGATAATGAAATTTCCAACATTGAAGCTACTATGTGATGACATGGGCCTAATGATATTCTTCCCACTCGGAAAATTTTAAATGTTACATATTCCTCTTTACCTCTAGTTATCAAGAATAATATTTTTTTCTAAACACAATAAGTAATTTCATAATTCTGAAACTAAACCTCTAAACATGTTAGAGTGAATTGAGGTTCTTCAACATGTTCAATTTACTACTTTCATAAATATTATTGAAAGAAAACATAGTGGAGACATGATATCTACTAACTATACTAATCCTGGGTTCCTCTCTATTCCACGTGTCCAACATTTAGAAACCCACATTTCTTATCCGCCTGACTTCCACATACCTTCTTTGCATCAATCCCTTCCTCTCCCTCCCCCCCTCTTCCATACGCAGTTTCCCTCGGATTCTCCTCCATCTCAGGATTAATCTCTTATCGACCTAGGATTCATCAACTTCCTTAACTTCATACCATTTCTTTGTCCTCACTACCTCTTCCACATGCGGTTTCCCTTACTTTCTCCCCACACTCGCGCTTCTTCTCCTGTCGACATATGGTCCCCGCAGACCCCATTCATCTTCTTCCTCCTAATCCTGGTTCACGTCCACTCCTCCTTGGATTTTCGTGTATTATTTCAACCATCGTACTCTGATACCATATGTCACATCAATCCACCCTAATTTCCTCCATTGACTGTGGTATCTCCCTCCTTTTCTGGATCTAGAATTTGTTTACATCAACGTCGACTATCGATTTTGTAACGACCCGAAATTTTGAATAAATTTTGTTTCATAACTTTATGTGTTATTTTATTTTTATACTTGAAAAAACTATTTCATTTAATAAAATGGGTATAATTAAAATAATACCATTGGGTTTAGACTGTTATATGACCATTGGTCAATAAGACCATTGGAAACTAAATGTTTCGATTATTGTCTATAAATATAAGTGATATTGATTAATTAATATAGAAAGAAGATTTGATGGCCCCATCCAGTAGTCTCGAGCTGATCGAAGCCCATATGACGGAACTCGGGAAGGAGGTAGCACCTTTGAGCTTTGCTCTGGACCAAACTCAAGCTGAACTTCATCGTGTGAAGCTAGAATGGAATCGTCTTTGTGAGAAGTTCAAGCTGCTAGAAATCACTACTCGGGCAATGTTGGTTGATCCGCCCCAAGATTCTATCACCCTAGCACACCTTACTCTTAGGTCCTATGTTGGTGTTATAAGGGGATATGTAATGAGACCGTAACTGCCTTGTGTAATCCTTTTATTTTAATAAAAATTGTGATTTCTTCTTATAGTGAAGTTTGTGAATTTTCAAATGTCCAGATAAATATAGTATGCATATTATTGATGAATTTTGGAAAAAGGGGATATTTTAAAATATTTATGTAAACCTTAAATAATTAATGATGTGTAATGATTTTCAAAAAATGGTCTTCTAGAAATGTATTTTGTATGAAATTTATAATCTAATAAGATCAACTTATTTTTTTGTGAATAGTAAATAATGAATAGTGATTTTACCCTTAGGATTAGTAATGTGACCAAATGGATTAGTAATCTCACTTAAAGAAAGTATTAATATAATTTAGGCACCTTGATTAAGTAATGTGATTCAATAAAATAGGTAAATAACTATTTCAGAAATTATTGGTTAAGTATTAGTTTTTTTGGGTGAATAGTGTTTTTATTTAAAAACTTAAATTAAAAATATTTAGAAATTTATTTTAATAAAATGGAGTTCATTTTTTAAATCAGAGCATCGATATTTGGTTACGGTGAATTTTTGAGATTTTTCTGAAATGGTTGAATTTTTAGTGAATAGTTTTTTTATTTAAAAATTAAATTAAAAATATTTAGAAAATTATTTTCATAAATGGAGTTTGTTTTTGATATTTGAACATCGATGTTTGTTTAAGGTGAAATTTTGGGATTTTTCTGAGAAAGTTGAATTTTCAGTGAATAGTGAAAATACAGTTTTTGAGTTTCGGGTGTTTAATGACATCATTAAAGATGTAATAATTATTCAATAATTCTGGTCAACTTATGAATAGTAAGATAAGATATGATGTGTCCCAAGTGGCCAATACCATGGGAAAATACCATGGGCAAGCCCATGGTTTTTCCAATACCACCAATGAGGTGTCCCTTGGCCATTAATGCCTTGTCCCCTCACTTCCCCTATAAATACCAAGCCATTTTCTCATCCTTTCCATTCCAAAATCCTCCTCAATGAAGTTCTGGTCTCCTTACCTCCCAAGGTCCCAAGCATCAAGATTTCGAAGTTACTCTTCAAGGTAAGGGATCCTACCTCTCTCTCTCTTTTCATGTATTCTCCTTTATGTCATTTATTTTAAGCTCCATGTTCTCATGTTGGGGAAGTTATTTTATATTCATACTACTGTACTTTTCATGTTCATATGATAATATACCCCCTCTTTCTCTCATCAATTAATTTTATGAATGTTTAAGTGGCGCTGTTAGGATGCCGAATTTTTGTAATGGATTCTTTCACCCTTCTCATTTTCGTAATGGATTCTTTCACCCTTCTCATTTTCAAGTTCTATTTTCATGTCAAGTCTTTCTAGTACCTTTTTATTATGTTGGGGGTATGATCTGTATATCCATCATACTGTTCTTTTATGTTCATATGATGAGAGACCCTATTTGATCTCATCAATTCATTTTTTTAAGTTTTAAGTGACGTCGTTAGGCTGCCGAATTTTCATAAGAGAAATCTTATTTTTGTCTTCCTTTCAAGTTTTTCATTTCATATGTTATGTCTTTAAAATTTCATTACCATGTTCTTATATACTCTATATTCTATCCCTCTACTACTTTATGGATCATTTATGAGTGGGTGACCCATGTCCCCTCTCTTTCAATGTTTTCTAAAACCTTGTAACATAGCTGTTATGTTTCAGAATTTTCATCTCAAAATGTCTCTCTCTTTTTCTCAAATTATTTTATTTTATTAAGTGAACACTCAAATCTCTTTCTTCTATATGGGTATTCACATATATCTCAAAACTTTTTATTTTAATTCTGGGATTTATATACATGAAACCTTCTTTTCTTTTCTGCAGTTTTAAATTGACATAAAGATCATGTCTTTAAAGAATTTTTTAAAACGGTATGATTATGAAATGAAACCCATTTCTTTTATGATATATGGGTTATTTATGAACAGTTTGATGATGATATATGTGGCTCACATGATAATAAATACATATTTAAGGGTCCTCCCTGATAGCGCTCCAATTCATTGGGTAAAGACTTAATCTTTAGAGATGACCATTTTAACGATACCTTGCTCAATAACATTGGTAATTTTTTAATGACACCTTGGGGATGGACCTTGGTGATACATAAATTATTGTCTATGTTAAATGTTGTAGACACATCTTCAAATTATGAAACACATTATTCTTATTATGCTATGCCTCATGATCTCTTTCTCATTCCTTAAAGTTATTTATCATGACTTTATTGATGTATCTCAAGTTCACATGTAAAATGTTTCTCTTGTTTCCCTTATTGGGCCTTATGATCACCCTTTCCTTTGATGTAAGTCTCCAGGATATGAGATGTAGTATTTTTAAGTAGTATGAACCTATTATGAAGCCCTACAAGTGGTTTAGAAGAATGTTTTATGTTGTATTCAAGTTTTTTTGTTCCTGATTTCCAATACAGTAGACTTTAAAGATCCTCTGTATGTAAAATGTAACAAAAAGTTATGTATTAAAAAGGTGGGATGTTATAGTTGGTATCAAAGGATAGTTTAATTATTTATGGAAATTAGGATATGAAAACTTTAGGAAGAACCCTATAGAAAATTTTAAATATAGGAAATCTTCCTGGTATTTTGGTGAGTATTGAGTAAGTGGTTTATCAAGAAAATACATCCATGTCTGGATACGAGCAGGGAGAGGTGGCTCTAGCACAGATGTACATAGGGGTAAAACCCAAAAACACCGTTTGAGCTAGACTCGAACGGGAACTGGTACACGACAACGGGCATTGCTTCACTCTTGGTTACGATACTGCCAGGGGATATGTTTGGTTAATCGCAAGCTTTTTATGAATCATTATGAAGGAATTATAGAAAAATGTAATTGTCTAAGCATGAAATTTTGAGACATAAAATCATTTTTAGTTAAAATATTCGTAAATGAAATAAGTTTCTCACGAAGGATTTATTCTTTTAGAAAGTGTCCCTATCGTCTAGGAATATGTTGACGTGTTTCCTGAGGAGTTACCCAGACCTCCCCCAGAAAGAGTGGTAGAGTTCTCCATTGAACTCGTACCTGGATCTCATCTAATGTCAAAGACCCCCTATAGGATGGAAAATGTGGAGCTAGAGAAATTAAAGAAACAACTCCAAGATCTTTTGGAGAATGGGTTTATCTGACCAAGTGTGTCTCCTTGGGGATCACCAGTTCTCTTTGTGAAGAAGAATGATGGATCGATGTAGCTATGCATTGATTATAGTGAACTGAATGGGATCACAGTGAAGAACAAATACTCTCTTCCAAGAATTGATAACTTATTTGACCAACTTCATGGGACTCAATTCTTATTTAAGATTGATCTTCATTCTGGTTATCATCAATTGAGGTTGAAGAATGATGATATTCCAAAAAATTCCTTCCAATCAAGATATGGGCATTATGAGTTTGTTTTTATGCCCTTCGGACTGACTAATGCACCTGCTATTTTTATGGATCAAGAATAAGTTGATTTTGGAAAATTATGTTTTATCAAATGGATATCCTTTGTATAGGAAGATGATTTGGTGATTAAATTATAAAGTTTATTTTGGACGATGTTTTCTCTTTTGAAGTACTATTTTCCTAAGGGAAATAAAATACTACAGGATTTAAATTGAGGAGGAATGGTTGAATTTTTTTTTTATAATTTATGTATTTATTGTGGACATATGGTGATTTGGGTTATTTTTAGAAAATGATGAACCTAGCATAGAGAATATGTGAATAGGTTAATTACACTTTAGTATGAGACTTTAATAGTAGTCGATGTTATTTAGAGATAAATTTTAAGATTTATTGGGGAACACTGTGATTAAATCCTTCTGAGTTTTGGGTTCCAATCTTAGTTTGGATTATTCTAAATAATTTTAAAGATGATTGTGTATTGAATGGTCTTTCTGGAACTTTGGGTACTTTTGTTGAATTTTGGAGATTAATAGTCATATTTCTTTTTATAAAGGATTATCCTTTTGGGGGATTATATGATCTCGTACTAACCTTTTTAGTTTTAGTTGATGACTAAAGACAAGGGAAAAATATAGTTATTCTTTTGTGGATTATGTGATTCTCTAGAAGATGATTCTTGTGCTTTTGATGAGACCAAGTCCTTTTGAATGCTCATTGTTTGGAAAAATATTAGTCTTGGTGGAAACTTATTAAGGGATGAAACACTACTTGAAGATAAGTATATTTCCTTATGTGTTTATTCTATGTAGTAAATGAATTCCTCAAAATTATGAAAAGGAACGTAAAACAAAAATGTTGCTGGTTTACGTTTCCTACTGGGTAATCAAAGACCATTTAACACATCTTAAGTTTGTGATCTTCTTGTGGTTAATTTTCTCCTAATCATGTTTTCTATCACTCTCCATCAGAACATGACCCTTTGTTTTCTCTTCCATATCCATGTTTTCCTACATGGAATCCTAGTATGGGTTAACTCGGGTGACCTTTGTACTTCCCTTCCTTTCTTTTAAAGTAATAGTTTTACTGACTATTTTTTCGATGTGGGAATTTCAACAAAATTTCCAAGCCCAATTTTAAAATTGTGAGGACGCAATTTATTAAGGGGGGAATATTATAAAGACCAGAAATTTTGAATAAATTTTGTTTCCTAACTTTGTGTGTTATTTTATTTTTATACTCAACAAAACTATTTCATTTAATAAAATGAGTATAATTAAAATAAGACCATTGGGTTTCTACTGCTATATGATTGTTGGTCAATAAGACTGTTGGAAACTAAATGTTGTGAATATTGTTTATAAATACAAGTGATATTGATTAATTAATATAGAAAAAAGATTCTATGACCCCATCCAGTAGTCTCGGGCCGATCGAATCCCATCTAAAGGAACTCGGGAAGGAGGTAACACCTTTGAGCTTTGCTCTGGACCAAACTCAAGCCGAACTTCATCGTGTGAAGCTGGAATGGAATCACCTTCATGAGAAGTTCAAGCTGATAGAAATCACTACTTGGGCAATGTTGGCTGAGCCGCCCCAAGATTCTATCACCTTAGCACACCTTACTCTTAGGTCCTATGCTGGTGTTATAAGGGACTATGTAACGAGACCGTAACTGCCTTGTGTAATCCTTTGATTTAAATAAAAATTGTGATTTCTTATTATGGTGAAGTTTGTGAATTTTCAAATGTCCGGATAAATATAGTATGCATATTATTGATAAATTTTGGAAAAAGGGGATATTTTAAAATATTTATGTAAACCTTAAATAATTAATGATGTGTAATGATTTTCAAAAAATGGTCTTTTGGAAATGTGTTCCATATAAAATTTAGAATCTAATAAGATCAACTTATTTTTTGTGAATAGTAAATTATGAATAGTGATTTTACGCTTAGGATTAGTAATGTGACCAAATGGATTAGTAATCTCACTTAAATAAAGTATTAATATAATTTCGGAACCTTGATTAAGTAATGTGATTCAATAAAATAGGTAAATAACTATTTCAGAAATTATTGGTTAAGTATTAGTTTTTTCAGGTGAATAGTGTTTTTTATTTAAAAATTAAATTAAAAATATTTAGAAAATTATTTTCATAAAATGGAGTTCATTTTTAAAATCAGAGCATCGATATTTGGTTTCGGTGAATTTTTGAGATTTTTCTAAAACGGTTGAATTTTCAGTGAATAGTGTTTTTATTTAAAAATTAAATTAAAAATATTTGGAAAATTATTTTCATAAAATGGAGTTCTTTTTTGAAATTAGAGCATAGATATTTGGTTAAGGTGAAATTTTGGGATTTTTCTGAGAAAGTTGAATTTTCAGTGAATAGTGAAAATATAGTTTTTGAGTTTCGGGTGTTTAATGACATCATTAAGGATGTAATAATTATGAAATGATTCTGGTCGACTTATGAATAGTAATATAAGGTATGAGGTGTCCCAAGTGTCCAATACCATGGGAAAATACCATGGGCAAACCCATGGTTTTTCCAATACCACCATTGAGGTGTCCCTTGGCCATTAATGCCTTGTCCCCTCACTTCCCCTATAAATACCAAGTCATTCTCTCATCCTTTCCATTCCAAAATTCTCCTCAACAAAGTTCTGGTCTCCTTACCTCCCAAGGAGTCCTCCCAAGGTTCTCTCAAGCCTCCCAAGGTCCCAAACTTCAATATTTCGAAGTTACTCTTCAAGGTAAGGGATCCCACCTCTCTCTTTCTTTTCATGTATTCGTCTTTATGTCATTTATTTTAAGCTCCATGTTCTCATATTGGGGATGTTATTTTATATTAATCCTACTGTCTTTTTCATTTTCATATGATGAGAGACCCCCTCTTTCTCTCTTCAATTCATTTTAATAATGTTTAAGTGGCGCTGTTAGACTACCGAATTTTTCTAAGGGATTCTTTCACCCTTCTCATTTTCAAGTTCAATTTTCATGTCAAGTATTTCGAGTTAATTTTTATTATGTTGGGGTATGATCTATATATCCATCATACTGTTATTTTATTTTCATATGATGAGATACCCTATTTTATCTCATCAATTCATTTTTTGATGTTTTAAGTGATGCCGTTAGGCTTCCGAATTTTCATAAGAGAAATCTTATTTTTGTCTTCCTTTCAAGTTTTTTATTTCATATGGTATGTATTTAAAATTTCATTACCATGTTCTTATATCCTTTATATTTTTTCCCTCTACTGTTTTATGGATCATTTATGAGTGGGTGACCCATGTCCCCTCTCTTTTCAATGTTTTCTAAAACCCTGTAACATAGTCGTTATGCTGCAGAATTTCCGTCTCAAAATGTCTCTCTCTTTTTCTCAAATTCTTTTATTTTATTAAGTGAAAACTCAAAGATCTTTATTCTATAATTGTATTCACATATATATCAAAGATTTGTATTTTAATTCTGGGATTTACATACATGAAACCCACTTTTCTTTTTTGTGGGTTTAAAGTGACATAAATATCATGTCTTTAAAGCATTTTTTAAAACGTTATGATTATGAAATGAAACCCATTTATTTTATGCTATATGGGTTATTTATGAAATGTTTGATGATTATATATGTGTCTCACATGATAATAAATACAAATTTAAGGTTGCGCCCTAATAGCGCTCCAATGCATTGGGTAAAGACTTAATCTCTAGAGATGACCATTTTAACAATACCTTGGTGAATAACCTTGGTAATTTTTTAATAACACCTTGGGGATGGACCTTGGTGATACGGAAATTATTTTCTATGTTAAATGATATAGCCTCATATTCAATTTATGAAACACGTTATTTTTATTATGGTATGCCTCGTGATCTCTTTCTCATTTCTTAAAGTTATTTATCATGACTTTATTGATGTATCTCAAGTTCACATGTAAAATGTTTCTCTTGTTTCCCTTACTGGGCCTTCTACTCACCCTTTCCTTTGATGTATGTCTCCAGGATATGAGATTCAATAGTTGTATGTAGGATGAACCTATTATGAATCCCTACAAGTGGTTTAGAAGAATGTTTTATGTTGTATTCAAGTTTTGTTGTTCCTGATTTCCAAAACACTAGACTTTAAAGATCCTATATATGTAAAATGTAATGAAAAGTTATGTATTAAAAAGGAGGGATGCTATAGATTTACCTCAGTTTCTCCTCCCTCTCTATTATCACCTCCTGTCGAGCTAATTTTTTTGCTTACCCCAGTCGAAATCTCCCTCTATCACCCGATTCTCCTCCACTCCTCCAGGGGTTCTCGGTATTATCTGTCTCCTATGAGATCTACCTCGGTGAATCATGTCCTATACCTACTTTGCATTTCCATTCACCATCACTGAAACCTGCTAATTTATTAAAAAAACTATCTTATTGTTGCTTCGTAGAAATAGATGAGAGGGTAGAAATGTTCCCTAAGTGAAGATTCATCTAGATCCTGATGAATCATTCATATGGTATTTTATCATTTGTAGCATCTTGGTATCATTTTTATCTACTCTATAGTTTCACATTTCACAATTTTCATACTAATTTTGTAGGCTGTAATACAATATAGTGCTTCACAAATGGTGGGTTCTCATAATTTTCTGGAAAAAATTTCATTTCTCTCCAAGATTTATTTTTTCCAACTACATATGGATTTTTCAAACATCAATACAATAAATCTTCTATTTTGATTCACCAATTACATCTTGTACTTATTTTTATTGGTCAATATTTCTTCATCTAAAATTTATTCCATGGTTGATATAGATTTTCTCCACCGAATCAATGCGTTCTCCATTTTATGTATGTTGAACTCAGTACACATTTTTTCTAGTTTCAATCTTGTAGACTTCATGTCGTTCTCATTGTTTTTTTATAAATGTATTTAATTACATGCATAGTGGAATCACTAACATTGGGTATGTTAAATAATCATCCACTCAGGTATATAACTGTACTTTTTATTGACTGTTATTTTTATATGCATTTTTTTGTGCTCATTTCCATTTTGTCTATAAAAAAACATACAATTCATTTATTTTTTTCAATTGGATATCAATTGAAATTGTTTACAGATTTCTTATACATACATGTTTGGATATTTCTTATATATAAGTGTTTTCATATTGCATCTTACTTAAAAGGATTTCATATATAATTGTTTCACTCATTCACAGTTTCAATTACAGGCTACTTCTTCATGGGTTCTCCTTGGCATAGGTTTTATGAAAATTCCATGTATAAAAGGATGTTCCAAGCTTGAAATTATATCCTTAAAAGAGAGATTCTCAATATAACTGTTTGACAGACTTCTGTGGAAACATGAAAAGATTACTTGGATGGAAGATTCTGGAAAAAATTCCTTCCTTTACAGTTTTTTAATTGTAACAAAAAAACATCTTTAAACATTTTAATGTTTTCTTTATTTTGGGTTTTAATCTGCAGAAAATCAAAGAAGATAGTTATAGATTCCACATGGATTGTGTTTGGAATTTTTATAGGTGTTTCCTAAATGCTTTTCATTCTTCAAATGGTACATTCATACCTACTTTATCTTCTTTTTTTACTTTCTTTTCATTTTGATGAACTCTTTTTGTAGCAGATGAAATTTTTTTCACCTGTAGATCTTTAAACTTGTCCTTTCTTGAAACACCCATAGGTTGTTACCAAAAGTTTAAACACCACCACATAGTTAATTCTATAAACTATATATTATATTTATGAAACTATATTTCTTTATTTTCTTCCATCAAGGATTTAATATTTCAATTATAATGTTTTTTTAATATATCATTATATATTGTAAATAAAATATATTTCAGAATCTATATTGAGGTTGAGGTTGTCTTATCCAATGCTTTTGACGGAATTGAAAATAGATGCCATAAGTATTAGTAGAAGATCCAAGCATGGAGGAGGAGGAATATCTATGGGAGTATGAACCCCTTGAATATCCACTGTATGTAAGGGAAAATGATAAGTATTTTTTAGAATTAAAGAGGGGAAAATTCTATTTTTTTCAAAAAAAACTCACTGCACACGGTTTATGCACACGGTTTACAAACTGTGTGAAAACCATGATAAATGGATATTCCCCCCATATGCAACATGACACATGGTTGTGCACCTAATCCTACATGGTTGTAGACAAACCATGCGGACTTTTAGGTTTCCCTATCTGTAGCCGCATTGCTTAAACAAATCGTGCGGCTTGGGTCACGTAGTTTCCACTAATCGTTCAGGCCAGAACCCTCTTACTCAAAGAGGGGTCCCATAACAAGTTATGATCTCATTCAAGAGATGGAATACATGAATACAATAAGGGAGTATGAAATACATAGAGAACACAACCATAAACCTAGCACATGGCTATCCAGTAAGCCATGCCTAGTTCCCCACTAAAGGATACCCCACTATAAAACTCATAATTAACTATTTTTGCCTTTATTATACTTGGTACCCAGTGTACCTAGACATGGTAATTGATGGGTCTTAAAATTAAGTGGAATGGACTAGAAACCCTCTAACTTCTACTTGATTACCCCATGAACCACCTGAACACCTAAATAGGCATAAAAACTCCTCAAGAGACATCCCAACACTCAGATTGTTTTTCTAAATATCACTTATTGAAACTCTCACTACTTGGAGACTAAAAATTCAATATCATTTAAATTATCTGACTCATAATGATATAGGTAATAATAAACTCCCCACGAAATGGGGAGGGTTCAAGTGGGGTGCAAGGGGGAAGTGGGAGAGGGTTCAGGGGGGAGGGGGTCTGCAGGGTAGTGGGGAGGGTGCAGGTGGGGTGAAAGGGGGAAATGGGGGGAGGGTGCAGGGGGAGGGGGGTAGGGGGTCTACAGGGAAGGGGGGGTGCAGGGGAGAGGGGGGTAGGGGGGTCTGTAGGGCAGTGGGGATGGTGCAGGTGGTGTGTAAGGGGGAAATGGGGGAGGGGTGTAGGGGGGAGGGGTAAGGGGGTCTTCAGGGAAGTGGGGAGGGTGTAGGTGGGGTGCATGGGGGTAGGGGGAGGGGCAGGGGGTTTTCATGGTAGTGGGGAGGGTGCAGGTGGGGTGCAAGGGGGAAGGGGGAGGGTGCAGGGGGGCTGTAGGGCAATGGGGGGAGGGTGCATGGGGGAGGGGGTCTACAGGGAAGGGGGTGCATGGGAATGGGGCAGGGGGGTCTATAGGGCAGGGGGGTGCAGGTGGGGTGGAAGGGGAAGTGGGGGGAGGGTGTAGGGGGGAGGGGGCAGGGGGGTCTGTAGGGAAGTGGGGAGGGTGCAGGTGGGGTTCAAGGGGGTGGGGTAGGGGGTGCAAGGGGTGGGGCATCATTAAATAAATATGATTTAATATTTTAACCATCTCTAAACTTGATTACTCTCTCATTATTATTTTGTTCTATTTAGACCATAATACTCTGACTATGTCTCTATATTCTAAACATCCTTCTTATTTATCTTCAATTTTATGTTCACGAATCATCATACACAAGAATATTTCAATGTTTTCATTAATTATATGTGTTCTCATTTGTATGTATTATGTTTATCAGATTATTTTATTGGTAACATAATGATATTATATGAATCACCATATAAACATTGAATGTTTTAATTAATTAAATGTCTTCTCATTTGTATGAATTATGTTTATTATTATTCTTCACTCCTTCCAATGATTTAGGTGTATAAACCAATGAATATTTCAATGATCATGATGGTGGTGGTGGTGGTGGTGGTGGTCTGAGAGGAGGTGATAATGATGTTGGTGTTTCTATAGGAGATGATGAGGTTCATGATGGTTCTGGTGATGTTGATATTGAGTTACATTTTAGATGTAAATTTTATTCTTGGTATATACATTTAATTATATCAAATAGTTATTTTTATTATGATTATATTGATATTGAAATTTTATATTGTTTATATTGGAGAGAGTTTGAATTCTTATGATACATATTTAAGTATGGTTGAGTTCAGTTTTATTTGGAAGGTGGTGTTTTTTCTCTCGTAGCTATAGGATGTGAGTACTGCTATAAGGTGAAGCTATTATGGAAGCATTTGGTGATTAAGTATAACTGGGTAGGAATCAATTTACATGGTTATTAACTTTGGCTGTAGGGTATATTTTACATGGTTTTGAAAGTGTTATTAAATACCAAGATACGTAGTTTAACCATTGGGGATGGCAGGGGGTGGGGTGGTAGGGGGGCTGTTAGGGGGAGGGGCAGGAGGCAGGGTGAGGGGGTGTCCTGGGTTTGTCTTGGGGGGTCTGTATAGGGTCTTTCCAAGGGGGGTTTGTCTTGGGGTGTCCAGGGTCTGGGGGGTCTGTCTGGGGGGTGTCCAGGGTTTGGGGGGGTCTGTTTAGAGACCCTAAGCTTGACGTACATGGAAATTACATTACTTTTGTGGAATACTTATTACATAAAAAAAACAGGCACACAAGGACCGTAATAGTTTAGTGTCTTTGGAAACTTGGAACGTAATCTTCTAATCATGGTGAAAGATCTTCAACATCTCCCATAAAGATCTTCCACTTTTTGTTTCCTGACCTAAAACCTTTCTTTTGATCCTGGGGGAAAATAAAACATAAAAAGGGTGAGCTCAAATGCTCAGTAATGGTAAGCATGGATAAAATAAAACATACCATATACATTGGAACTTAAAAACATGAACATAATGTTTAAACATTAAAATCTTGAGTAACGACATAAAACATGGAAGTACATAAGGCATAGATCATAATGGAACATAAACCATGATAAAATAGCATGGGAATAGAACATGTAATTGTGGCATCCATTAAGCACATGTAATGATTTCCATAGTAGCCAAAGAATTACTGCCAAGACCATCTTAGTGGACAAAGTCCCATTCTGAATCGAGTTCACTTCTCATTTCAGTCCTGTAACAATGAACCAGATTAACTTACCGTTCCATCCATGTCTATATCATGAGATATAAAATATTTACCCAATGCATTGGAGGGAGATATAGGTCCCACCCATCTTATAGTGAAATCATTATTACTTGTGCCACAAAATAAACTTAAAACATTCAACATAACCCAAAGAATAAAATGGGTTTCATAAACATCAACCCATCATCACATAATCCATATAAAATAAATGGATATTTCATCATAAGAAAATTGAAACCATGTAAATCATAGAGACATTATACTTGGAACATACACATATGAAATAATGTCATCTTAGATAGAAAATGGTTTTGATAAAACACTTTAAATGAATTCTTGAGGAAAATATCCTTTCTTCTTCAAAATAAATTTCTTTTCACAAAACATCAGACAATTTTAAAAGAAACAGATTTTGTTAAAAATAGTCAAGAAATCTTTTGGAGGAATCTTCAGGAAAATAAGGCTTTATAAAACCGTAAAAATATGTTCGTGTTGTATAAGTTAAAAAACAGTCTTCTCGTACTTTTTCCGGAAAAGTCAAAAAGTACCTCGTATGGTAAACAAAAGAAAGATTCCTTCCATACGATGTGGTAAAAGTAAGAAAAGGGTAAAAATGTATTAGACATACATGGAAGGAAAGTAATCATTTTATGAAAACATTTTGAGAGCATATGGACATGGATAATAAACATAATCCCCAGTAAATACTTACGAGTAAACAATCTCGGATAAGAATGAGATTGGAATAATTATCCCTTACCTTATGTCTGATATGCTTCGTATGTATCCGAACCTCCTGTATAATGATTTAAATAATGTCATTGACTCTTTACAGAATCATATTCATTGTTATGATATCATATATGGTTCACTTATGACTTTATATTACCCGTTCTTTTGTAAATTCCTTGTTAAAAAGTGTTTTGGGTAAAATCATTTCATTTTTCGTTCGTGTTTTGACTTGTAATTATTCATATGATTACTTAGATCATGATTACATAATTACAGAATATAAAACATTATTTATATATAATATATATTCAGAATATACAGATATATAATATATTGATAAATGGAATGAAATACACCGTTCATGGAGACGGTAGGCCGTACGTACGCATGAACGCTGTTTTCGTTTCCTTATTGAGTTGAATGGAATTAAGTAGATGACATACATATATACATAAATACAGTATCTTTTTAATGTCATATATTTCATTATTATTACTTATATATACTTTTATAATCATTCTTAAATGGTTAACATGGAGAATGAATCTCATCGCGTTGTGGAGACGGTAGTCCGTACGTACGCACGAGCGATGATATCGCTTCCATAATTATTGAATTGGAGTGGAGTGGATGATACAATATATCAGAATTAGTATGATGTTATAATAACTATTTATAGTTATTCTTTACACCATTATACCCATACATGTAAGGTTTTGGTGGAAAAATAGATTACACCACGGCGTGGAGACGATATTCCGTACGTACGCACGCGTGGTGATTTTATTTTTCGTAGGATGGATAGAAGGTGAAATGGGGTTGTTTCATATTTATAATAAAAAATCAGTATATTAGTGATACTTATGTTATTAATTTATAATTAAACAACTAAAGAAGAAGAAGTGGAAGAAGAAATAAAGTTGAAAGAATTGGTAACGGACATTACCTCTTCTTTGAAACGCCTCTTTGAGATCTCCTTTTAGGGCACTAAAATTGGTCTTTGAAGAAGACCAAGACCTATAGGATGTTTCTAGGGAAGTGGAGAGGATAAATTGGAAGGGTTTGGCCGAGCTTGAAGGCTCAAATTGGTGTGAGGAAGAGGGGGAGGAGGTTCCCTTTTATAAGGGAGGAGAGGGGCACCTTTGGAATTCTTAAAAATATTAATTTATAATAAATCTAATCCCACTTAAAAACCTCCAAAAATGACTCATATTCGAATATTAGATGAGATAGGATTTTAATATCATCAACAAATCAAATTTAGACATGTTTGGATCTTATTTTAAACCTTATCATTTTGATTTATCCTTATTTAATCTATTAAAGTTTATTTGTGGTAATAAAATTCTAAATTTTAAATTATAACAAATAATTACTTATTTGTTGTGAATTTTCCATAATTATTTACTTTATAACATTATAGACCATATAAATTTAAATTTATAATTTTTAAATATTTTTGTGATTTTTAAAAAAATTTATAATATGTTATTTTTATAAAATAACAATGGTGTCAATTTTGACACTATTCATTTATTTGAATTTAAATAAAATATATACAGAAGATATGTTCGAAATAAAAGCTTTAATAGATTAATAAAAGTTCATATGTATCTATAAAATTATTTTATCACATTAAATAGTTCATATAATATTTATTTTATTATTTTTAAAACCATTTATTTGGTTTATCTCTTAATAAAATAATTACTACAACATTTTTGTATAATTATTTAATATACTGATTTGTTGCATAAAAATTTAAAATAAAATAATATGATGAATATAAATCTATTAAATTTCACAATAATACTTTTACTCTAATTTATCATCTTAAAATCACAATATTTAAATTGTTATATTTATTAAATTATGAAGGTGACAACTTTGGCATCATTTAAAATAAAATAATATAAGTGTCATAATCACTTTTATAAGGATCCAAACGGTTATATATTAGTTCATTGGATGATTAAGGTGTATATATACACTAACAATAAGTTTTGGTCAGGTTTTTGGGCCTTTTAATGGGTATTATTATTTCAATAAAAACTATATTACTTATTTTCTACTTAATAAATAATTTCTGTATCATTATTTTATCACCATTAATGACAATTATTTAATCCCTAAAAATTCTAAATAAATTATCATGATGTAGATAATTTTATTATATTTCTGGACACAATTCATGTTCGAAGTTTTATGATGTTTATCACTAAATTAATATTATTATACTTATAAGATTTAAGAGAGTGACATGTTGTCACTTTCTTTGGTTTTAATAATAACTAAATTATTTTCATGGTCAAAAGTCCATAAAATGAATCTAATCTGACCCTTAGTTGATATGGGTTTACTTTTATCCATCCAATAGAATTTTTGGCATGTGTTAGGATAATTTTATAATATTATATTTACCCTTAATTACCCGATTTACCTTTAACTATGGTAAATAAAATTTACCGTAGTTACTATTCATAATTCCCAAAAATAAAAAGTAGCCTATTAACATAATTTTGGACCCACTAATTCCAAATATGAAATCCATTTTTCCAAATTCAATACACAAAATTTTCAGAAATTAAATCAAAATTAATCTCGTTGTCGAAAGAAAACGGGTTCGTCTTTAAAACATTGCAAAAGATTGAATTGATTTAACCTACGAATTTAATGTAAAATCAATGCTAATGACATACATTATATTAAATGATAAAAATATATTCTATTTATACTTTAAAACCATTCAATATTATAATTTAACCATATAAATTATTGCGACGAAAAAATTTGTTTTTAATTAAAATATAGCGTGTTTTTACTATTCATCAAAATATGAAATTTACCAGAATAATATGAAAATTTTATCCAAAGTAAATTTTTATTTATTTATTCCAAATAAAAAATTTATTTTGTCAAATTGAACTTATAAACATGTCAAAAACTACATTTAAAGTGGGTGCACCATCAAAAGGTGGCAAAACTGTATTTTTTGAAAAATGTTTATTTTACCTGAAAATTTTATTTTGTTCTTATAACATCTTCTAGAAAATGTGTAAGATGAATAATAATGTTATAAAATTAAAAATTTATTTAATACTATTCATAACGGCTAGTTCATAATAATATTATAATAATATATCGTTGTTTAGTAAAACCCGATATTGCGTACAACACACGCTATCGAGGAAGGTCGCGATTGCGTGTAATGCAAGCCAAGTCAGGGTTGCATGTTGTGAAAGAATCCTTAGTTATTTCGTATAACAGAATCCAATAATATTTCATTTATACATTGAATATATATATATATATACTCAATGTTGCGTAGAATAACTATTATCAAAATTGTGTGTAACACGATCCAAGAATAGTGTTGCGTATACTGCAAGCTAATACGGTGTTGCGTATAGCGCAAGGTAATCTTGGTGTAGCATACAACACAAGACATTAATGAAATTAAAAGAATATTTTTCATAAAATCTTGGGGTGTTACATTCTACCCCCCTTAAAATTAATTTCACCCTCGAAATTCATTGGGGTTATAAATGGTTTACTACTCTAAAGTTTGTTTAATAGAAACCCACATCGTAAAAAGGAATACCAAAACATGGCTTTAAAAACTAAAGTATGAAATGTAACGGTTACCCAAATTAACTCATCATTGGGTTTCCACGTAGGAGAACATAAGTGAAAATATGGATATGGAAGAAAAATCTAACCATCAAGTTCTGATGGAGAGTGGTAGAGAACATGGCTATGAAAAAGCCAACAATCACAAAGCTATTTATTTGTGATTATCTAAGGTACCATCTGATTCATCGGATATAAGGGAACTAGGACAACATTTTTGGTTTTCAAGATCATTTCCCTAAAGTTGATGAATTAAAAGAAATACTTGCATGATTTTGGTACAATCTCACTGTTGTTCGTGAATTGAACAATTTCCACTTCATCCCTTAAAGAAATGAAGTTGAATTTGTTATTCGTGATGTGTTATCAGATCATGTAATAGAATGATGGGTCATTCCATCTCTTTCAAACAAAAGGTTAGAAAAAGTTATAAGTCCATCTTATGGTTAGATTAGTCGTATATGGTTCCAAAAATGAACTTATACTTCATATATGATACCTCTTAATAAAATAAAACTAGTTTCTACTAACCAGGGACTTCCTGTAGGCCAGTGGTAGGAGATAAAGGCCAGTCACACTTCGGTTGTGGGTTCGATTCCCACAGCCTTGTCCGACGCGATGGGTTATCGCCCGTCCTGCAGGTTATCCTTTTTCTAAAACTACATTGCTATAACATCCCATAAATAATATCAAAAAAAAGTTTTATCCTTAAACAATACTAACTTATGTCCAACATAATCCATTCCAATCTTTAGGCTTATCTAAAATACTTCGGTCCAAGCTCATAGTATAAAGAAAACGATTACTTGAAATGTCATCAACCAAGCATGTGAATACTATCATTTATCCCCCATATATCTTGTTGGTCACATTCCAATCATGTGAATACCTTAATCGTGTATTCTCTTGAAAAATGAATACCCATTAAACCTTAGTGAAAACATGAATGCTGTCAAAAGTTAACTCTTTCCATATACCAAAATCCAAAATTCTATATACTCAAACCATGATATAACCTTCTCCTTATATCAGTCATGAACTCATGAATACTATCAAACATTTAATTTTCTCCTTATCCCTTCATTATGCGCATATCATCTACATTCCAAAAATATTTGAATAACCTTTCATGGATACTGGTACCATTAATCATACAATTTCAAAACTCAAGGAAAGACAACAGTGTAACAATCCTTAGATGTCTCTTTATTCCATAGTACCATGAGATTACTTATACAACATTACACATGATAAACATGTAATCATTCCACTACATTCTTAAACCATTGACCGAGCTTCAAAAATTCTTTCATCTCACATATCATTTGTAGTCTCTTCATCATCATCAACATAAATACTACCCATACGACCATACTGATTCTCTTCATGAGAATTTCCCTTAGGGAATTGGTTTGCATAATTCCCGTACATTCCACATTTAAAACATTTAACCATTGTTGATGTCGTAGCAATACCATTATCCTCATCCCTGGTGTTAACTGAACCTTTTCCTTTGCACTTACTTGGTTTGTGTCCTTATTTTCCACACCCTAAGCATCTTCCAGTTCCTTTGAAACATTCTCCTTGATTCCTCTTCCCACATGATTTACATAGGGGAAATTGAACTTTCTTTCCTCTATGATCATCATGAAACTCCATCTTTCTCTTATTAGCCGAGTCAGGAAACTTACCAAATTTTACTTTATTGATCATATTATGAGATTTCTGATTCGGCATAATAATGATGTTTGGACTTCCAAATCCCATTTCATTTGGTTTCTCATGAAGAATATCATTCCATTGTCCATCATATCCTCCATTATCATTAATCATCTTGTTTCCAGCCATTTTCTAAAACCCAAAAAGAATAGTGTGAGAGGAAAAATCATAATAAAGGGGGAGTAACTTAAATATCTAACATCTTTGGTTTAATCTAATATTTTTACCATATTTCTAGGACTATATCCTATACGTATACTTATCCTTAAGTACATCCCTAGACATACCTTAGAAATATCTCTAGGTATCTCACTAACGTTTTCGCATCCTAGTTTCCAAAGGTTGACTAAACTTTTCCTCTGATACCAACTGTAGAGACCCTAAGCTTGACGTACATGGACATTACATTAATTTTGCGGAATACTTAATACATAAAAAAAACAGACACACAAGGACCGTAATAGTTTAGTGTCTTTGGAAACTTGGAACGTAATATTCTAATCGTGGTGAAAGATCTTCAACATCTCCCATAAAGATCTTCCACTTTTTGTTTCCTGACCTAAAACCTTTCTTTTGATCCTGGGGGAAAATAAAACATAAAAAGGGTGAGCTCAAATGCTCAATAAGGGTAATCATGGATAAAATAAAACATACCATATACATTGGAACTTAAAAACATGAACATAATGTTTAAACATTAAAATCTTGAGTAACGACATAAAACATGGAAGTACATAAGGCATAGATCATAATGGAACATAAACCATGATAAAATAGCATGGGAATAAAACATGTAATTGTGGAATCCATTAATAACATGTAATGATTTCCAGAGTAGCCAAGGCATTGCTGCCAAGACCATCTTAGTGGACAAAGTCCCATTCTGAATCGAGTTCACTCCTCGTTTCAGTCCTGTAACACTGAACCGGATTAACTTACTGTTCCAGCCATGTCTATCTCATGAGATATAAAATCTTTACCCAATTCATTAGAGGGAGATGTAGGTACCATCCATCTTATAGTGAAATCATTCTTACTTGTGCCACAAAATAAACTTAAATTTTTCATTATAACCCAAAGAATAAAATGGGTTTCATAAACATCATCCCATCATCACATAATCCATATAAAACAAATGGATATTTCATCATAAGAAAATTGAAACCATGTAAATCATAGAGAAATTATACTTGGAACATACACATATTAAATAATGTCATCTTAGATAGAAAATGGTTTTGATAAAACACTTGAAATGAATTCTTGAGGAAAATATCCTTTCTTCTTTAAAATAAATTTCTTTTCACAAAACATCATGCAATTTTAAAAGAAACGGATTTTGTTAAAAATAGTCATGAAATATTTTGGAGGAAGCTTCATGAAAATAAGGCTTTATAAAACCGTAAAAATCTGTTCATGCCATATAAGTTAAAAAAACATTCTTCTCATACTTTTTCCAGAAAAGTCAAAAAGTACCTCGTATGGTAAACAAAAGAAAGATTCCTTCCATACGATGTGGTAAAAGTAAGAAAAGGGTAAAAATGTCTTAAACATACATGGAAGGAAATTAAAAATTTTATGGAAACATTTTGAGAGCATATGGACATGGATAATAAACATAACCCCCAGGAAATACTTACGAGTAAACAATCTCGGATAAGAATGAGATTGGAATAATTATCTCTTACCTTATGTCTGATATGATTTTTATGTATCCGAACCTCATGTATAATGATTTAAATAATGTCATTGACTCTTTAAAGAATCATATTCATTGTTATGATATCATATATGGTTCACTTATGACTTTATATTACCCGTTCTTTTGTAAATTCCATGTTAAAGAGTGTTTTGGGTAAAATCATTTCATTTGTCGTCCGTGTTTTGACTTGTAATTATTCATATGATTAATTAGATCAAGATTACATAATTCCAGAATATAAAACATGATTTATATATAATATATATTCAGAATATACATATATATAATAGATCTATAAATGTAAAGAAATACACCGTTCATGGAGACGGTAGGCCGTACGTACGCATGAACGCTGTTTTCGTTTCCTTATTGAGTTGAATGGAATTAAGTAGATGAAATATATATATACATAAATCCAGTAGCTTTATAATGTCATATATTTCATTATTATTACTTATATATACTTTTATAATCATTATTAAATGGTTAACATGGAGAATGAATCTCATCGCGTCGTGGAGACGATAGTCCGTACGTACGCACGAGAAATGATATCGCTTCCATAATTATTGAATTGAGTTGGAGTGGATGATACAATATATCAGAATCAGTATGATGTTATTATAACTATGTATAGTTATTCTTTACACCATTATACCCATCCATGTAAGGTGTTGGTGGAAAAACAGATTACACCACGGCGTGAAGACGGTATTCTGTACGTACGCACGCGTGGTGATTTTGTTTTCTGTAGGATGGATAGAAGGTGAAATGGGGTTGTTTAATATTTATAATAACAAATCAGTATATTAGTGATAATGATTTTATTACTTTATAATGAAACAACTAAAGAATAATAAGTGGAAGAATAAATAAAGTTGAAATGATTGGTAACGGACATTACCTCTTCTTTGAAACGCCTCTTTGAGATCTCCTTTTAAGGCACTAAAATTGGTCTTTGAAGAAGACCAGGACCTCTAGGATGTTTCTAGGGTAGTGTAGAGGAGAAATTGGCAGGGTTTTGCCGAGCTTGAAGGCTCAAAGTGGTGTGAGGAAGAGGGGGAGGAGGTGCCCTTTTATAAGGGAGGAGAGGGGCACCTTTGAAATTCTTAAAAATATTAATTTATAATAAATCTAACCCCACTTAAAAACCTCCAAAAATGACTCATATTCAAAGATTAGATGAGATAGGGTTGTAATCTCATCAACCAATAAAATTTAGACATGTTTGGATCTTATTTTAAACCTTATCATTTTGATTTATCCTTATTTAATCTATTAAAGTTTATTTGTGGTAATAAAATTCTAAATTTTAAATTATAACAAATAATTACTTATTTGTTGTTAATTTTCCATAATTGTTTACTTTATAAAATTATAGACCATATAAATTTAAATTTATAATTTTTAAACATTTTTGTGATTTTTAAACAATTTTATAATATGTTATTTTTATAAAATAACAATATTGTCAATTTTGACACTATTCATTTATTTGAATTTAAATAAAATATATAAAGAAGATATGTTAGAACTAAAAGATTTAATAGATTAATAAAAGGTCATATGTATCTATAAAATTAGTGGATCACATTAAATATTTCATATAATATTTATTTTATTATTTTTAAAACCATTTATTTGGTTTATCTCTTAATAAAATAATTACTACAACATTTTTGTATAATTATTTAATATACTTATTTTTTGCATAAAAATTTACAATAAAATCCTATGATGAAGATAAATATATTACCTTTCATAATAATAATTTTACTAGAATTTATCATCTTAAAATAACAATATTTAAATTTTTATATTTATTAAATTATGAAGGTGACAACTTTGGCATCATTTAAAATAAAATAATATAAGTGTCATAATCACTTTTATAAGGATCCAAACGGTTATATATTAGGTCATTGGATGATTAAGGTGTATATATACACTACCAATAAGTTTTGGTCAGGTTTTTGGGCCTTTTAATGCGTATTATTATTTCAATAAAAACTATATTACTTATTTTCCACTTAATAAATAATTTTTGTATCATTAATGTATCACCATTAATGACAATTATTTAATCCCTAAAAATTCTAAATAAATTATCATGATGTAGATAATTTTATTATATTTCTGGATACTATTCAGGTTCTAAGTTTTATGATGTTTATCACTAAATTAAAATTATTATACTTATAAGATTTAAGAGAGTGACATGTTGTCACTTTCTTTGGTTTTAATAATAATTAAATTATTTTCATGGTCAAAAGTCCATAAAATGAATCTAATCCGACCCTTAGTTGATATGGGTTTACTTTTAGCCATCCAATATAATTTTTTCATGTGTTAGGGTAATTTTATAATATTATATTTTCCCTTAATTACCCGATTTACCTTTAACTATGGTAAATAAAATTTACCGTAGTTACTATTCATAATTCCCAAAAATAAAAAATAGCCTATTAACATAATTTTGGACCCACTGATTCCAAATATGTAATCCATTTTTCCAAATTCAATACACAAAAGTTTCAGAAATTAAATCAAAATTAATCTCGTTGTCGAAAGAAAACGGGTTTGTCTTTAAAACATTGCAAAAGATTGAATTGGTTTAACCTACGAATTTAATGTAAAATAAATGATAATGACATACATTATATTAAATGGTAAAAATATATTCTATTTATACTTTAAAACCATTAAATATTATAATTTAACCATATAAATTATTGCGATGAAAAAAGTTGTTTTTAATTAAAATATAACGTGTTTTTACTATTCATCAAAATATGAAAGTTACCAGAATAATATGAAATTTTTATCCAAAGTAAATTTTTATTTATTGATTCCAAATAAGAATTTTATTTTGTTAAATTTAACTTATAAACATGTAAAAAACTAGATTTAAAGTGGTTGCGCCATCAAAAGGCGGCAAAACTACATTTTTTGAAAAATACTTATTTTACCCGAAAAATTTATTTTGTTCTTATATCATGTTCTAGAAAATGTGTAAGATGAATAATAATGTTATAAAATTAAAATTTTAGTTAATACTATTCATAACGGCTAGTTCATAATAATATTATAATAATATATCGTTGTTTAGTAAAACCCAGTATTTCGTACAACACACGCTATCGAGGAAGGTCGCGATTGTGTGTAATGCAAGCCAAGTCAGGGTTGCGTGTTGTGAAAGAATCCTTCGTTGTTTCATATAACATAATCCAACCATATTTCATTTATACATTGAATATATATATATATATATATATATATTCTCAATGTTGCGTAGAATAACTATTATCAAAATTGTGTGTAACACGATCCAAGAATAGTGTTGCGTATACTGCAAGCTAATACGGTGTTGCGTATAGCGCAAGGTAATATTGGTGTAGCATACAACACAAGACATTAATGAAATTAAAAGAATATTTTTCATAAAATCTTGGGGTGTTACAGTCTGTCTGGGGGTTTTCCAGGGTCTGGGGGGTGTCCAGGGTCTGTTTAGGAGGGGGGCTATCCAGGGGAGTGGAGGTATGGGTTTGTCATGGGGGATCTGTCTGGGGGTGTCTAGGATCTGGTGGGTCTGTCTAGTGTCTGTTTTGGGGGTTTCCAAGGTTTGGGGGTGAGGGGTGTCTAGGGTCTATCCTGGGGGGGTTCTATCTTGGGGGGTCTATCTAGGGGGGTGTTCAGGGTGTGGGGGTGTCCAGGGTCTGTCCAGGGGGGGTTGTCCAGGGTCTGGCTGGCGGGCTGTCTAGGGGAGTGGAGGTATGGGTCTGTCCTTAGTGGGGGTATGTCTAGGGGGGTGTCCAGGGGGTGTCCAAGGTCTGGGGGGTCTGTCTAGGGTCTGTCCTAGGGGGGTCTATTCAGGGTCTGTCTGGGGGGTGTCTAGGGTCGGGGGGGTGTCCAGGGTCTGTATGGGGGGGTTTCCAGGGTCTGGGGGGTCCAGGGTCTGTCCAGGGGGGGTGTCCAGGGTCTGTCTAGAAGGGGGGTTATCTAAGGGAGTGGAGGGGTGGATTTTCATGGAGGAATGGGTGTTGCAGGGGGTGTTTTTTTATAAAATGGGAAAACCTATAGCCATGGTTTTAAACTGTGTCTATAGACCTATATACACGGTTTGAACCATGGTTATAGCCCTATAGACATAGTATAAAACTATAGTTATAACCCTCCGTGACTTAAGATGTTGCCACAGTTTCAAACCATGGCTTTAGGTATTCATCCACTGTTCAAACTTTGGCTATAGGTCTTTCTCTATAGCCACTCCAATACCACCCATGGTTCATAAAACCATGGCTATAACTTATAGCCACAGTTTTTGGACTTATAGCCATGGTTTTAAACCATGGATATAGGCTAAATTTCCAGTAGTGTTTGGATATCACAATCATTTCATACCGGTCCCAATGTAGAAAATGTCATGTATGTTATAGGGGACCACAAAGAGGGGATTTGGATTATTGATAGAGGAACAAAATACCTAAAACCTTTGAAAAAAATAAATAGAGTTCGATGATAAGTTAAAAGTGTTTTTTAATATACTATTTTTTCCTCATAATATTATATGTTCTCTACTGCATTATCATAATCTAAATTAAAGGTTTTAATACTCATGTAGATGATGTATTTTTCACATGTTGATGTTACCAATATCATAGAAGAACAAAGTATAATGAATGAAACTCTTTGGGAAGATTTGAAGGTAATGTTACGATATAATTTCTATATTTTACTGAAAAAATAAATAATTAAATAGAGATTTAATTTTCATTATTCCTTATAGATTTAATTTATTTTATAATATTTCTATCCACATTCCATGTATTTATTCACCAAAACATCCATAGACTTATTCTTCTTCAAATCATTTTCACCCCTACAGTGTTGGCATTTATCACTTTCCTTAAAGTTCCCTCCACTACCTTTTTAGGAAGAGAAATGATGGTGCCTCTAATCAATCACAGAGGTAATATTAATGTTTTCATATTCAAATCATTGTACATAGAATTAATGTATTGTTTCATATTTATTTTTAATTTATTTCTTTTTTTCATTACACACATAATAATTTTTTCTTATACAGGTGGATTATTTTGTTTGATTTGGGGTGTTCCATCCATATTTCATGCCTTTATATACTAAAACTTCTATATAATTATTATCCCTCAAAACCTTTTCACCCCTATAGTGTTGGAATTTATCACCTTCCTTCATGTTCCCTCCACTGCCTTTTCAGGAAGAGCAATGATGCTGCCTCTGCTCAGTCACAGAGGTAATATTGATGTTTTCATAGTAAAATAATTGTCCATACAATTAATTTATTTTTTCATATTTATGTTTAATTAATTTACTTTTAGTATTACTCATAGAAAAATTATTTTTTTATATAGGTGGGTTTTTTTGTTCAAGTTTAGGTGGTTTGTTCAAAGCTGCTCATGCTCATGAGAGATTAGACTTCGAGCCTATAAATGAGATAGTGACAACAAGGAAATGCATCAAGAATTCATACAACCATATTGAAAATATGAATTCATCCTAATTATTTAATTAATTTTGTCACCATTTTATCTAATATTTTTATGTTAATTTCCTTATCATTTTTATCTAATACATATTTAGTTTGTTTCACATATCATTTGGAAAGTCATATTTTTCTTTTAATTATCTACAACAAGCCAAGATAGAGATAAATGTTCTTTTCGTCCAATGATACCATGGTTTCTATTATCTTTCTTTTTTGAACTGCAACACTGCATATTGATTCAATATTCTTAGCTGAAAAAGTTTTTACGGCTAAAAAAATCGGGTCCATATACAGTGTTGGAAGTTTAATACAAATCCAATTGAAAGAATAGTAACATTGGAAGTTAGGATTGTTTTAAGACTTTGTGATGTCTAGGAATCATCCTCACCTCAATTCGACATACAATGTAACTGTTATGACTCCAACTGCTTATTTTTATTTAAAAATTAAATTAATTTTTGTAAAAAAGACAACTGACATAATCACAACTGAGAAAATGTATTTAGATTTTTTAGATAATTTAATACAACAATCCATAAGACAATTTTGATATGTAGGAATTAGATTCTTCTCAATATAATACACGATGTTCCCAGTATGACTCAAAGTTCCCATTATCAATTTAAAATCAATATTTTAGTTAAAAAGGTTTCACTTACTAAAAACTAATAAAATGAGCATGCATTGTCTTGATAATTTATTACAATGATTAATAAATAATTTTTGATCTATAGGGATTGGTCTCACATCAAACTGGCACATGATGTGACTAGTTTGAGTCAAAGTGTGTGTTTCTAGTTTAAAATGACATTTTAGTAAAAAAAGAAAAGTTACATACTCAAACAAAGAAAACAAATTAGGATTGTATTGATACTTTAGTAAAATGATCCATAAGTAATTTGGGGTGTGTAAAAATTATACACACCTCAATCTGACACGCAGTGTGACCGGTATGACCCCAAGTGCATCTTTTTAATTAAAATTGACATCAATTTTAGTAAAAAAGACAACTGACCTACGGAAAACTAAGAAAACAAATTCATATTGTTTTTTTACTTTAGGATAATGATCCATAAGTAATTTTTTATTTTTATTAATCATCCAAACCTCAATCTAATACATTATGTACCCAATATGAAATAAAGTATCTATTATCAGTTTAAAATTGATATTTTAGTTCAAATAATTTCACTCACTGAAAACCAAAAAACACACTCATATTGACTTCATAATTTAGTAAAATAGTTCATAAATAATTTTTTACATGTAGGAGTTAGTATCAAATCAAAATGATACACGATGTGATCAGTATGAGTCAAAGTGCATGTTTCTAGTTTAAAATGACATTTTAGTCAAAAAACGAAATTGACATACTCAAAACTGAGCAAACACATTTTTATTGTTTTGATACTTTAGTAAAATGATCCATAAGTCATTTGAGATGTGTGGGAATAATCCTCACCACAATCTGACACAAATTATGACCAATATGACTCCAAGTGCATCTTTTTATTTAAAATTAACATTAATTTTAGTAAAAATGATAATTGACCTACTCAAAATTGAGAAAACGCAATCATGTTGTTTTGATACTTTAATAAAATGATCTATAATTTATTTTTTATGTGTAGGAATAATTCTTACCTCAATATGATATATGATGTTCCTGTTATTACTTAAGGTGTTCGTTATCAGTTTAAAATCCACATTTTAGTTCAAAAAGTGTCACTCACTGAAAAACGAGAAAATGATCTCAAATTGTATTCATAATTTATGAAAATTTTTAATGAATAATTTTTTACATTTAGGAATCAGTCTCACATAAAACCTACACATGATGTGAATGGTATGATTCAAAGTGCGGGATTTCAGTTTAAAATTCCGTTTTAGTAAAAAAGACAAGTGAATTACTCAAAACCCAAGAAAATACATTTTTATTATTTTAATAATTTAGGAAAAAAACCATAATTCATTTTTGATGTTTAGGAATCAACTGCACCTCAATCCAATTCATGGTATGACTGGTATTACTCCAAGTGTGTCTTTTTATTTAAAATTGACATCAATTTTAGTAAAAAAGATAATTAGCCTACTCATAACCAAGAAAACACATTTTTATTGTTTTTATACTTTATTAAAATGATCCATAAGTCATTTTATATGTTTATTAATCAACTGTACCTCAATATGATACACAATGTTTCTGGTATGACTCAAAGCGTCTCTTATCATTTTAAAATCAACATTTTAGTTCAAAAAGTGTCACTCACTGAAAACCGAGAAAACACACTCAGATTATATTAATAATTTATGAAAATTATTCATAAATAATTTTTTATGTGTTTGAATTAATATCATGTAAAACCAACTCATTATTTTAACATTATGAGTCAAAGTGTTTGTTTCCAATTTAAAATGACATTTTAGTAAAACAAATAAGTTATATACTCAAAACTAAGAAAACACATTCATATTGTTTAGATACTTTATTAAAATGATCCATAAGTCATTTTGGATGTGTATAAATCATCCTCACCTTAATACAATGTACATTGTGAATAGTATTACTCTAAGTGCATCTTTTCAATATATAAGTTTCATTTTAGTATAAAACATGCATCACATTTCCAAAACTGAGAAAATGATTCTAGATTTTTTCTCATCATTATATCCACTATTAAAATTTTATTTACTTATCATTTTTATCTTATACTTATTTTATTAATTTTCATAGATATTATTCTTGAAGATGAATAATAAATGGTGTGGTGTACATGAATCAACCACAACTCAATATGATACACATAGTTCCTGGTATGAATCAAATTTTAGTTTAAAATTAACACTTTCTATTAATTTATTTATTTATATTATCAATAATATAATAATTTTTTTCTTATACAGGTGCGTTATTTTTCTCAACAAGACGTGGTTTGTTCAGAAATAGCATGATCTGGGATTAGGATCAAAATAAAAAGGAATATTGATGTTTGTTAATGCATGTAGTAATTTTTTCTTATGTAATTGAATAAACTAATGCTTTAAATGTCTATAATATAATGTTATTTTCTTATATTTGTGTTGTAAATTTCATTTCATTTAAATTTTGTATTGGTTCTTGGTTTTGTCGATATCTAGTGGTGTTTCTGGTGCTTTGGTGTGCAGTTACAGTACACTACACTGGTGTTACAGTGTGTTGTTACAGCACATTATAGCATTCCCCTTTATCAGCACTTGTAAAATAACTAATAAAGTTAACCTTTATCAGCACTTTTAGAATCTCCCATAAAGGTCCCCTTTATCGGTGCTCAATAAAATCCTTGATAAATGTTGTCCTTTATTAGTGCTTCTAAAAGTGATGATAAAGGACCCCTTTATATCCACTTTTTTTGCACTGATAAAGGACCCCTTTATCAATGCTTTTTTAGCACTGATAAACACCTAGGGATTTTAATCTCACTCCAGTAGTCAGTGTTTCTCTAGCACTAATAAATCCCATTTTTAGTAGTGTTAAAGGCCAATTTTGTAGTAGTGAATGGGTCAAGGAGAAAATTTAAGGTGATATGATATATTTTCCTGATAAGTGAAATATTGCCTATAATTTTTTCCTAGTTTAATATAAAAATATTTCGATTTATAAAAATATTTATGTTTTATTTGTAAAAAATTACTCGATTTAACTTTATTTTATTTTATAAATGTAAAAATTTCATAGAAATATCAGTTTGTTTCATCTGGAAATGTTGGTATATATATTTTCATTTTTCATGTTAATTTACTGTAATTTTCAGTAAGTATTTTTTCTAATTAGTTTACTTTTTGAAATTAAAAAAATCAGTTATTATTTAAAACATTATGAATTTATATTTAGCAGAATCTGGTTCACCTTCTAGAAGACATAAGGGTACAGTTAGATAGGTGTAGAGTGCATCAGTTTTTCATTTGGGATACTTAATATGAGACCCCCATAGATTCCCTTAGAGGATTAACAAGTGGATTTTATTCTCCTAAGTTATAATTGATATATTATAAATGGAGGTATATGTAAAATTATTATTTAATTATTTATGATATTATTTTAATTTTTATTATTTCCAGTAGTATTTTTTTAAAATAATATAATTTTACATCCCATTCAGATGAGTTTGAGAGATTGTGCATTTACAAATACCAAAAGTTATAGAAAGATTATAATTTAAGGGTGATTAGATATTAGTGTGAACCATTTCTGGGTGAGATAAAAATTGTACAGTGAGTCCTACCAGGCATTTTCCCCACCCAGTGGTAGGATTTGGTTGTGTTTTGGTTAAGTGATGAAATGATGATAAATTTTATTTCTTTGAATATATAAATGAGGGTAATATTTCATTTTTCTATTAACTGGATTCATTCAATTTAGATCATATCTAGTCATTACTCACATAATTGGTCATTGTAAGGAATTAATTCTAGACTGGGAACTTAGTATGTGTCATGGATTAGGCATAGTTTAAGTTTATAATTTATTTCACATTAATGTATTTAAAATGTTATAGTATAACATGAATATAAATACGTCATTGGGGGTCACCTTTGATATAGTTACACTAGTGTGGTGATCCCACTGATCGGATCTCTATATAGATGAAGACTGATCGAGTCACTGGTCTCATTGTTTCTGGTGTTATAGTAATAAAATTATATAGTAAAAATCATTTTTATTTTAAAGAGGTTCTATTTAATGTTGAGATAGAATAGATTCCAGAGGAGCAGTGATATATTACTGTGGTGATAATATATTTCATCTTTTCATAGGTCATGATGGTCATAATTACTCATTGACATTTTCCACAAGTGTCCCAGGACCTGTAATTGTTAGAGTGGAGGTGATGGGTGCATGTATTGATGTAGGGATGAACACACAGGATGCCGTAGATATTATAGTGAAAAATATGGATCATGGTATAGATTTTTTATTTTAATAGCTACAACCAGATTATAAGGATAGATTATCACATATATCAAAATATATAGATTATCTAGTAATGTAGTATCTCGTTGATGGTGCACAGATGTTGATGTCATGTGTAAAAAAAATTAATTATACTCACATCAATTTTTATTAATAATCTTGTAATATATAATATTTATATATGTTGTAGGATCCAGATTTAGCTAGGGGGAATCTTTGTGAGACCATAGAGGATTCTAATATTGATGCACAAGAGACATGCAGTATTTTCCATTACCTTTTTACTATTTAATGTTTCATATTAGATGTATAATTGAAAATATTTTTCTATTTGTGTAATGGTGATAGTAAAGAAAAACATGTGGCTCACAATGTGGTGTTATAGTTAAAAAATAACAAATGATTCTAAATTTTCATGAAATCGGATTAAAATGACTGTAGATTAATTTTTGAAATGTAGGAATGAATGCCTCGTCAATCTGAGTTGTGTTCTCCGCAAGATTCTCGAAAAATAATTTTTATTGTCCTAAAACTCTAAAACATATGTGTAGTGGTAAAACCTATAAAAACCATAAATTTACATTAAATCATAGGAAAATAATTTTTAGATTATTTTTTATGTGTATGAGAAGACACCATATCAATATGACATGTGATGTGCATGGAATGAGTGAAAAGAAAGTTTCTAAAGTACTAGTATCATTAAAAAATGAATCTAAGGTTCTAAAATAAGAAAATCACCTTAGATTAGTGTGAAATATTAGGATAATGACTAAACTTTAATTTTTTAAATTTAGGAATTTATTGAACATTAATCTAAGTTCTGGTTTTCTTGGGATGATTGAAAATAAATTTCTAATGTTTTAAAGCTCTAAAACACATGTATAATAGTCAAAACCTAGAAAATGATTATGAATTTCTGTGAAATAATTTTACAACAATCAATGAATTATTTACAACATGTATAAGCATAAAAAGTATTAATACAACTTTAAGAGAGGTAAAAATGGTTTAAAAATTATTTCTAATGATATTAAAGTCTCCAAAAACAAGCATCGAGGGTCTAAACCAAGAAAACAACCATAGATTGGCAGGAAATTTTAGGACCTCCACCAATTATTTATTTTTTAAAATTAATAATTAACATCACATAAATCCAATTTATGGTTTTCTTAGGAAGACTGAAAAAAATCAATTTTAGTGTTTTAACTCTAAAACATGAGTGTAGCAGTCAAAATCAATAAAACAATCCTAAATTTTCCTAAAATCAAATTAAAATGTTCATTTAATTATTTATTGACATTTTAAATATATTACACATAAATCCATTATGTGGTGTGCATGGAATGACTAAAGAGATGGTTTTTTAAAATATTAAATTCTTTAAAACCAGGCATCAGGGGGTAAAAACAAAGAAAATGAACTCATATTTTCATGAAATAATAGGATAATTACAATTGATATATTCTTTGAAAGTATAAATAGATACCACACCAATACAAATTGTGGTTTTCTCAAGAAGACCCAAAAACTCACTTTGAAGTTTTAAAACTTTAAAACATGAGTACATTAATAAAAACCTATAAAATGACCATGGATTGGAATGAATCATATAAAAACTATATTTTAATTATTTATTATATATAAAAATATATATCACTTTAATCTAACATGTGTTGTGTATGGGTTGACTAAAAAATAGTATTAAAGATATCAAATTCTATAAAAACGTGTGTTCAGGGGGTCAAGACCATTAAAATTGCCTCATATTTCTCTAAAATTTCCATAAAATGAATATTAATTGATTTTTGGAATATAATAATAAAATCCACATCAATTTGAGTTGTATTTTTCTTATAATGACTGAAAATGCATTTTTAGTGACTTAAAATTCTAAAACATGCTTTCAATAGTAAAAACCTAGAAAACATCAATGAATTAACATGAAATCATAAGAAAATGATATTTGAATTATTTTTTACAATTTTTAAAAAATAGAACATCAATTCTATGTGTGATATCTATAGAATGAGTGAATAAGTAGTTTTTAAAAATATTAAACACTTTAAAAAAGTGTGTCATGGGGTCAAAATCAAACAAATAGCCTCAGATTTCGATAAAATATTAAGAAAATTACAAGAGATTAACTTATAAAATTTAGTAAATGGTTTCACATCAATACAAGTTTCCATTTTCTAGATATGATGAAAAATGAACTTTTAGTAATTTAAAACCCTAAAAACACGCATATGATGATCAAAACCAATAAATAAGCCATGAATTTACATGAAATCATAAAAAATCATTGAATTATTTATAACACGTATAAATAGATGACACATCAATACTATGTGTAGTGCTCTAAAAATAACTAAATAAGTATATTTTCTAATATATTAATGTATTTAAAAACATGCATTAGAGGGTCGAAACCATGAAATCATCCTTAGATTATCATGAAATCTTTGAAAAATGAATTTTTATTGATTTTTTAAATATAGTAATAAACACCACATCAATATAATTTTTTCCTTGGATAACCCAAAAATTCACTTTAATGTTTTAAGATTTTAAAACTTGTTGTAATGGTCAAAATGTATAAAATGACCCTAAATTTATAAGAAATCATATGACATCGGTCTTTGAATTATTTTTTGACATGTCTAAATTAATAGAACATCAATTTGATGTGTGGTGTGCTTCTAATGAGTAAATAAGTAGTTCTTAAAGATACTAATGTCTTTAAAAATGTGTCATGTGATCAAAACCAAACAAAATTACCTTGGATTACCATAAAATATTAAGATAATTACCAATGATTGATTTTTTAACTTTGGGAAATAATCCCACATAAATCTGGATTTTTTTATTTTAGGATGATACAAAAACACACTTTGGGTGTTTTAAAACTCTAAAGCATGCACATAATAGTCAAAACCTAGAAAACAGTCATGATTAAACTTAAAATCATAGGAAAATGATATTTGAATTTTCTATCATGTGTATGGATAGAAATCACATCAATATAACTTGTGGTTTACTCAAAATGATTAAATAATTAGTTTTTAAGGATATCAAAAACATTAAAAAAATTAAGGGGTCAAAACCAAGAAAATGACTTCAGTTTTTCTTGAAATCTTAGGAAAATGTCTAATTATTGATTTCTGAAATATAAAAATAGATGACACATCAATCCAAGTTATTGTTTGATCAGGATGAACAAAATACATACTTTTAGTGTTTTAAAACACTAAAACATTTGTATAACAGTCAAAATATAGGAAATGATAATGAATTGACATGAAATCATAATTAGGTGATCTTTGAGTTATTTTAAATATGTTCTAATAGATATCACATCAATATAATGTGCAGTGTGCTTAGAATAACTAAATAAAAAGTTTTAAAGATATTAAATTCTTTAAAAATATGATTGAGGGAGTGAAAACCAACCAAAAAAACCTTTAATTACCATTAAATCTTATTAAATTTATCTATGATTGATTTTGGAAATACAGGAATTGAAAAAACATTAATCAAAGTTATGGTTTTCTCAGGATGAAAAAAAAATAAACTTTTATTGTTTCAAAATTCTAATACAAGAATACAAAAGTCAAAGCCTTGAAAATGGACACAAATTAACATAAAATCATAAGAAATGTTATTTTAATTATTTTTTACATGTTCAAATAGATAAAATGTTAATCTAACCTAAGGTGTGCTTGGTATAACTAAAATAGTAGTTTTAAAAGATATTAAAGTCATTAAAAATGTGTATTAGTGGGTCAAAACCGTGAAAAAATCTTCTATTATAATATAGTTTGTTTAAAATGACCTTTGATTTATTTTTTAAAATATAGGAATAGATTCTACATCAATATGATTTTTTGGTTTGCATAGGATGACCAAAAAATTAACTTTCAGTGTTTTAAAATTATAAAAGATGCATGTAATGGTCAAAACCTAGCAAACAACCATGGATTGATATGAAGTAAAATGAAAAAATTATTTGAATTATTTTTTTATTGTATTAATAGAAAACCCAAAAATCTAATGTGTTACTTTATTATAATGATTGAATAGTCAGTTTTTAAATATATTAAAGTCTTTAAAAACATGCATTGGGGGGTAAAAAACACCTCATATTACCACGATATCTTAAGATAATTAATGATGATTAATTTTTAAATTATATAAACTAAATCCACATTAATCTGTTTTTTATTTTACCCAGTATGATAAAAACACACTTTTAGTTTTTTAAAATTCTAAAACATGAATGTAATGCTCAAACCCTATCAAATGATCCCTAATTGACTTGAAATCCTAGTAAAAGGATCATTGAATTAATTCTTACATATCTAAATAGATGAAATGTCAAATAATGTGAAAAATTCTCAGAATTACGAAATAAACAATTTGTAAAGATATTAAAGTCTTTAGAAATATGTGTCGGGTGGTCAAAAAAAATAAAATTACCTATAATTGCTGTTAAATCTTAAAATAATGACCATTGATTGATTTTTGAAATCTCAGAATAGATTCCACCTCAATAAGAGTTAAATTTTTCTCACGATGACCAAAAAATGACCTTTTAGTGTTTGAAAACTCTGAAACATGCATGTAATAGTCAAAACATAGTAAATGGCCACAAATTGATATAAAATCATAATATAATGACCATTGAATTATTTTTTACATCCCTGAATAGACAATACATCAATCCAGCTTGTGGTGTTCTTTGAATGACTAAATAAGCTATTTATAAATATATGAAAGTCTTTACAAATGTGTGTCGAGGGGTTAAAACTAATAAAACAACCTCAAATTTCTATTAAATATTTTCAAAATGAATTCTTATTGATTTTTGAAATATAGTAATGGATGTCATATCAATTCAAGTTGTTGTTTTCTTGGGATGACTGAAAATACGCTTTTTGTGTTTTAAAACTCTAAAAAATCTGTGCAATGGTCAAAAACTAGAAATCATCAATAAATTGATGGGAAATATTTTTTAAAACTATATTTGAATTATTTTTTACATGTATAATGAGATGGCACATCAATATAATGTGTAGTGTGCTCAGAATGACTAAATAAGAAGTTTTTAATGATATCAATGTCTTTAAAAATGTGCATCAAAGGGTAAAAACCAAGAAAGTGACCTTATATTTCTATGAAGTCTAAAAAAACTACTAATTTATTTTTTAAATATATGAATAGATTCCACATCAATTTGAGTAGCGATTTTTTCAGGATAAATGAAAGAAAACGTTTAGTGTTTTAAATCTCTAAAATATTAATATAATGGTAAAAACCTAGAAAATGACATTGAATTGATTTTAAATCATAACAAAATGATATTTGAATTATTTTTGATATGTATGAATAGATATCACATCAATCTAATGTGCAGTGTGCATGAAATGACTAAATAAGCAGTTTTTAAAGAGGTTGAAGTCTTTAAAAATTTGCATCAGGGGATTAAAACCAAAGAAGAGACCTCATATTGCCCTAAAATATTATGAAGATAGCCCTTGATTGATTTTTAAAATTTACAAACATATACCACTTAAATCTTAGTTGGGGTTTTCTTAGGATGACCAAAAACCACACTTTTAATGTTTTAGAACTCTAAAATTGACATGTATCAGTCAAGACCTATAAAATGGTCATGAATTTATATAGAATCATAGGATAATGATATTTGAATAGTTTCTAGAATTTCCAAACTAATGGAATTTCAATCTAACATATAGTGTTTTCTGAATTATTAAATAACTCATTTTTAAAGATGTTAATGTATTTAATAACATGTGTTGGGAGGTGAAAACCAATAAAATGATCTCATATTGCTAAGATATATTAGTAAAATGATTGTTGATTGGTTTTTTAATTATAGGAATATACAAAACATCAATCTGAGTTGTTGTTTTCTCAGGATGGTCAAAAAACCCACTTTTAGTGTTTTAAAACCATAAAACGTGTGTGTATTAGTTGAATCCTAGAAAACAAGAAAAAAGCACTACTATAAAATTGGGTTTATCCAGCACTATGGATTTAATAGTGCTAGATAAAAGTGTTGCTAAAAACCCCCTTTGTGAGTGCTAGAAAAAGTGTTGTTAAAGGGGGCTCGTTATCAGCACTTGTAAAAAGCGCTGATAAATCCCCCTATCAGTGCTAGTAAAAAATCACTGATAAAGAGTGGGATTTATCAACACTTATAGAAAATTATAGATAAAGGTGGTCTTTATCAGTTCGTGTAAAAAAGATCTGATAATGGGGGTATTTATCAATACTTTTTTAGAATTGCTGATAAAACCCCCATATATCGGTGCTTTTTTAATAGCGGTGATAAAGGGTATATTTAAAAAAAATCATTAAAAATAATATATTAATAACCCCTTAGAAATCCAAACCACTTGGCCCCTCAAGTTGAAACTCTCAGCAGGTCACACCACTACAGATTTTTCACCCGTGTGTGGAGGAAAAAATGGTTTGCTATTACCCACCACACTTTAATGGCATAATAAAGAAGGAATGTGGTACTTTTGGTAAAGAAACATATCAATAATTTGATGTTGCACAAGAAAATAATTCGATCATTATTCCTCCTATAGATCAAGAATGTGAAAGACCTGCTGAAGGTCTTATCAAGGAAAAGGGTAAGTGAATTTTTTCACAACTTGAAATTATTTATTCTCTAATAGAGCCTTATTTTTTTGGATTAGATGATTATATTACAGTACAAAAGTTGTTTTCAGTTAACATTGAAGATGGACTATGATCTGACCCATATATGCACTTTAGAGAATTATTTTGGAAGATCATGGTATGTTCAGTACCTGAGTAATCCTCTAAATCTTTATTGGACAAGGAAGATGAGGTCCCACATGTCATACATGGCAGAGAAGTTGACACCCAAAAGGCAGAGGCAGGTGCCCTAGAAATATGGGAGCCAAAGGGACTCACAATAGTTAATTCAGTATTGTATGAGATTTTATGCCTTATATGACCCTTTTTCTTCCTTATACTATTTATTTTATTAATAAATTTTGAGTCATGGGTTTGGTTTCCAATCACATGACTGAATCGTTTTGGTATATTGATATAAATAAAATATATATATTTTAAATATGTTTTAGATACGGTTAAATAGGAATTTTCACATAATATATAAGATATTTACTTAAAGTGGGTTATAAAATAATTAAAAAATATTTTTTAAAATATTAATTTGGTAATTATTATCGAGTAATAGTCATTTAGTAAAAATTTGAAGATAAAAAATCATAAAATCAATAGAAGATCTAAAATAAGTTGAAAACGTAACTTGAATTTCAAAAAGAAATAACATTTGATATGGATATCTGTTTGGGCTTTACCACATATCAATTCAAAACTTTTGATGTGATATATTCCATGGAAACCAAAGGGGAGACCTTGGTTGCATTTTTCAAGGCCAAAAAAGCCCAGAAGGCCTCTAAAACTGAGTTTTTAGTCAGGGTACCCTAATTTTTTAACATTCGATGGATTTTCAGCCTCCTTTAAGGATATATTTTTTCTCTTTTTCAATAGGGAATGATTTTATTCCCAGGTATTATATCCATATTGATATTATAGATTTTAAATTTTATCTTTTTTCATAATTTACTGTTATTTATAATCAAATATATAACAATATATACATATTTTTTTATATATTCACACATAATAAATTAATTTTATAAATAAATATTTAAACATATTTAAATATAAAATATATTTCATAATATATAAACCTTATCTAAGTAAAAACTATTATCTATTTTATTTAAAAAAATGTATGAATATTTATATACCTATACAATTAATGTGTATATATATATATATATATTTGTGTTTGTATATTGAAAAATAGATATATATTTTTCTATATATTCTAATATATTTATATAAATATTAATATATAATATATGTAAATAAATATAAATATGTATAATTATATTAATAGTTGCATATATATATAAATATATATATATTTATTTATTTATTTATAAACACACACATACACACACACAAAAACATATTTTATATATGTATTTAAATATATATATATAAACATATATATAAATATATGGATAAAAATCTAATGAAATATATATATATATATATATTAAAAAATCGAAACAAAACAATATAGGGGAGTAGAAAAGGTGATGGCGTATGAGCTGGAGGTCTCAGGTTCGATACTTGCTTGAGAAAGGGCGTGCATGGAAGGGTGGAATTATCTAAAGTGCTGATAAAAAGGTAGCAGGGGGGAATTTTACCCCATTTATCAATGGGGTCTTTAATAGAACTTTTTAGTACTGATTAAGGGGGAATTTAACAGTGCTAAAAAAAGCTGGAAAATGTTGTCTTTATCAATGCTAAAAAAAGAACTGATAAAATCCCCCTTTATCGACATTTTTTAACACTATTAAAGGGGACCTTTATCATCTCTTTTTTACGAGAGCTATTAAATCCAACTCTTAAATATCGCTCACATTATCAGCACTTCTATAACACTAATAAATCTCTTTTACTAGCGTCGTTAAATGAACGATTTGCAGTAGTGAAAAGACATGAAATAATTGGACAACTAAATTTGAATTATTTGTTACTTGTATGAATAGATGACATGTCAATATGATGTTTTATGTGCTTGAAATAACTTGATAATAATTTATAAAGATATCAAAGTATTTAAAAGCATGTGTTAGAGAGTAAAAACCCATCAAATGATCTTGAATTGTCGTGAAATCCTAGGATAATAACTGCTGATTGATTTATGAAATGTAGAAATAAAAGTCGTATCAATTTGAGTTGTGGTTTTCTCAAGGTGATAAAAAACATAGTTTTAATGTTTTAAAACATTAAAATGGGTTTGTAACATTTAAAACCTTGTAAACAACCACGAATTGATGTGAAATCAAATGAAAATAGTCTTTAAATTGTTTATAACATGCATGAAAAAATGAATAATCATTCTAGCATGAATTGTGCACAGGAAAAAATAGTTTTATATTATAAACGAGTGATATTTTGAAAAAATGACATCACGCTATTTATTTATTATATTAACTTTTACTTTAAATAATCTAGTGTCTTTCTTTTTTGTTATTTTTTAGTTTACTATCTTTTAATTTTAATTTATTTTATTTCTATCATGAGATGATAAGTGTTCTTGGAATGACTAAATAAGAAATTTATAAGTATTTGAAAGTCATTAAAAACATGTGACATGCATTTAAAACCAAGAAAAACAACCATGTATTGTGATGAAAATTCATTCAATGATAGGTGATTGATTTTTAAAATATGGGAACAAATACAATATTAATTTGAGTTGTGGTTTCCTCAGGATGACCAAAAATGAACTTTTTATGTTTTAAAACACAAAAAATGCATGTAATGGTCAAAACAAAGAAAATGGATATGAATTGATTTGAAAACATGAAAAAATGATCTTCAAATTATTTGTGACATGTGTGAAGAGGTGGAATGTCAATCTGATATATAGTGTTCTCGAAATGAATAAATAATTCATTTTTTAAGATAACAAAGTCTTTGTACACGAGGCTCAACCCGGTTGGTGAGGACTCAGTAAGTGAATCCAAGAGACCCGAGATCAAATCTGGGGGGAGGCATATTTCTAGATAACCATAGTAGTACTATAACAGGTACTATAGTAGGCACTATAGAAAATACTATAAAAGGTACTATTTGGTACTGTAGCAGCTTGAACTATTCATCGGTTTGGGTCTTTGAGCTATTGGTTTGGTCCTTGAGTCCTTCAAGGCCTCCAGGCTACCCAGGGCTTTCGGGATAGTAAGGATTTCAAGCCACCTCAAGGCCTTGAAGCCACCTCAAGGCCTTTGGGCCACATGAAAAATGCATATAAAACCAGACATATTACAAAGAACAAGGCTCTAGATGAGGATTCAGAGCAGGCACATTCACCGTAGCAGAGCTAACCAAACTTGGAAGATTGAGAGGGTATGGAATTGTCATCAGTACCAGCCCTATGTAGCTCTGCATAGGAAAACTAACCGACCATCCAAGAAAAGGTGGAGAGATGACATCATGATATTTTCTGGGGAGGGGCAAGTTCCAAGTTATCTTGTTTGGGATGATTTCCTCTAAGACATACGGGTTATGTAATGATCACTTAAGCCTTCGGGTCTTGTAAGAGTTCCCCCTCATCCCTTGAAAGGGGGATTCTCATAAATAAAAATAAAAAATAAGGCTTTCGGGCCATTCAGTCTAAAAAGATATCAAAGTATTTTAAAATGTGCATCGAGGGGTCAAAACCAAGAAAACAACCTCGAATTTCCATGAAATTTTAAGAAAATAATTTCTTATTAATTTTTGAAATGTAGGAAGAGATTTCACATAAATCCAAATTGTGGTTTTCTCATAATGACGAAAAGAAAACTTTTATAATTTTAAAACTCTAAAATAATAATGTAACTATCAAAACCTATAAAAGACCATAAATTGGTGGTGAAACATAGGTAAATGATCTTTGAATTATTTATGACATGCACAAATAGAAAACACATCAATCTGATGTGCAGTGTTCTTAGAATGACTAAATAAGTAGTTTTTGATGATATCAAAGTCTTTAAAATCATGAATTATGGGGTAAAAACAAACAAAATTATCACATATTTTCATGAAATCTTAGGGAAAAACCTATGATTGATTTTTAAAATGTAGTAACAAACACCACGTCAATTCGAGTTGCAGTTTTCTCAAGATGACCAAAAAACACACTTTTAGTGTTTTGAAACTCTAAAATGTGCATGTAACAATCAAAACCTAAAAAATATCCATGAATTAAAATGAAATCATATGGAAATTATCTTTAAATTATTTTTGACATATCTGAATAGACGTCACACCAATGTGATATGTAGTGTTCTTAGAATGATTAAATAAGCATTTTTAAAAGATATTAAAGTCTTTAAAAACATGCATGAAAGGGTAAAAACCAAAGAAACAACATTGGATCACAATGAAATATTAGGGAAATGACCCCCAATTGATTTGTGAATTATAGGAATAGATGTCACGTCAATTTGAGTTGTGGTTTGCTCAGGATGACCAAAAAATGTGCTTTTAGTGTTTTAAAACTCCCAAGCGTGTGTGTGTGTAACTGTCAGAACCTGGAAAATGACCACGAATTGGCGTGAAATCATAAGAAAACAATATTTGAATTATTTATGGAATGTATGAACAATGAATACATTAATTTGATGTGTGGTGTACTCAGAATGACCGAATAAACAATCTTTAAAGATATGAAAGTATTTAAAAATGTGTGTTAAATGGTCAAAACCAAACATACGATCTTAGATTACTGTGAAATATTAGGACAACAACTGTTAATTGATCTATGAAATGTGGAAATATATGTCGCATCAATCCAAGTTTTATTTTTCTCAGGATGACAGTAAACACACATTTACTGTTTTAAAACTCTAAAACATGCATATGATGTTCAAAACCTTGGAAATGACCATAAATTAACCTGAAATCAATGAACTGTGATCTTTGAATTATTTTTGACATGTAAAAACAAATGACATGTCAATCTGGCATGTGATGTACTTAGGAAAAACAATTTTAGAATAAAAATGATTAAAAACAAGTAAAATGTTAAAAAATAAATGACCAAAAATTATTTGTTTGTTGTACTAACTTTTAATTTAAAGAGTATAGTGGGTTTTAATTATTTGTTTTCTTTTTGTTTTCTTTTTGTTTTTTTTTTTACTATGCTAACTTTTACTTTTGATTTATTTGATTTTCAGTTATGAGATAATGAGTGTGGATTTCGAAAAATGATTTAACAAGGTTCGTTGTGAGATTATTAAATGATTATTTGTGGTTTCAACATATACTGAATTTTTGAAATATGATGAGTGTGGAGTCCAAAAAATGATTTAACTTTTACTTTAAATAATCTATTAGTGTTCATCGATCACTATAGACACATTTTTCCTCACTCTTGGCTAGGTCGATGTCACCAATAATTCACATACATGGGTCATTTCATGGGATTTTTATGGGTTTTTCAAAAAAAAACTGAAAATAGATATTGTTTTGATTTTGTTTTTTAAAAGTAAACATCAAAGGTGTTGTATCCCTCACATCTTTGGCCTTATTATGAGCCAAAGGCGTTGGAGCCTCCAACGTCTGTGGGTTCAACAACAAAAACTTTTTTTTTGTTTTAAAATTTTTATTTTTTTTTGACTTGTTTATATATATATATATATAACAAAACTTTTAGCATAATTTAACGATTATTATATCCAACATTTCTTTTATTAAAGTAATTTGAAAATACAACTAAAACCTCTACCCATGCCTCTCTTTTATAGGGGAGGATGCCCTGTAAATCTTTATGGATTTTCAATGTGGGGTTTAACTTCACCCTTTTCAGCGTGAGAATAATAATATATTTTTATTAATAATTAGTATTTAATTATTAGTATACAAAAATTACTAATAAATTAAGAATAAATAATAATTAACTATTAATATCTACCATTAAATATTAATAATTATTAATTAACAATTGATTAGGAATTAAGCAATATTAATTACTAATTAATAATATTAATTTCTAATGAATATAATTGCTAATTAATAATATTAATAAATAACTAATTAATTACTTAATAATTTTTAATAATTAATAGTGATTATTTAATTGGTAATTAAATAATAGTTAATTAATAATTAATAATATTAACAATAACTAAATAATAATTAACTATTCATAATTATTATCATATATTAATAGTCATTAATTAATAAATAATTAGTAATTACCCGCTGGTTGTACCTCTCACTCTATGTGGGGACTGTCTCAAACTCGAGTCCTGCCAGACTTAGATACTGTACATATTATACATAGGGTGATTCAGAGCCATTTTCCAAGTTGGGGAACGTACAACACACTTTGGGCCTGGCGAGACCCCCCAGTGGGAGGCGAGTGTTACTGTTAGACATGTTATGTAGTTGGTGCTTGTTTTAGTGGTAAACACCCAATAATTTTACATCAAAAATTGGGGTTCAAAACGTATTGGGTGCAGGTATTGTAGCAGCATTGTAGTGTACTTTAGCAATGGTGACGGTAGACCGGGGACGGACACTGTAGCAACGACAACACTGTAGCAGTCTGAGTACTGTAGCAGCACAATTCACTGAAGGGTTTTTGGGTAAAAAAATTAGGTCTTCAGAGCCATGTAATGAGCTTTCATATCCACTGGACCTACGAGTCATGTAATGGGTTTCATGCCAACTAAGCCTATGAGTCGTGTACTGAATAAATAAGGCTCAATTGGTGGGTTGTTCCTTGGGGAAGGCTATGGACTGCATTTCCGGCTTGTGTGTGAGGTGTGTGTGTGTTTAAATGCAATTGCACCTCCAAACACTTTATATACAATATCTCTGTGTGTAATAATATTAATAATTAATTAATTAATTATTAATAATTAATATGTTTTAATTAATTAGTAATTAAATATTATTTAATTACTGATAAATTATATTAATAATTACTAAATAATAATTAACTATTAATAATTACTAATACATATTAATAATTAATAATTAATTAGCAATTAAATAATATTATTTAATATTTAATAATATTAATTTTGAATAAATATTAATTACTAATTAATATTAGTTACTAATAAATATTCAAAAATATTATTTAGTAACTAAGTATTATTATTAATAATAATATAATTACTAATTAATAATTAATTATTTAGTTACTAATTAATTAATAACAATTAACAATAATGATTAAACAATTACTCACAAATATTTAAAATAATTATTGAGTATCTATTTATTAAAAGTAATTCTTATTAAATTACTAAACATATGACCTTGATTTGAGGCCGAATTTATTCATTAATGGAAAGCCAACGGGCACCTTTAGGCAGGGGATGTTCGATCCGTCCGTAGAGAAGAAAACGGAGAAACCGTGAATGGTGAAGCCGTGAGGTGTGTGAAGAAACGAAAGGGAAGAGCGCGGTGTGAGAAAGAAGGCGAGGGCGTGAGTTAAGTAGAGGGCGAGGGAGGATTCAGACTCTCAGCTGCCGCCATTAATGAGGGAAGGGAGCAGGGGTGGGGAGTGCAGGTTTGAAAGAGGCAGTATTTGTCAGATAATAATAAGCGGTAGGGATCATTTCTCTCTGCCGCCCCCTATATATCACTCATTCATACTACGGAGGTTGGATATTTTGAATGGTGATCACTTCACTTTTGATCCATCCCACTTGTTAGTGTAGGATTAATGTTATGAAAATTTTCAGATTGAGGGGATTAAACGATCTAATTATAGATCTCACCATTTGGATCAAAATACACTTTGATTTAATTGAAACATGACAAATTTTGATGTAAGTCGACTGATCGGATTTCGAATTTTAAAATTCATTCATCACAACTAATCTCGTCATTAGTCACTTTTATAAAAAAAATTATTTTTATTTTTTGGTTTTCTTTTGTTATGTATATATAATAAAACATTTTGCTAAAAATATATATTTTTAAAAAACTTTAAAAATCATTTTGGCATTGATATATTTTTATGGAAAAACCACTTCGCAGTGCCCTTTTTTAAAGAATTAGTCTTTAGAGTTTTATCATATTTCCAATGTAGTATTTCACAAGTCTTTGTCCACCTCAACAATCCATACGTCCAAAATATGTGGGTCCCATTAAAACACTTTTTTTATGAATAAAATTATAACGACCTACTTTTATTCATAAATATTAACTTTCAAAACCACAAATGAATCCTTACACATAATAAAATATTAATTAGTAATTAATATTTATTAGAAAGGGTTTTTAACCCACATTACACCTAGTAATCTTCCTTTTTGTAAAGATTGTGTGATGAGTAAAGCTAACATAGTCACCTTCAACGGGTCTTCTATTAAAGCTAGTTCCCCTTAGAATACATTCACTCTGATTTATGGGGACTAACGATAACCACCTGTAACATCTCATTACCTTGATTGAGTATATTTTTCCCTCTCTCCGAGTTCCCTTTTTGGTGCTGAGTTTTAGATGCTAGTTTCTGAATTTTCTGCATGCTATAAGAGATTTACACGTTGTGCAACTAGGTTACACGACATGTAATGGTTGTTGGGTGCATGATGTGAGAAGAGTTCATGTCGTGAGAGGTTACACGATGTGGCGAGTTTTTACACGTTGTGAGTTAATTAAAGATAGAATTTTAATATGAGGTGATGAGTTTTTCTGCGTATTTAGACATCATGGATTTCACGACATGTAAAGGTATTACACATCATGTAATTTCCCGAGCAGGGATTTTTAGGGCGTCGTACGGGTTTGAGTACCCATTTTGGCTACCAGTTTTCCTTTGTTCTCGACTGAGGGTTCCTCTACAGCATTTTTTAGAGACATCGTTCCTTCCTGATCAATCCGTTCGACATTCGATCTTCGTTGCGATTACGGTGCGTCTCTTCGGGTGAGTGACTTTTCTGCTTCTTCATTATCATTGACCATGGTAGCACATTTGTGTTGCGTTATCGGGTTCGTTGGTCTGAAATTGTGTTTCTTCTTGTCTTATTCCATATCCATTGTGCGATCACATTCCAGAGGCTGTTCCTTTGTTGGTTGTGGTGCGGTGGGTGTTCGTTCTTGAGGTATGTGGTGTTTCCTCTTCTCTGCCAACCCTCTTTCTCAATTGGATCAATTCTAAGATGTGTAAACTGGGTTATAGGGCCTTCGTCGATGTTGTTGAGCTTTCATTGTTGGTGGATCTCGTTGCGGGCGTGTGTGACCCAAGTTTCAAGGTAGACAATTCCGTCTCTAGCGTATGTTGATGAACCTTATTATTCTTGCTTTATAAACTGATTTATACATGGAATTGGCATGACTGTTTTGTGTGTGTTGAAAAAAGTTTTTAAAGAAAAATGGGTTTCCCTAGTTGTTGATAAATAGAAAGAAAAGGGGTATTTTCAAAGCATTTAAATGGATTGTAAAATGGTTTTCAATGCATTGAAATGAATTGTGAAAAACGAGCACATGAGTTTCCTTGGGTACTTAGGTGGAAGGTTTAGCTTGAGGCCATCGTCCATAATTTTGTGTTTATCAATAGGTTTGCTTATGGAGGTTTCTTCTGTTTCCTAGGCCCATTGTTTCAGGGGACTGATATTGACATTTTTTTGAGGGGGGGGGGGGGGGGTTACTCATGGGGAATTCCTCTTCTTCTTAGATATGTGTTCTAAGAATGGGATTGTGCACTTGATTGATTGCGGTATGAGTAGTCTGCTAGTCTGACCTATAGTGATCCTTGGTGTTGATACGTGTACTTTAGTTTTCTGTTTCTTGGCTTTGTTTATTGTAGCCTTGATATGTACATTTATTCTTTTGAAAGATGATATGGAAAATGTTCTTTGAAATTGATATATCTGCTTTTGTTTTACAACTATGAAAAAGGGAAATATTTACCATGTTTTCTGTAAAACTGTTTTACTACTTATCATGTCATGCCTTGTTTGAAATGAGCATACATGAAATTTTATACAGACACTTGTTATGGAACACGTGGGTGGGATCCTATTGAGCTCGTTATCTCACCCTATGCACCCCATCAATAGTGTGACGACCTATGTATGTCTTCTGATGTAGGGAAAGACAAGGTGCCACGGTGAGGTTGTGGGGTTTCCTATCAACTGAGTTGGGTAACTGGTGGTGAGATGGTGGGAGTTCATCCACGCCATCACATGGAGTAGCTATTGGGTTTTGGTCTTTTGTAGTTGGACATGTCTCTTAGAGATTTTGGCTACTTTTATAGTTGTTTTGTTTCTGTTGTCTTCTTATAGTTATGGAATATATTTATTATCTTTTTTATGTTCCTTCCTACTCCATGTACATATATGCCACGTGTTTGTTCAAGTTGGGCGAAATCATTCCCTTTGGTTTTTTGTTCGATGCCCTAGTGTTTTTCGTCAGCCCGTGGGGATTGGGAACGCCCTTCGAGTGTGTGAAGGAATGGGTCGGGTGCCAGGTTTGAGGGTAAAACGGTTCAGTTTGTTACAAAATGGTATTAGAGGAGGAATGTCCTCAAGAATCCTTGTCTTGGGATGTTTGTTAGACTGGATATAGGATTGTCGGGACTTGAGAGGTATGCTGCGATAAGTGACCGGTCTGTTCTTATCGTGACGAGACTCAAGTTACCTTGGGACGTTGGGATATGTGTCTATGGTGTTGGGATTTTTTTTAAATATCACTTTCGGCTTATGGGTTTTCTAGTTTGAAATGAGATTTACTCTATTGTCTGATTGTTCCTTCTATTTTGGTGTTCAGCAGTATTCCCCCAAGACGTCTTCCACAAGTTCCTTATGAGGGTGTTGTTGATGCTCCTCAAGGGAATCCACCAATAGAGCAGAATCTCATCGAGGCTATAGTATGGGTAGTTCATGTTTTTGATCAGAACGTACCACGAGTTCAGAACGTAGTTGTTGAAGTACAACCAGGAGCCAGAGGAGAGAGAGATCGATCACGAGAATTCTTGCATGAGAAGCCACCATCCTTTAAAGGAACGAATGAACCTCAAGAGGTAGAGGACTGACTGGATTAGATCGATCAAATATTCAATATCCTGGAGACACCTTAGAATATCAAGGTAAAGTGTGCAATGTTTAGGATCGACAGTTTTGGTAAGCGATGGTTGGATTCCACAATCTCGGAAGACAGACAAGTGGACTTGGATTGGAAGGGTTTCAAAACCCATTTCTTCTAGTAGTTTTGTCCAGAGTCTATAATGTTGTAAAAATCTCTAGTGTTCCTCTCTTTGTAGTAAGGAGAGTGTTTGGCGTCAGTGTACACTAACCAGTTTTCTGAGCTTGTCCGTTTTTCTTCAGACATGGTGAAGAATGACTAATTGAAGGCTCATAAGTACTTGCAAGGTTTGCAACCGGATATCAGTTCACAGATATTTATGTTAAAGATTTAAACCTATAAAGATATGTTAGATAGAGTTATGATGGTAGAGATGAATATATGAGGCAAGGTTGGATTCTCCAACTCTTCTCTTCCATCCAGTGGCGCGCGTAGGAAGAAGAGGAAGTGGAAGGATCATGGCAAGAGTGGTGGAGGTGGGTCTCATCAATGAGCCACCATTGCACCATCTGCTACAGCTAGCAATATGCCTTTGACTTTCTATCATTGTGGAAAGGTCAGACACAAAAGATGTTCTTATCTTATGACCATGAAGATGTGAAACATCTATGGAAGCATTGGTCACTTACAACACTTATGTCAGGTTATCACTACGCCTCGTTATGATTAGGGTTTGTTGGCTCCAAAGGCTACTACGGGGCAGTTAGATGCTTCAAGGACTAAAGGGCTCCAACCATAGGTCTTAAGAGTGAAGCAATTTTACATAGTAGATGAGTTCCCAACGGAGGTTGATACAGGTCCAAAAATAGTGAGAGGTACTATCACTACCCCAAAACTAGGTTTCCGCAGTGCCACCCTTTAACAGCGCTAAAAAAAGTGATGATAAAGGGGGTGCCTTTATCAGCGCAAAAAAAAGTGTTGATAAAGGGCACTTTTAACAGCACTAAAAAATGCACCGATAAAAGTGACCATTTATCACCACTTTTTTTAGCGCTGATAAAGGCACCCCCTTTATCAATGCTTTTTTTAGCACTGTTAAAGGGGCTCCCTTTATCAGCGCTTTTTTTAGTAGCACTGATAAAAGGGGGGCTTTATCAGTGCTTTTTCATAGCTATAATAAAGTGTATATTTCAAAAAATATATTTTTTCATAAAAAATAATATATTTATATATAAGTATATTTATATTGATATAAATATAACATATATTTTTTAAATATGTTTTAGATAAGGATAAAAGGAAATCTAAAATTAATGTATAAGATATTTAGTAAAAGATACTTATAAAAATATTTTTAAAAATATTTTTAATTAATAATCTTTTGATTTTTATCGAGTAATAGTCATTTAATAACAGGTTGAATATAAAAAAAATAAAAAAATAATAATAAAAATAAAAAATAAGATGAAAATGCAACTCAAACATCAAAAAGTCATAAATTTTGATCCAGGTGTCCGTTTGAGTTCTATAACACATCAAATTGAAGCCCGCGACGAGTTCTACATGCTAGTGACCTAAGGGAACCTTCTATCATAATTTTAGGGCCAAAAAGGCCCAGAATGCTTCCAAAACTGATTTTTTAGTCAAGATACTTAGATGTTTTAACATTCAAACGGCTATAAATTCAGATATGGATGTCCATTAGGCATGTGACACATATCATATCGAATATCATTTCATGTTCTTTGATTTGAATGGTTGTGGAGTTGAAACAGACTTATGTATTAAAAGTTATGATCGTTTTAACATTTTATGGCTTTTCAGATACACATATATATGAATTTATTCGTAAATATATATGTGTGTGTGTGTGTGTTTTATATATGTATGTATTTATTTATTTATTTATTTATAAACACACATAAGAAAACATATTTTATAAATGTAGTTAAAATTAATCTTATAAATATATATTAATATGCTAATAAATATACAAATAAAAATTTATAACTAAAAAAATATTTATATATATATATATGTATGTATGTATTAATATACGAATAAATATATATATATTAATATATGAATATATATATATATATATATATCCATATAACTTAATATATTTATATTAATATACGAATAAATATTAATATATGAATAAATATATTAATATATAAATATAACTATATATATATATTAATATACAGATATATATATATATATATATTAATATAACTATATATATATTATAACTAAATATATATATTAATATAACTAAATAAATATATATTAATATAACTAAATATATATATATATATATTAATATAACTAAATATATATATATTAATATAAATATATATTAATATACGAGTAAATATAACTAAATATATATAAAAATAAATAGATATATTAATAAATGAAAAGCAAAACAATATGGTGGAGTGGTAAAGACTTAGGCCTGCAGGCAACAGGTCCCGAGTTTGAATACAGGGGGAGGAAGGTCGCGCGCGCGGGTGGGGAATTATGGCTAGCGCTGTTAAAGGGGGTTGGGATGCTGTTAAAGGATTTAGGGGGTAGTTGGGGCATGTGAGCTGGGGTGGGGTTGGGGCGCTGTTAAAGGGGGCTTCAAGCGCTGTTGAAACCCCTGCCCGAATGGCAGAAATATTTTTTTATTTTTTTAATGTTTTTTAACTTTTATCAGTGCTTTTTTAAAAGCACTGATAAAAGACCTCTTTTATCATTTTTTTTTTAGCGCTGTTATAGCCCCCCTATCTTCACCTCGATTAACAACACTTTTCTAGCACTATTAATGCTCTTTTCTAGTGAAGATAAAAACCTTATTTGTAGTAGTGTATCTTTATTACATCTTCCATAGCAATTTCTTTATTTGATACTACTTCCTCCCACTCGTTTGTATCTACACATTTTATTTATATTCTTAAACTTCCAAAAGAACTAATGTCCTTTGTAATGAATTTTTGATGCTTTTTGGTAAGAGTAAAGAGCAGGGGTTTCAGTGTCCTTCTTGTTTGTTAACAATAACTGATACGAAGTTGGTTTAGATTCTAGTTCTTGATCTAGATCTTTTTGACATCATCATCGACATGGATTGGCTTATTACTCATTGAGATGAGGTTGATTGTTATCATCAACGTGTTTCATTTACTACTTCTGATTGGATCTCTCATGTGTTTTAGGGGGAGTGGGACCCGAGGTCTGGTCCAACAGTACCTTCCTGCCCAGATCTTAGGAGTTTGTTTTCTATTTTTGTGATTGATCATGATGACATTTCTTCCATTATTGATCTTCATGTTGTTATTTGGGACTTTTCTTATGTTTTCCTAGATGAATTATTCGGTCCTCCTTCAGAGAGAGGTAGAGTTTATGATTGACTTGGTGCCAGGTACATATCTGATATTGATACCTTCTTATCGTATGGCATTAATGGAGCTGAAAGAGCTCAAGGTTTATTTAGATGACCTATTGAAAAAAAATCGTTCACCCTAGTGTTTCTCCTTGGGCGGCCCCCTATGCTCTTTTCCAAAAAGGTAGATGGTTTACTTCGGTTGTGTGTGGACTATCAAAAATTAAACCAGGTAATAGTTAAGAACAAGTATACTTTTCCTCATGTGGATTATTTGTTTGATTAGTTAAAGGTGGAAAAGTGGTTTTCAAATATTAATCTTCAGTCGGGTTATCATTAGCTCAGAGTTTGAAAGTCCGATATATCGAAGACAACTTTCAAGAGTAGGTATGGATATTATTAGTATCTTGTGATGCCTTTTGGTTTGACTAATGCTCTTGTAGTTTTTATGAATTTGATGAATTATATATTCCATAAATATCTTGACACTTTTTTGGTAGCTTTCATGGATGATATTCTGGTTTATTCAAAATCTGAGTGTGAGAACAAGCACCATCTGAGTTTGGTTCTAGAAATTGCGAGAAGTCGTTGTTTTTATGGAATGATTTCTGAATTTAGTTTATGGATTCAAGAATTGAAGTTATTAGGGAACAAGATCTATGAACATGAATTATCAGTTGATCATGAGACGGTGAAGGTTGTTTGGTCCTGGAAGGAACCACATAATGACTTTGAGATACAAAACTTTCTTGGTCTTTCTGGATACTTCTAATGATTTGTTAAGGATTTATCTAAGTTGTTGTCATCTTTGACTACTCTTATCAGGATAATAGTAAAATTAACATGGGGTGATAAGTGTCACTCTTCTTTCAATGAACTTAAGAGACTTCTAACATCGGCTCTTATTCTAATCTTACAAGATCTCAGAAAGGGGTAAGTGGTGTTTTTTGAGGCTTATAATGATGGTTTGGGATGTGTGCTTATGCAGAATGACCATGTGGTAGCTTATAGATCTCATCAGCTTCATCGGCATGAGAAGAATTAACCCACTTATGATTTTGAGCTTACTGCAGTTATGAATGCGCTTAAATATTAGCGACACTATCTTTTTGGGTAAAGGTTCACAATATTTTCTGATCATAAGAGTTTTAGTTATATATTTTATCAAAAAGACTTGAATCTTAGATAGAGACGATGGGTAGAATACCATTATATGTTTGACTTCAATTTCACCTACACCCTAGGGAAGTGGAATATCATTATAGATTCTCTTAGTAGGAAAGCATCATTATAGGCTATTCTGTAATTGAAGGAGGATTGAAACCTTATGGGGATTTTCACTCAATTTTACTTGGATGCTCAGGAGGATATTTCATGTATGGTTTTGACCAGTGTTCATTTACCATCATCTCTCCTAGAGTCTATTTCATAGATTCAGCATCAGGATAATGAGTTTAGTGGAATTCAAGAAATCCTTTATGGTGGGGATACAATTTCTGGTTGATATCTCTCTTCATATGGTATGCTCTATTTTGGGAAGTGGGTTGTCGTCACAGTATCTTTGAAGAGTTTAGTCTTATTTAATTGTCATAGCTCTTCATGGGTCGTTCATCCGAGAACTTTTAAGATGTATTATGACATGATATTATGATTATGGTGGTCATTTATGAAGTGTGGCATTGTGGATTATGTGTCCCACTGTTATACCAACCAACAAATAAAGGCATAGCACTTCAAACCCTCTAGTTTGCTTCAGCCTCTTCCAGTCCCATTTTAGAAATGGGGTGAGGTATCCATGGATTTTTTTGTGGGATTACCATGTAATCCCTAAGGAAGAAATGATATCTGGGTAGTTGTTGATTGATTGAAAAAGTCTGCTCATTTCATTCTGATCAAGGATACCACTAAGGTTGAAGATCTAAGTAAGCTCTATGTGTAGGAGATTATGAGGTAAGATGTGAGCCCTTCTACTATTGTTTTGGATATGGATCCTACATTTAACTCAAGTTTCTTGAGGATTCTCCAAGAGGCGATGGAAATTCATGTCAAGTTGATCACAACTTACCATCCACAGATAGACGGTCAGGCAGAGCAAGTGATTCAGATTCTGGAGGATATTCTTTGTACCTGTGTCTTGGTTTTCAGTGGATCATGGGATATTCATCTGGGACTTTTTGAGTTTGTTTACAACAACAGTTAGCAGTCATCAATCCGAATGGATCCCTTTGATATGTTTTATGGTCACCCGTGCAGATTTCCTCTTTGTTGGGCTGAGGTGGGTGAAGTATCTTTATTTGGACCAAGTTTGGTTTAGGAGACATTAGTGAATATTCAAGATTTACATAGACATCTGGTTATATACCAGATTCTATATAAATCAAATGTGGATCGGAGACATCGTCCTTTTGAGTTTTCCATTATTGATTGGGTTTTCTTGAAAGTTTATCCTCGATTGGGTCATCACTGACTTAGAAAATAGGAAAAGTTGGCTCTGAGATGTGTTGGACCATTTGAGGTCACTGAGCAGCTCATGGAGTTCCATATCAGTTAATATTTCTAGTTCAGTTGATAGTTATTTATGATATTTTCCACATATCTCATTTCAATAAGTACCATTCCTAATCCCACTCACATTCTGAGTTTGGAAGAAATTGAGTCAGAGTGATATGTTTCTATTTTGGAGAAAATAGTTGAGATCATTGGCTTTCAAGTGAAAATCTTGAATGGGAATTTGATTCCATTGGTTAGAGTTTTATGGTAACAAGGATTAGATTCTCATGAGACTTGGGAATGCAAGTCGTTGATGAGGGATTAGTGGCCTCACTTTGTTCTAGGGGTTACTTCTTCCACATGACTTGTTAGGGACGAAAAGTATCTATAGTGGGAAGTTTGTAACATCCTGTTACCTTGATCGGGTAAATTTTTTCCTCTATCCAAGTTCCCTTTTTGGAATGGAATTTTAGATGTTGGTTTATAGATTTTATGTAGGTTACAGGAGATTTACACTCTGTGTAACTAGGTTACATGACGTGTATTGGTTGCTGGGTGCATGTCGTGGTAAGAGTTCTCATCATGAAAGGTTACATGACATGATGAGTTTTTAAACATCATGAGTTAATTAAATATCATATTTTAATATGTGGTGATGGTTTTTTTTCATATTTGTACATTATTGAATTCACAACATGTAAAGGTATTAAACGTCATGTAATTTCTTAAGTAGGGATTTTTAGGGCATCATACGGGTTTGAGTGCCCATTTTGGAAGCCAGTTTTCCTTTGCTCTCAACTGAGGGTTCCAATTTAGTGATAATTAGAGACACCATTTATTCCTAATCAATTCGTTTGGAATTAGATATTCATTGTAGTTGTAGTGAATCTCTTCAGGTGAGTGACCTTTTTTCTTCTTCATTTCCATTGATCGTGGTAGTGCCTTTGCATTGCGTTATTGGATTCATTGGTCTAACATGGTGTTTCTTCTTATATTATTCTAGATTTGTTCTGTGATATCATTCTGAAGGTATTTATTTTGTTGGTTATGGTGTGGCAGGTGTTCATTCTTGAGGTATGTGGTGTTTCCTCTTCTCCGACGACCCTCTTTCTCAATTGGATCAATTCTGAGATGTGTAGACTGGGTACAAGGGACTTCGTCGACGTCGTTCAGTTTTCATTATTGGGAGATCTTATTGTGGGTGTGTGTGACCCAAGTTTTAGGGTAGTTGGTCTCATATATAGCCTATGTTTATGAACCATATTGTTCCTTCTTTATAAACTAATTTATACATGGAATTTGAATGACTGTTTTGTGTGTGTTGAAAAGAGTTTTTAAATAAAAATGGTTTTTCCTGATTGTTGATAAATAGAAAGAAAAGGGGTATTTTTAAAGCATTTAAATGGATTGTGAAATGGTTTTGAAATTTTTTTCAAAGAATTGAAATTAATTGTTAAAATAAATCACATAGGTCACCTTGGGTACTTAGGTGGAAGGTTTAGCTTGAGGCCATCGTCCATATTTGTGTGATTATCAAGAGGTTTTCTCATGGGTATTTCCTCTATTTCCTAGGACCATTGTTCTAGGGGACTGATATTGAAGTTTGGGGGGTACTCAGGGAGTAACCCTATACTTCCTAGGAATGTGTTCTAGGAACCAGATTGTGTACTTTATTGATTATGGTACGAGTAGTTTGCTAGTCTGTCCTATAGTGATCCTTGGCATTGATACATGTTCTTCTATTCTCTGTTTCTTGATTTTTTTATTATAGACTTGATATGCACGTTTATGCTTGTGAAAGATGATATAGAAAATGTTCTTTGAAATTGATATACCTACTTTTTTTAGAACTGTGAAAAAGGAAAATGTTTACCATGTTTTCTATAAAACTAATTTACTACTTATCATGCCACGTCTTATTTGAAATGAGCATACAATAATTGTTATGCAGAGACTTTTTATGGAACACCTGGGTAGGATCCTATTGAGCCTGTTAGATCACACCCTATACACCCCTTCAGTGGTGTATAGACCTATGTATGTCTTCCATTGTAGGGAAAGGCAAGGTGTTGTAGTGAGGCGAAAAGGTTTTGTGTCTGCTGAGTTGGATATCTAGTGGTGAGATAGTGGAGTTCATCCAGGCCATCACATGGAGTATCTATTGGGTTTTGGTCCATTGCAGTTGGACTTGTCTCTTGGATATTTTGGCTACTTTTATAGTTTTTGTGTTTTTGTTGTCTTCTTATAGTTATGGAATATATTTATTATCTTTTCGCTATTTCTTTCTACTCCGTATATATATATTTTATGTGCTTGTTCAGGTTGGGTGAACTTGTTACCTTTGGTTTTTTTTTGATTCCTAGATTCTTGTCTCCATCCCATGGGGACCAGGAATGCCCTATGGGTGTGTGACAGATCGGGTTGTGTGTCAGGTTTGAGGGTAACTTGGGTCGGTTCGTTACACCACCTCTCATGGTGGAGGTTTCTATTTTGTCACCTTTATTGATAAATTCTCTAGAAAGGTTTTTATAAATATAATCAAAATCAAATATAATGTTTTTTAAGCCTTTAAAATAGGGAAAGAATTATTGAAAATCAGGTTGGAAATAAAATTAAGACCATGTGAACTGATGATGGATTAAAATACTTATCTGCTGATTATATTCAATTCTATCAATCGGTGGATATTTCAAGACACTAGAATATTAGGTAAACCTCCCAATATTTTCACGACCCATCCTCGGGGCCCATTCCATGACTACCCCAAGCCCGCCTCCCATAGGCCAGGGGATGGTGACTAGCACCAAAGGTGTAAATCCCAAAAGAAGGGAAGACATTTCCTTTATGAAGTAACATACACAAAAGAGTATGCAAGTGAAGTAAGCACTAAGAAAAACTGGGTACAGGATAAGTGCTGAAAAGTAAATGGGCCAGTATAAAAACCCAACTGAAAGTATAGTAAAACTAAAAGGGAAAGTACAACAGTAGTAAGTAAAACAGGAACACCGAGTTGTCCTCTGGAAGTCCCACCTGAAGGGTGGGTACAGATTGCCTCCTCAGTTCCTCGGGTCCGGTTGTTCGCTCCGTGTACGTACCACCAAGTTGTCCACCTTCAGGTACCGTCCAGCTTCACAAGCCTCCACCTCGATCAGTGTTGTCCATCGTCTGCATCCAACACAACATAGTGCAGGCATAGCCCGTGCAGGAGTGAGTATATGATACTCAGTAGGGACCCCGAGACCCCCGAAGGTCTCTCAGAATCCACGAAGAATAAACCAAAAAGGAAAGATACAATCCCGAATTATCATACGACTCTACTTAGGTATATTCCCATAAATACTCCTAAGTCACCAGTTACAGAATGACTCTAACTCTCAAGCCCAAGCACAACCCAATCCACACAGGAAAACACAACCCAGCCCACACAGGAAAGCAAGACAATCACTTCGATGATAATGATTGAGAATCAAGACTCATCTCACATAGGTATACACTTCATAAGGTGATAGATATGATCAGATGTAGCCACTGATTCATCTAAGCTGTCGGACCCACATAGGATACAAGACCAGCTAAGCTGTCGGACCCACAAAGTATACAAGACCAGCTACTCTGTCGGACCCACACAGGATACAAGTACAGAGGTCAATACTGCCGGACCCACATAGGATACAAGAACAGTAGTCATCGTCGTCGAACCCATGGAGGATTCCAGTACGTTCGTCGTCACTGCCGAACCCATAGAGGATCCAAGTACAGTCGTTCTTGCTGCCGAACCCACGGAGGATCCAAGTACAATCGTCATCATCGTAGTCGCAGCCAGCTCTAGGGTTCCCGCACACAGCATGCTTGATTCTGGGAGGGTCCGCTCCTCGAGCAAGAGAGTTGATACATCAACTATCACATAGTCTAGAGTTGATGTATCCCAAAGCTCTGTCTCGTCAAAAGAAACCCAACGCGACAGACGGTGCGTCAATCAGACGCACGGTCTGAGAGTTATTGTATTTTCTCTTCCAGGGACCCGGTTGGTTTTTAAGCTAAAACCAACCTGACCATACTCTAGATATGTCCAAACCTCAAGCTTAGTAAGCCAAAAGGACATTCTCAACAAAAGGATCCCAACACAATTGACGGCACGTCAATCAGATGTTCGGTCCTTAAGATATAAGCATTTCCGCTCCAAGGGACCGGTTGGTTTTGAGTCCGAACCAACCCGGCCGCACCCAAACTTTTCTGAAACCTCAATTGTAATATACTGAAACGACCTTCTTGATCCAAGGATTCCTACGCAACTGACTGTGCATCGATCGGAGGTCCATAGCTCAAGTTATGGGCAAAAGACCGAAAGCGGTCCGAAGTGGGGGGGTCTGGGCCCGGTCCGACCCGGCCCAACCCCCCCCCCCCCCCCCCCCGGGTCAGCCCGGCCCGGCTGGGTGCGGCCAGGCCTGGATGGGCACGGCCCGGCCCGGTCCGTGCGACCCGGCCCGGCCCGGCCGGGGGGTGCACTGGCTCGGCTAGCGAGCTGAGCAGGGGAGACCCCCCCCCCCTTTGCGTTCCGCGGACACGGCGACCGACACCGCGTATCACTGGATCCTACGCGGCTGCGGGATCCAACTCCACGCCGCCGGAGCGGGCTCCTGCCGGCGGTGACCTGGGGTGCCGCCGCCTCCGGCCACCGGCGCCGCCGGAGATTTCCGCAGGCCACCGGAGTCATTCTGGTGGTCCGTTCTTGCTCCCGTCTGCGCTTGCGGTCAACTCGGGACCCGTACATCACTAAGACGGCCTCCAATAGCCAAATGGGTCACATTTCATCATCGCCAAGAATTCCGTGCATCAAGAACAAAACAGCGATGGGTTCGGACTTGTTTGTTAGTCTGCACCCACTGCGTTAGTGGTTCTAAACATCATCAACAATAAAGCACGCCATGCCGAGGGTATAAAAATCACATGAAGAAATTTATACCAAAAACCCCTACCTCAACAGTTGATGTCGGACGTCGGCGTCACGGGGAAGAGGATTGTAGGCATCATTGGAGCGCACCGAGGAGGAAGCGGCATCACCTCTCTTGTCGCGGGGAAGAGAAAGGGTGGGGCGTCGTCGATCTTCGAGGAACTGGCGTTCTTCGTTGTTCTTCGTCGGAGGTCGGCGTTCCTCCCAAAGGCTCCAAGCTCTCCCGATCTCTCCCGCACAACGAAGGCTCTTCCCAAATTAAATAATAGGTTTCTCTTATTATTTAATTACACATGCAAGAAACTCCCCAAATTAAATCATCCCATTTAATAAAACGTGCCGACAATTTAATTGGAAAAGGGAGAGGGAAGGTCCCTATTCAAAGTACGCATTGGAAAATAAATAAATAAAAATAGGAAAGAGGAAGGTTCCTCATATTATTATGTGTTGGCATAAACTAATGGAGAGATTGACCAAATTAATGAGGGGATGTTAAAGAGATTAGAGGGAATTAAATGGTGGGGCTCGTGTGGGCCCCACCTCTCTAACCTCCTCACTTGGGTAATTAAGTGGATGTGGGATCCACCCTTAACTACCCATGGGAGGGAATAACCTCCTTTAGAAATAAAAAATTGTTCTGACAATTTTTATTTATTTCTTAAACAAACCCCCAAAAATTATCTTCTCCTCTTTTGCGAACGCAACTACAGTAAGTGTCCCCTTAAGAAATTATCGGCGTTGCGAGTTCATCGGTGCCCTCAGATTTTAATTCCGAGCACCGGTTCAAAAGATAGAAAAACCCGCTCGTTCGTTCGCTGAACGTACCTGAGCTAAACTTTGGAAATTGATTCCGGGCACACCATGCCTTGGAATCAAGCATCATTAGAAGCCGCAGACTTGTAAAATTCCAAAGTATTTAAAAAAAATCCCTTGAAAATTCCGAGTCTTTACATCACTCCCACCTCAGGGCTTTACGTCACCGTAAAGCTACAATAAAAACTATGGGAACAAATGAGGGTACTGAGCACGCATCTGAGCCTCTCGCTCCCATGTGCTCTCCTGAAGGTTCCTGTGCTGCCAACAAATGCGCACCATAGGAATCGACCATCCACGTAGGTTCTGTTCCTGTCGATCCTTGATCTCCACTGGGACCTCCGCAAAAGTTTCCCCGTCATCGATGTCCAGCTCCTCGTGGTCGATCATATGCATCGGGTCGTGCACGTATCTCCCCAGCTGAGATACGTGGAAGATGTCGTGCGCCCGGTGCAACTGAGGTGGAAGGGCTAGGCGTTAAGACACCTCGCCTACCCTGCTGAGGACCTGGAGTGGTCCGATGAAGTGCGGAGATAACTTGTCGCCGCGGCCAAATCTTCATAATCCACGTCGAGGTGAGACCTGTAAGAAGACGTGGTCACCATCCTCAAACTCCAGTGGTCTCTGCCTCCTATCAGCATAGGACTTTTGTCTGCTCTGTGCAGTCCTCATCCGCTCCTGGATGATCTGCACCTTCTCCGTTGTAGCCTGAACCATCTCTGGTCCTACGAGTGCTGACTCCCCAGGGTCAGTCCAGCACAGAGGTGATCTGCATGGTCGGTCGTACAGTTCCTCGTAAGGTGTAATCCCAATGGTTGAGTGGTAGATGTTGTTGTATGCAAACTCCACCAAGGGTAGGTGATCCTCCTAGCTGTGACCAAAGTCAAGGACACATGCACGGAGCATGTCCTTGAGTGTCTGAATGGTCCTCTCAGTCTGGTCATCCGTCTGTGGGTGAAAGGCAGTGCTCAAGCGTAGCTGCGTCCCAAAGGCCTCCTACAACCCCTTCCAAAGTCGGGAAGTAAAGCTATCATCTCGATCAGAGACGATAGATGATGGCACACCATGAAGCCGTACGATCTCTTGAACGTAGAGGCGTCCCAAGCTCTCTACTGAGCCCTGCTCTCTGATCGGTAGGAAGTGGGCCGACTTGGTGAGTCGGTCTACAATCACCTAGATGGCGTCGTGTCCTCTGGAAGTACATGGAAGCCCCGTCACGAAATCCATGGATATTCCATCCCACTTCCACTTCGGGATCTCTAAGGGATGCACCAAGCCTGCTGGCACCTGGTGCTCTGCCTTCACTTGCTGACAAGTGAGGCATTAAGAAACTAACTCCGCCACAACCTTCTTCATACCCGGCCACCAGTACTGTCGTCTGAGGTCCTGGTACATCTTCACTACCCCAGGATATACCGCTAGAGGGGAAGTGTGGAACTCACTCAGCACCTCCTCCTGTAGAGTAACTAGTACCATGGTATGTCCCCTGAAGAGGATGATGTTCTCTCCGCCTTCAGAAAATCCATCGGGTGCTATCCCTGAGGATATCTGAGCACGTCGTGCCTCACAGTCAACGTCCCCACGTTGTGCCTCTCTGGCCCACTGAAGAAGTGGAGTATTGACTGTGAGGGACTGTAGATAGGCTTCCCCATCACTATCCATGAAGGATATCTGCAAAGCGGTTAACTGCTCTGTCGCCTCACCAAGTAGCTGAATGCTCGATCTCCTACTAAGAGCATCAGCCACAACGTTCCCCTTCCCAGGAGTATAGACAATCTCAAAGTCATAATCCTGGAGGAACTCGAGCCATCACTGCTGTCTCAGGTTTAGGTCCTTCTGCGAGAAAATGTACCAGATACTCTGGTGGTCAGAGTAGACTGTAAAGCACTCGCCCATCAGATAGTGTCGCCACATCTTCAGGAAGAAGACCACTGCTACTAATTCCAGGTCATGGGTAGCGTAGTTCTGCCCATGCTGCCTCAACTGCCATGAACCGTAAGCGATCACTGATCGCTCCTGCATTAGGACACACCCGATTCTGGTCCCTAATGCGTCGTAGTAAACTACGTACACTATGACCTCCTCCGGTAGCCTCAAGATGGGCGCACTGGTCAATCTCTGTCTCAACTCCTGGAAGCTATGCTGACATATGTCTAACCACACGAAGGGTTTCCACTTATTTTTCAAAGCTATAAGCAGTTCTAAAACTCTAGAGAAGTCTGGCACAAATCTCGGATAGTACCCAGCCAGACCTAGGAAACTCTGCACCTCCGTCACACTCATGGGCGGCTCCCAAGAAAGTACCACCTTGACCTTCGCGGGATCCACTACAACTCATGCCTCTGAGATGACGTGCCCCAAGAAGTGAACCTCTTGAAGCCAAAACTGGAACTTTGAGATCTTACCATAAAGCTGGTGCTCTCAAAGTGTATCCAGTACAACCCGTAAGTGATAGGCATGCTCCTCCTCAGTAGTTGAGTAAATCAGTATGTCATCAATGAAGACTACGACAAACCGATCGAGGTAGGGTTGGAAGATCATGTTCATGAGACTCATGACCACAGCTGGAGCGTTGGTCACACCAAAGGGCATGACCAAGAACTCATAGTGTCCATATCGACACCTGAAGGTCATCTTTTGCACATCCTCTTCTCGAACTCGGAGCTTATGATAGCCTGAACTGAGGTCTATCTTCGAGAACCAACATGCTCCCTTGAGCTGATCAAAGAGGTCTTCAATCCTCAGAAGAGGATACTTGTTCCTCACGGTCTCCTGATTTAGGCGACAGTAGTCGACACACAGTCTCAAGCCCCCATCCGCCTTCTTGGCGAATAGAACCGGAGAAGCCCAGGGTGAAACACTGGGTCGGATGAAACATTTCCCATGTAAGTCCTCTAGCTGTACCTGCAGCTCGCGAAGCTTGGCGGGAGCCATCCGATATGTTGGAGTAGATATCGATGATGTCCCGGGGTACAGGTCTATGTAGAAATCTACCTCCCTACGAGGAGGCAGTCCTGGAACATCGTCAGGAAAAACGTCTGCATACTGGTCCACCACTACAGGAAAACTCAGACTCTGCACGTCAACTGATCCGAGGATGAGACTAGCCAACTAATGTGTGATCGACTGCCCCCTTCTCTGCGTGAGTCCATCCTATGCTGCGAAGGTTCCCTTCTCGCTGGTGAAGGTGAACCTGGTCCCATCCGTGCGGACACACCGCACTTTGTGCCTAATACAGTCGATTTGAGCATGGACTGTAGATAACCAGTCCATGCCCAAGATGGCGTCGTAAGGCCTCGATGCCGCTACAAGAAGATCCCAGCCGAAGCTCTCACCTCCTAGAGTAAGCTCACACTACTGGCACCAGTGCGTAATCGTCGAGTCTGCTCCTGTAGGAGTCTCTAGCCGTAAGTATCGAGCCAACGGCTCCATCGGAATCTCTGATCTTCGAACAAGGGAATCGACAATAAAAGAATGACTCACACCTGTGTCTATAAGAACTGCAACAAGGGTGGAGTAGACACAAATAGTACCTTGAATCATCTCAGGCGTGTCGTGGTCATAAGCCTCCACTGCATGGAGCTGAGCCTGCCTCTGCCCGCCAGCTCCCTGTGGTCGGGGTGGACCTCCTGGGGGTGGTGGTGGTAGAGCCTCGAAGCGTCATCCACCACCCGCTGCTCGGCCAGCTCCTCTGCCTCGTCCGCCTACTCCCTGCAGACCACCACGGTCGAACCTCTGCCTCTGCCTGGGAGGTCCCTCCACGGTCTGTTGCTCATCTTCATGATGGGTCGGGCAGTCACGAGCCATGTGGCCCTGCCCGCCACATGCATAGAACTGTCTGCTCCTCGTAAGGCTGGATCTGCGCCGTGTGCCCCGCACAGCTGAACCCGAATCCTGAGGTCGCCCACCTGTCGGCCTGGTCCGCTTGGACCCTTGCGTCATCTGTCGACTACCAGCTATAGAAGACTCTGCTCCGTGCCATCCTACGGTGGGTCTCGCTGCTGATGGATGCTCGGTGAGAAAGTTCTCCACTAGCAGGGCTCTCTCCAGCACCCCCACCTGGGTCGGGATGCTGAGTGGAATCGTCGAAGCTCTAATCTCATGCCTCATCCCCTGCTCAAAGGTCCGGGTACGGAAGAATGGGTCTCGTACCATCTTTGTGGAGTAGCGTGAGAGGTCGGTAAATCTCGCCGAGTACTGGGATACTGACATGTTTCCCTTCCGCAACTGTCGTAACTCCTGGATGCGCACCGCACGGAGGGTGGCTGGAACGAACTCCGAGCGGAAGAAGCTCTCGAAGTCTGTCCAAAGTAGAGATGCCTCATCATGCACACCATCTACCTTCTTCTGCGTGCAGGAGACTCACGGCAAGGATCACCATGAGGTCTGTTAGTGTCCCTACCAGTCTGAAGACTCTGACGACAGCCTCCATCCAATCCTCAGCTGCCTAAGGATCCGTCTCTCCAGGGAACCTGGGCGGCCTCTACCTCTGGAACTCGTGCAATGAGCTCAGGCGGCGTGCACTCTCCTCCGCTGGGGCTGGTAGCATCGGTGGCTCGGCGAGTAGAGGTACCGCTGGTGCCTCCGCTGTAATGGGGCCCTACACCGAGGCCTCATCGCTCGGTGGGCTGCCATCTCGCACAAAGCTCAGAACCCCAGCTGGCTACCATCGTGGGGCCATCTTGAAAAGAAACAGGTGCGCCACGGTTAATACAGTATACCTGGTGAGCTGACACAAAGTAATCACAAGTAAGACTTTTGAAAGTAAACACACACGCAATCAGTTTTTTCGTGCACTGAGTCAGAAATCAGAGGTCAGGGTCCTGGTGTATGGATACGTTGGCCGCCGTACCAACACTGGACTCCCTGGACTGAAAACCACACTCAATACTCTTAACACTATTGCTTCATAGAGAAGAAAGATCAAAGTCCTGAGTTCTGTGGTAGAACCAACTCCTCTGATACCAATTTGTCACGACCCGTCCTCGGGGCCCGTGCCGTGACTACCCCAAGCCCGCCTCCCATAGGCCAGGGGCTGGCGACTAGCACCAAAGGCGTAAATCCCAAAATAAGGGAAGGCATTGCCTTTATGAAGTAACATACACAACAGAGTACGCAAGTGAAGTAAGCACTAATCAAAACTGGGTACAGGATAAGTGCTGAAAAGTAAATGGGCTGGTATACAAACCCAACTGAAAGTACAGTACAACTGAAAGGGAAAGTACAACAGCAGTAAGTAAAACAGCAACACCGAGTTGTCCTCCGGAAGTCCCACCATAAGGGTGGGTACAGATAGCCTCCTTAGTTCCTCGGGTCCGGCCGTTCGCTCCGTGTACGTCCCGCCAAGTAGTCCACCTCCGGGTATCGTCCAGCTCCACAAGCCTCCACCTTGATCAGTGTTGTCCTTCGTCTGCATCTAACACAACATAGTGCGGGCATAGCCCATGCAGGGGTGAGTATATGATACTCAGTAGGGACCTAGAGACCCCCGAAGCACTACGAGAAAACCGCCGTTTAGCGGCGGTTTTAAAAACCACCGCGAAATGCGTTTCGGGCTGGCATTTCGCGGCGGTTTTTAAAACCGCCGCGAAAAAACCGCCGCTAAACGGCAAAAAAAAAATTATTTTTTTAAAATTATTATTTTTTTTTTTATTCAAGGATTAGCAGCGGTTTTTTAAAAAACCGCCGCGAAATAGCGGCGGTTTCAATAAAACCGCCGGGAAATAAAATGAAAAAAATAAAAAAACATGAGAAACCCCGAAAACACTAAAACGATCATAACTTTTGATCCGGGCGTCCGTTGAAGCGCCACGACCAGTCAAATCAAAGCTCATGAAGAGATATAGAGGCACATATAATCAAAACCGTGAGACGTTCTAAGGTGTGGACGATATTAGAGTTATAAAAAAGTTGAAAAAAGTTCTTCAACTTCAAATGGCCATAACTTTCGCTCCGGGTGTCCGTTTGGGCTCTACCACATATCAAATCGAAGCCAGCGAAGAGAGCTACGCACCGGTTCGACACAAGATAGCCTCTATTGGGTTTTTCGACCCCAAAAACCCCTCTGAAGGCCTCCAAAACCCTGTTTCTGTCACCGGTGTCCCGTCGAACTTGTCTTCAAACGGACCTAACTTTTGATCCGCGTGTCAATTCGGCCTCCTCCACCTGCCAGATCATAGATCGTTCCATGAGCTTCAGTTTGACTGGTTGCGGCGCCCACATGCACTCATAGATCATATGTTATGGCCTTTTTAGTGGGTATCGGGTTTGTTATGTTTTTCAATGCCTCGTTTCTAGCACCTGTTCCCCGTCAGCTTTTTTTTAAATGGTCGTAACTTCCGATCCGCCTGTCCATTCGGACTCTTTCACCTTTCAGGTTCAAGATCGTTTCGGGATCTTTGATTTGACAGGTCGCGGATCTAAAACGGACTCTCGGATCTTAAGTTATCTCCGTTAATGTGAGTCCAATGTTTTTGTCTCTTTATGACCGTTTTGACGAGTTTTAACAGTAGCTCCATTTATTACTGTTTATTTGGGTTTCCATGACTTGTTATCTTTATCAATGGTTTTTTGTGGGTTATTATGATGATTATGTTGAATTATTAAGGATTTTTTCAGAGTTGTCACGAGTTTTCATGCTTTCTCATTCTTTCTAATACCTCATTCTTCAAATGCTTCTCCATCCTTTTTCATGCATTTTCATGATTTTTCATCACTTATCACGTCTTTTCATACTTTTTCATGTGTTTCCTTTATTATTTATTATTTATTATTTATAATATACTTTAATTTATTTATTATATATTATTTGTAACTGGTTATTTATTATTTATTATTTATTATTTATTATTTATTATTTATTATTTATTATTTATATTTATTTATCATTTATATTTATTTATTTATTATTTATTATTTATTATTTATATTTATTTATCATTTATATTTATTTATTATTTATTATTTATTATTTATTATTTATATTTATTTATTATTTGTTATTTATATTTATTTATTATTTCTTATTTATTATTTCTTATTTATTATTTATTATTTATTATTTATTATTTATTATTTATATTTATTTATCATTTATATTTATTTATTATTTATTATTTATTATTTATTATTTATTATTTATTATTTATATTTATTTATTATTTATTATTTATTATTTATATTTATTTAATATTTAATATTTATATTTATCTATTATTTGTTATTTATATTTATTTATTATTTATTATTTATTATTTATTATTTATTATTTATTATTTATTATTTATTATTTATATTTATATTTATTTATATTTATTTATTATTTATATTTATTTATTATTTATTATTTATTATTTCTATTTATTTATTATTTATAATTATTTATTATTTATTATTTATTATTTATTATTTATTATTTATTATTTATTATTTATTATTTATTATTTATTATTTATTATTTATTATTTATTATTTATTATTTATTATTTATTATTTATTATTTATTATTTATTATTAATATTTATTTATTATTTATAATTTACAATTTATTATTTATTATTTATTATTTATTATTTATCTTTATTTATTATTTATTATTTATTATTTATTCTTTATTATTTATTATTTATTATTTATTATTTATTATTTATTATTTATTATTTATTATTTATTATTTATTATTTATCTTTATTTATTATTTATTATTTATTATTTATTATTTATTATTTATTATTTATTATTTATTATTTATTATTTATTATTTATTATTTATTGTTTATTGTTTATTGTTTATTGTTTATTGTTTATTGTTTATTGTTTATTATTTATTATTTATTATTTATTATTTATTATTTATTATTTATTATTTATCTTTATTTATTATTTATTCTTTATTCTTTATTATTTATTATTTATTACTTATTATTTATTATTTATTATTTATTATTTATTATTTATTATTTATTATTTATTTATTATTTATTATTTATTATTTATTATTTATTATTTATTATTTATTATTTATTCTTTATTATTTATTATTTATTGTTTATTGTTTATTGTTTATTATTTATTATTTATTTTTTATTTTTTATTTTTTATTATTTATTATTTATTATTTATCTTTATTTATTATTTATTATTTATTATTTATTGTTTATTATTTATTATTTATTATTTATTATTTATTATTTATTATTTATTATTTATTCTTTATTCTTTATTCTTTATTATTTATTCTTTATTCTTTATTATTTATTATTTATTATTTATTCTTTATTGTTTATTATTTATTGTTTATTATTTATTATTTATTATTTATTATTTATTATTTATTATTTATTATTTATTATTTATTATTTATTATTTATTATTTATTATTTATTATTTATTATTTATTATTTATTATTTATTATTTATTATTTATTAGTTACTATTTATTATTTATTATTTATTATTTATTATTTATTATTTATTATTTATTACTTATTATTTATTATTTATTATATATTATTTATTATTTATTATTTATTATTTATTATTTATTATTTATTATTTATTATTTATTATTTATTATTTATTATTTATTATTTATTATTTATTATTTATTATTTATTATTTATATTTATTTATTATTTATAATTTACAATTTATTATTTATTATTTATTATTTATTATTTATTATTTATTATTTATCTTTATTTATTATTTATTATTTATTATTTTATTCTTTATTCTTTATTATTTATTATTTATTATTTATTATTTATTATTTATTTATTATTATTTATTATTTATCTTTATTTATTATTTATTATTTATTATTTATTATTTATTATTTATTATTTATTATTTATTGTTTATTGTTTATTGTTTATTGTTTATTATTTATTATTTATTATTTATTATTTATTATTTATTATTTATTATTTATTATTTATTATTTATCTTTATTTATTATTTATTATTTATTCTTTATTCTTTATTCTTTATTCTTTATTATTTATTATTTATTATTTATTATTTATTATTTATTATTTATTATTTATTATTTATTATTTATCTTTATTTATTATTTATTATTTATTTTTTATTTTTTATTATTTATTATTTATTATTTAATATTTATTCTTTATTATTTATTATTTATTATTTATTATTTATTATTTATTATTTATTATTTATTATTTATTATTTATTGTTTATTGTTTATTGTTTATTATTTATTATTTATTATTTATTATTTATTATTTATTATTTATTATTTATCTTTATTTATTATTTATTATTTATTATTTATTGTTTATTATTTATTATTTATTATTTATTATTTATTATTTATTATTTATTATTTATTATTTATTATTTATTATTTATTATTTATTATTTATTATTTATTATTTATTATTTATTCTTTATTGTTTATTGTTTATTGTTTATTGTTTATTGTTTATTATTTATTATTTATTATTTATTATTTAGTATTTATTATTTATTATTTATTATTTATTATTTATTATTTATTATTTATTATTTATTATTTATTATTTATTATTTATTATTTATTATTTATTATTTACTATTTACTATTTACTATTTATTATTTATTATTTATTATTTATTATTTATTATTTATTATTTATTATTTATTATTTATTATTTATTATTTATTATTTACTATTTAGTATTTATTATTTATTATTTATTATTATCGAGATTATATCTATTATTTATGTATTATTTGTTTTTTCAATTAATATATATAAGTATATTAATTTCTGTTTACTAACCACATGGCGAGCTTGCTGGAGTGGTAAAGTCTTTGGAAAATATGCAAGAGGTTAGGGGTTCAAATCTCACCAGACGCAGGATTTATTTATATTGCATGGGCATGCAGGTGCATGGGCATGCATGTGCATGGGAGATGCATGCATGGATAAATAAATAAATAAATAAAATAAAATAAATAAATAAATAAATATAAAATTAAAAAAATTAAAAAAATTAAAAAAAAAACCCCCACTGAATCATTTCACGGCGGTTTAAACCGCCGCTAAAAAACCGCCGCGAAACGTTCCGACGGTTTTGAAAACCGCCGCGAATAGTTTCCCGACGCACGACTTAGCGGCGGTTTTTGAAAACCGCCGCCAATCGATTTAGCGGCGGTTTAAACCGCCGCGAAACGAAAAAAAACTGCCGCTAAATGCCTTTTTTGCCGTAGTGAAGGTCTCTCAGAATCCACGAAGAATAAACCACAAAGGAAAGATACAATCCTGAAGTATCATACGACTCTACTTAGGTATATGCCCATACATATACCTAAGTCCCCAGTTACAGAATGGATCCAACTCTCGAGCCCAAGCACAACCCAGTCCACACAGGAAAACACAACTCAGTCCACACAGGAAAGCAAGACAATCACTTCGATGATAATGATTGAGAATCAAGACTCAGCTCACACAGGTATACACTTCGTAAGGCGATAAGGATGATCAGATGTAGCCACTGATTCATCTAAGCTATCGGACCAACATAGGATACAAGACCAACTAAGTTGTCGGACCCACAAAGGATACAAGACCAACTACTCTGCCGGACCCACATATGATACAAGTACAGAGGTCAATACTGCCAGACCCACATAGGATACAAGAACAGTAGTCATCGCTGTCGAACCCACGGAGGATTCCAGTACGGTCGTCGTCGCTTCCGAACCCACGGAGGATCCAAGTATAGTCGTTCTCGCTGCCGAACCCATGAAGGATCCAAGTACAGTCGTCATCGTCGCAGTCGCAGTCAGCTCTAGGGTTCCCGCGCACAGCATGCTCGATTATGGGAGGGTCCGCTCATCGAGCAAGAGAGTTGATACATCAACTATCACGTAGTCCAGAGTTGATGTATCCCAAAGCTCTGTCTCGTCAAAATAAACCCAACGTGACAGACGGTGCGTCAATCGGACAGCCGGTCTGAGAGTTATTGACTTTTCTGTTCCAGGGGTCCGGCTTGTTTTAAAGATAAAACCAACCTGACTGTACTCCAGCTACATCCAAACCTCAAGCAGAGTAAGCCAAAAGGATCGTCTCAATAAAAGGATCCCAACGCAATTGACGGCACGTCAATCGGATGTCCGGTCCTTAAGATATAAGCGTTTCCGCTCCAAGGGCCTGGTTAGTTTCGAGTCCGAACCAACCCGGCCATACCCAAACTTTTCCAAAACCAAGTGTAATATACCAAAACGACCGTATCAATCCAAGGATTCCAACGCAGCTGATAGTGCATCAATCGGAGGTCTGTATTTCAAGTTATGGTCAAAATACCGAAAGCGGTCCGAAGTGGGGGGTCTGGGCCTGGTCCGACCCGGCCCAACCCCCCCTGGGTCGGCCCGAACCGGGTCGACCCGACCCGGGTTCGGGTCCGGCCCGGTAGTGTGCGGCCCAGCCTGGTCCGCACGACCCGCCCCGGCCCGGCCGGGGGGTGCGCTGGCTCGGTCAATGAGCCGAGCAGGGGAGACGTAGTCCCCCCCCTTGCGTTTCGTGGACGCAGCGACCGACGCCGCGTCTCCCTGGATCCCACGAGGCCGCGGGATCCAACTCCCCGCCGTCGCGGCTTCAGTCATGGCAGGCTCCTTCCGGCGACGCGTCGGGGCGCCGCCGCCTCCAGGCGGCCGGCCGGTGCTAGCCGCCGCCTCCGGCCGTCGGCGCCGCTGGAGATTTCCACGGGCCACCAGAGTCATTCCGGTGGTCCGTTCTTGCTCTCGTCTGCACCTGCGGTCAACTTGGGACCTGTACATCACTGCGACGGCCTCCAATCGCCAAATCGGTCTTGTTTCATCATCGCCAAGAATTTCGTGCATCAAGAACAAAACAACGGTGGGTTCAGACTTGTTCGTTAGTCCGCACCCACCGCGTTAGTGGTTCTAAACATCACCAACAATGAAGCACGCCATGCCGAGGGTATAAAATTCACATGAAGAAATTTATACCAAAAACCCATACCTCAACAGTTGATGTCGGACGTCGGCGTCGCGGGGAAGAGGATCGTAGGCGTCGTCGGAGCGCGCCGAGGAGGAATCGGCGTCTCCTCTCTTGTCATGGGGAAGAGAAAGGGTGGGGCGTCGTCGATCTTCGAGGAACCGGCATTCTTCTTCATTCTTCGTCAGAGGTCGGCGTTCCTCCCAAAGGCTCCAAGCTCTCCCGATCTCTCCCGCACAATGAAGGCTCTTCCCAAATTAAATAATAGGTTTCTCCTATTATTTAATTACACAAGAAAGAAACTCCCCGAATTAAATCATCCCATTTAATAAAACGTGTTGACAATTTAATTGGGGAAGGGAGAGGGAAGGTACCTATTCAAAGTATGCGTTGGAAAATAAATAAATAAAAAGAGGAAAGAGGAAGGTTCCTCATATTGTTATGGGTTGGTATAAATTAATGGAGAGATTGACCAAATTAATGAGGGGATGTTAAAGTGATTAGAGAGAATTAAATGGTGGGGCTCGTGTGGGACCCACCTCTCTAACCTCCTCACTTGGGTAATTAAGTGGTTGTGGGCCCCACCCTTAACTACCCATGGGAGGGAATAACCTCCTTTAGAAATAAAAATTGTTCTGACAATTTTTATTTATTTCTTAAACAAACCCCCAAAAATTATCTTCTCCTCTTTTGCGAACGAAACTACGGTAAGTGTCCTCTTAAGCAATTATCGGCGCTGCGAGTTCATCTGTGCCCTCGGATTTTAATTCTGAGCACCGGTTCAAAAGATAGAAAAACCCACTCATTCTTTCATTGAACGTACCCGAGCTAAACTTCAGAAATTGATTCTGAGCACACCGGGCCTCGGAATCAATTCCGGGTCTTTACAAATATAATGGAAATGTTGAGTTCATGAATAGAACTATCATTTAGTGAGTATGAAGCATTCTGTCATGATTGGGCCTACCCAAGTCATTTTGGACAGAAGCTACCACTATGGTAGTGTGCCTAATTAATAGGTGTCCTTATGCTAATTAGTTTAAATCCCAATATATTTGTGTTTGTAGCTTTGTTCTTGCCTTTTTTTAACTATTCTCACTTCATTTTCCTTAGATCTTTGGATTTTTTAGGTGTGGGTTCATCATGCTTTTCAGGTTGGACCTTGTTGTCCTGATTTCTTTACTTGTCATTTTCTAGGCTAGTAGTCTCAGATTCTATTATATCCTCAATTTATTTTTCACTAGTATTTACTCTAGATGATTCTCATATTATGTTAAATCCTTGATCTTACATTTTCTATATTTTAAAATTTCTTGTTATTTTTCTAAAACAACAAACACTTATTTAAATGTTGATGATATATATTCACTATGAATGATTTCAAAACTCATCGATGGACAAATTTTTATTACACACACAATGTGTTTACAATAACTGATGGAGTACAAAAATTTTTTTAACCATTAGATGATTGCCCTATGTGTCTAGGGCAACGTGTCTTCATATGACCCTCCTGGAGGCATATGTTGCACCTTCATCCAGGTGCCTATTCACTAAGTCAATTCATCTCATTCCAAATATGAGTTGACTTTGGCCTCCCTTTAGGTCGAAGTCTACTGTTGTTCGGTAGAAGCATGGGTGTGTCATCAGAGAGCTGAAAATTCTGATATTCTCATATTGGCATCCACAAAGTATTGTAGCAGGAGCTGATACAGTCGAGTCGATAAACTGGATCAACAAACTGCTCCCAAGATACGTGTACGTAACCATAGGCTGTAATCACATAGCCACAAGGATATCTTAATGGTTGAAACTTTCCACATTCATAGTAACACTTCTCCAATAAAACAACTCGGATACGACCATTGCTACAAGCCACAACATCACCGGGCTCAGCGACCTCAAATCGTTGCTCTGGACGATTAAATGCGGTGACACGATAAGTTGCATCTTCCTGAAGAATTGTATCTAGATTGCGCTGGAAATGGTGTTCATAGCGCATCCCTCTGTTCAAGCAATATTCAACTTGCTTTCCCTGTTCCATAAAATACTTGACACTACGATAGAAGGTCTCTTGTATCAAACCTATAATTTAGATTTATGTCAGTATAATAATAGTATATTATAATTCTACTTTTCTGAGAAACATATAATCAAATATTCATATTTACCTATGATTGGTAATTTTCGAACTCCCTTGAAAACTTCATTTATGCATTCTACGATATTGGTCATCATATGACCATATCTCCTCCCATTATCATATGCCAACGACCATTTCTGTTTTTAGAATTTTCATCATGTAATCATAAACTTCCGGATTAACTCTATGGATATCTTGAAGACGCTCCTCCATTCTTTGTCGTTGAGGCTTGTATGCTATCATATAAGAAATAATCTGAATAGATATGATCATAACTATGATAGGAATTTTTAATAGGAAAAAGGATATTCATACCAATTTTTAAGATTGCTTTCTTCATCGACTCATTCTTGAATCTCTTTCGTAAATTGCTAGCAATGTGTCTAATACAGTATCGATGATGGGCATAGGGTGGTCTCCATGAAAGTCCCTCAGACTGTAGTGCTTCCTTGATTGCACGGTGACGATTTGAGATAAGTAAAATCTCTTTCACACCCATAACAAACTCTCAAAGACATTCCAGAAACCAACTCTATAATGAGAAGTTCTCTTTCTCCACAATTGCAAATTCCAAAGGTAGAGGGGCTCGATTTCCATCTTGTGTGACAGCAATCAATAAAGTTTATGTATACTTTCCATACAGGAATGTGCCATCTATTTGTATAAACTGCTTGCAATGTCTAAAAGCCGCCACACATGATAAAAATGCCCAAAACAGCCTATCAAAAACAACCATTGACTGATCAACTTGGTTTTATTGGTTAACATATTCAGTAGTATGTAATTGTCGTCTCAATCACCATACACTTTCACAATAGCCTTTTTTCTTGCTGCCCATGCCTTCCAATAAGAGATATGATACCCAAAAAGTTGTTTGATTCGCTCCATCACTAGAACAACAGGAACATCTTGACATGCTCTAATAATTTCAACAATAACTGTTGAAACAAATTCAACATCTAATGAAGAGTGTTCATGTGACAAGCTTGGGTTTACACATGTGTGTGGAGTAAATCTTGTGATGCGCCAGCTGTGAAAAGTGTTATCAATTATAGCTCACAGACGCATTTGATAGTTTGAACCATATTTGTCACAACGGATCAAATAATAAGACCTTTTTGACTCTTCTACAACATAAGAGTAATGTCTTTCAATGTGATATTGTTTTATCACATTTTTCATTGCATCTTTACTCTCAAACTCTCTCCCAATATACAGAACATCTTCATCTGACACTCGATCTATACCCCCAATGATTCTTGGAAATTCTGAAGTAGGAGTAATAACTGACCAATCGAATTATGATAAGCGATTCATGCCTTCCATCGACCATGAACTCAATGGTGGGGGATGGTTCAACGGTCGGTTAAACCCCACATGAGTGGGCATTGATTGTTCTTCCGCATGCGCTTCCTCTTCATCTTCAGCTTCCTCTTCATCTTCTTCTTCTAAATTGTCATCATCCTCAAAATCATCGACCAATGCATCTACAATATGTGGGGGATTATCCATTGAAATTGTAGCTGAGGGAAATGATGGTACCATTGCTGATGGAACTTCTTGATATGTTCTAACAGAAGCATATGACATAGTCTCGTGAAATTGTGATGACCCAACTTCCAATGTCGATGGAACCTCCATTGTAGCTATGGTCACATACAACTCCATCATTTGATTGGCAGGTAGAAACTTAACCAATGATAGTATGTATTCCCATTTTTCATCATCAGTTATTGGATAGGACACATGCCAAAACCTATCAACATATTGTAGATGCCTGTATGTGATAAATTTTATCGCTTGGTTGCTCATCAGTTTCAACTTTCGATGAATTTTCCTTTGAAGAGTTCCCGAAGTTGTACAGCCTCCAAGCATTACAACAGCTCCTGGCTTTATACTATAACTACATCCTTGTTCTGTCTCAATTATTTTTCTGTTGCAATAAATATAAGCATTCATCTTTTTTATCTAAAATAAACCCTCGTTATTAATCACATATGATCAAACAATCAATTTATGTCTGCATGCTTCTAGAATTTATGTCGGAATCCTAGTCCCTCTACCAAATCAATATGTTCAAACCATATTGATGTGTAACTCTCTTTACACAACCCACAAGTTTGTGTTATTTACCCAAAAATAGTAAGTCAAACATATTCATACATATCCACATGCATCATATGCATGAGGTACATGAACACGTCATGTAAAAGCATAGAGTTATATGAAATTGAAAAACTCAACATGAATAAGCCCGGAGCGACAGATAGCCAACCTCATTCACTTTCCTAGACAAGGCAAGCCTCCAGGAAAGTAAGTGGTCCGACCCAAAGCCCCTCTATTCGGGGATACTTTACTCAAGCAAGCATTTCAGTTCATGACAACTCTAACACTTAATATGCAAAAAATATATTCAACTACTAAATTCAAGTTCGTAACTTCAATTAAAAACTGAGGTCAAGGTAGATGACAAACTAAATTCATTATCATACTTAGAATGTAATGCAAAAATATATTATATAAACAATTCATAATATAACTATTTCATTAAATACTGTAACTACTTCACTAAATACTGTAACTACTTCGATAAATACTATAACTACTTCGCTAATTACTGTAACTACTTTGCTAATTACTATAACTACTTCGCTAATTATTGTAACTATTTCAATAATTAAACTTCATTAATTACATAATTAGACTTCATTAAGTACCTAATTAGACTTCATTAAGTACCTAATTAGACTTCATTAACTACCTAATTAGATTACCTAATTAGATTTAATTAATTAACTTAACTAATTTGAATAGATTAACTACATAATTAGAATTAATTAACTAATTAATTACAATTAATTAACTAACTAATTACAATTAATTAGGTAACAAATTATAATTAATTAAGTAACTAATTACAATTAATTAACTACCTAGTTTGACTTAATTAACTTCACTAATTTGAATTAATTAACTAATTAAAATTAATTAACTGCCTAATTTGAATTGATTAATTAACTAATTAAAATTAATTAACTAATTAAAATTAATTAACTAATTAGAATTAATTAACTGATTAGAATTAGTTAATTAATTGATTAAAATTAATTAGTTAACTTATTATAATTAATTAATTAACTGATTAGAATTAATTAATTAACTGATTAGAATTACTTACTTAACTAATTTGAATTAATTAACTTCACTAATTAAAATTAAATAACTACCTAATTTGAATTAATTAACTTAACTAATTTAAATTGATTACTTAACTAATTACAATTAAGTAACTTATTACAATTAATTAACTAATTTGAATTAATTAACTAATTAGAATTGATTACTAAACTAATTAGAATTGATTAACTAACTAATTAGAATTCATTAATTAACCAATTAGAATTCACTAATTAACTAATTAGAATTACTTAACTAATTAGAATTAATTAGTTAACTTTAGAATTAATTAATTAACTAATTTGAATTAATAAAGTAACTAATTACAATTAATTAACTAATTAGAATTGATTACTTAATTAATTAGAATTGATTAACTAACTAATTAGAATTCATTAATTAACCAATTAGAATTCACTAATTAACTAATTAGATTTAATTAATTAACTAATTAGAATTACTTACTTAACTAATTAGAATTAATTAGTTAACTAATTAGAATTAATAAAGTAACTAATTACAATTAATTAACTAATTTGAATTAATAAAGTAACTAATTAAAATTAATTAACTACCTAATTTGAATTGATTAATTAACTAATTACAATTAATTAACTAATTATAATTAATTAAATAATTACAATTAATTAACTACCTAATTAGAATTAATTACTTAATTAATTAGAATTGATTAATTAACTAATTACAATTCATTAACTTAACTGATTAGAATTACTAACTTAACTAATTATAATTAATTAGTTAACTAATTACAATTATTTAGTTAGCTAATTACAATTAATTAAATAAGTAATTTGAATTAATTAACTATTTAATTTGAATTAATTAACTTCACTACTATGAATTAATTAATTAACTAATTAGATTAACTAAACAATTAAATAAACAATTGAAAATATTACATAAATGTAAATGAAAAGTTACCTCAAATTTACGGGAAGGTAGCTACGCGGCAGATGGAGTTTGGGAAGGAGATTTGGAATGATGAATTGGGAAGGAGGGAGAGAGATTGGGAGGGGGAGGGGAATGAGGAGTGTGGGAGGATGGGTGTGGGGGTGTGGGGGGAAGGGTATTCATAGGTTGGGAAGGAGATCACCGCCACTTCAAGTGGTGTTGATGCCTTTACGGCCGAAATCGGCCTAGTGCCACTTGAAGTGGGGCTTTGGCGATTTTTGTCATTAGCGCCACTTCAAGTGGCGCTAGAGAGCCTCATTTCCCTAAATATTTAAAACCTAAACCCATTTTAATAAAAAAAAACTAATACGTCCAAATTTTCCAACGCCCGCTTTTAATGCCTATTTTTTTAAAAAAATTAACCTACACATTTTTTTTAAAAAAAAAATCAGAGAACACATCTAATTTTCCAACGCCCGCTTTTAATGCCTATTGTTTTTAAAAAAGTAACCTACACATTTTATTTTAAAAAAAATCAGAGAACACATCTAACCCCCCCCCCCTCTTGGAGTGATCTAGAAGCTTCCAAAGAAGACTGACCCTCGGAGACGACGCACTCATCTTAATTCGTCATCGTCCTATCATTGGGTGTGAATGCAATATTTAATTTTGACAGAGTATCCAAGTATAGGACGGTTGATACACAACGGGGGAAATAAAAAACAAATTGGTTTTAAACAATTCATCATTTTAAGGGCTTCAAACGACACCCCCTCATTCCCACCGGGGGCGGCTCACCGGCGGACACGCGCCGCCGTCCCCAAACCAACCCCGCCCTCTCTGCCGGCCCCAATGTATCACTCATTCATACGACGGCCTCCCCGTCATTAACTCCCTCCCCACCGCTTAATATTATCTGACAAATACTGCCTTTTTTTCAAACCTGCACTCACCACCCCAGCTCCCTTCCCTCATTAATGCCTGCAGTTGAGAGTCTGAATCCTCCCTCGCCCTCTACTTAACTCGCGCCCTCGCCTTCTTTCTTCACACACCTCACGGCTTTCACCATTCATGGGTTCCTTGCAGACGCGCCTCCGCCTCCTCGCTCTCCTTCTACTGGCCTCCGCCGTCTACACCGCTCGATCCGACGCCGTGGTCACCGGAACGGTCTTCTGCGACCAATGCAAAGACGGCGGAGTGTCCCTCTTCGACTATCCCCTCACCGGTAAAACGAAAGTTGGATTTCCTTGGCGCGATGATCTATAAATTTGATGGGTTCTGTTGGTTTGATTTCGTTGTTTGGCAGGAGTTAAAGTTGCAGTGGCTTGCAGTGACGGGGATGGAGGAGCCACGATGTGGAGGGAGGAGTCCACTAATTGGGCGGGATCGTATTCCGTGAAGTTCGACGGGGACCCGGATTTGGGTGGCTGTTACGCCCAGGTTACGGGCGGCGACAGTGGATCCGCCGGGTGCGGAGCTGTACCCGGCCCGCCCCGCCGCCTCCGGCTATGGTTCCGGATGTTCGGCATGGCGATGTATGGGGTAGACTCCCTGGTTTCCCAGCCGGCGGAGCCGATGTCCTTCTGTCCGAGGTCGCCTCACCCGGCGCCGGCAACCCCCGTGACACCCCCCGCCCCAGTGCCCACGCCGGAGGTAAGACCCCCCACTCCACCGAATCCCCCGGCCTTCAGAATGCCACGCCTTCCGCCGTTTCCGCCGTTTCCGCCGCTGCCGCGCCTGCCTCCATTGACGCCGGTGGACTTCGCCGAGGCTTCGGCCTGCACCTACGAGTAAGTTGCCATGCCTTGCTCCTCGCCATGGGTGGATAATTGATGCATAGCGTTGAGATTTCTTTGTTGATGGGTCGCAGGGAATGGGCGATGCCGGAGCACCGGTGCTACTGGAAGGCGGCGGCGCCGGACACCAGAGTTGGGGTGGTTTTCGGGGCGGTGGCGGCCCGCAGGTACGGGACCAACATGACGCTGTGGGAGGGGCTCCGGGGGAGAGGCGAGCCCTACCGGACTCTGCTCCGGGAAGCCACGGCGTCGTTCCTGAACTCATGCAGCAGCCTCCAGTTCCCGTTTCACGCCCTGGGCGTCGTCCAGCGCCTGAACTGGGCGGTCGTGGGGACCCCCCGGGACGCCCTCCTCACCGCCCTACAGTTCAAGCGAGCCAACTCCGGCGTCAGAAGCAGCGGCGGCGCCGCTGTCGCCTGTAAAATGTCCCCTTGCAAGTGATAGATATGTTGTGGATAGGAAGAAGAGATATTGGAGGAGCTTGTCCTTGTTATTTTCTTGACTGAAATAATTTAATTACTCTGATTCGTGTTGCCGTCGATAGACTTTCCATAACTGAGCGGTGTCTTTTTGTGATGAATGGTGATGCCGGATGGGGTCTTATTCCATGAATGAATAAATTCGCCCTCTAATCAAAGGGCGTATGTTTTGTAGGTGGGATATGTCATGTCCCACAAATATACATAAATTAAAATAAGTCAGTCGCTGCATGACGTCATTATTTACTTAGATGATGCTCACTACTGATGAAATATAAACGTTATTTAATGTATTGGGTTACTCTAAAAGGTGACACGTTTATAAGAGAACAAAAGTTCAAAAATTCCATCCTTCATTACTACATATCGTGGTTTTAAAACTCTGTTAAGTTCACCAATGTTAAAATTCAATCTTTATCGGTGTTCAAAAAAATAATGATAAAGATCACCTTTATCATCACTTTTTTTTAACAATGATAAAATTTGAAAAAGAAAATGATTTTTTGAAGCACTTCCCCAACCCCTTTTGTCACCACTCAAAATATCAATTTGTCACCCCTTTTCACCCCCCACACCCCACCTAGAACCCACGCTCCCCCCCCCCCCAACATTAAATTTGTCACCACTCAAAAATGCCTCTTTGTCAATGTTTTTCCACTGACCAACCTCATGCGCACAAACTTGGATTTGATCCTTTGACCACCCTTGTGCAATTTGAACACCTTTACCACAAGCTTGATTTATTCTATGCTAGTACTCGTCCGTGCGTTTGCTATAAATCAATGCTTATATTCAATAAAAGAATACTATTTTTCAAAGTTAATAATGAACATCGATATTGAATATATTTAAATAAAAAATAAATGGTACATAATATTAAGTGGAGAAACTATTAAGACATCATCAATATAATAGAAAACATTAAGGATAAATTTAAAGGAATGGAAATTTATTTTGAGCATGAAAAATTCAATTATATGAATGAACTTACATTTCAAATAACATTCACAAAACATCGGTTTTTATAGTGAAATAAAAAAGTGATGACAACTAAAATAGAAGACGGTGGTTTTAATAATCAATACAAGAAAAGATAAAATGACAAACTTTAATAGATAATGATAAAAAGTTGGTCAATAATTCCACCATAAATAATGATGTTTCTATTTGTGGAAGTTTATCAATCATTGACACCAAAATCCAAAGCATCACCACATAGAGGTGAAGTTTCATCAATAAAACGATGAAAATATTAACCTATTCAAAAAATAAATAATGTCAGCAGTACATAAAACATAATATTCTTGGACATTTGATGTTGTAATATCTGAAAATAGCAAATATGATTTTTGCCACATAAATCCACGATGGAATGGTTTAAGATAGAATTGACCAAACATGTATTTTACCCCACAACCTACTAACTCTAAGCCTAGTATATCATTCTATAATATTGAAACTTGCAAATTTAAACATCAGCTTTAATTAAAATAGGTCTGCCATGTGTTATGAAGCAAACAGGTCTCTGACATGTTATGAAGACACATGAGAATACCAACACAAAAAAATTCAATATACACAAATTAAATTTCTATTGTAAACTCAGTTTTTTATGCATATGTAATAGATTGTGGCTTAAAATTGACGTACAAAAAACCTATAATGCAATAGGTGAACAGTTGCGCTGGAGCAACCTTAATGAAGAAACAATGTACTGACCACAAATGGTAAAACATGCCAACTGATAGAGAAGGAAAGGAGGAACCGGATGAACCAAACAGTACTACAAAAACGGGCTTTATCAACGCTCAAAACGGGCTTTAAAAGCACTAAAAATGCACTGATAAATGCCATGTCTGCTGTAACATAAAATTCTGCAACAACACACCAAAACAAGACCTGCAAAAAAATCAGCATATCAACAAGTATACCCATACAAAATTAACACATAGTTCATAAGGTAATTACACCAAGTATACACATACAACAAGTATACCCATACAACAAGTATACCCATACAACAAGTATACTCATACACCATTAACACATAATTCATAAGTTAATTAAATACATAAAGAATTCAATTCAGAATTCAGGGGGTTGGGGGGTTGTTCGGGGGTTTGGGGTGGCTGTCCAAGGGGGGTAGGGGGTGTCCAGGGGGTGGGGTGTCCGGGGGGATGGGGGTGTCCAGGGGGGTGGGGGGGGGGCTATCCAGGGTGGTGGGGGGGAGGTGTCCATGGTGGTGTCCAGGGGGGGTGGGGTGGTGTCCATGGGGTTGGGGGGGGGGCTTTCTAGGGGGTGGGGGTGTCCAGGGGGTGGGGGTGTCCAGGGGGTGGGGTGGTGTCCAGGGGGGCGGGGGCAACCCAGGAGGTTGGGGGTGGTCCAAGGGGTGGGGTGGTATCCAGGGGGTGGGGGTGGTTGTCCATGGGGGTGGGGGTGTCCAGGGGGTGGGGGTGTCTAGGTGGTGGGGTGGTGTCTAGGAGGGGTGGGGGCCATCCAGAGGGTGGGGGCTATCCAGGGGGCATGGGGGGGTTGTCCAGGGGGGCGTCCATGGGGTGTCCAAGAGGGTGGGGGTGTCCAGGGGGTGGGGTGGTGTCCAGGGGGGCGGGGGCAGCCCAGGAGGTTGGGGGTGGTCCAAGGGGTGGGGTGGTATCCAGGGGGTGGGGGTGGTTGTCCATGGGGGTGGGGGTGTCCAGGGGGTGGGGGTGTCTAGGTGGTGGGGTGGTGTCTAGGAGGGGTGGGGGCCATCCAGAGGGTGGGGGCTGTCCAGGGGGCATGGGGGGTTGTCCAGGGGGCGTCCATGGGGTGTCCAAGAGGGTGGGGGTGTCCAGGGAGGGTGGGGTGGTGTCCAGGGGTGGGGGGCTTCAATGGTTTTAATGGAATGCATTTCATGGATTTTAAGATCATTGGTATTTTTAAAATGGTTTTGGAATAGTGTTTATTTCTATAGTATGTGTTTCTTTAGGAAAAAATGAATGTTTTTTGTGTGTATAGTAGGAAGGGGGTTTTTCGTACATCAGTTGTTGTTTTCACTTAAAATTATGTCTATTTTAAACAAAAGAGAGACACTTTGAGTTATATTGGCCACACCGTGCCTCAGATTGATAAGTAGTTGACTAGTACATGTCACACATGACCCATGGATCGTTCTCCTAAAGTATCAACACAATCCAAATGTGTTTGGTTGGATTTTCGTGCGTTAGTTGTTGTTTTCACTTAAAATTTTGTTCATTTTAAACAAAAGAGAGACACTTTGAGTGATATTGGCTACACCGTGCCTCATATTGAGGCGCGGTTGACTCTTACATGTCACACATGACCCATGGATTGTTCTCCTAAAGTATCAACACAATCTGAATGCGTTTGGTCAGATTTCCATACTTCAGTTGTTGTTTTCACTTAAAATTCTGTCCATTTTAAACAAAAGAGAGACACTTTGAGTGATACCGGACACACCATGTCTCAGATTGAGGCGGGGTTGACTCGTACATGTCACACATGACCCATGGATCATTATCCTAAAGTATCAACACAATTTGAATGCGTTTGGTTGGTTTTCCGTATGTCAGTTGTTGTTTTCACTTAAAATTTTGTCCATTCACTACTACAAAAACAGGCAAGGGAAGCGCCACCTTATATCTGCGCTAAGAAAAAACCGTTGATAAAGAATCCCTGTATCAGCGCTAAAAATCACTGATAAAGAGGCCCTTTATCAACACTAGAAAATCACTGATAAAGAAAGCATGTATCAGCGCTAAAATGTTAGCGCTGATACAGGAAGGATTTATCAGCGCTAAGATTTTAGCGTTGATAAAACCGTAGTCCCATATTTTATAAAATTGGTCGCACAGTGTCCTCGGTTTATCACGACCTAAAGCTCTCGCGGTACTGTAACCCTGCGACTCCCCTCTGCCGCCCCCCGATCTTCACGTTTCAGACCTCCGCCGCCCCCGATCTTCGCGTTGTCGGACCTCCGCCGCTAACCCTTCTCTTAATCCTCCCCCTCAAACCCCTTCGGCAGATCCTCCTCCCCGCAAACCCTACTTCTCCTCCTCTTCGCTCGACTCTACTCCCCGCGAACCCTACCCCTCCATTTCTCTTCGGTTGGCGGCTCCTCCCATGCACCTCCACCTCTGGCCGTCGCGCCTTCCCCTCCCAACGTAGCGTAGAAGGTTCCCTACTTCTCCTCCTCTAAGGTGAATTTCTTTTCTATTGTTCTTGATTCTCTTCTTGAAATTTCTTCTTAGGAAGGATGTGATAACAATGCTGATTCGGTTTTTGTGTTTTTCTGTTATGGTTTTAATGGTTAATGGTCATACATAGGAATTTTAGTGTGAATTTCTTATATGTTTTCCCCTTCATGCTACTATGTATGCGGTATTTATCACTATGATTATAAGGGTGATGGTTGATTGATGTGGTTGTATATGACATGGTAGGTAAGAGATATGATTTTCGAGACTTAACTAGTAGGTTATGAGCGAGTGTCTGAATAGCTATTATTGTATTGATCCTTAAGTTATTATAGGTGGTTGAAAAATGTGTCTTTGAGGAATTAATTAATCTAATTCTAGAATTTTCCCAAATCCTAATATGAGTTTTGTGTTCCCTGGTTGATTTATAATTGATATAGTTGATGTTCTTGTGTCTCTTGACTAATGTTTCCTTGTTTTCTATTAATATTATATAGTACCATGCCCCTAATAAGACTTATAATCAAGTTTTATGAGGGATCTACTAATGATCCCAAAAAAGAGAATCCTCCTATCAACTAGAACCTCATAGAGGAAGTAGTGCACATAGTCAGAGCTATGGTCTAGGGAGCCTCACCTACCCCCATTTAGGCTAAAATTGTGGCACCTCAAAGAGAAAATATTGGAGATCAGGCCTAGGATTTTATTCATCTAAAATAACCATCCTTCTAAGGAAGAAATGATTCTTAAGAGGAAGCATATTGGTTGTGAAATATTTAAAGGCTATTTGATTTTTTGGAGATGCCATATTCCACTAATGTAAAGTGAGTCATATTCAATCTTGTGGGGTCTAGAAGGATATGATGGGATTATATAGTTATAGTTAAGCTAAATGGGGTCTTAGATTGAAAATACTTCAAGAAATTTTTTACGGAGCAATTATATCTAGATTCGATGGTATCAGGTAAGTCCATGGAGTTTCTCAACCTCATCTAAGGTTATTAGACATTGAATCAATATACTAATAATTTTTCTAAACTTGCTCAATTTTCACTTGAAGTGGTGTCAAATAAGAATCTTAAGTCCCAGAGGTTTTATATGGTTCTTCGATCAGATATCCAATATCAAGTATTTATGCTAAAGTTTACCTAAAATTTTGATGTTTTAGATAGGGATGTGATGGAAGAAATTGGCATGAATATTATGTCAGGGTTAACTAGAGTTACTTATATTCCCAGTGGTAGTTTTAGTGGTTCCTATAAGTGGAATAGAAAGTAGAATATGCCTCATAGTGAAAATAGTGGTGGTGGTATTTTATATAAAACTTCCTCCAAATCATTTGTAGTGTATAGTAAAGGCCAAATGACTTTTTCCAATGTGGAAATATTGATCACTCAAAGCATTATTGCATGGAATCATTGAAGATTTACATCTCGTATAGAAATTAAACCCACTTGAAGAGGGTTTTACATGTTTTTACTACCCTGTGTAGTGGAATGGAATCATAAATATTGAGAGGTACCAAATCATAGTAATATTATTCAATAACAATGGGATCCTAGAAACATGTATTAGGAACGAAACAACTTCATGCAGTGTATTAATCTCCATTAGGAACTGATGTGGGTCATGCGATAGTGAGAGGCACCATTTCCATTTCTTTTTCTTTAGTGTATGTTTTATTTGATATTGGTTCCCATCATTATTTCATATCAAACCTCAGTATATAACTATTGAAACTTATAATAGAGCTCATGGATTATGTGATATAGATTGTAACATCTCTCTGGATAAAGAGGGAGTAAGGTCTCTGATTCCCCTCTCATGCTTTCTCTTTTTCAGAGATTTAGATCATATGATATTTTTTGGTTCTTAAAATGATTCCCCTCTATATGTTATTCTCAGAATGGACTGGCTAGTTTCTAATAAATCTTGGATTTACTATTATCATCAGTGGGTGTCCTTCACTACCCCCGATGGGGAATTCCATGTTTTCCATAGAGAATCAGACCTGAGGTCTAGTCGAGCTAGAACACATCTTCCAGAGTTGAGTGGGATGATATCCTTTTATGCTATTGAACTGGAGTAGTAAGCTTATTATAGTGAACTTCCCCTAGTAGCTATTGAATTTCCAAAAGTGTTTCCTTTAGTCTTTTTTGGTCTACCTCTAGAGAGGGAGGTGGAGTTCTCTATCAACCTGGTGATGGGTAAAAACCCAATATCTATTCTATCTTAACATATATAACTAGTTAAATTGAAGGAACTAAATAATCAGTGGGATACATTGGTTTCCAAATTCTTTATTTAACCTAGTGTGTTGCCTTGGGAAGAACAGGTGCTTTTCACCAAGAAGGTAATTGGAACCCTTCGCTTGTGTGTTGATTACCAAAATCTCAATCGGGTTATGATCAATAAAAAGTATATGTTGACCTATATTTATGATTTATTAGTTCTTCTAAGGTGGGGGAGTGGTTCTCTAAGATCGGTATTTAGTTTGGTTAACACCAGCTCAGGATCAAGGAGTTTGATATTCCAAATACCTCATTTAGGAGTAGGTATAGCCACTATGAGTATTTTTTATGCCATTCGGCTGAACCAACACTCCATATATATTTATGGTGATGATGAATAGGATTTTCCACTACTATCTCAACTATTTTTTTATGGTATTTATGGATGACATCATGGTTTATTCTAAAACTATGGATGATCATATACCTAATTTGATAATAGTTTTGGACATCTTGAGGAATCACCAATTTTATGCCAAGTTTTCAAAGTGCTAATTCTAGATTCAGGAGGTGAATTTCTTTGGTCATGTGGTCTCGAAACATGGAATCTCTATTGATCTGAAAAGGTTAAAGCTATCATGCCATGGGAGGAACCATAGAATGTCTTTGAGATTTAGTACTTCTTGGGTTTATTGGATTATTATCACCAGTTTGAGATTTATTTGTTACTATATACTTATTATATTTTCTTATTATTTCTTACACACCACCACTTGAGTCGAGTAACCTGATTTAAATTCATATGTGTACTTTGGTTCTGAGTGTTTTTCTCAATATCTAGGTTATAGAGGGAACACATATAGAACCACTCCCTCTTCCCTTCTCCCCCTTCACACTTAGTATGAGTTGTAATGGCTCATAGTGGGTGTATATATACGACTTATAACAATTTTAGGTTTTGGTGTATATATATTCTTTTTGACATGATTATGTGTATTTGGTGTGCATACATAGTGGGGTTTGTGCATTGTAGGAGGAGAGTATGATGTTTATGTCCTTCATGTTCACGATATCATACTGTGATGAGGATGTGATGTGTGGTTGTGATGTGGATATGGGTTTTTATGTGTTTGTGACATGTGTATGTGTGAATATATGGTTATGAGATTATATAGAAGGGGTTGACGCATAATAAATATTCCATTAGAGTGTGAGAATGACCAGATTAGTGGGGAAGTGGATGTGGGGTAATTTATTAATATATATTCTTTTGATATTACACTTAAGATGGAGTTTGGAATTAGACACTCATGATGATTGAATGGGATGATAGGTCAATAATATTTGTCAAAATTTTCATATGGAATAACATGGGAGACCATCTATGAAACAAGTTATTATCCCCCCCCTGTGATTTAAAGTAAGTAACTTGAGATTACCAAAAATATTAGGCATGATAATATTGAATGCAGGGCAGGGACCTAGGAGTGGTAGATGTATCATTCTTGATTATTATTGTGTTTGGACTGGGGTGATTTGAGGAAACTATAATTAATCTAATGTAATTATATTTAATGAATTCCATATTGTAGAGATTATGAGAATCCTTTATTTACTTATAGAGATGGATACTGGTTTTCATCCATTTGTATTTTAGGTTGGTGAGGTATAAAAGTATGGAATAATTGACCATAGAAGGGTTGACCCGATAGAGGAGGATAAGCCATAGAGGATGATGCCGTGTGAGTTTTACCATCTATGAAACAAGGGATTATCCCTACGAACCCCTTTGTGTTTGGAAACTGTGTTGATTTTGATAGGGGTTTTATCCTGGTTTTGTTGATTTCTAAATCTTTATTGGAAATGGTTAGGCTCTATTAATCTATATTTTTATAAGGAAGTGGTTCTCTTCTACTGTATTTGGAAGTCTTGTTTTGTGTACTTGAACCATAAATACCAATATTTTATATTCAAATAGGATGGAGATGAATAAAGATTAGATGGATGCTAATCATTTGACAATAGAGTATGAGAACGGAGTGAAAGAGTTCATCAAGTTTGCAAAGGATCACGCAAAGGATACTTCTCAAATCATTTTTCCATGTTTACAATGTTTTTATTCTAGACTAATTACTCCATAGGAGTTGGAATAACATTTGATATGTCATGGAATAGATCGGAGTTATAAATGTTGGAATAAACACGGATAAAAAGTGAATGTAGCTACTGGATGGGATAAAACTGCGTTTTATGGATTATCAGATATGAATACAAATATGGATAATGAAGAAGACCATATGGAGGATGTGATTATATATGTCAATGATGATGAAGATCGTATTGAGGAAATGATAAGGACAATTGAAGATGAACTCCGTGATTTCCCAAAATTGTTTGAGAAGTTAAAGAGTTGTGCAAAGATGTCATTGTATATTGGTGGCACTAAATATACAGCATTTTCAACTGTGCTGAAGTTGTATAAATTGAAAGAAGGCAATGAATGGAGTGATGTCAGTTTTACGGAACTACTTGCTCTCTTGAATGACATGCTCCCAGAAGATAATGAGCTCCCAAGCTAGACATATGAAGCTAAAAGAATGCTACGCTCGATGGGTATGATTTCTAAAAGAATACATGTCTGCCCGAAAGACTGTATATTGTTTCTCAAGGAGAAAAAATCACTTATAGAATTCCCAAAGTGTGGTGCTTCTCAATACAAGAAAGATAAATCCAGTCCTACAAAAGTTGTATGATACTTTCCAATCATTTCAAGGTTTAGGTGTCTATATGGAAGTGAAGAAACTGTAAGAAAATTGTCGTGACATGCAGATAAAAGAAATAAAGATGGGAAATTACGTCATCTGGACGACTCTCCTCAATGGAAGAAAATTGATCATGAGTATCCTGAATTTGGAAAAGAGATGAGAAACCTTCATCTTATGTTATCTACAGATGGATTGAATCCTTTTGGTTTTCAAACTAGCACTCACAGTACATGGCCTATTATGTTGGTAAATTATAACTTTCCACCTTGGTTATGCATGAAGTGGAAAGTCATCATGTTATCTATGCTTATATCAGGACCAAAACAACCAGGTAATGATATTGATGTTTATCTGGATCATTTGATCGAGGATTTGAAGTTATTGTGGGATTCAGGTGTTATGTTGTATGATACTTATAAAAGTGAATACTTCACATTGAGAGAGATGTTGTATGGGACAATAAATGATTTCCCTTCTTATGGAAATTTGTCAGGCTATAGCATTAAAGGAACTCAAGGGTGTCCCGTGTGCGAAGAAGATACAGAATCAATTAGGTTGAAACATTCATCAAAATCTATGTTTCTAGGACATCGTATATTTCTACCTCATCGGCATAAGTATCGATCTTGGACGACATCATTCAATGGAAGTTCAGAACAATGCGCGACACCATCTCCACTAACAGGTGATCAGCTGTTTGAGAAAGTAAAAGATGTGAACACTGTTTTTGGTAAACCATTTTTGAAAAACCTTACGAAAATCAGTTGGAAAAAGAGATCAATTTTTTTTGAATTACCATACTGGAATTGTTTGTACGTCAAACATTTTCTTGATGTGATGTATGTGAAAAAAAAATATATGTGACAGTGTTATCGGAATGTTGTTAAATTCCCCTAGCAAAATAAAGGATGGAATTAATGCAAGATTGGACAAGGTTGACATGGGAATACGAGAAGAGTTGTCTCTCGTGAAGGGTGAAAATCGAATGTTTCTTCCTCCAGCTGCTTATACTCTTTCTAGGAAGGAGAGATATCAGTTTTGAAACTTCTTCAATTATGTAAAGGTTCTAGAGGGGTATTCATAAAATATCAAGAACATTGTGTCGATGAATTATTTGAAGTTAAATGGTTTGAAATCACGTGACTGTCATGTTTTGATGCAAGATCTAATTCCTATAGCTTTACATTGAATTTTTCCCAAGAATGTTCGTCATACGTTAACCAAACTTTGTTTCTTTTTCAAATCTATATGTAGAAAAGTTTTAGACCCGTCGAAATTACCAGTTATGAAAAAAGAAATTTTCATTATATTATGTGAATTAGAAATGTTCTTCCTACCAACATTCTTTGATATGATGGTTCATTTGATGATTCACTTGGTGAGAGATATTCGACTTTGTGGTCCTATGCACCATAGATGGATGTACCCCATTGAACGGTATGTGAAGATTTTGAAAGGGCATGTCAAAAATCGAAGTCGGCTAGAGGGTTGTATAGTGAAGTGATATATTTTTGAGGAAGCCATTGAATTTTGTACCGAATAACTATCTGATGTGGAAAGCATTAGTCTCCCAAAATCTCGTCACACTGGACGTATTAAGGGTGAGAGAATTTCTGGAAGAGATGTTGTGACAATCAGTATTACAGATCGGGAACAGGCCCACCTTTATGTTTTTTCATAACAGTTAGGAGGTTGCTCCATATATTGAAACTCAAAAATAAATTCTTAGGCAGTTGCATCCATCAAGGGCTGAAAAATGGTTATCAAATACAGATAATCACCAGTTTATATGATGGTTTTAGGACCATATTTTTAAGGAGTTGGATGAAAATCTGAATTCAATTTCAGAATGACTTCGATGGCTAGCTGTCGGACCAAGTGTGTATGTATTATCTTACAATGGTTATGTAATTAATGGTTATACATTCTATACAAATGAACATGATGAAGATAGTACCATGAAAAATAGTGGAGTTACACTAGTGGCTGAAGCGATGCATGTTTCTGGTAGTAAGGACAAAAATACAATTTATGAAAATATGTCATACTTTGGCATTATCAAACAAATATGGGAGTTGGATTATACGACATTCCAATTGCCGATTTTTCAGTACAAATGGGTTGATAACAATAGTGGTGTTAAAATAGATGAATGAGGATTTGTAAAAGTTGATTTTAGTAAAGAAGGGTATAAAGACAAACAGTTTATAATGGCATCACAAGCAGTACAAGTTTTTTATGTTCCAGATCCCGCAAACCAAAAGTGGTCGATTGTTTTGTTATCATCAAAAACTACTGAAGGGTCCAATGAAAATTCAGTTGAGGACGATCCTTTCAGTGGTACGTCATAGTCATTTCACAGTGGTCCCAATGAAGATGATGTTTTGTATGTTAGAGGAGACCACAATAAAGAGATTTGGATAATCGATTGAATTGTCAAATCCCTTCAGGATTTGAAAAAAATAAAGAGAGTTCAATAAATAGGTTATATTTTGTTTGTAATATAGATCTTGTTATCTCATGTTATTATATTATCATTTCTGAATTTATGTAATCTAAATTAAATGTTCAACCACTTTTACAGATAATGACTTATGCACGTTCTGGTGCTCTTAACCTTGAGGCTGAACAAGTCTCTCAAGCTGCTGCGGCTGCGGCTGCTGCCGATCCTGCTGCGGCTGCTCACAGTGCAGAGCAACAACAAGTTTCTAAACCTGTTGTTACTCCTAGTGTTGAGGTCCAACAACCATCAGCATATTACATTGATACCATTTCATATGAACATATAGATGATGTTGATATCAATGAAATGGTTGGGAATGAAGGACCAACTTCACAGAAAACACTGGTGCGTCGTAGTTTGACTGTGTTAGCCAAAGTTATTAAGGCAAAGAGCAAAGGCATAAAATTTGATGTTAGTTGGAATGCACGAGGCCAACATGTGAATCCCAACAAGGCTATGTTTAGTAGTTACATTGGAGTTTTCACTCTATAACGCGTGCCTATTGACATAGATTCATGACACTATGTTGTGTCCGGGATGAAGGATGTGATATGGGAAGAAATTATGGTAACATTATGATATTATTTCTTTAATTTACTAGAAAATAAAATAATAAAACAATGTCTTACTCTTCTCAATCTCTTGCAGAATACATTTATAGTAGACGATTCACACAAGGATTATGTACTAAGGCTTGCCGGAAGGATTCATCGAGGTTTTCGCACTATTTTAACAAGATGTCACCTGAAAGATTCCAAAGGTAAAATAAACCTGCACCCACCCATTGTCTATGATCACCTGATATCCCAAGAATCATGGGATTCATTTATTGGTCGTCATGGGGATGAAAAGTTTCAGGTACATTGTGGGTGATAATACATTGTTTGAGGATACGTGTATTCATCTCTTTGATTGTCAATATTTCATTTATGAAAATATATACTGAAAATAAGGAACATGCGTCAAAACCAACATATCCCTATTGTAAAGAAAGGATGGGGTACGATTCACTAGAAAAGAAAATGGTACGTATTTTAAATTTATAGTAATATTGTTAAGTTCTAATAAACAACATCATAATTATCTTTCTATATTTATATGTAGATTGATGAGTCTAAAACCAAAGACACTTCCATCCCACGTCATGTGCTATGGAAGGAGGCACGTGTGAATAAGGAAGGGAAGCTAGTAGATGAGAACAAACAAAAAATGTAGGAAATATGTGTAAGTATGACATGATGATAAAAAGATTTGTTTTAAATTCCTATTACATAAAAATAATTAGTTATTTTCCTATATCCGACAGTCACAGGACTCAACTACTCCTGTAGAAAATTCAGACCTATTATTGATGGCTTTGAAGCAGCCAAAACAATACGGTCATGTCAGAGGGACGGGGTTTGGGGTGACCCCCCAAGTATATTTTGAGAAGAAGAAAAAAACGGATGATAGAGATGAAAAATTGAAACAAATGAGCGAAAGACTAGAAACTCTTGAAGAACGATTGCAATGGAAAGGAGAGTTTCTAGCAACTTTTATGGGTGGGAAGCAAGGAGAAGACACAACTCAGGAACAACCAGTGTGTGAAGATCCCGCCCCACCCCCACCAGCTTTGAGGCGAGCCATTCTCCTCAAAGAGATGTCTTAGCCATGGTAATCAATGTTCTAATAATTGTTTCCATGAAATGTGAATCAGACAAACACTGATACTTTTCCTATACTAATCTTCTATAGGGTGATAATTATTGTGATTTATATCTGTCAACACCCACTTATCACCTTATAGCGAGGGCTACAGTGTTCAACATCCTAGATGACACGCTTCATAATAGACCACTTTTGAAATATCATCTGAAAGTGATGATTACTGTAGCTCATGATCCAAATGCAGAGCCACCTATTTCACTTGATGAAAATGATATTCATATGGTCGAAAAGGATATTGGGACATTCATTGCATGGTCATCACAAATTGTAAGAGTACATGCAGACAAAGAGGTATTTATTTCCTTTTTTTTCAAGCTAAACCTTTAACAATTAATGAAAAAAGGGCTTGAACCAATGAATGTTATTATAGATGGAGAAAGGGAAGGGGTGAAAAACGTCGGCTCAAAACCATCTAAAGGATCGACCAGCCGATCCCAATGAGCTACTAAAAGCACAATAACACCACCTGTTCTCTATCCACATTTACTAGCATTGAAGAGTCATGTTGATACGAAGCTAAGAGGTGTTAGTAGTCATATAGTGGTTTTTGAAAAGAATATATACGGAGAGGAAAGTCAAGATTTCATTGCTGCTGAAAATATAAATGAGATCCTTGAAAATGATTGGCTAGGTGTCACAGTTGTAAATATATATATGAGGTATGTTTTCATGAATTGATTTTCTAAAAGCTGATCTAATGTGAAAATTATGACTAAATGCATTTTATATTGTTGACAGACGTATATATGAAAAACAGTTGAAGGCGTTTTCCCATGAGCCAAAATTCGGACTCGTTAGTCCTCATACCACATCAAAACATCTAATGAAATTAGAGCCATAAAAAAAGAATGAAATAGTGAACGACTTGCTGAAAACATTTGAAAGCAATATTACAGATGACAGACTCTTCTTAATACCAACCATGTAGGGTTAAAACTCTACGATTAAAGCATATCAGTTATATTTTCACTTCTTTTATTACTTATTTCTTTTTTTGTTTTTAGTCAACATTGGATACTAATTGTGGTGAACTTGGATACTCCAAATATTTATTTTCTGGATTCAAAGCAAGGATATCCATCAAAGAGACCACACATGATGGAGTTTGTGAATGTGTAAGACACTAAATCCTACATTTTAGGTCTAAACATCAAGTAATATAATTTATATTATTTTTACTGAGGATTCTGTTATGATAGAGTGGTATATCATTATTGTCTAAAAATAGGAATGAGGAAAGAGGATAAGCATAAAGAGGTGAGAAAGTAATACATTTGGACAAATATCAGGGTATATATAATAAAATTTCACTATCCAAAAACATCTCAACACAAATTACTTATTCTCCTAATGATCAATTTTTTTTGCAGTGTCTAAAACAAACAAACAATAATGATTGTAGTTATTATGTTTGTAAATTTATAAAATAGACCGCTTTTCATCAACAAACTAGCATCCCCAAAGAGGTATTTTCAAGAACAACTACTATTTCATTTAATTTATTTATTAATTCTTTATTTTTATATTTTATAGTACTACTATGACTGCCGAAAATCCTCATACTCACAAGATGATATAGATTTGTTTAGAAATGAGTGGGCCACATACCTGATGGAATATTGTACACAAATAGCATGAATATCTGACTTGGGGACGTGTACAATTGGCGGTCATTTTTGAGAGGGGTTAAGGGGATCAAAAGATGAAACATTGTTGTATGTAAATGTTCGTAGGAAAATTTTAATTGTTATTAAATAAAACATCATTTCTCCAATGATTCATTTTCCCATTTTAACAGATGATATGCACCAGAAACATGCAAGAATGATGAACCACTCAAATTGTTTCTCTTTTGTTTAAAATGGACATATTTTTAAGTGAAAACAACAACTGACGTAAAAAAATCAAACAAAACACATTTTTATTATGTTGATAATTTAGGAGAATGATCCATGGGTGCATTGAGGATGTGTAAGATTCAACGTCGCCTCAATCCGAGGCACGGTGTAGCCGGTATCACTCAAAGTGTCCGACTTTTGTTTAAAATGGACACAATTTTAAGTGAAAGCAATAACTGACCTACAAAAATCCAATCAAACTCTTTAATATTGTATTGATCCTTTAATATAACAATCCATGGGTTATTTGTGACGTGTAAAAGTCAACCCTGCCTCAATATGAGGCACGGTGTGGTCAGTATCACTCAAAGGGTCTCTCTTTTGTTTAAAATGGACAGAATTTTAAGTGAAAACAACAACTGACATACACAAATCTAACCAAATGCATTTGGATTGTGTTGATACTTTATGAGAACAATACATGGGTTCTTTGTGACGTGTACTAGTGAACCCCACCTCAATCCGAGGCATGGTGTGGCTGGTATCACTCAAAGAGTTTCTCTTTTGTTTAAAATGGACAGAATTTTAAGTGAAAACAACAATTGATGTACACAAATCCAACAAAACACATTAGGATTGTGTTGATACTTTAGGATAATGATCCATGGGTACATTAGGGATGTGTACGAGTCAACCCTGCCTCAATCCAAGGCACGACGTGGCCGGTTTCACTCAAAGTGTTCGTCTTTTGTTTAAAATGGACACAATTTTAAGTGAAAAAAATAATTGACCTACATAAATCCAACCAAACGCATTAGGATTGTGTTGATACATTAAGAGAACGATCTATGGTTCCTTTTTGACATGTATGAGTAAAAACCACCTCAATATGAGGCACGGTGTGGCCGGTATCAGTCAAAGGGTCTCTCTTTTGTTTAAAATGGACATACTTTTAAGTGAAGACAACAATTGACATATGAAAATCCAACCAAACGCATTAGTATTGTGTTTATCCTTTAGAATAATGATCCATGGGTGCGTTGAAGATGTGTATGAGTCAACCCTGCCTCAATCCGAGGCATGGTGTGACTGGTTTCACTCAAAGTGTCTGTCTTTTGTTTAAAATGGACACAATTTTAAGTGAAAACAACAACTGACCTACAGAAATCCAACCAAACGTATTCAGATTATGTCGATTCTTTAATATAATGATACATGGGTCCTTTTTTACATGTAAAATTCAACCCCGCCTCAATTAGAGGCACGGTGTGACTGGTATCACTCAAAGGGTCTCTCTTTTGTTTAAAATGGACAAAATTTTAAGTGAAAACAACAACTGATGTACGAAAATCTGACCAAACACATTCGTATTGTGTTGATAATTTATTAGAACAATCCATGGGTGCATTGGGGATGTGTAAAAGTCAACTATTCCTCAATCTGAGGCACGGTGTGGCCGGTTTCACTCAAAGTGTCTGTCTTTTGTTTAAAATGGACACAATTTTACGTGAAAACAGAAACTGACCTACGAAAATCTGACCAAACATATTTAGATTGTGTTTATCCTTTAATATAATGATCCATGGGTCCTTTTTGATGTGTACGAGTCAACCCTGCCTCAATCCAAGGCACGGTGTGGCCGGTATCACTCAAAGATTCTCTCTTTTGTTTAAAATGGACAGAATTTTAAGTGAAAACAACAACTGACGTACACAAATCTGACCAAACGCATTCATATTGTGTTTATCCTTTTGTATAATGATCAATGGGTCCTTTTTGACGTTCCAAAGTCAACCCTTTATCAATCTGAGACACAGTGTGGCCGGTATCACTCAAAGTGTCTGTCTTTTGTTTAAAATGGACACAATTTTAAGTGAAAACAACAACTGACCTACAGAAATCCAACCAAATGCATTTGTATTGTGTTGATCCTTTAATATAAATATCCATGGTTCCTTTTTGATGTGTACGAGTCAAACCCGCCTCAATCTAAGGCACGGTGTGACCGGTATCACTCAAAGGGTCTCTCTTTTGTTTAAAATGGACATAATTTTAAGTGAAAACAACAACTGACGTACGCAAATCCAACCAAATGCATTATGATTGTGTTTATCCTTTATGATAATGATCCATGGGTGTGTTGGGGATGTGTATGAGTCAACCCTGCCTTAATCTGAGGCACGGTGTGACCAGTTTCACTCAAAGTGTCTGTCTTTTGTTTAAAATGGACACAATTTTAAGTGAAAACAACAACTGACCTACAGAAATCTGACCAAAAGCATTCGTATTATGTTTATACTTTAATATAATGATCCATGGGTCCTTTGTGATGTGTAAAATTAAACCCTGCCTCAATTAGAGGCACGGTGTGGCTGGTATCATTCAAAGGGTCTCTCTTTTGTTTAAAATGGACAGAATTTTAAGTGAAAACAACAACTGACGTACGCAAATCTGACAAAACGCATTCGGATTGTGTTGATAAATTAGTATAACGATCCATGGGTGCATTGGGGATGTGTACGAGTCATCCCTTCCTCAATCCGAGGCTACGTGTGGCCGGTTTCACTCAAAGTGTCTGCCTTTTGTTTAAAATGGACACAATTTTAAGTGAAAACAACAACTGACCTACGGAAATCTGACCAAACATATTCAGATTGTGTTTATCCTTTAAGAGAACGATCCATGGGTCCTTTTTGATGTGTAATATTCAACCCCACCTCAATCCGAGGCACGGTGTGGCCGGTATCACTCAAAGGGTCTCTCTTTTGTTTAAAATGGACAGAATTTTAAGTGAAAACAACAAATGACGTACGCAAATATGACCAAAAACATTCGGATAGTGTTGATCCTTTAGGAGAACGATCAATGGGTACTTTTTGACATTTACAAGTCAACTATTTCTTAATAAAAGGCACAGTGTGGCCGGTATCACTGAAAGTGTCTGTCTTTTGTTTAAAATGGACACAATTTTAAGTGAAAACAACAACTGATGTACAAAAATCTGACCAAAAACATTTGGATTATGTTGATACTTTAGTATAACGATCCATGGGTTATTTTTTATGTGTATGAGTCAACCCCACCTCAATCCAAGGCACGGTGTGGCCGGTATCACTCAAAATGACTGTCTTTTGTTTAAAATGGACACAATTTTAAGTGAAAACAACAACTGACCTACGAAAATCTGACCAAACGCATTAAAATTGTGTTGATATATTAAGATAACTATCCATGGGTCCTTTTTTATGTTTATGAGTAAAACCTACCTCAATCTAAGGCATGGTGTGTCTGGTATCACTCAAAGTGTCTGTCTTTTGTTTAAAATGGACACAATTTTAAGTGAAAACAACAACTGACCTATGAAAATATGACCAAACGAATTCATATTGTGTTGATCCATTAATATAAAAATACATGGGTCATTTTTGACATGTACAAGTCAACCCCACCTCAATTAGAGTCACAGTGTGGTCGGTATTACTCAAATGGTCTCTCTTTTGTTTAAAATGGATAGAATTTTAAGTGAAAACAACAACTGACGTACGCAAATCTGACCAAACACATTCTGATTGTGTTCAAACTTTAGGAGAACCATCCATGGGTCCTTTTTGACATTTATGAGTCAACCCCGCCTCAATCCGAGGCAAGGTGTGACCGATATCACTCAAATGGTCTCTCTTTTGTTTAAAATGGATAGAATTTTAAGTGAAAACAATAACTAAAGTATGAAAATCCAACAAAACGCATTAGGATTGTGTTGATAATTTAGTATAACGATCCATGGGTGCATTGGGGATGTGTAAGAGTCAACCATGCCTCAATATGAGGCACATTGTGGCTAGTATCACTCAAAGCATCTGTCTTTTGTTTAAAATGGACACAATTTTAAGTGAAAACAACAACTGACCTACGGAAATCCAACCAAATGAATTTGGATTGTTCTGATACTTTAATAGAATGATACATGGGTCCTTTTTGATGTGTACGAGTCAACCCTACCTTAATCCAAGGCACGGTGTGGCCAGTATCACTCAAAGGGTCTCTCTTTTGTTTAAAATGGACAGAATTTTAAGTGAAAACAACAACTGACGTACGAAAATCTGACCAAACGCATTCGGATTGTGTTAATCCTTTATTAGAATGATCCATGGGTCCTTTTTGATGTGTACGAGTCAAACCCCTCTCAATATAAGGCACAGTGTGGGCCCCCCAACCCCTGGACGCCCCCACCCCCTAGACACCACCCCACCACCTGGACACCTCCCCCACCCACCTGGACACCCCCACCCCCATGGACAGCCACCCCCACCCCCACCCCCTTGTACACCACCCCACCCACCTTGTACAGCCCCACCAACCCCCTGGACTTCCCCCACCCCCCTGGACGGCACCCCCACCCCTCCTAGATACCACCCCACCACCTGGACACCCCCACCCCTTGGACACCCCCCACCCAATGACGGCCACCCCCACCCTCCCGGACACCACCCCAACCCCCTTGGATAGCCCCACCAACCCCCTGGACCACCCCCACCCCCCAAACACCACCCCACCCCCTAGAAAGCCCCCCGACACCCTGGACACTAGACCATCCCCCCTGGAAACCCCATAGACAGCCCCCCCACCTGAACACCCCCTCTCCTTGGACACCACCCCACCCCTCTTGGAAATCCCCCCAACCTCCTGGAATTCCCCCCACCCCCCTGGACACCCCCACCCCCTAGACACCCCTATCCCCCCGTACACCCCCATCCCACCCTCCTAGACACCACCCCACCCCCCTTGGACAACCCCACCAACCCCCTGGACCACCCCACCCCCCCAGACACCTCCACCCCCTAGAAAGCCTCCCCTGACACCCTGGACACCAGCCCACCCCCCTGGACACCCCCATAGACAACCCCCCCCCCCTCACTTGGACACCCCCTCCTAGACACCACCCCACCACCTAGACCACCCCCACCCCTGGATACCCCCACCCTCCTTGGACATCTCCCCAACCTCCTGGATTTCCCCCCCACCCCCACCCCCCCTGGACACCTCTATCCCCCCGGACACCCCCATCCCCCCAGACACCCCTACCCCCCCTTAGATAGCCACCCCAAACCCCTGAACAGCCTCCCAACCCCCTAAATTATGAATTGAATTATTTATGTATTTAATTAACTTATTAATTATGTGTTAATGTTGTATGAGTATACTTGGTGTAATTACCTTATGATTTATGTGTTAATTTTGTATGGGTATACTTACTTGTTGAGATGCTGAATTTTTTGCAGGTGTTGTTTGGGTGTGCTGTTGTAGAATTTTTTTTACAATAGACAGGGCATTTATCAGCGCTTTTTTAGCGCTGATAATGGTCGCTTTTATCAGTGCTAAAAAATAACTGATAAAATCCACATTTATCATCGTTAAGAAAGCGCTGATAAAGTCTCCCTTTATCAGCGTGTTTTTAGAACTGATAAAGGTTTCCTTTATCAGCACTTTGTTAATGCTGATAAAGTACCCCTTTATTAGAGATTATTTAGCACTGATAAAGGGGACCCCCCCTTATCATCACTGAGCTTTACAGTGCTGATGAAGCCCGTTTTGAGCGCTGATAAAGCCCGTTTTTGTAGTATTGATTTTAAAGAAAAAAGAGACACTTTGAGTGATATCGGCCACAATGTTCCTTGTATTGAGGAAAAGTTGACTCGTACTTGTCACACATTACTCATGGATAATTATCCTAAAGTATCAACACAATCTGAATGCGTTTGGTCTATTTTCCGTACAACAGTTGTTGTTTTCGCTTAAAATTTTGTCCATTTTAAATAAAAGAGATATACTTTGAGTGATACCGGCCACACCGTGACTCATATTGAGGTGGGGTTGACTCGTACACATCACACATGACCCATGGATCATTCTACTAAGCTATAAACACAATGAAAATGTGTTTGGTCAGATTTTCGTACGTCAGTTGTTGTTTTCACTTAAAAGTCTGTCCATTTTAAACAAAATAGAGACACTTTCAGTGATACTGGACACAACGTGCATTGGATTGAGGAGAGGTTGACTCTTACATGTCACAAATAACCTATGGATCTTTATCCTAAAGTATAAACACAATATGAATGCGTTTGGTCAGATTTCCGTATGTTAATTTTTGTTTTCATTTAAAATTCTGTCCATTTTAAACAAAAGAGAGACACTTTGAGTGATACCGGACACACCATGCCTCGGATTGAGGCAAGGTTGACTCATACATGTCACACATGACCCATCCATAATTCTCCTAAAGTATCAACACAATACGAATGCATTTGGTCTGATTTTTTTACGTCAGTTGTTATTTCCACTTAAAATTCTGTCCATTTTAAACAAAAGAGAGACACTTTGAGTGACACCGGCCACACTGTGCCTCGGATTGAGGCGAGTTTGACTCATACACATCAACAATTACCCATAAATCGTTATCCTAAAGTATCAACACAATATTAATGCATTTGGTCAGTTTTCCGTACGTCAGTTGTTTTTTTCACTTAAAATTATGTCCATTTTAAACAAAAGAGAGACACTTTGAGTGATATCGACTACACCGTGCCTTGGATTGAGGTGGGGTTGACTCATACATGTCACACATGACCCATGGATCATTATCCTAAATTATCAACACAATATAAATTCATTTGGTCAGATATGAAGATATTTTAGAAATTTTACTGGTTTTTCTTATCCAAAGCCCAAAGAAAAGTGGTTCATCATTCTTACATGTTGCTGGTGCATTTCATCTATTAAAATGGAAAAATGACTCATTGGATAAATGATGTTTTATTTAATAACAATTACAATTTTCCTATGAAAATTTACATACAACAATGTTTCATCTTTTGATCTTTTTAACCCCTCTCAAAAATGGTCGCCAATTGTACACATCCCCAAGTCAGATCTTCATGATATTTGTTTACAATATTACATCAGGTATGCAGCCTGATCATTTATAAACAAATATATATAATCTTGTGAATATGAGGCAAGTGATGATGGTTATTGGACCTCAACACTAGGAGCGACAATAGGTTCAGAAACTTGCTGTTGCTCTACATTGTGAGCAGCAGCAGCAGCAGTAGTTTGAGAGACTTGTTCAGCCTCGAGGTTAGGAGCACCAGAATGTGTAGAAGTCATTATCTACAAAAGTTTCTGAATAGTTAATTTAGATTACATAAATTAAGTAATGATAATATAATAACATGACATAACAAGATCTATATTATAAACATAATATAACATGTTTATTGAACTCTCTTTCTTTTTTTCAAAGGCTGGAGGGATTTGAAACCTCTATCGATTATCCAAATCCCTTCATTGTGGTCTTCTCTAACATACAAAACATTATCTATATCGGGACTGCTGTGAAATGATTGCGACGTACCATTGAAAGGATCGCCCTCAATTGAATTTTCATCGGACCCTTCAGTAGTTTTGGACGATAACAGAACAATCGACCACTTTCGGTTTGCGGGATCTGGAACATAAAATACTTTTAATACTTGTGATTCCATTATAAACTATTCGTCTTTGTACCCTTCTTTAATAAAATCACAAATCCCACTTCATCTATTTTAACACCACTATTATTATCAACCCACTTGCATTGAAAAAATGGGCTATTGGAATGTCGTATAATACAACTCCCATATTTGTTTGATAATGCCAAAGTAAGAAATATTCGCATAAATTGGATTTATGTTCTTACTACCAGAAACATGCATCGCTTCATCCACAAGTGTAACACCACTATTTTTCATGGTTCTATCTTCATCATGTTCATATGTATAGAATTTATAACCATTAATTATATAACCATTGTAAGATAATATATACACACTTGGTCTGATGGCTAGCCATCAAAGTTGTTCTGAAATTGAATTCGGATTTTCAGATAACTCCTTAAAAATATGGTCCTGAAACCATCCTATAAACTGGTGATTATGTGTATTTGATATCCATTTTTCAGCCCTTGATGGATTCAACTGCCTAAGAATTTCTTTGTGGGTTTCAATATATGGAGAAACCTCCCAACTGTTATGGAAAACATAAAGTTGGGCCTGCTCCCGATCTGTAATATTGATTTTCACAACATCTCTTCCATAAATTCCCTCACCCTCAATGCATCCAGTGTGACGATATTTTGGGAGACCAATGATTTCCACATCAGATAAGTATTTGGTATAGAATTCAATGACTTCCTCAACAATATATCACTCCACAATACAACCCTCTGGCCGACTTCAATTTTTGACATACCCTTTCAAAATCTTCATATACTGTTCAATGGGGTACATCTATCTGTAGTGCACAAGACCACAAAGTCGAATATCTATCACCAAGTGAACCATCAAATAAACCATCATATTAAATAATGATGGTAAGAAGAACATTTCTAATTCACATAATATGATGACAATTTCTCTTTTCATAGCTGGAAATTTCTCCAGGTCTAGAACTTTGCTGCATATAACTTTGAAAAAGAAACAAAGTTTGGTTAATGTATGACGAACATTCGTGGGAAAAATTCAATGTAAATCTATAAGAATTAAATCTTGCATCAAAACATGATAGTCATGTGATTTCAAACCTTTTAACTTTAAATTATTCATTGACACAATGTTATTGATATTTGATGAATACCCCTCTAGAACCTTTACATCATTGAAAAAGTTTCAAAACTGATATCTCTCCTCCCTAGAAAGAGTGTAAGCAGTTGGAGGAAGAAACATTCTATTTTCACCCTTCAAGGGAGCCAACTCTTCTTGTATTCCCATGTCAACCATGCCCAACCTTGCCTTAATTCCATCCTTTGTTTTTCTAGGGTCATTTAGAAACGTTCTGATAACACTGCCACATACATTTTTTCCACATGCATCACATCAAGAAAATGTCTGATGTACAGACAATTCAAGTATGGTAATTCAAAAAAAACTGATCTCTTTTTCCAACCGATTTTTGTAAGGTTTTTCAAAAACGGTTTTCCAAAAACAGTGTTCACATCTTTTACTTTCTCAAACAGTTGATCACCTATTAGTGGAGACAGTGGTGTGCATTGTTTTGAACTTTCATTGAATGATGTCGTCCAAGATCGGTTCTTATACCAATGAGGTAGAAATATACGATGTCCTATAAACACAGATTTTGATGAATGTTTCAACCTAATTGATTCTGTATCTTCTTCACACATGAGACACCCTTGAGTTCCTTTAATGCTATAGCCCGAAAATTTTCCATAAGCAGGTAAATAATTTATCGTCCCATACAAAATCCCTCTCAACATGAAGTATTCACTTTTATAATCATCATACAACATAACACCTGAATCCCATAATAACTTCAAATACTCGATCAAAGTAGCCAAATAAACATCAATATTGTTACCTGGTTGTTTGGGTCCTGATATAAGCATAGATAACATGGTGAATTTCTGTTTCATGCACAACCAAGGTGACAATTTATAATTTACCAACATAACAGGCCATGTACTATGAGTGATGGTTTGAAAACCAAAAGGATTCACTCCATCTGTAGATAACACAAGATGAAAGTTTGTCGGCTCATTTCCAAATTCAGGATACTCATGATCAATTCTCTTCTATTGAGGAGATTTGGTCGAGTGACATAATTTCCCATCTTTATTTATTTTCTCTATATGCTATGACAATTGTCTTGTAGTTTCTTCACTTCCATATAGACACCTAAACCTTGGAATGATTATAAAGTACCATACAACTTTCTTAGGACTGGACTCCTCTTTCTTGTATTTGGAAGCACTAGACTTTGGATATTCTGTAAGTGATTTTTTATTCTTGCGAAACAATATACAGTCTTTCGGGCGGGCATGTGTTCTTTCAGAAATCATACCCATCGAGCGTAGCATTCATTTAGCTTCATATGTCCGGCTTGGGAGCTCAATATCTTCTGGGAGAAATCATTTAGCTTCATATGTCTGATAGTGGTACAGTCCCGCGAGAGCTTAAGGGCGTGATAAACAGAGGGCATTGTGCACCCTATTTTATAAAATGAGACTGTGGTTTTATCAGCACTAAAATTTTAGCACTCATAAAGTGTTACTTTATCATAACTTTTCTAGCACTAATAAAGTGACTCTTTATCAGTGCTTTTAATTAGCCTTGATAAAGAGTTACCTTTATTAGCACTTTTTTCTTAGTACTGATAAAATACGGCGCTTCCCTTGCCTATTTTTGTAGTAGTGAAAATTGTTTTCTCACTATGAACAATTTAAATCTCATTGAAAATATCCTATACCACTTATTATCTATGTTATAATATTAATGTGTATGGTTATGTTTTCCATTACATATTGAAAAAAATAAAAAAAAATAGTTGTGATAAATGTGAATCTATAAGTCTCTGTTTGAAAAAACTTAATTAAAAGTGCTTATAACACTTGTCTATTCAAAAATTGATTATGCCTCTTATTTAAAATTGCTTCTACAATTATTAATTATGATAAATCTTAATGTAGCTCAGTTGGCATATCGTATTGAAAAACTACCTATAACAGTTTCCAATTTCAAACCTATTTATACCACTTATTCAAAAATACTTATACCACTTGAGGATGGTGGACCTACCCCCTCTCCCCTTTTTGCGTAATTGGTAATCTAATGAATTAAAACTAAAAGAGGTAGTCACAATTCATGGTGTAGGTGTTTTCACAAAATAAGAAGTTGTATGATTTTTTTTAAAATTTAAATAGCCATGCTAAATCAACCTAAATGCCAACATATGTTCATTGCATGATGAAGTGGGATCTCAAGGCATGTAGTGATGCTCTAAGAAGTTGGAAATGGAGAAAAATTTTTAGGGAAGAAGAATATGATAAAAAACCAAAAATGTATTTCAGTTCATGGAAAAATTGGTACAAATATAACTATCAAATGCTCATTGATAGTTATATCTGCCACCCTAAAGTATGATATTAATGGGACTTTATTTAAATGAATGGAGAAGAAAATATAGGAAACAATGAGTACATGTAAAGACAAATGGAGGATCAATGGGAACAAAAGTTGATGAAAAGTAAAATTATATGAATGAATCATTTTATGCATGGTTAAGTGCTAAATTGTGAGGTATAATACATAAATATATTTATTTTTTCAAGAATCTATAAAACCAATGCATATGGGTGGTTGGTTTGCATGTAGTGACTTGGTTTATACATGCTCTAAAAAGTGATTCATGTATTTGAACTTATACACTGCATAATATTTTCATGTTGCATGTATATAAAAACTGTTGAAATAAAATCTGGGTAAACTGGAATGTGTGAAGTAGATATGAAATACATATGCCAAACTAAAAAGTAAAGGAAAAAACCGTTGAAATAAAAGCTGGGTAAACTGGAATGTATGTTATTGTATGTAACAAAAAATACATGCTATTGTTTCTAATCCAAAAAAAATGATTCCTTAGTATTAAAAAAAGAAAATCTATTAGTTGACACATATCTTAAAACATCTGAAACACATAACTTGACAATTTTGCAGTGTTATAAATCAAGTAGTCTGTGAATGGCGTGCCTTAGCAGCTCCCCAACACGACCCTTGAGTCTATGCTTGAGCTCTCTTCAGATTCTCTCTCAGCTCCCTAATTTGATTATTTGATCTATTTTGGGTTGCCAAGTCTTCTACTAGTCAAAAAGGCATGAAACCTTCAAATTAAGTCTACCTTTCAACAAAAGTAAGAGGAGGGATGGGATCATGGGATGAGATATAAAGGAAAAAAATTAAAGAAATTTTTTTCATGAAAATTTCTTCAACTCATGAACTTGAAAGATTATTAACGTACCAGCCACTCCAGGATTAAGACCAAAGATTAGGGTTGTGACCTTTTTTTGGGGAAAAGTTATCACTGTAGAAACTAGTATAGGTGTTAATCTGTAGTCACCTAAAAGAAAAAACTTAAGGAAACTGCCCAATAAGAAACAAATTTCTCATCAAAATCAAAAGCACTGGAACACTAAAAATGGGATCAGGGGCTTCATATTGCTTTCACATAACCCAAAGGACTCTAGTTTTTAGACCCACAACAATCTGAGCTGTCCATTTTGTGTCATATTGGCCAAGAGGACCAATTTCATACTCCATTGGTCCATATTCATTCTATATATATGAAAATTTATGGAAGGAAACTATTCAGATTTTGTGGTATACCTTTTCTATTGGTGTCGATAAAATATACACAAGTAAAAATGGAAATAATCGCCTCATATTATTACTTATATATTAAAATAGAATCAACATATAGCGGTAGAAGTGTATGAAATCAAAATACATTTCATAGAAAAATAGAAATCATGAAACGCCTTAGATGAATGGCTGAATAGAAATCAGTTTAGAAGATCTATTTTGAAGATAAAAAATTCAAATAATAGCATCCCCTTGAAATTATAGTCTTTCACCCATACAGAATAAAAATGAATACAAAAAATTATGAATGTGCAAAATTCAAGCCATATAAGAAAATAAAAAGAAAATGATGAGATAAGAAAGATTTACATTTCATACAAATTATGTTTCAATTGATGGTGTTTATAATAAAATGATTATAACAAGTTTTGACATTTCATGGAAATTATTAATTTTAATTGAGAGTATAATTGAAAAAATACATGTCATTATAGGATAGAATATATTTATGACATGGAAAAAAACCAAAAAACTCATATGAACATTTGACGAGTAGGGGAAAAACTTGAATTAGAGAAATTATCATTAATGAGGAATGTAATCGGTTTAAAAGAACTCAAATCATTTTAAAAGAGATTATGCATGTCATTGTAGGAAAAAATACATGAATAGAAATGAACAAAAATTAGAAATATGTAAAAATACCAAAATACATAAATTAGAATATGAATAATTTTCTAAATACTCTTCTTCCTGATAAACAATTGATGGGACAAGTAATCAGTTTGTTTAATCATGCATAATATGAAACAATATATTTATAACTAAATTTAAAAGATTAAAAGAATAATGAAAAATGAATAAATAAATATAAAAAATCAAAAGTTTAATGGAATCATTATTATTAAGAATAAAATTCATATAAAACAAAACAAACCTTCAACTAGTGGTACACTTCACCCATTTTCATGGCCTATTTGTATAATGAATCTCCCATAGAAAAAGACACAATTATGGTTAATATATATCATATAAAAACTAAAATAGTAAGTGGACAACAGTGATGAAAAATAGAATATGGGAAAAATACTATTTCTGAAAATTGATTATGGAATATAGATGTTATCTGGGAAAATGTCCATAGTTCACTTAGACTGAGTAGGAAAGAATACTCTATCCTCATTAATAATGAATAAACCTATGGCCACCATTATAAGATACAACATCACAATAAAATTAGGGCTATAACCATAAAACTTAGAACCAGAATAAATTCAAAGTTACAGAAGAGTAACAACTGTAGAACTTAGAAAGGAAACCTATGAACAAAGGAGGATGAGTAGTAGAAGAAAGAATCAAAATAAAATTTGGTATATAGGGATTTGAAAATAACTTTTTTCCAATGAGGATCATTATATTTCTACTTAAAAAGATAAATTGATCAAAATAAAATCAATAAGCCCGCGAAACAAACAAAATGTGGTTAATCAAATGCTTATAATAAAATGATTATAATAAGTTTTGACATTTCATAGAAATTATTAAATTTAACTGATTATAATTGAACAAATACATGTCATTATATGATATAATATATCTATGAGTCATCACACGGATTCCTTTTCTTGTATTATAAAGCTCAAGTATCTCAAACATTTTCTCAAGGGTTGGTGTAGCACTAAATCAAAACAACTTGATAAGGACATATCCTCTCTTGATAATGACCTCAATCAAATTCAAAACAATTCCACCCATTCTGAATTCTCCTATGACCCTCAAAATTAGTTCAACATTTCTATTAATCTCAACTCCCTTTTGGTTCTTAAGGATAACATCCGAAAACAAGTCTTCAAAACTAAATGGCTCACTGACGGTGATCGAAACACCAAATTCTACAATGCCCTGCAAAGAATTAGGAAAGTTTGTCGTCCCCTTTCTTTTCTTAAAGATAATGAAATCCTCTATGATTCTGAGGCCTCCATTTCAAATCACGTGGTCTCTTATTTTGACAATATCTTCAATGGGCCTTATATTAATAAGGACCTTCCCCTCGGAATCATCCCATCTTTGGTCCAAGAGGAAGAAAACCTTTTTCTCTTGATCACTCTCCTTGATCATGAGATAAAAGATACTGTCTTTAGTCTCAACCCTGACAGTGCACCAGGACTTGACGGTTTCAATAATGGTTTCTTTCATCACCATTGGGATGTAGTCCACATGGATGTTTATAATCTTGTCAAGACCTTCTTTTCTAATGGTCTCCTTCCGTATGGTCTCAATGCTCAATTCCTTACCCTAATTCCTAAGGTGTCCAATGACTCTGAAATTCACCTATATATACCCATTGATATTATCAAATCCCTTTAAAAAATAATTACCAAGCTCATGGATAACATGCTATCCTCTCTGTGTAACAAAATTATATCTTGGAACCAATTTGGGTTCATCAAGGGTCGGTCTATTCAAGACTGCATCTTCTTGGTTTCAGAATCCACCAATTCACTCAATAAAAGTTCCAAAGGTGGCAACATTTCTATTTTACTTGAAATAAGGAAAGATTATGACACAATATACTAGAGTTTCATTTTCAAGGTTCTTTGGGGTTTTGGATTCAATGATGTTTTCATAAGCAGAATCAACTCCCTTTTCAACTAAGCCTATATCTTCATCCTTATTAACAACTCTCTTAAGGGTTATTTCAAACGTTTGAAGGGAGTCCGACAAGGTGATCCCCTCTCTTTTATCCTATTTTCCATTGCAGAGGACTACCTTAGTCGCCTCCTCACCTCACTGGTTCAATAAAAAAAATTATGCCCATCCAAGCTGCCCAAAACCTTAATGTTCTGACCCATCTTCTTTATGCGGATGACATAATTCTTTTCCTTAATGGTAGAAAACACAACATCTCTAATCTCAAAGCTATCTTATCTCACTATGAAGAGATCTTGGTCCAATCCATTATCTTGAGCAAATCATTTATTTTCTTTGGTAAAAGTTTTCCCACTTCTAGAAAAAACTACATCATTGAGGGTATTAGTATCAAATAAGGGTACCTTAATTTTACTTACTTAGGAGTTCCTATCTTTTGGGGCAGGCCTATATCTTCGTATTTTAATGTTATCACTAACCAAATCATTAATAAACTTTCTTCCTGGAAAGGAAAATATCTTTCTATGGATGGTAGGATCTGCCTTGTGAAATCATCTATTGTTTCCAAAATGGTTTATTCATTGATGATTTACAGGTGTTCTATCAGTCTCCTTAAGAAAATAAATTCCTACATTAATAACTTTGTTTGGACTGGGAGTATCCTTGAAAGGAAGCTTGTAACTGTTCCCTAGTCTACTTGCTGTAAACCCCTTGAGAAAGGAGGGCTTGGAATAAAAAGCCCCAAGCTCTTTAATGAAGCCCTCCAATCTAGACTCACTTGGAATTTAATAAACAACAAGGCTGATTCGATTTCTTTTCTTAAAAATCATTTCCTGAAAAAACTTAAAAATCAAAATTTGAATCACGTTAATTCTTCTCTCTGACCATCCATTAGAAATTCCTTTGTCAATATCATTCATAACTCTAGATGGATGGTTAGCACTGAATCCAACATGAAGTTCTGGCTTGACAATTGGACCAGTGCTCCTCTCAATTCTATGCTTTCTTCTTATACCACTCCGGAATCCATAATTTTCACTATAAATGAGGTGATGCACTCTCCTAACTTAGATCTCCCTCATCATATCAAGCATGTTGTTGATGGTTACACTTTTTCTAATGATTATGACTTTCTTATTTTGGAACCATCCCACAATGGTATTCTTGATTCTAAAACATATTACAACCACTTTTTCTCTTCTTCTGAAACAAATTTCACTTGGTTGAAACCGTTTGATAAACCTTGGATCAAACCTTCTAGACTTAATCTTATCTGGCATATTTCTCATAATTGTATTTCTACTGAGGTTTGTCTCCAGTCCTTTGGTGTCCAACTTAGTTCAAGATGTCACCTATGCCATCAGCATAGAGAGGAAATCAATCATTTATTTCTATCTTGTGCCACATCCACTACTCTTTGGAATTATATTACTGACATCTTTGACTGCAGATGGTTACTTGATGACTCTATTTGATCCTTGATCAAATGTTGTGTTGAGATGGACTTTTTGCAACAAATCATAAATCTCTTTCTTTCCACAGTTACAGAGCTCCTCCACGTTATATGGTATGATAGAAATTCCATTATTTACAACAATTACTCATTCAATCTTAATGCAGGTTGGGCGAGAATTCTTATTGCTATTAAGGATGCTTCTATGCTTCAAAAATCCCACTGCGATAACTCGGTTGGTGACTTAGTGATTCTTGGACGGCTTAGAATCAAAGGGATCTACAAGAAGACGAAGATATTTTTTAAAGTCTTCTGGCAAGCCCCGATTCCTGGATAGATAAAAATCAACATTGATGGCACTTCCAAAGGAAATCCAGATCCCGCGGGCTGTGGGGCCATTTTCAGGGACGGGCATTCTCATGGATGCTTTTTTAGTGGTTGTGGGTTTGCCTCTTCCCTTGAGGCTGAGATGATGGTAGTGATTCATGCGGTCAACTTTGTTAAGCTAAGAGGATGGAATAACATTTGGATAGAAAGTGACTCTACCACCATTATCCAAGCTATCTAGAATGGCGTGGTTCACCTTGTGGGGTCTCTCACAATGCATTGGAATAAATGTATTAACTCTCCACTAGAGATTAGATACATTTCAACTCATGCCTATCGAGAAGAAAACATGGTGGCAGATGGTCTTTCCAACAAGGGAATCAACCAGGACATTACGTGGAGTGATGACCTACCAGTTGAGCTCTTCCCTTTATATGAGAAAGATTGTAATAAAATTTCCTCTTTCAGGCTCATGTAATCATCCTTTTCCTTTTTAATAATATTTTGTGTCTTGGTCTTTGACCAAGGCATTAACTTTTAAAAAAATAGTTTAGTAGAACTGGAATTAGTTTAAAAGAGATTATTCATGTCATTCCAGGAAAAAATAAATTAATAGAATAAAACAAAAATTAGAAATATGTAAAAATACCAAAATACATAAGTTAGAATAGGAATAATTTTCTAAAAACTTTGATTCCTGATGAAAAATTGATGAGATAAGTAATCAATTTGCGTATGAATGATTAATATGAAACAATATATTTATAAATAAAATTTTAAAATCAAAAGATTAATGGAATAATGAATAAATAAGTTTACAAAATAAAAAGTTTAATGGAATCATTATTATTAAAAATAAAATTCATATTAAAAAACTAACCTTTAAGTGGTGGTACACTTCACCCATTTTCATCACCAAATTTTATAATGAAGATACCATATAAAAAGATGTAATGGTTGTTAATATATATCAAATAAAAAATGAAATAATAAGTGGACAATAATAATAAAAAGTATAATATGAGAAAATAATATTACTGAATATTGATGCGATTTGGGAAAATGGATACAGTTCACTATTACTGAGCAGGAAAGAATAATCTATCCTTCTTAATAATGGAGAAACCTATGACCACCACTAGAACATACAACATAACAATAAAATTAGGGCTATAACCAAAATCAGAATAAAATCATAGTTATAGAAGAGGAACAACCATAAAACTTAGAAAAGAAACTTATGAACAAAAGGGGAGGAATAGTAGAAGGAAGAATCAAAATAAAATTTGGTATGTAGGGATTTGAAAAGAACCTATCTCCAAGGAGGAGAAACATGTTTCTACTAAAAAATATAAAGCAATCAAAGTTAAGTCAATATGCCTATGAAACAAACAATATGTGGTTAACCAAATGTTTATAATAAAATGAATATAATTAGTTTTTATATTTCATGGAAATTATTAATTTTAACTGAGTATAATTGAAAAAATACATGTCATTATAGGATATAATAGATTCATGACCTGAAAATAAGCCACAAAACTCCTATGAAAATTTGATGAGTAGGAAAAAAACATGAATTAGAAAAATTATCATTAATGAGGAATGCAATCAGTTTAAAAAACTAAAATCAGTTTAAAAGATATTATGCATGTAATTGTAGGAAAAAATACATTAATAGAAAATAAAGACAATTAGAAATATATAAAAATACCAAAACACATACATTAGAATATGAATTTTTATCTAAAAACTCTTCTTATTGATGAACAATTAATGAGAAAAATAATCAGTTTGTGTATGCATGCATAATATGAAATGATATATTTATTACTAAATTTGTAAAATAAAAAGATTAATGAAAAAATTAATGACTAAATTTAAAAAAATCAAATGGTTAATGAAATCATTATTATTAAAAATAAAATGCATATAAAACAAAACTAACCTTCAACTGATGGTACACTTCACCCATTTTCATGGCCTCTTTGTATAATGGAGTTCCCATAGAAAAAAATGTAACATTGGTAAATATATATCAAATAAAAAATAAAATAGTAAGTGGAAAAAAATAATAAAAATTAGAATATGGGAAAATAATATTACTAAAAATTGATCATGGAATATTGATGTGATCTAGGAAAATGGACATAGTTCACTACAACTGAGCAGACAAGAATAATTTATCCTCATTAATAATGGAGAAACCTACATCCATCACTAGCACATACTACATCATAATAAAATTAGGGCTATAACCATATAAAATAGAATCATAATAAAGTATCAAAATGAAATTAGGTATATAGGGATTTGAAAAGAACCTATCATGGATTTGGGAACATGATGAAGCTGGGTAAGGAGAAATCTTGACCCCTCTTCGATTTCTATGAAGGAACATGAATATATACTTTTGAAGAACAAAGGATGCGTCAGATATGGTGAAGAGATTCACGAAGTAGTTGCGGGGTGTGAAAATGGAGGTTGATAGTCAGTTGAGGAGAAATAGAGGAAGATTGGAGCTTCTAGATAATCTCTTTAATGGTGAAGAAACTATTGAAGGGGTTGTGGGATGTGGAGCATGGAGTAGACAATATACAGCTGGAATCGTCAGACGAGATGATGAAACTAACGAGCGGGGCGGCTAGGTAATGGAGGGAATGAGAGTGGTGAGAATAGGATAAGGAAATAACTAGAAGGAAGGCTGAAGGTGCCAAAGAACATCATCGATGATGAAGAAACAGTCATAGGGCTTGCGGGAGGTAGAGCACAAAAGAGCTGTAATACACCGAGAACCCTATGAGTAGGCGAGGGAATTCATGAGTGGGAGGGGTGGGGTTTGGAGGGAATAAGAGAAGTGGGAGGCGAAGGAGGGGAAAAGAGGAAGAATAGATTAACACATGTACTTGAGTAAGGTTGTCCCCAAGTAGTATCATGACCATTGAGAGGGGGGGGGGTGAATTAGTGGTTCCTTTTCTTTTATAAGAAAGTTTCTTAACTCCTTAACAAAAACTTCCTTGACCTCTGAAACTTGTTAGAGTTATGATCCACTCAAATATAACTCAAAACCACACCTTTTTTATGCAAAAAATAAAAATATAAGGCAACACATAATATTTACAATGTTCTATACAAATACCTACTCCTTACCATGTTGTATAGTCTCACCAACATGGATTATTTTATAATATTATTTCTAGAATACAAAGGCACAAGCAAAGAACAATTCTAAAATCATAGTAGAAAATTTCTTGATACAGTTGGCTATATCTCCCAACTATCCTTTCTAGTATCCACTTCCCAAAAACAAGCCTTATCATCAACTATTAAGTATCGAGAGTTACAAGATTCAATTTTCATCTTCTTTTTTGATTCACTTTAAAAAAATTCACTTCCTCCTGGAATAAAACTTTACCTATGTACAACCTTCAAGAACTTCAAAAATTCACAAAGGAACTTGTTGGTCATGAAACTTCTTCTAGAACCTCAGCTCGTAAATCGTCCTCAGCAGTGTTAGTCCAATCTTCCCATTCTGGAAACCTAAATATGATGGTCTTTGTTTGATGGTTAGTACAGTCTAATTTTCCTTCTTCTCTTCCTTCTTCAATTGAGTAGAAACTCAATTAGCAGCTCACAATTCTACATTTGATGGAACTCGGTCTGATGAACCTGGATATGATTAATGTTGTTCTGATGGCTAGTCTGTTCCAATTCTACTTTTTCACTTCCTTCTTCAATTGAGTAAGAACTCAATTAATAGCTCATAATTCTACATCCAATGAATCTTGACCGGATGATCATATTGAATGCCAATCCAATGATCTTCCTTAGATTCAACCTGAAACACAAATTTTGGTTGGGTGCTCAATACCTATTCCACAATTTTCAGAGCTCGAGCACTTGAATATTCCAGAGTCACATTTACAAATGAACTCAGCTCTCCTTTTATAGGGACCTCAAAATGGTTTCGACAGGAATCTGAAAACCTTTCCCGCTTAAAGAGATTTTTTGAATCTTCAATTCTCCTTAAATATCGGATCTATCTTTGACTCATTCGATTCCTTTTCCAATCTTCAAATCTCTTTGATTTTTAGATCTCCCTTTAACTCATTCAATTTCTTTTTGAATCTTCAAATCTTCTTGATTTTTCATTATTATTTCCCAGTATGATTTTTTATTAAGAAATCCCAATAAAATTTTTTCATTAAGAAATCCCAGTACAATTTTTTCCTTAAGAAATCCCAAAAAGCCCAGTATGAATTTTTCCTTAAGAAATCTCAGTATGATTTCTTCAGTACAATTTCTTCAGTGTAATTTCTTCAGTAAAAATTCTTCAGTATAATTTCATCAGTATAAATTCTTTAGTATGAATTATTTAGTACATATTCTTCAGTATGAATACTTTAGTACGATTTCCTCAGTATAAAAATCTGTGTATGAAAATCTCATTACGAAAATCCTCATATGGAAATCTCAGTATGATTTTCCCGGTATGAAAATCCCAGTATGAAAATATCAGTACAAAAAATTCAATATGAAAACTCAGTACATAAATCTCAGTACGATTCTCCCAGTATGATCTTTTTCTTCCTCAGGCTCAACAACATCTTTTTCTTCATAAATCTTTTATCAAAACTTTCACAACTTACTTATGATTTATGAGAAATAAAAAACACCAAAACATATTCATATTTATGATGGAAAGTATTGAAACTTTCCAAAACTACAGCAACCGTATTTCTTTCCAACTCAGCCTGAATACAATTTCCCAGAATTCATATAGCCTGAATACGATAGAAATGATTACGATCATCATTTTCATTCTAGAATCAATACGATTTCCATTAGCTTTTAGTAGAAATCCTGATATGATAAATCTTATTAACTCATGCTGACATCTGGATTTGATACCAATGATTCTGAATCTGATCCTCCATGATTCTATTATCATCCTTATGGTTCTGGATCTTATTTGAAAACTTTACTCACACCCTTATTCAATCCAAAATTCCATTACCTTTTCAACATAGTTTCTTCCTTCAACATAATCATCATATTGATCTATTGACAACAAATACAACCAAACCTAAATTGGAGTCTAATAATCTCCCCCTTTGTGTTTTTTGTCAATACCCACTTTAATACCTACATGTAACTTCTTCAAAACAATAAGAGGTGTTGTTTTCTTTTCCCACTTTTTATTCTCAATGTCTTATTTTCTTTTCTCCCCCTCAATATATTCTCTCCCCCTTATTGACAATCAAATTCAAATGGGTCACTATGACAAGTTTCCTTCCTTATTGGAAAATTGTCTCTTTTCAAAAGTTTTGGAACTTTTCATATAAAAAACATGGAACTATTATTTAAGATAACATAAGTGTTACATGAGTTTCTTAACAAAGAACCTTTAACTAAATGAATCTGAGTCTATGTGGGCGAACCCGGTGTATAAAACAAGAGTGTATAATCAAGGTTGTCAGTGTTTTCCCTTACAAAACTTACATATAATACATTTTCATGTTTCTTTCAACATTCTCATGACTGGGGAAATTCTTAAAAGTAACTTATTTAAGATAAAAGTAACCTGCACCCATCTCAAAAAACATATCATAAGGTTCAGGTTTAAAAACACAACTTTCAAAAACTCATATTGTGTAACCTCATTACTTTCTTTTACAAGAATAGTAAGAGACTCGCCATTAGCTTCCTTACTTCAACTCCTTCAAATCCCTACAATTTAGTACAAATACACAAATGTTTTAGGAATAAAGTGGAACCTCATATCTTCTCAAAATCAAAGTTCAAACTGAGAGTCTTCTCTCAGTATTGACTTTTTATTCTTCTTCTTGGATTTTGCATTGGATATATTTTCTTCCTTCTATTCATCCTTATCAGGTTTTGTAAAAAGTATCTCTTCATATGTAGAACCTTATGATAAGGATTTAAAATTATTTTTCCTTTTTGAAACCCATTTTTTATAGTGAGTTTGTAACAAATATTTCATACCTTCCTCTTGTTATGACAGGATAGTCAAATAACTTTTAGTAACATTCCCTTCTTGATCATATCTCTTACATCTTTCCTAAATTTTCCATAAATGTTGGCATATACTCACTGCATACTGAAGTAGGATCACAAGGAATTTGTAGATGCTCTAAGAAGTTGGAAATGGAGAAACTTGTTTAGGGAAGAAGAATGTGATCAAAAACCAAAAATGTATTTCAGTTCATGAAAAACCTAGTACAAATATAACTATCAAATTCTCATTGATAGTTATATCTTCCACCGTGAAGTATGATATTAATGGGACTTTATTTAAATGAATGGAGAAGAAAATTTAGGAAACAATGAGTACATGTAAAGACAAATGGAGGATCAATGGGAACAAAAGTTGATGCAAAGTACAATTATATGAATGAATCAGTTTATGCATGGTCAAGTGTTAAATTGTGATGTAGAATATAGAAATATATTTATTTTTTCAATAATTTTTAAAACCAATGCATATGGGTGGCTGGTTTTCATGTAATGACCTGGTTTATACATGCTCTAAAAAGTGATTCATGTATCTAAACTTATACACTTCATAATATTTTCATGTTACATGTACATAAAAACTGTTGAAATCAAATTTGGGTAAACTGGAATGTGTACAGTAGATATGAAATACATATTCCAAACTAAAAATCTATAAAAAAACTGTTGAAATAAAAGATGGGTAAACTGGAATGTATGTTAATGTGTGTAACAAAAAATAAATTCTATTTATTATAATAAAAAAATGATTCCTTAGGTTGAAAAAAAAAATTATTTTAGTTGAAGCATACCTTAAAACATCTAAAACACATAACTTGACAATTTTACAGCGTTAGAAATCAAGTAGTCAACGAATGGATCCCCTTAATAGCTCCACAGTGCATACATTGAGTCTCTGCATGAGTTCTCTTAGAATTCTCTCTCAGCTCCCTAATTTGATTATTTGATCAATTCTGGGATGCCAATTCTTCAACAAGATGGAAAGGCACAACCCCTCCAAATTAAGTGTACCTTTCAAAAAAAAGAAGAGGAGGGATGGGATCGTGGGATGAGATATAAAAGAAAAAAAAATAAAGAAAATAAATTCTATGAAACTTTCCTAAGCTCGTGAACTTGCAATATTATTAACATACCAATCACTCTAGGATTCTGTCCAGAGATTAGGTTTGTAACCTTTTTTTGGGGAAAATTTATCACTGTTGAAACCATTAGAGGTGTTAATCTACAATCACCTAAAATAAATAACTTTGGGAAACTTCCCAATAGGAAACACATTGCTCATCAAAATCAAAAGCACTGGAACACTAACAATGGGATCAAGGGATTCATATTACTTGTACATGAGTTTAGAAGATCTATTTTGAAGATAAAAAATTAAAATAATAGTAGCACCTTGAAATTCTAGTCTTTCACCCATGAAGAATAAAAATGAATACAAAAAATTGTGAATGTACAAAATTTAATCCATAGTAGAAAATAAAAAAAATGATGAGCTAAGAAAGATTTACATTTTATACAAATTATGTTTAAATTGATAATGTTTATAGTAAAATTATTATCATAAGTTTTGAAATTTCGTAGAAATTATTGATTTCAACTGAGAGTATAATTGAACAAATACATGTCATTGTAGGATAGAAAATATTTATGACATGGAAAGAAACCAAAAAACTCATATGAAAATTTGATGAGTAGGGAAAAAACATGAATTAGATAAATTATCATTAATGAGAAATGTAATCAGTTTAGAAGAACTGAAATCATTATAAAAGAGCTGATTTTTGTCATTACTGGAAAAATACATGAATAGAAAAGACCAAAAATTATAACTATGTAAAAATACCAAAATACATAAATTAGAATAGGAATAATTACCTAAATATTATGTTTCCTAATAAACAATTAACGGGACAGGTAATCAGTTTGTGTATGCATGCATAATATGAAACAATATATTTATAACTAAATTTGTAAAATTAAAATATTAATGAAAAAATGAATAACTAAATATAAAAAATCAAAAGTTTAATGGAATCATTATTATTAAAAAGAAAATGCATATAAAATAAAACTGGCCTTTAACTGGTGGTACACTTCACCCATTTTCATGGACTCTTTGTATAACGAAGCTCCCATAGAAAAAGATGCAATGCTGGTTAATATATATCATATAAAAATAGAAATTGTAAGTGGAATACAGTAATAAAAAATAGAATATGGGAAAATACTATTAGTAAAAATTGATTATAGAATATAGATTCTATCTGGGTAAATGGTCATAGTTCTCTATGACTGAGAGGGAAATAATACTCTATCTCCTTAATAATGGAGAAACCAATGGCCACCATTGGAAAATACAACGTCATAATAAAATTAGGGTTATAACCATAGAACTTGGAATCATAATAAAATCAGAGTTACAGAAGAGGAACAACCTTAGAACTTAGAAAAACAACCTATGAACAAATGGGGAAGAATAGTAGGAGACAAATCAAAATAAAATTTGGTATATAAGGATTTGAAAAGAACCTATTACCAAGGAGGAGCATTAGGTTTCTATTGAAAAATATAAAGCGGTCAAATTGAAACCAATAAGCCTACAAAATAAACAAAATGTGGTTAACCAAATGATTATAATAAAATTATTATAATAAGTTATGACATTTCATAGAAATTATTAATTTTAACTGAGTATAATTGAACAAATACATATCATTTTAGGATAGAACGGATTTATGACATGGAAAGAAACCACAAAATCCTATGAAAATTCGATGAGTAGAGAAAACACATGAATTAGAAAAATTTTCATTAATAAGGAATGTAATTAGTTTATAATAATTTATATGAGTTTAAAAGAGATGATGCATGCCATTTTAGGAAAAAATACATGAATAGGAAAAAAATAATTAGAAATATGTAAAAATACCAAAATACATAAATTAGAATAGGAATAATTGCCTAAAAACTCTGATTCCTGATGAAAATTTGATAAGGAAAGTAATGAGTTTATGTACGCATGATTAATATGAAAAAATGTATTTATAACTAAATTTATAAAATTAAAAGATTAATGGAACAGTGAATATCCAAGTTTAAAAAATAATAAGTTTAATGGAATCATTAATATTAAAAATAAAATGCATATAAAACAAAACTAACCTTTAAGTTGTGGTACAATTCACCCATTTTTATAGCCTATTTGTATAATGAAGCTCCCATATCAAAAGATGTAATGTTGGTTAATATATATCAAATAAAAAATGAAATAATAAGTGGAAAAGAATAATAAAAAGTAGAATATGGAAAAATAATATTACCGAAAATTGATCATGGAATATTGATAAAATTTGGGGAAATGGTTATAGTTCACTACGACTGAGCATGCAAGAGTAATATATCCTCCTTAATAATATAGAAACCTATGACCAATACTGGAACATACAACATCACAATAAAATTAGGACTATAACCATAGAACTTAGAATCATAATAACATCAGAGTTAAAGAAGAGGAACAACCGAAAAAATTAGAAAAGAGACTTATGAACAAAGGGGAGGAATAATAGAAGGAAGAATCAAAATTAAATTTGGTATAAAGGGATTTGAAAAGAACCTATCTCCAAGGAGGATCAATAGGTTTCTACTGAAAAATATAAATCAATCAAAGTGAAATCAATAATCCTACGAAACAAACAATGTGTGGTTAACCAAATGTTTATAATAAAATTAATATAATAAGTTTCAACATTTTATATAAATTATTAATTTTAACTGAGTATAATTTAACAAATACATGTCATTGTATGATAGAATATATTTATGAAATGAAAATAAGCCACAAAACTCCTTTGAAAATTTGATGAGTAGGAAAAAAACATGAATTAGAAAAATTATCATTAATGAGGAATGTAATCAGTTTAAAGGAACTGAAATCAGTTTAAAAGAGATGATTCATGTCATTGTAGGAAAAAATAAATGAATAGAAAAGAACGAAAATTAGAAATATGTAAAATACCCAAATACATAAATTAGAATATGAATTCTTACCTAAAAACTTTGCTTCCTGATGAACAATTGATGAGACAAGTATCAGTTTGTGTGCACATGCATCATATGAAACAATATAATTATTAATAAATTTGTAAAATAAAAATATTAATGGAAAAATGAATAACTAAATTTTAAAAATCAAAAGTTTAATGGAATCATTATTATTAAAAAGAAAATGAATATAAAACAAAACTAACCTTCAACTGATGGTACACTTCACCCATTTTCATGGCCTCTTTGTATAATGAAACTCCCATAGAAAAAGATATAATGTTGGTTAATATATATCAAATAAAAAATGAAACTGTAAGTGGAAAAGAATAATGAAAAGTAGAATATAGGAAAATAATATTATTGAAAACTGATCATGAAATATTGATGTGATCTAGGAAAATGGTCGTAGTTCACTATAACTGAGAAGACAAGAATACTATATCCTCATTGATAATAGATAAATTTACGTCCACCACTGGAACATACAACATCACAATAAAATTAGGGTTATAACCATAGAACATAGAATCAGAATAAAATCAAAGTTACTGAAGAGTAACAACCACAAAACTTAGAAAATATACCTATGAACAAAGGGGGGAAATAGTATAAGGAAGTATCAAAATAAAATTAGGTATATAGTGATTTGAAAAGAACCATTCATGGATCTGGGAACATGATGAAGCTATAGTAAGGGGAAATCTTGACCCCTCACCAATTTTTGTGAAGGAACACAAAGATATACTTGCAAAGAACAGATGAGGTGTCGGTGATAGTGAAGATATTTACAAAGCAGTTGTGGGGTGTGAAACGTGTCGGTCGATAGTCAGTTGAGGAGAAATATAGGGAGACTAGAGGTTTCATAGAAGCTCTTCGATGGTAAAGAAACTATCCAAGGGGTTGTGGGATGTGAAGCATGGAGCAGACAATATGCAGCAGAAATCATCGGACGAGGTGATAAAATTGGCGAGCGGGGTAGCTGGGTAATAGAGGGAATGAGAGTGGTGATAATAGGATGAGTAAATAACTATAATGAAGGTTATAGGTGATAGATAACATCGTAGAAAATAAATAAATAGTCATAGGTCTTGTGGGAGGTAGATCACGGAGGATACAAAATACACTGGGAACCCTATGAGTAAACGAGGGAATTTCTAAGTGGGAGGGGTGAGGTTTGGATGGAATGAGAGCAATGGGGGGAAGATGAGGAGAAATAAGGAATCATAGCTCATCATGTGTACTTGAGGACACCAATATTTATTATAGATATAGATTTTACGATATATATATATATGACAACCCTACTTTTTATTACAACTTAAACATGATTCATTACATAAAAATTCACTTGATACAACAAAGAAGATCGAGAGTTTTAGTGTCATTGGGGCTTAGGATCATTACATAAAAACTTAAAACATGAAATATAACATTTTTATTGAAAAATTTCTTTACATGACCACTATATTCCCTCGTACTTAGCATTGCATGGGATAACCTGAGGACATGCATAAGAAAAGGGGGAGATATAAAGCCCAGTAAGGGAGTACACATGGAATAAAATGAGGAGTACAATACATGTTAGAAAATAGGCATATCAATAGAGAATAAAAGAAACATGAACATAAAGGCATGATAAAGCATGATAATCATAACATGGAAATGTGGCAACAACACTTAACATGGATTTAGCATGAGCCAAGTCTCATTGCACATAAAGCATGAGTAAACCCTCATTGCACATGAAGCATGAGTAAACACTCGATGCACTTGAATTATCATGATTAAAAACTCATTACACATGACTTATCATGATACTATACTTTACCCAATGCATTGGAGCGCTATAATGGCGCACCCTTCTTAAACATTTCATTTCATGCATAAGTGTGCCACATGGATCATAAAACATGGATTCATAAAACATAATCACTTATTCCACGATAAAGGAATGTGGAATTAATACATGAAACTTTATAATCAATAATTAAATGTTCATAAAGGTGAATACCCTTGATGGAGAAATGGGCATGGTATTCACTACACAATGACATTGGCTTAGAAAATCGGTGCGATTTCGGCAGCGTAACGACGTGACATAAGAATTCATAAAAATGGTTGATGAGAGAGAAAGGGGTTCCTCATCATATTTACATGTAATGGACAGTAAAGAGGTCAAATAGATACATGTACCAACAATTTTAATGAAATTTAGATTCATGATACAAATGTATTTCTTGAATGTAAAAGAGGAGAGAGAAGTTCCTTTTGGAATTTCATCATAGTAACGGGTGTACATGGGAGGCATTTAATGAGAGAGAAAGGGGTCTCCCATCATTAAAACAATAAGAGGGAAGTATGGGGAGGTGAGAAAACATACCCCAATGTTCATAATTGAAATTAAAAGGGCAATACAACTTAAAGAAAATTGACAAAAAGAGAAAGGAAGAAAAAACCCTTACTTGGAAGTGTGCTTCCAAAGGCTAGAGAGAGGCTTGTGAGAGGCTTCTTGGGAGCTTGGGGAAACTTGAGAGGATTCTAGAGAGAGTAGGGTAGAGGTTGGACGAACTCCAAGGGATTTTAGTGAGGAGGAAGTGGGATCTTGGGTGGGTTTATATAGGAAAGGTGAGAGAATTCTTTATTATTTAGGTTTGGGACCCCTTATATTAAAATAATCCAAACCACAAACCATCCCATGGTATTTGCCCATGGTTTCTGGAAAAGGAAAGAGGAAAATAATATTTTACAAGTACAAGGTCCGAACTTATTAAAAAATTAGGGTTGCTTATGTGGAGGTGAGTCACACTCCCATGGAAATTTATTTAAAAAGGCAAAGTGTTGAATAAGTTTTGAGGGGTTCATTAATGCTTTGAAAAGTAAGTCAAACAAACCCAAAATCACATTATTTTAATGATAAAACATATATTGGCCGAACATAAGGATTATGGTATTTTATTACATCACCATTGGGTCATTATGATGTCATAAAACACATTATATAATTAAATGGTATTTAATTTTTACCCAAAAATTTGACTGTCTCAGAAAATTATGAAAAATTCACCATTGGATAATTTTGACGTCTTGATTCCAGAAATGACATTTATTATATCTAAAAAAATTCTAAATATGTTAATTTTCACTTTTAAAATAAAAACCAACATTTATCGAAAATTCACAGGTTTTGACAGAAATGGCTTTCAAACCTTAATAAAAATTTTAATTGCATTCATAAATTTATATGATCATTTATATTTAATAAAAATTAATTTAATATTAATAATAATATTTTATTAAAATATTATTTAATTCAAAAATCCCTTAATTTAATAAAATATATTTCTTAATTAAATAATAATTAAAAACACCGCTTGTACTTTAAAAACTATTTACAATGTATCAGAAATGACTAGAAATTATATTCATTATTATATACAAAAAAATAATGTACATGAACATAGTACTACTTATTTGTTACATAACCCCTTAAAACAGCCGCATAAGACCTAATGGTAAGGTGTGAAATGGTGACAGACTCTTGGGGTGGCTCGGATAACATCGCTCGAGTGGTAAATTCAATCAACTTCCACTTTTCCCGTAGACGGTCACGTTCGAGCTTGACATAATGAAGCTCAGCTTGGGCTTGGTCAAGGGCGAAGCCCAAAGGCGCCACCTCTTTTCTGAGCTCTGACAAATGGACTTCGTATGGGGCAATTCTACTGGAGGAGGCCATCGCTTCCTTTGTCTGAGTAAAAATTGGGTTCGTTAAAGCCTTACATTTATACTAATCATGTGATCACTGTTCAACAAATATATTAACAACGGTCAAAATTCTTAACATGAAACCAAAGAAGTTGACATCTTATAAAAACATTTTTCATAAAGAGACATTTAACTGGATCAGGAGAGATTTTCCATTAATGAAACTTTGGGTCGTTACAATATTCCCCCCTTAAGAAATTTCGCCCTCAAAATTTTCCTTTTTCCCACACTAAAACAGATATGGGTAACTCAGCTTCATCTTTTCCTCCGATTCCCAAGTTTCTTCTTCAAACTTGTGGTTTCTCCACAACACCTTAACGAGGGGCACTGTCTTATTTTGTAGAACTTTTTCTCTATGATCTAAGATCTTCACTAGTTGCTCCTCATAATAAAGATCATCTTCTAATTGTACCACCTTAGAAGAGAGTACATGTGAAGGGTCCGGTATGTACTTCCTTAAGAGGGATACATGAAAGACATCATGCACCTTGTCCATAGTAGGTGGAAGTGCTAGTCGATAGGCCACAGCCCCAACACGATCAAGAATCTTGAAGGGGCCAATATACCTTGGACTTAACTTCCCTTTCTTTCCAAACCTCATGACCTTCTTCCACGGAGATATGCGTAAAAACACCATATCTCCAAATTTAAACTCAAGGTCTCGTCGACGATTATTTGCATAACTCTTCTGTCGACTCGGGGCTATCTTGATATGCTGTTGAATGGTTTTCACCTTCTCCACCATTTCTTCGACCATTTCTGGTCCAAGCAGCTTACGTTCACCGACCTCATCCCAACATGTCGGTGTTCTGCACCGTTTCCGATAAAGGGCTTCATATGGTGCCATTTGGATGCTCGAGTGGAAACTGTTATTATAAGAGAACTCAACCAGAGGAAGATGTTGATCCCATCCTCCTTTAAAGTCCATTGAGCATGCTCTCAACATATCCTCAAGTGTTTGGATAGTCCTCTCTGATTGGCCATCAGTTTGAGGATGATAGGCCGTACTAAAGTTCAGTTCAGTATTCAGAGCATGTTGAAGACTCTTCCAAAACTTAGAGGTGAATCTTGGATCTCGGTCGGACACAATAGATAGTGGTACTCCATGAAACCTTACCACTTCCCTAATATATATCTGTTCCAGTTGATCCAATGAGAAATCCTCTCAAATGGAAATGAAGTGTGCAGTCTTTGTAAGACGATCCACAACAACCCAGATTTCATTATTTCCTTTGGATGTCCTTGGAAGTCCGGTGACAAAGTCCATGGTGATGTTCTCCCATTTCCATTCTGGTATGAGTAATGGTTGCATCATCCCCTTAGACTTCTGCCTCTCTTCCTTCACTTGCTGACACACTAGGCACTTTGATGTATATTCGGCGATCTCCTTCTTCATATTATCCCACCAAAATTTTCTCTGAGATCTCGATACATCTTTGTGCTCCCTAGGTGAATAGAGAAATTTGAACTATGTGCATCATCCAAAAGTTCCTTCTTCATCTCCAGACTTGATGGAACACATAGTCTTTTCCCAAATTGCACAATTCCTTCTTCATTAACATTAAACTCTGAGGATTTCCCCTTTTTGATAGCTTCCACTTTTTCTTGAATTCCCACATCATCCTTTTGAGCATCCTTTAACCTTTCCAAAAGAGATGGTTGAGCAATAATTTGTGAAAGGATTGATGATGTTCCCTTCTTTATGATTCCCACATCCATCTTCATCAAGTCTAAGAAGATTGGATCCTTCTCAATTCTCATCATTGATAGAATCGCTGGATCCTTTCTACTTAGGGCATCCGCCACCTTGTTCACTTTCCCAGGGTGGTAATGTATTGAACAGTCATAATCCTTGATGAGCTCTATCCATCTTCTCTAGCGCATATCAATCTCTTTATGTGTGAATATATATTTAAGACTCTTGTGGTCAGTATATATCTCACATTTCTCTCCATAGAGATAATGCCGCCAGATTTTCAAGGCAAAGATCACCGCCGCCAACTCCAGATCATGTGTTGGATAGTTTCGCTCATGGATTTTCAACTGCCTTGAGGCATATGATATCACTTTATCATTTTTCATCATCACACAGCCTAATCCCTTCTTTGAGGCATCACTGAATACCACAAAAAGTTCCCCACTTGTGGGTAAAGTGAGCACGGGCGCAGTGATAAGCCTCCTTTTCAACTCCTTGAAACTTTCTTCACATTCATCACTCCAAGAAAACTTTACTCCCTTTCGAGTTATCTTGTTAAGAGGGTTGGACAATCATGAGAAATTTCTCACAAATCGTCGATAATATCCAGCTAACCCCAAGAAGCTACGGATATCCGTTACCAATGTTGGCCTCGGCCATCCCTCAATTGCATCTGTTTTGGAGGGGTCCACAGATATCTCATTTCTTATGATGATATGGCCCAAGAATGAGACTTCCTTCAACCAGAACTCACACTTGTTGTACTTTGCATAGAGCTTCTCCTTGCGCAAAGTCTCTAGTACAGTTCTTAAATGCTCCTCATGGTCCTCCTTGGTTTTGGAGTATATTAGAATATCATCTATAAAGACTACTAAAAATTTGTCAAGGTAATCTCTAAAGACTCTATTCATCAAGTCCATGAATATTTCTGGAGCATTGGTGAGTCCGAAAGGCATTACTATGAATTCATAGTGCCCATATCTTGTACGAAAAGCAGTCTTGGGGATATCTTCCTTCTTCACCCTTACTTGATAATACCCTGACCGAAATTCCACCTTGGAGAAGTATTGTCCTCCACACAACTGATCGAACAAGTCATAAATTCGTGGGAGTGGATAATTTTTCTTTATCATGATTTTGTTAAGTTCACGATAATCGATGCAAAGCTGCATTGACCCATCCTTCTTCTTGACGAAGAGGACTGGTGCACCCCATGGTGAAGCACTTGGGCGTATAAACCCTTTATCCAGATTCTCCTGTAGTTGTTTCTTCGGATCTTCAATATCAACAACAACCATTATATATGGAGTCTTGGATATTGGTAATGACCCAGGTATAAGTTCAATTGAGAACTCAACATCTCTTCTAGGAGGAAGACCAGACAGTTCCTCGGGAAACACTTCCGCGAATTCCCTCACAATAGGCATTTCTTCAAGGATGGTTTCTTCTTTGGACTCAATCATCTGAGCCAGATACGCGTGCTCATAGGGCAGTAATATCCATGCTTGAGATGATGGAGCTAAAGGAGATTCATCTTCCTCCTGAAACTTGTAAATAATCGGGGGTCGATTCTCCATATGGAGTGTGATTTCCCTCTCCCGACAATTTATGTTGTATCTATATAAGGAAAGCCAATCCATGCCAAGAATTGCATCAAATTCCACCAAAGGGAGTATGATGAGGTTTGCTGGGAAATTAAATCGACAGATTATAACAGGGGAAGACTTATATTCATGGGATGCAATGATTTCCCCATTTTCCATACTCACCGACATCTTTACTTCCATGATTTGTGGTGGTGCTGGGATTATTCTACTAAACTTTCGAGATATAAAAGAATGCGTAGAACCTGAATCAAAAAATACGTTCACTATTCTTGAATGAATAACTAGCATATCTGTCACCACTTCGTTGTCGGGGTTCACTTCGGCAGAAGTGATGAAAAAATCTCTTCCTTGCTGTCTTGGAGGTTGTTGGTTGCCTCCGATAACCCTTGGATTAGGGCACTGATTTGAAAAATGACCCGGTTCTTTGCATTTATATCATTGAACAACGCATTGAGGTTCGAACGGAGTGTTCCCCTCCTCTGTCATAGTCGCGGGTCCTTATTACCGACAGTTAATAGCTAGGTTCCCTTCTCTTCCACACCTGAAGCATTTTCTCGTCCCCTTAAGGAAATTTCTAGGGTGCTTCTTTCTGCACTTTTGGCAAGTGGGGTGCTAGAACTTCTTAGCACCATTGGATTTATCCATGGGACCACCAGCATTGAAGTCCACCTTACTCTTCTTGTCCCCATGATACCCCTGTGATTCCTTGATATCCATTTCGACATTGAGGGCACATCAGACAATTTCCTTATAGCTGTCGAAGTCACAGATTGCTAATGATTTCCGCAATCTAGGCTTCAGCCCACCAAAGAAGCGGTCAACCTTGCATTCGGGGGTAACGACAAAGCCGGAAGCGTATCGTACAAGCCTTGTGAAGTTTGCCTCGTATGCTCCCATAGATTCTTCATTTTTTTGCTTGAGGGAAAGGAAGTACCTTTCCATCTTAAGACGGAGGGTGAGCAGAAAATATTTATCGAAAAACATCTTCCGGAATTCCTTCCATTCCAAAGCCTCGATCTCCTCCTCAGGCTTCGTATTTTTGATCAATGTCCACCATTGATCAGCTTCACCCTCCATACAATAATCCGCCAGGAGAACCTTCTCTTGTTCAGAACATTGGAGGATGGAGAATATCTTTTCAATGGAGTTGATCAATCGTTCAGCGATTGTGGGATCAGATGATCCACTAAAAATTAGAGGCCTTTGCCTCATGAATCTCTCGATAGTGACTTGTTCCTTCTTAGGGGGGTTTGGACATTCCTCTTGACCCGTGTTTCTATTCAAAACTTGAGTTAGCTGAGAGAGAAGCGTGACAACTTTCGCGATTCCCGCTCCCATTGGATTGGGCATCTCATTAGTACAATCATCACACTGATCTTCACAACGGTTGTTAGCCCGAGTCCTCCTATTACCGGCTATTGGCTGGAATAAAAGGAAAGTTAGGGGTAACACATAAAGGGTAATCCAAAGACAAAATTTGATGACTTATAAATAAACTTTTATTTCCTTAACTCATGAGTCTATAGGATTCAATCTAGGCTTTTCATGATCTACTTTCTAACAAATATTCTTAGGGGAATTTTTCCCTTAATAAGGGTTCATACCAAGATTGTGAATTTATCAAAACATATCCCTCGAGAGTGTCGTAACAAAGAGTTCATCAAGACCCGTTGTCGTGCACCAGTTCCCATTCGAGTCTAGCTCAAAGCGGTGTTTTCGGGTTTTACCCCTAGGATACATCTGTGCCAGAGCCGCCTCTACCTGCTCGTATCCAGACAGGGATGTATTTGTTTGATAAACCACTTACTTAGTATTTACCATAACTTAGGGATGTTTTTATTATACTTAGTCTTGTATCCAAGGCTTTACTAGGGTTTCCTAATCCCAAAAATAACTAAACCTATCCTCTGATACCAACTATGACAACCCTGCTTTTTATTACAACTTAAACATGATTCATTACATAAAACTTCACTTGATACAACAAATAAGATCGAGAGGTTTAGTGTCTTTGGGGCTTAGGATCATTACATAAAAACTTAAAACATGAAATACAACATTTTTATTGAAAACTTCCTTTACATGACCACTACATTCCCCCGTATTTAGCATTGCATGGGATAACCTGAGGGCATGCATAAGAAAAGGGTGAGCTATAAAGCCCAGTAAGGGAGTACACATGGAATAACATGAGGAGTACAATACATGTTAGACAATAGGAATATCAATAGAGCATAAAAGAAACATGAACATAAAGGCATGATAAAGCATGATAATCATAACATGGAAATGTGGAAACAACACTTAACATGGATTTAACATGAGCCAAGTCTCATTGCACATAAAGCATGAGTAAACCCTCATTGCACATGAAGCATGAGTAAACCCTCGTTGCACTTGAATTAGCATGAGTCAACACTCATTTCACATGATGTATCATGATACTATACTTTACCCAATGCATTAGAGTGCTATAAGGGCGCACCCTTCTTAAACATTTCATTTCATGCATAAGTGTGCCACATGGATCATAAAACATGGATTCATAAAACATAATCATTTATTCCACGATAAAGGAATGTGGAATTAATACATGAAACTTTATAATCAATAAGTAAATGTGCATAAATTTGAATACCCTTGATGGAGAAATGGGCATGGTATTCACTACACAATGACATTGGCTTAGAAAATCGGTGCGATTTCGGCAGCGTAACGGCGTGACATAAGAATTCATAAAAATGGTTGATGAGAGAGAAATGGGTTCCTCATCATATTTACATGTAATGGACAGTAAGTAGGTAAAATAGATACATGTCCCAACAATTTTAATGGAATTTAGATTCATGATACAAATGTATTGCTTAAATGTAAAAGAGGAGAGAGAAGTTCCTTTCGGAATTTCGGCATAGTAACGGGTGTACATGGGAGGCATTTAATGAGAGAGAAAGGGGTCTCCCATCATTAAAAAAATAAGAGGGAAGTATGGGGGATTTTTGAAACCATACCTCAACATTCATAATTGAAATTAAAAGGTAAATACAACTTAAAGAAAATTGACAAAAAAGAGAAAGGAAGAAAAAACCCTTACTTGGAAGTGTGCTTCCAAAGGCTAGAGAGAGGCTTGTGAGAGGCTTCTTGGGAGCTTGGGGAACCTTGGGAGGATTATAGAGAGAGTAGGGTAGAGGTTGGACGAACTCCAAGGGATTTTAGTGAGGAGGAAGTGGGAGCTTGGGTGGGTTTATATAGGAAAGGTGAGAGAATTCTTTATTATTTAGGTTTGGGACCCCTTATATTAAAATAATCCAAACCACAAACCATCCCATGGTATTTACCCATGGTTTCTGGAAAAGGAAAGAGGAAAAAAATATTTTACAAGGACAAGGTCCGAAATTATTAAAAAATTAGGTTTGCTTATGTGGAGGTGAGTCACACTCCCATGGAAATTAATTAAAAAAGGCAAAGTGTTGAATAAGTCTTGAGGGGTTCATTAATGCTTTGAAAAGTAAGTCAAAAAAACCCAAAATCACATTATTTTAATGATAAAACATATATTGGCCGAACATAAGGATTATGGTATTTTATTACATCACCATTGGGTCATTATGATGTCATAAAACACATTATATAATTAAATGGTATTTAATTTTTACCCAAAAATTTGACTGTCTCAGAAAATTATGAAAAATTCACCGTTGGATAATTTCGATGTCCTGATTCCAGAAATGAAATTTATTTTATCTAAAAAAAAATTCTAAATATGTTAATTTTCACTTTTAAAATAAAAACCAACATTTATCGAAAATTCCCGGGTTTTGACAGAAATGGCTTTCAAACCTTAATAAAAATTTTAATTACATTCATAAATTTATATGATCATTTATATTTAATAAAAATTAATTTAATATTAATAATAATATTTTATTAAAATATTATTTAATTAAAAAATCCCTTAATTTAATAAAATAGATTTCTTAATTAAATAATAATTAAAAACACCATTTGTACTTTAAAAACTATTTACAATGTATCAAAAATGACTAGAAATTATATTCATTATTATATACAAAAAAAATAATGTACATGAACACAGTACTACTTATTTGTTACATAACCCCTTAAAACAGCCGCATAAGACCTAAGGGTAAGGTGTGAAATGGTGACAGAATCTTGGGGCGGCTCGGATAACATCACTCGAGTGATAAATTCAATCAACTTCCACTTTTCCCGTAGACGGTCACATTCGAGCTTGACATAATGAAGCTCAGCTTGGGCTTGGTCAAGGGTGAAGCCCAAAGACGCCACCTCTTTTCCGAGCTCCGACAAATGGGCTTCGTATGGGGCAATTCTTCTGGATGAGGCCATCGCTTCCTTTGTCTGAGTAAAAATTGGGTTCGTTAAAGCATTACATTTATACTAATCATGTGATCAATGTTCAACGGATATATTAACAACGGTCAAAATTCTTAACATGAAACCAAAGAAGTTGACATCTTATAAAAACATTTTTCATAAAGAGACATTTAACTGGATCAAGAGGGATTTTCCATTAATGAAACTTTGGGTCGTTACAATATATATATTCATACATTTTTTTATTCATATATTTATATAATTTTTTAAAATACATTTTTAAAATATATCTTTGTGTGTGTGTGATATATATATATATATACTTATATTTATTTAAATATATTATATATTAATATTCATTTATATATATTATAATATAAATATAAATATATATCTATTTATTAATACACTCATATGTATATATAAACATTATATATACATTTGTATAAGTATATATATATATATATATTTATAATGTAAAAAAGGTTATGTATTGTTTTAAATAAAATGGATAATAATTAATTCCATATAATTTATATAATTATTTTTAAATACATTTTTAAAATATTTATATATATTTTATATTTAGTTATAGATTTTATACACTACATAAAAATTTATATGTCTATATATTTACATATATATATTGATACATATTCACATATAATTGTATATTTAGATATAATTTTTTATAATGTGTTTATAAATATTTAATATAAATATGATTATATAATGTATTTAATGATAATGATATATTTATAAAAATACATTTATATATGATATATTTACACAATATTGACACACACACACATAAGAATATATTTACACACACATGTACACATTTATATTTTTCACATACACGCATAAATATTTACATATATGTATTTATTTACATATATTAAGACACATAAATATTTTTTTTTATTGACACACACATATTTATATATAAACATTACTTCTATATTTATATATATTAATGCATTTTTATAAGGTAAATAAAAGGATATTTTCTTATTTTAAATAAAATGAATAATAAAAAATTATTTCCATATGGTTTATATATTTAAAAATAAATTCTTATGTAAATATGTTTAAATATTTATTTGTACAATTGATTTATTATATGAAAATATAATCAAACATGCATATATTTAATTATAATTAAAACTACAATATCAAAAATGATAAAATTTCAAAACCATAATATCTATATGAATGTAAGACTTGTGAATAAATTTAGTATCCACTAAAAAAGTACAAGAAAACACTCAAGTAAAGCTGAAATCTCATCTAATATTAACAAATTAGGGTATCCCAACTAAAAACTCAGTTTTAGAGGCATTCTTGGCCTTTTTTACCTTTAAAAAACAATGACTAGAGTCCTCCCCCAATCAACATGGTGTAGATCTCTTTGCAAATTTTGATTTTATATGTGTTAGAGCTCAAACAGACACCCGAATCAAAAGTTATATTTGTTTGAAGTTCCAGTCATATTTTCAACTTATCTTAGATACTTTATTAGTTTATTGAATTTTTATGACATCCAATTATTATTAAATGAAAATTACGCGATAATAATTAGAAAATTATCAATTAATATATATTTTTAATTATTTTATAGGTCATTTTTCACTAAATATCTTATATATTAAGTGTAAATACATATTTAGTCTTCTATAAATCATATTTAATAAAATATATTATATTTATATATTAATATATTATTTTTAATGATATAACCTATCAACTCTAGAAAAAATCGTTGATAAATGATACTTTTTATCAGTACTAAAATAAAAGTGATGATAAATGACAACTTTTATCAATGTTTTTATTCTAGCACAGATGAAAGGACCCTTTATGATCATTTTTTATAGTGCTGATAAAAGTACCCTTTATTAATATTTTTTAGAATTGATAAAGACCATGTTTATCAGTGCTAGTAAAAAAATACCGATAAATAGGACTTTTATCAATGCTATTTTAACACTGATAAATGACATCTTTTATCAGTGCTAAAAAAGAACTGATAAATGGAGTATTTTATCAGCATTTTTTTACTAGTACTGATAAATTCTAGGGCTGGATAAACCCAAATATGTAGTAGTGATTATTCTATCATAGGAATAATTCTAGTTCACAAAAGAGGTGTTGCACAATATGATTGTTTAATGTGGATTTACTATCTGTAATGAGTCATTTAATTTTTATCTATATTAATTATACAATTCCAAAACTTTAATCATAACATAAAATCTTCATTACTGTAATTTTTATCCAATAATAACATAAATATAATAAGTTAGAAAGATTATGATATTTATAAAATAGCACTATCCATGTAGGTGGTTAAATTTTCCATTAAATGAACATTTCTAAAAGAAATGTTGAATAAAATTAATTAACATTTTGTGTTAATATTCATATTAAAAATGTAACATAACATTTATTTAATGTTCTTCTAACAATTAGTTATATTAAGAAAAGTTAGTAACATCATGGAAAGTGAAATAGTTTTCATAATAAAATTCTACCTATTCTTTGAGATTACTCCTTTGTTAGATGAATTATGATTCAAAGGAATGAATTTTTTTATGAGAGGAATGTTCCCAATGTCTATAAGAGGATTATGAAAAATTATTTCAAAATATTTTAAAAAATGGAAGGAATTTTATAAGTGAGAATGAGTGGTGGAGAAGTTTATTTATAGGTGAAGGAGGGTGAATGTTTTGAATAAAAATTTAAATAAATAATTATTTTTGGATTAAAACTAATAATGGTGATTGATTTTCTAATTCAATTAGTAATATTCTTGTGACTAAATTGTAAATGATATATTTAAATATTCATCTAACTTCTAGAAACCCCAAAATTCATCCATACATCACCATTACACATTACTATTTATATGATATTTCACTATTTAATATTTTATGTTGTTAATCATTAAAAAATGTATACTCTACCCCTTACCTGATTTCAATGTCCTGTTTTTTTAAAGAAAACAATTTTTCAAATTAAAATTTTAAATTATGTAAAATAAATATTTAAATTTAATATATAAATTATGGTTTCACAAGGGATGGTAAGACATACTACAAGAAAAATTATACCATGTTACTTTCTTTAAATTACTTTAATTAATTATTTTAGATATACATTTATGGTATTTGGAAATAAGGATTTTCATATTATATCAATGATATGCATTTTCTTATATTATTACCCCAAAGGTTACCTCCAATAGTCACTGTAATGACCCAATATTTTTCAGACTATTACTTTTCATCTTTTGGGTGTTGGAACTGTTTGGAAAAGGTTAGAGGATGGAATATGGGGTTGGAGTTGAAATTTCACCTAAATTTGTGCATTGTAGCATGGATTAGTGAATCATGCCATAAAGAATTGGCCAGAGTAGAGGTTTTTTGTAGTCTAGAGTGCCACACCATGGGGAGTTAGGATGGGATGTGTTTTTCATGTTGCACTATGGGGGTGAGGTTTTAGTGTTGTGTTGTCTTGGGGTTCAAGGATGGTTGTGGCACGATGCATTACATTACATCATGAAGTGTCCCAGGGAGTTTTAGTTTAATCATAGGTGATATGGATTGTGTCATGGAACCTTTTGAATTAGTCTTATGTTGGTCTGGTCATAGCATGAAGGGTTTGTTTATAGTGTGACTGCCTATGAATTATTTTTATATAGAGGGTCCCTTAGTTTATTTTTACGTGAGGTCTTATGAATTAATCTTATGTGAGGATTATTATCGTGAAAACCTTCTATCTACGACTTTGAGTCATGGGTGGTTGATTTCTTATGTTCTTCTTTCCTTGGTATGTTTCACAATAATTCTATTTTTCTCCTCACGGTTTGGCTTATGATGCAATGGGTTTGAATAGAGAGGGAAAAGGATCATGTTGTGATCCTTAGGCATTCGAGCATTGAGGTATAGACTATCATGACCCACCTTCCTCAATATGTGGGAAGGGACAACAAAGTACCACACCCTTCCTTCTTCAAAATTAAGGAGAGATAATGACCCCTGAGTCCTTCCTTCATAGGCCCCAGAGTGGCGACTAGCACCAAGGGTATAGAATCTCACACAAAAGAGAAGGAATTACCCTTTTTAATGAAAACAGAATTAGGAGATAAGATGGTAAAAATCCCAAAATAACACCATACATTTATATAAATGAAACCAAAATCCAACCCATGAATGATTTAAACATAAGATGCGACAAAAGTACAACCAAAGAACCAAAGAAAGTATGAAAAGAAGGAGACTAACTAGTAGCACAACAATTATCCCGATGCCTGAGCTAGTAAACTCCAGCACAATCCTCAAAGTACTCCTAGAAACCTAAAAATAATTTTACAGACATAGGGTGAGTATACAAGTATACCCAGTAGGAAAACTAAATCCACCCGTGCACAAGTGGGGGAACATACTAATGCCCCTATGAGAAAATAGTAGAACCTCAAAGCACCTCCCAAGGAGTACTAACCAGCCTGGCCTCACCAAGTCACACTCACTAAATAACGAAACTCAAGTAAAGTAGTAGTATAAGAACATTGACATGTGGGTACCCTACACCACTTTCCCACTGGTTAACTGATCATTCCTAATGACTAACGTCTTGACACTACCACTCTTCAAAAATTCATTCCCACTGCCACAACCCGCTCGCACACACCTAGGCCTCAAACCACACACAAATCCTACCTGAAAACACCTGGGCCACAACCACACCACACATCTTTCCCGCAGACACGTGGGCCACAACAACCATGCCTCTCGCCCGAAGACACTTGGGCCTCATCCCAAAGACATTTGGGAAAACAAACCTGGCCTGTAAACACCTATTCCCCTCACCCACACCACAACCTGCCTAAAAGATCTTGGGATATAGTAAACCTTAATCCATTATAGTCTTCCCGAATACACTCAAGTGGTAAGAATCGAAAGAGGGTGTGAGGAATAAAGTCATTAACAAGCCATCCATCCTCCCACCGAGATGTTGGGAAAGATACCCTCCCCCATGAAATGAGAGTGTTCAGTACATGGTGCTCAACAAGGGTGGGGTGCATATAGAAATCACAAGGAACTACAATTTATATATATATATAAGTAATCAGACACTTAACCTAACCTATGGTTTCAAACAAGAAACCAACCCACACAGAACCACATTTTCCACTACCCCTATGTGCACAACCACACAAATAGCCTCAACCAGAGCATAAACCCAACCCATTTTTCATTTAACCATTTTATATTCATTAATTAAGGGGTTCACATTAATTTATTCTAGAACTACCTGGGGAAACTACCAAGCACAACATCTGAAACCCTTATCAGAAGGAAAAGGGCCTAATTAACTAAACACACAACAACCAACCCACTTCGTTCTTCTATACTGCCAACATTGAATAAGGGAAGAGGGACCAAGGTAAATCATTTCCATTTTAACACCCATTCATAAAAACAATAGAGAACAACCAACTTGTAGTCTCATTTCACACCCCCCTTCTTCCTATACACTCATTATACCATTGACAACTATCATTCTTCAAAGTTATCCTGCTTAATTACTCGCTCGTAACCAAACCTGGCATCCCCGTTGTACAACAACACCACACTCGGCACACATATAAACATGAAAACATGACAACCCAATCCTACAACCCCACTGCCCAAACATTTCCCAGATGAAATCCCACTTCATAACAAGTCCATCCACATTGCAGTCTCATTGCCCAACATCAATCAATGACCACAACACAAAACAAAGGCAGTCCCATTGCCTACAAGTTCATACATTCCACAATCAATTAGTATCTCAACCTGAGATTCTATCACACCTCATGTACCACCCCATACACAAATCCCACAATAACCACTGTTAAACCACAACCCTGTTGCACACACATACCACACCCTTCTCACAGAACTGACCCATCTATCCACCCCATGTACCCGTAACAAGGTTACCAATAACAACTTCACACAACCACATGAATCATGAAACCCAAACAAACATAGCACACAACCACACCTATCAAATAGGATATATTTGTATTTGGTAAACACTGTTCTTTATGTCTACTTTGATAAACAAGTGTGATCACACAAGGGTATTCATCCCGAGGCATCCATTTCAATTGACCAAGTATACATTATTAAGAAGATTTCATGTTACAACCATTTATCAAGCATCACAATAGAAATAGAACATTACCAGTGTTCAAGTAAATACCACCAACAAACATGATTTTTAGAAGGAATATAACCATAATAGATCACATCATCAAGAAAGATAACAAATAAAATAAACAACACAACATCAATATCTCCCTCGTCCCCCATTTATTACTTCTTATTATATTTTTTAAATTTGGATTCATCTGTTCTCATAAAGAAACATTACTACACCCACCCCACATGATACAAAAATAAAGAGAGGCAGAAGAAGCCCTACTTAAAACAACAAGCTACCAAAACTCCTCTTTGTGCCAAAATATGGGATCACATGAGCAGTAGGAAACTCCAAGAAAACTTAGTAGGAGGGGGGATCTAGAATATGTGCACGACTCGTCTAGATAGGAAGGTTTTAGGTGCACCAAGAGGGAATGGAAAACACACCAGGAAGGGAAGATCTCGGCTTTGAAGATCCAAATCCTATATTAAAGGAAGAATGGTTTCAAAGTCCATTAATGTGGGATCATGGTCAAGATCACGTGATTTGAGTATCTCAAAGTTACCTAAGTGTTAGGATATTTAAGATATACTTAATAGCCTTTAAAACACCCTTAAAATGCCCAAAAAAGGCTTTAAACTCAGTTTATGTCAAATAAAATGTAAAAGGTGTGAATCTGGAAAAACTTGGGAAACTGGAAAATTGGAAAAGGGTGAGACACTGTTTCAGTGCCATCATCACGGTGCCATCATTTCGATGTTCCATCTTCCTAGTGTCACCATTTCAGTGCCACTATTATAGCGCCATTGTTTCAGTGTTCCACTGTTAGGGTGTCACTGTCTCGGTGTGCCACCATCTCAGTGTGCCACAGTCATGGTGCCACCGTTTTGGTGAAACCGTTTGGTGAAACTGGATTTTTTTGGAAAACTACATAAACAAACCACTGTGACCCCCAAGAACACCACAAGTGCTAGATTTTCACAAAGGTATGGCCCAAGGAATCTAGGTCATTACATTAGATACCTCTCAAACTATTTTCATTCCTGATAATTTAAAACCAAACTCAGAAAAAATAGGGGTTCGAACAACCACTCTGTAAGATACCTATCAGGGACAAACTACCTTGTATTATTAAAAAACTTGAGTGAAAACCCTGATATCCAAGGACACCTCCTTGACATATTTCTCCTGAACAACTTTTCAAACACTAAGGCCCCACTGCCTGGACATATGGATTAGGGAATTCCTTCCTCCATGTCAAGATACTATCCACTTTGGGTGGAAATGACTTGCCTTCATAGGTTCAATTGCATCCGCATTAATGCATCTTGATTAGGGACCATGTCATTCCCTCCCCACAGTCAGTACTTTTCACACACATTCAGAGAACAGGGAAACAACTCATATTACAGAAAACGAGGTCAAGCATTACATCATAAGAAAAGTACAAAGAAAGACACAAGAGAAAAACTCATAACAGCTCTGGGTACTGGGAACACATTTGTGACTCTTGCTCCTAAGTACTCTCCTCAAGGCCACCATGCCTCCATAACACATGAACCAAAGGAATGGTCCATCCACGAAGCGCCTTCTCATCGTGATCCTAGATTCTTACTGGTCGCTCCATAAACCTCGTGTCATCCTCGATATCCAACTCTCCCCATTCAATGATGTGAGATTCATTATGTAGATACCAATGAAGATGAGAGACATGGAAGACGCTGTGGATCCTCTCTAACTATGGTGGAAACGCCAACTGATATGTCACCTCGCCATCTCATCCCAACACCTCGAAAGGTATGATGAAACTGGGAGAAATCTTGCTCCCTATACCAAACCTATGTTACCCATGTCAAGGGGAAACCTTCAAGAAGACATGGTCTTCAACCTAGAACTCCAAAGGTCTCCTCTTATGATCAGCATATGACTTCTGTCGGTCCTGTACTGCCTTCATCCTATCACGGACAAGCCGCACCTTCTCTATCATACTATACACCACGTATGAACTAAGAATAGATACCTCCCCAACTTCAATCCAGCACAAGGGTGAATGACAAGACCTCCCATATATAGATTCGAATAGAGCCATACCGATGGAAGAGTGATAACTATTATTGTAAGCAAACTATACCAAGGGAAAATTTCACACCCAACACTACCACAAAATTGGGCAAGGCATGCGCCTGCCTTTATCAGCGCTAATGGAAAAGCGCTGATAAAGGTCCGGACCTTTATCAGTGCTAACAAAAGCGCTGATAAAGGTCCTCCCCTTTATCAGCGCTAAAAAAGTACTGATAAAGGTTGTATTTATCAGCGATTTTAATTTTAGTGCTGATAAATACACCCTTTATCAGCGCTTTTTACTAGAACTGATAAAGGGTCCCGCGGATTTGTTAGAAACACACGGGTCCTCTTCCTCCTCCCCGCACACAATCAAGCTCTCGCGGAAGCCCTCATCTGTGCCGCCGCCTCCTCCTCCTCCTCCGTGGTCGCCGCCTCCTCCTCTACTTCTCCTCCTCCTCCTCCTCCTCCTCCGGTGCCTCTGCCGCCTCCTCCCTTCCTCAGCCCTGCCTCCGCGCCGCTGCCGCCGGTGCCTCCTCCTCCACCGCGGCCTCCTCCTCCTCCGCCGGTGCCTCCTCCTCCTCCGCCGGTGCCTCCTCCTCCACCGCAGCCTCCTCCTCCACCGCGGCCTCCTCCTCCTCCGTCGGTGCCTCCGCGGACTCCTCCTCCTCCGTGGCCTCCTCCTCCTCCATTGTGCGGTATGCTATGCCCAATAATTGTAATTTGCTTTGTTTTTTGTTTTTGTTATATATTTCAACTATCATGATTTGTGTGAATCAATTTTATTTGAAGTGGGGGGGGGTGCAGGTGCTGCGGGGGTGTAGTGGGTGGGGGGGTGTGCAGGTGGGGGTGTTTAGGTGGGGGAGATGTGCAGTGGGTGAACATGTGTAGGTGGGGTATATAATGGGGGGTCTATTGGGTGTGAGGTTGGGGGTGTACAGGTTGGGGGTGGGGGTGTAATCCACAATAGCCTGCTAATTGCAGATACTCAACTTCCGGTTTTCGATGAAAAATGTTGTTGTTTGAAAAACTCATACATTGTCATCATTTTTTTATAAAATTATGTCATAAATCTATATATTGACTCAATACTAAAAAACATAGAATATAACTATTTTGGATTTAAATCATTTTAAAACCCACTGTGGACTCACAAAAATAGATTTGATTTTTTATAAAACAAAACTAAATTTAAAAGTAATTACACATTAAAAAATATAATTTAAGAAAAATTCAAATATTCCTTGGATAATTGGATAATTTTTTTTAAAAAATATGTATAGAATTTAAAACATCTTTAAATATGAAATTTCATGACAATTAATTTTTTTTACCTATTTCCAATCCATCATGGCTGACCACTCTCCCCACGTACTCCCTTCCAGCCCTAGCATCTCCCTCCTTCTGACCACTTCGATCCACTTCGATCCACTTCGATCCTCTTCAATCCACTTCGATCCTCTTCGATTGTTGCCACCATGATCTCCATTTCATCACCGCTGCCATCCAACGCACCATTTCATTGTACCGGCATCCCCCCTCCCTGTTCTACTTCCAAACTCTAGCCTCTTCCTTCAGCACGGTTCCAATTTCTTCGATCAACTCCACCTTCCTCTGCTCAATTTCACCGCTCCCAGCATCATCCCGACAAGTGATTCATCCTATCAAGGTCACCTTTTGGTTGTTGAAATACGTGAATCATCAGTTGACCCCTCTCCAAATACCGTATCTTCCTCATCCTAAAAGGTGCAATCTTTTTCAATACCATTTTATTTCACTGTCCATAAAACATAGCATTTGCCCGTTTTCTCTTTTCCCATCCAACACTACCATATCTAGTACCATTACCTATAAAATAACACATTATGCATGAGTTCTTAAAAAAATAATAAGCGAGTAGTAAAACTCCCCCGCCTCCTCCTCTGCTCCTGCTCCTCCTCCTCCTCCACCGGCCTCATCCTCCTCCTCCTCCGCTGCCTCCGCCGATGCCTCCTCCTCCTCCGCCGGTGCCGCCGGTGCCTCCGCGGCCTCCTCCTCCTCCGCCGGTGCCTCCGCGGCCTCCTCCACCTCCGCCGTCATGCCGCGGTCACGCCGCGGTCACGCCGCGGTCACGCCGCGGTCACGCCGCGGTCACGCCGCGGTTACGCCGCGGTCACGCCGGTGCCTCCGCGGCCGCGGCCGCCGCCTCCTCCTCCTCCGCTGCGGTCGCCGCCTTCTCCTCTGCTCATGCTCCTCCTCCTCCTCCTCCTCCACCGGCCTCATCCTCCTCCTCCTCCGCTACCTCCGCTGCCTCCGCTGCCTCCGCCCTGCCTCCGCCCTGCCTCTGCGCTGCCGCCGGTGCCTCCTCCTCCACCGCGGCCTCCTCCTCCTCCACCGCGGCCTCCTCCTCCTCCTCCGCTGCCTCCGCTGCCTCCTCCTCCTCACGCCGCAGCTGCCGCCTCTTCCTATGCTCCTGCTCCTCCTCCCCTCCACCGGCCTCATCCTCCTCCTCCTCCGCTGCCTTCACTGCCTCCGCCCTGCCTCCGCGCTGCCGCCGGTGCCTCTGGTGCCTCCTCCTCCACTGTGGTCTCCTCCTCCTCCGCCGATGCCTCCTCCTCCTCCGCCAGTGCCGCCAGTGCCTCCACGTCTCCTCCTCCTCCACAGTCACGCCGCGGTCATGCCGCGGTCTCGCCGCGGTCACGCCGCGGTCACGCCGCGGTCACGTCGCGGTCACGCCGCGGTCACGCCGGTGCCTCCGCGGCCGCCGCCTCCTCCTACTCCGCCGCGGCCGCCTCCTCCTCCTCTGCTCCTTCTCCTCCTCCTCCGCTGCCTATGCTGCCTCCGCTGCCTCCGCTGCCTGCGCCCTGCCTCCGCCCTGCCTCTGCGCTGCCGCCGGTGCCTCCTCCTCCACCGCGGCCTCCTCCTCCTCCGTCGATGCCTCCTCCTCCTCCGCCAGTGCCGCCGGTGCCTCCGCGGCCGCCTCCTCCTCCGCGGTCACACCGCGGTCACGCCGGTGCCTCTGCGACCGCCGCCTCCTCCTCCTCCTCCGCCGCGGCGTGACCGCGGTCTTGCCGGTGCCTCTGCGGAGGAGGAGGAGGATGAGGCCGGTGGAGGGGAGGAGGAGCAGGAGCAGAGGAGGAGACGGCGGCTGCGGCCGAGGAGGAGGAGGCGGCAGCCGCAAAGGCACCGGCGTGACTGCGGCGTGACCGCGGCGTGACCGCAGAGGAGGAGGCGGCAGCGGAGGCACCGGCGGCACCGGCGGAGGAGAGGGAGGCATCGGCGGAGGAGGAGGAGGCGGCCGCAGAGGCACCGGCGTGACCGCGGTCACGCCGCGGTGGAGGAGGAGGAGGCAGCGGCCGCAGAGGCACTGGCGTGACCGCGGCGTGACTACGGCGTGACCGCGGTGTGACCGCGGCGTGACCGCGGAGGAGGAGGAGGCCGCGGAGGCACCGGCGGCACCGACATAGGAGGAGGATGCATCGGCGGAGGAGGAGGAGGCCGCGGTGGAGGAGGAGGCACCGGCGGCAGCGCAGAGGCAGGGCGGAGGCAGGGCGGAGGTAGGGCGGAGGCAGCGGAGGTAGCGGAGGCAGCGGAGGTAGCGGAGGAGGAGGAGGATGAGGTCGGTGGAGGAGGAGGAGGAGGAGCAGGAGCAGAGGAGGAGGCAACGGCCGTAGCGGAGTAGGAGGAGGCGGCGGCCGCGGAGGCACCGGCATGACCGCGGCGTGACCGCGGAGGAGGAGGAGACTTGGAGGCACTGGTGGCATCGGAGGAGGCATCAGCGGAGGAGGAGGAGTCCGCGGTGGAGGAGGAGGCACCGGAGGAACCGACGGCAGCGTGGAGGCAGGGCGGAGGCAGGGTGGAGGCAGCGAAGGCAGCGGAGGAGGAGGAGGATGAGTCCGGTGGAGGGGAGGAGGAGCAGGAGCAGAGGAAGAGGCGGCGGCCGCGGCGTGAGGAGGAGGAGGCAGCGGAGGCAGCGGAGGAGGAGGAGGAGGAGGCCGCGGTGGAGGAGGAGGAGGCCGCGGTGGAGGAGGAGGCACCGGCGGCAGCGCAGAGGCAGGGCGGAGGCAGGGCGGAGGCAGTGGAGGCAGCGGAGGCAGCGGAGGAAGCGGAGGAGGAGGAGGATGAGGCTGGTGGAGGAGGAGGAGGAGGAGCAGGAGTAGAGGAGGAGGAGGCGGTCGTGGCGGAGGAGGAGGAGGAGGCAGCCGCGGAGGCACCGGCGTGACCCTGGCGTGACCGCGGCGTGACCGCGGCGTGACCGCAGTGTGACCGCGGCGTGACTGCGGCTTGACCGCGGCGTGACCACGGCGTGACGGCGGAGGAGGAGGAGGCCGCGGAGGCACCGACGGAGGAGGAGGAGGCCGCGGAGGCACCGGAGGCACCGTCGGAGGAGGAGGAGGTATCAGCGGAGGCATCGGAGGAGGAGGAGGATGAGGCCGGTGGAGGAGGAGGAGGAGGAGCAGGAGCAGAGGAGGAGGCGGAGGAGTTTTACTACTCGCTTATTATATTTTTAAGAATACATGCATAATGTGTTATTTTATAGGTAATGGTACTGGATATGGTAGTGTTGGATGGGAAAAGAGAAAACGGGCGAATGCTATGTTTTATGGACAGTGAAATAAAATGGTATTGAAAAAGATCGCAACTTTTAGGATGAGGAAGATACGGTATTTGGAGAGGGGTCAACTGATGATTCACGTATTTCAACAACCAAAAGGTGACCTTGATAGGATGAATCACTTGTCGGGATGATGCTGGGAGCGGTGAAATTGAGCGGAGGAAGGTGGCGTTGATCGAAGAAATTAGAACCGTGCTGAAGGAAGAGGCTAGAGTTTGGATGTAGAACAGGGAGGGGGGATTCCGGTACAATGAAATGGTGCGTTGGATGGCGGCGGCGATGAAATGGAGATCATGGTGGCGACAATAGAAGAGGATCTAAGTGGATCGAAGAGGATCGAAGTGGATCGAAGTGGATCGAAGTGGTCAGAAGGAGGGAGATGCTAGGGTTGGAAGGGAGTACGTGGGGAGAGTGGTCAGCCATGACGGATTGGAAATAGGTAAAAAAAATTAATTGTCATGAAATTTCATATTTAAAGATGTTTTAAATTCTATACATATTTTTTAAAAAAAATTATCCAATTATCCAAGGAATATTTGAATTTTTCTTAAATTATATTTTTTAATGTGTAATTACTTTTAAATTTAGTTTTGTTTTATAAAAAATCAAATCTATTTTCGTGAGTCCACATTGGGTTTTAAAATGATTTAAAGCCAAAATAGTTATATTGTAAGTTTTTTAGTATTGAGTCAATATATAGATTTATGAAATAATTTTATAAAAAAATGATGACAATGTATGAGTTTTTCAAACAACAACATTGTTCATCGAAAACCGGAAGTTGAGTATCTGCAATTAGCGGGCTATTGTGGATTACACCCCCCCCCCACCCCCAACCTGTACACCCCCAACCTCACACCCAATAGACCCCCCATTATACGCCCCACCTACACATGTTCACCCACTGCACATCTCCCCCACCTAAACACCCCCACCTGCACACCCCCCCACCCACTACACCCCCACAGCACCTGCACCCCCCCCCACTTCAAATAAAATCGATTCACACAAATCATGATAGTTGAAATATAGAACAAAAACAAAAAACAAATCAAATTACAATTATTGGGCATAGCATACCGCACAATGGAGGAGGAGGAGGCCGCGGAGGAGGAGGAGGCCGCAGAGGCACCGGCGGAGGAGGAGGAGGCCGCGGTGGAGGAGGAGGCCGTGGTGGAGGAGGAGGCACCGGCAGAGGAGGAGGAGGCACCGGAGGAGGAGAAGGAGGACGCGGTGGAGGAGGAGGCACCTGCGGCAGCGGCGCGGAGGCAGGGCTGAGGTAGGGCGGAGGCGGCGGAGGCACCTGAGGAGGAGGAGGAGGAGGAGAAGCAGAGGAGGAGGCGGCGGCCGCGGCGGAGGAGGAGGAGGCGGCGGCAGCGGCGCAGACGAGGGATTCCGCGAGAGCTTGATTGTGTGCGGGGAGGAGGAAGAGGACCCGTGGGTTTTTAACAAATCCGCGGGACCCTTTATCAGCACTAGTAAAAAGTGCTGATAAAGGGTGTATTTATCAGCGCTAAAATTAAAATCGCTGATAAATACAGCCTTTATCAGCGCTAACAAAAGCGCTGATAAAGGTCCGGCCCTTTATCAGGGCTTTTCCGTTAGCGCTGATAAAGGCAGGCGCATGCCTTGCCCAGTTTTATGGTAGTGCATGAACTCAAAGTGCCCATACGTGCACTTGAAAGTAGTCTTCAGGATGTTACCCTTCTTCACCCTCAACTGGTGATATCCAAACCGCATATCAATCTTTGAGAACCAACCTTCTCCCCTTAACCGGTCGTTCTCGGGAGAGGGTAATAGTTCTTGATTGTTACCTGATTCAGTCTTTGGTAGTCTATGTACAACCTCATGCCACCATATACCTTCTTCGTGAACAAGACTAAAGCACCCCATGGTGACACACTTAGCCGAATAAAACCCCTTTTCATCAGGTCTTCAACTTGAATCTTCAACTCCTGCAACTCAGAAGGCACCATCTGATAGAGAGCTATCGAAATCAGATGGGTATAGGTTTGAAAGTCTAATCCGAACTTAACGTCACATTGAGGGGGAGAGTCACAACCTCTTCAAGGAAAACATCCAAGAACTCCCTGAAAACTCCCAAAACCACCACCATCTTGGCACCTGTCAACCCCTCTGACAGCTTGGCTAACACAGAAAGAAGAGGCTCCACACGCCGGCTCCCACCTGACATCTTCGCTCGCCAACAAAAGCTACACATTGATCATCCATATCTAAAAACACAAATCTCATCTAGAAGTAGTCAATAATGTAATTCATAGTGAACAACCAATTGATGCCATGTATGAAATCATATGGATTCATTTGTAGTAGAAGAAGATCCCCACTGGACTAATGTGGCCCCAACATCAGTCTACATCCCCGAAAAACATCAAACAGACTGGTCTGACCCCCAACTAGCATGCTCAACACCAGGGGAATAAAAAGTCTCTATATGTCTATTCCCAAGGAATGGGATAGATTAGGTGCAACAAAGAAGTGTGAATCTCTTAAATCAAACAAATCACAAGCAAGAGTGCTAAACAAACTGATTGTACCTAGAACAACCTCTGGCCCCACTGAAACTGCTACCTCAGCGGCGTGCAACTAACCACACCCAACTCATATTGACCTCTATTTTTGACCACCTCACTGAACATTCCCTAGTCGAGTTCCCTAAGGATCAACCTGAGGTTGGCCTCCTCCAGCACTGTCTACCCTCAGTGGAGCGGGAGCCCGCTGCCCCTGCTATTGGAAATGTCTGACCGACAACTATTACTACTGAGGTGGGCATTGAACTTTCCCACCACCACCATACTAATCTTGAATTGGGAACTGGATTCAAAGATTTCCATGGACTCCACAGACAAAGAACCTCTGTCTTGGACCCATGGAGAAAGGGTGAGGACAAGTAGATCGGAACAGGAACTACTGAGGCCTACTTCCCACTAGCCGAAACCTAGAAGGTCCTGATGTCAGAGACCTGTTGTTGACTTCCTTCCCCTTAAACAGAATTAGATGGATTCCCTATCACATTACACCTACCTATGAGGGAAACCTATCCACTATATAATCCTTCTTCTAACTTCTAAGTATGTTGGTAGGGTAAAGGGAGTGACGACATACACTACTACAAATAGGGATTTTAAAAACGCTATAAATCGCTTTTAACGGTGATAGAAAAGTGTTGTTAATTGTGGAGAAGATAAGGGGGGGTATACTTTAACAGTTCTTAAAAAGTTATGATAAATGGTTCCCTTTATCCATGCTAAAAAAAGTGCAGATAAAGGTCCCCCTTTATCAGCACTATTTTGAGCGCTGATAAAGGTGTCCTTTATCAGTGCTATTTTGAGCACTGATAAATGCCCAATTTATCAGTACTTAATTAGAGATGATAAAGGCCAAGTTTCCTAGGAAAACCCAGAACTTGAACATCCCCTACACACCTAAGACAACACCTGCACACACAACACAAAACAGAACCTGCACACAAAACAGTTGCACAAAACAACACCTACACACAAACAAAGCATAGAAGAACAAAACAGCGCACACAAGAGTTTCACAAACAATGCTATATACATTTACTTGAAATCATGAATACAAAAAACAAACACTACTATATAAATTTCAAACAATGTTTTATATGGTTACAATTAGAATTATCCAACAAATAGTTAAAAACATTAATGTTTCATCCTTTTTTCATCCATGATCCCCTCTCAAAAATTGTCATCCATGGTATTAGTTTCCGAACAAATCATCCAAACTCAGGAAAAAAATTCCACCTATAGAATAAAACAAATATTATGTTAGTAATGCAATAATGAAATAAATCAAACATTAATATGAAAGAATACATTAATAAAATGACAATTTTTAATAAAAAAGACACATTTGGGTAGGTAGGGGGGCATAAGACTAGATGATACTTGATACCTGTCCTTGATATGGGTAGGTAAGTGGCCATGATAATCTACTAGAGTAATGAAAGGGAAAAAATTCCACAAAGTACAACAATTAATGATTTTGAGATGTTTCTAGGTGTATGGAATTTCCCACTTTCTCTTTATAGCCCTTTTAGAGGAAGGAACTTCAAAATATAACTTGAGGTGCCAAAGGTGGTGTTGATGGAGGCACAAATGGTGTTTCCACCAATGTGGGCCCCCATAGAACCCCATCGTAGTTGGAAGGGGCTGAATATTTTGAATTGGGCATACCCCTATAGATGTGGTGAAGTTGGAAATATAACTTAGCCAACATGGGAACAAACAAGATGATAATTGTACCACCTGCAATCACCTCTACCGTCATTAAGGTGGAGACCATAACTCCACCTTTTTTCTGCATTGTGAATAAGTACCTGCTTAGGTACATTGCTAAGAAGCTTACTAGATTAAGAAGGTGATGGTATTGGGAGGTGACTGACCATCCCTAGTCATTGAATTGACACTCTTAAACTATTTTAAAGTGATAACCCTCTTTTCCATAGGATTCTCATGATGTACAAGCCTTGGGATTCTTATTCATACTAATAAGGATCTCTCACACTAGAAAGAAGAAAAAGTCTCTATTCAATAGAACTTTTATTAGAGGCAACCATAATTTCAGAAGGGAAGGAGAACAGGGGGAAAAGTACAATCGGGAGTCTTTTTTCCCCAAAGGGGTTCCTGTCCAAGACCTGGCCGAATAAAAGAAAGAGAAAATCCTAATGCCACAACCTGTGTGACCCCGCCATTATATAACTGATTCAGATTCCCTTCTCTAACTGCCTCCTCCTACTGCATTTCCATTTTTACCCTTAGGTATTGATCCCACTAACTGCTCCACCTCAACATCATTTGGGAAGCCCACTTCCTCCACACCTAGTAATTTGGTTCTTCCTTGTCTGGAATAAACTATCCAGTCAGAGGGGTTGGCTCTGAGTCGAGAGAGCCCCGTAAATGGTATGGTGCTGGCCAGCAGCAAAAAAAATCATGGTCATGGTTTGCCAATTAATATGCATGTCACCCAAGGTATGTAGCCAAGTAATGCCAAGGATGAGATCCAAGCCGCCAATGTCCAGTACATGAATATAAATAAGGGAGGTGAAGTAACCCATTGTAAGAGGAAGGTTGTGGGAGACCCCCTGAGACCATAATTGGTGGCCATCACCCAATTTGATATGCATTTGGGTAGAAGTATGAATTGGAAGATCCAATAATTTGGCCATCTTTAGGGAAATTTAGTTATGAGAAGCACCACTGTTAATTAAAACCAAAATTGGTATACTAGAAATAGTGGTTACCACCTTCATAGAAGAACAGTCAGTAGTATGAGGGATCGTCTCAGAGTATGAGGAATCCAAGCTATGATATGCTAACACTGTGCATTCAGCTTCAATTGGAGGGTCAGGGGGATAGAAGTGTCTGGGAAAGGAGATAAATCGGTCATGGATTCTTCATCCTCTCCTAACAAAAGAACCCACATCTTAGGATCGGAACATTTATGCATTGGTGAATAAGGAAGCCCACAGTGGAAATAGAGGCCCTTCTTACAGTGATCCTCCCATTCTTGAGGTGTCAAATGCTTAACAGTGTGGGTAGTGGAGGAGGGATATGGGAGGATTGATCTGTTACCGCATCCAACTATTGTTCCACAATATCCATTCAAGATTAATGGAAAGTTTCCATGGAAAGTGATAGCAATAGAGGAGGTTGGCTAGATAAGAGAAGAAGACAGAAACTGACACGTCGAAAGGGGGGAAATAATGGTAGTCTGGACCAAGATGATAAGGATATATCAAACTAGAAATAATAAAAAGGCTCTATTCAATAGAACTTTCATTAGAGGCAACCGGAATTTCAGAAGGGGGTGATAATAGGGGAAGAAAGTAAAATTGGGAGTCCTTTTTCCCCAAAGCGGTTCCCACCCAAGCCCTGGCCAAATAACAGAAATAGAAAAGCCTAATTCCACAACCTGTGTGACCCCACCATTATATAACTGATTCAGATTCCCTCCTCTAACTGCCTCCTCCTACTGCATTTCCGTTTGTACCCTTAGGTACTGCTCCCACTAACTGCTTCACCTCAGCATCACGTGGGCAGAACACTTCCTCCACACCTTGTTCTTTGGTTCTTCCTCATCTGGAATAAATTTTCCAGTCAGCGGGGTTGGGTCGGGCTCTATCACAGACACTCATGTCGAGTCTTCTTGATGAACAAGTCAGCCTAGTTCTTGAAGGGGATGTCAATCCCTGGATATGGGTCCTTCCCAAGGGATGTTCTGGACTGATTGATGAGATCATTTATAATGGGAGGATTCTATTCCATGTCATCTCGATTATATGGGGGATGGATTTACTCATCATACTTGTCTCCTAAAATCATCGCACCATATAGAATCTTAATGTCCCATATACTGATGTCGAACTCACCATACATAAAATGAAATGTGTTCATGTATTGACTCTATAAGATGAACAAGTCTGCCATAAGATTTTTTTTCAATAAGTAAGGGTTTGGTAAGCCTAAATAGATTCATAAAATCCTATCTTTTTCATCTCAACCACAAACTCTATGGCAGTACACTGAACTAAGAAGGGACAACCCCGGTTCATCCCAAAGCTTCCACCTGATCGAATAACTTAGCCAAATAACCACCCAAACTTCTAATTTGATATATAATTCTATATTTTTGATCTACAAATATGGGTTTTAAGCTCCAAATCATGTTAGAACCCTTTAAAATCAATCCACATAGGCTTCAAAATTAACCATTAGAGATGTCTTATTTGGAGATGAAATTACCCACATATGAGATGTTCTCCTGAAACATATTATTAGTCTTAAGGATATAAGAGGGAGGCATGATCCCTTCATGAGGTGGAGAGATCATAGTGTCATTTCAAATAAAAAACCCATATAAGGGAAACTAATTAGAAAATTTAAAATCCAAGATATTGGTTCCCATCAATCTTTTAAGATGCTCGTGAGTGGACTGAATGACTATGCATTGGTCGACTTCCACACTATCAACCATTAGGTTCTATATGAGGTGCGTAGGCACCCAGATTTTGATGGGAATGTATATTTATATATGATTCAGGTTTATTTGATCAATTGTTGAGATGCAAGATATATGGAAAATGATTTTACTATGCAAACATCAAGATTAACTATGTGATTGAGCAGACACAACGTCGTTTCTCTTCCTGCAAAGGCATGTCACATAGACAGAAATATTCTAAAATAAACAAAACCTACAAGGAATAATGAAAATAAAATCAACATTTCATTATATAATTTTTCATTAAAATAGAAATATTATATCGTAACACTACCTTTACATATTTCCAGACGGTTTCTTTGGTCCAAATATAAGCTAATAACAAAACAAATGATTCTTTGTGCACTTTACTATTGTTGGTTAACTACTGCTTAGCATAGAATCTGATCTAAACTTCCCATCCGGTGTCCCCATGATGCTCTCATCCGACACCATCTCTATGATATCATCATTCAGCCTTCACTTTTCCTTATCTTCCTGTACCCATTTACCTAGTAAATGGGTGCATGAAGAGAAGGAAAAGTGAAGTCTCAATGATGATATCATAGAGATGGTGTCAGATGAGAACATCGCGGGGACGTTGGATTGGATTTTCAGATCAGATGCTATGCTAAGTGGTAGTTAACCAATAGTAGTAAATAATCCTTACTTTTGTTATTAAATTTTTGAGTAGTGAACAAACAATATTCTTCCAACACACTGCATTATCAGAAACAACTACAAAAATGACCAAAATACAGAATATAAATGATCCATGCCATAATAGTTTAGGTCTAGTGATTTTGGAAACATGGAAACATAAAGAACTAGTTCATAAGACTCTCTCATTAAGTTATGCTTTACTAGAAAGAAAAATCATTTCTAAAACCATTCTTCATAAACTAAGTATATAAAACATAATAAAGGGTGATCATATATGCTCAATAGGTGTAAACAAGAGAGATATAAATGATCATATAAGGATAATATAAGTAGTAGGAATTCACCATAATCCTATTTGTGTACAATCTTCCATCAAGTATGCTACCCATTCATTTCTAAACACATCTATATCATATTTTGAATATGAGTTTTTGCGATAGTCATGGTAGTACTAAAAAAATATAAATACACAAAGGATTAATAAATATTTTAAATGAACTCGTAATTATTTTTGAAAATACCTATTTAGGGATGCTAGTTTGTTGATGAAATATGATCTCTTTCATAAATTTACAAACATAATAACCACATTCCTTTCCGTTTGTTTGTTTTGGACACTGCAGAAACACTGATAAAAATAAGTAATTTGTTTTGATAAGTGTTTGGATAGTGAAATCTTATTATATATACTAGGATACTTGTCCAGTTGTATATATTGTAGGCGTTCTTGTCCTTAGGCCCTGGATTCATTCCTTGAAGTAGATGATATTGATACACCACCCTATCATAACAGAATCCTCATTAAAAGATAATATAAATTATATAACTAGATGTTTAGTTCTAAAATGTTGGATCTAGTGTATTAAAAATTGACAAACTTCATCATGTGTGGTTGGTTTGTTGCATATCCATGCATTTAATATAGAAAATAAATCTTTGGAGTATCCAAATTGACTGCAATCAGCATCCAATGCTGCCTAAAAACACAAAAAGGAATAAGTAATGAAATAAATGAAAATATAGTTGATGTGATTAAATTTTAGAGTTTTACCCTTGCATCATTGGTATTAAAAAGATTCTTTCATCTGTAATTTAGTTTTCAAACGATTTGAGTAGGGATGAAATTATTTCAGCCACTTTATCATTATTTATTTCTTCTTTTGAAGAGGTGATGTGAGGACTAACGAGTCCAATTTTTTTCATGGGGAAATCCCTTCAATTGTTTTTCATATATACACCTGAGAAAAATATGAAATGTATTTAGTCATAATTATCATAGTATATAAACTTTTGTAAAATCAAATCATGAAAACATACCTCATGTATACATTTGAAACTGAGACTCCTAGCCATTCATACTTGAGGATTTCATTTACATTTTCAGCACTAATGAAATCTGATTTTTCATCTTCATACATATTTTTTTCAAAATCAACTTTGTGATCATTGTCGTCTATCAACTTTGTATCCACATGAGCCTGCAATGATATTAAATGTGGATATAGAACGGGCGGGGTGAAGGTTTTCTCAGTAGATCATTTCAATCGGTTGGTTGATCCTTGAGATAGTTTTGAGATGATATTTTGTTTCACCCACTTCTCTTTGTCGTTTTGTAATAACATTCATTGGTTTAGACCTTTTTTCATTAAATGTTAAAGGTTCAGCTTGAAAAATAAATTGAAAATGGATACCTCCTTGTCGACGTATTTTTTTACAAGAATTGATGGCCATGCGATGAATGTTCCAACAGTTTGTTTGACTATATGAATTTCTTCATCGTCGTTTGGAATAGGTAGCTCGACACTCAAATCATTAGCTACATTAATCGACACTCTAACATGATTTGTTGGAAGTTGTCTGTTGTGTATCATGTCGTTCTGCATATTGAACATCATATCCCTCACTAAAAGGTGATAAGTGTGAGTTGATAGATATAAACCACAGTCATTTTCACCCTATAGAATATTAGTATAGGAAAGGTATCAGTGTCTATGTGATTAATATTTCATAGAAACAATTATTAAAACATTGATTAACTTATCTAAGTCAGGTTTTTGAGGGGAATGGCTCGCCTCAAAGCTGGTGGGGGTGGGGCGGGATATTTATGCATGGGTTGTTGTTGAGTTGTTTCTTCTCTTTGCCTCTCCCCATAAAACTTGCTATCATCTCTCTCTAGTATTGTAATTCTTCTTGAAACATAGCTATTGTTTATCTCATATTATTCATTTCCTCAGTTTGATCCTCCACTTTTTTTCTTTCTAAAAATATGTTCGGGGTGTCACCCCAAAACCCGCACCTCTGATGCAGTCATACTATTCTGGCTACTTCAAGGTCATTGAAAGTATGTCTACATCTGGTGCAGGTGTTTTTTATTCTTGTGAGTATGTCAAATAGAAAATATAGAAAAATAAGTAGTCATTATTATGTAATATCAATTTAAATAAAATCAAATTTATATTATGTCATACTTACACATGTTTCCCACACTTTTTGTTTGTTTTCATCTATCAGTATCCCCTCTTTATTTACACGATGCTCCTTCTATAGCACATGGCATGGGATGGAAGTGGCTTTCGATTTTGATTCATCAATCTACATATAAACATAGGAACATGGTTACGGTGTTTTTTTATGTCACATAAAAGTATTATGGTATATTTAAAATACATACTACTTTTTTCTCAAGTGAAGTGTACCCTATCCTTGCTTTACGGTAGGGGTACGTTGGTTTTGTTGCTCATTCTTTATTTTCAGCACTCAATTGTTGTTTCATAAATAAAAAACTTTCAATCAAAGTGATGAATACAAGCAACGTCAAACAACGTATTACCAAACACAATGTACCTGAAAATTCTAGTCCCAAAACAGTTTCTAAACGCATCCCACACTCCTTGGGATATCAAGTGTGCATAAAGAGGAGGTGGGTGCGGATTGATTTTCCCTTTAGCATCTTTAAGATGATATTTCATTAAAATTGTGAGGAAGCCTCTATGAATCCTTCCTACAACTCTTAATACATATTCCTTGTGCAAGGAATCTACTACAAATACACTCTGCAATGGATGATAAAGAGTAAGTCAATGTTTTAGTATTTTATTTTATTTTAATAATTAAATAAATGATATCATAATGTTACCATAATCTCTTCCCATATTAGTGTGTTAAGCCTAATGACAACATGGTGCCATGACTGTACATCAATCGGCACGTGTTTCCGAGTGATGATTCTAATGTAGCTACTAAAGATGGATTTTTTTGGGTTAACATGTTGGCCTCGCTTATTCCACCCACCTCCAATTTGATGCATTTTGCTTTTGATTTAAGGATTTTTTCTAACACTATCAAACTACGGTGCTCTTGTTTTTTTTTCTATCAGGGTTTCATTTCCTACCATTTCCTCATAAGCATCATCATTACGTTCCTACACTAGGACCAACAGCAACAGGTTGAGAAACCTGTTTTACCTCAGCATTGGGACCAACAGTAATAGGTTGAGAAACCTATTGTTTCTCTGCACTAGGACCAGTAGGAGGAGGTTGAGAGACCTATTGTGCCTCGGGATTGGGTGCATCAGTAGGTGCATAAGTCATTATCTACAAAAGTGGTTTAACATTTAATTTATATTACATAAAAGTAGCAGCGGATAGATAATAACATAACGCAACACAATGTATATTACAATAAACAAATAACATGATTATTGAACTCTTTTTTTTAAAGGATAAAGAGATTTGACCCCTCTATCGACTATGTAAATCCCTTCATTGTGGTCTCCTCTGATATACAAAACATCATCTACATTGGGACCGCTAAAAAATGATTGTGAAGTCCCAATGAAAGGGTCATCCTCCATTGAACTTTCATCTGACCCTTCTGTTGTTTTTATCAAAAACAGAACAATTGACCATTTTTAGTTTGTGGGATCTGGAACATAAAATACTTGTACTGCCTGTAATGCCAGTATAAATGGTTCATATTTCTCTCATTCCTTACTGAAATCAACTTTCACAAATCTCAATTCATCTATTTTAATAGAACCCCTGTTATCAACCCACTTGTATTGAAAAATCAACACTTGGAATTTCGTATAATCCAACTCCCATATTAGTTTGATGATGCCAAAGTATGACATATTCACATAAATTGGATTTTTTGTCCTTAGCACTGAAAACATGCATCGCTTCAACCACAAGGGTAACCCCACTATCTTGCATGGTACTTTCTTCATCATGTTCATTAGTATAGAATGTATAACCATTAATTGTATAAGCATTGTAAGATAATACATAAACACTTACTCCTCCAGCTAGTCATCAAATTCATTCTGAAATTGAGTCTGGATTTTCATCTAAATTATTAAAAATATGGTCCTGAAACCATCCTGTAAACTATCGATTATGTGTATCTGATATCCATTTTCATCCCTAGATGGATTCAAATTCCTAGGAATTTCTTTGTGGGTTTGAACATATGGGTCAACGTTGAAACTGTTATGAAAAACCTAAAGGTGGGTCTGATCTCGATCTGTAATATTGATTGTGACAACCTCTCTTCCATAAATTCCTTCACCCTTAAGCCACCCAGTGTGATGAGATTTAGGTAGGCCAATGATTTCCACACCAGATAGGTATTCAGTACATAATTCAACAGCTTTCTCAACAATATATTTCTCTACAATACAACCCTTTAGACGACATCGATTTTTGACATACCCTTTCAAAATATTCATATACCGTTCAATGGGGTTCATCCATATATAATGTATAGTACCACATAGTTGAATCTCTCTCACCAAATAAACCATCAAATGAACCATTATATCAAAGAATTTCGGTAGGAAGAACATTTCCAATTCACATAATATAACGACAATTTCTCTTTCCACAGTTGGCAATTTTGTCAGGTCTATAACTTTGCTGCATATATCTTTGAAGAAGAAACAGATCTTTGTTAATGTATGGAAGACATTCTTGGAAAAAATTCAACGTAAAGCTATAAGAATTAGATATTGCATCAAAACATGGCAGTCATGTGACTTCAAACCCTTTAACTTTAAATCGCTCATTGAAATGATGTTTTTTATATTTTATGAATACCCCTATGGAACCTTTATGTCATTCAAGAAGTTGAAAAACTGATATCTCTCCTACCTGGAAAGAGTGTAAGCAGTAAGAGGAAGAAATTTTTGTTTTTCACGCTTCACTGGTGCCAACTCTTCTCATATTCCCATCTCAACCATGTTCAATCTAGCCTTAATTCCATCCTTTGTTTTTTTGGGTGCATTTAGCAACGTTTCAATGACACTATCACATACATTTTTTTCAACATGCATAACATCAAGAAAATGTCTGACATACAGACAATTCTAGTATGGTAATTAAAAAAACGGATCTCTTTTTCCAACCAGTTTTCGTAAGGTTTTTCGAAAATGGTTTACCAAAAGTAGTGTCCACATATTTTACTTTCTCAAACAATTGATCACCTGTTAGTGGAGATGGTATTGTACATTCTTCTGAACTTCCATCAAATTATGTTGTCCAAGATCGGTACTTATGTCGTCAGGGTAGAAATATTTGATGCCATAGATCATGGTTTTCGATGAATGTTTCAACCTAATTGATTGTGCACCTTTTTTGAAAATGGGACAACCTTGAGTTCCTTTAATGCTATATCCTAACAAATTTACACAAGAAGGAAAGTCATTTATCTTCCCATACAACATGGATCTCAAAGTGAAATCTTCATTTTTGTAAGCATCATACAACGTAACACCTAAATACCACAATAATTTCAAATCCTCAATCAATGGAGCCAAATAAACATCAATATCATTACCCGGTTGTTTTGTTCCTGATATAAGCATAGATAACATGATGTATTTTCATTTCATACATAACCACGGTGGTAAGTTATAATTTACCAACATAACCAGGCATGTATTGTGACTGCTTCTTTGAAAAACAAAAGGATTCACCCCATCTTTAGATAATACAAGATGGAGGTTTCTCATCTCGTTTCCAAAATCAAGATACTCATGATCAATTCTCTTACACTGAGGAGAGTCTACAGGGTGACGTAGTTTCCCATCTTTAATTATTGTATTTGCATGCCATGTCAATTTTCCTGCAGTCTCATCACTTCCATATAGCCGCCTAAACCTTGGAATGATTGGAAAGTACCATAAAAATTTCATATGACTAGATTCATCTTTCTTGTATCTAGAATCACCGCACCTTGTACATTCTTTAAGTGATTTGTGGTCCTTACGAAACAATATATAGTCATTTTGACAGGCGTGTATTCTTTCAGATATCATACCCATCGAGCATAACATTTGTTTGTCATCGTATGTTCGGCTTGGGAGCTCATTATCTTCTGGGAGCATGTCATTCAGGAGATAAAGTAGTTCTGTAAAACTAGAATCACTCCACCTGTTGTCTGCTTTCAAATTATATAGCTTCCGTATGGCTGAAAATGTTGTATATTTAGTGAAACAAGTATATAATGGAGTATTTGCACAACTCTTTAACTTCTTAAACAATTTTGAGAAATCATGAAGTTCATCTTCAACTGTCCTTATCATTTCCTCAATATGATCTTCATCATAATTCACATCTGTAATCACATCCTCCATAAGATCTTCTTCACTATTCATGCTTTTAATCATATCAGATGATCCATAAAATGCAGTGTTATCCCAGCTACTACCTACATTCGTTTTTTCCCCGTGTTTATTCCAACATGTATAACTTCGATCTATTCCATGATAGATCAAGTGTTCTTACAACTCCTCTAAACTAATTTTTCTTGAATAAAAACAACGTAAACATAGCCAAAGGATTTGAGAAGCATCATATGCATGATCTTTTTCAAACTTGATAAAATCTTTCACACCATCTTCATACTCTTTTATCAACTGATTGGAATTAATCCATTCTTTATTCATATTCATCCTATTTGATACAGTAATATTAATATTTAACAAAATAATTACACAAAATATGTTCAACTAGGGTCATCATCTAACTATAATCAATGGAAATAGCTTTGTTAAACAACACCCTTACCTAGCTATGAGAATACCTTGCACTAGAATGTTTTAGTATCCCACATGTGATTTATATGCATTGTTGTAAACCGGTTTTTTAGTGTTTCTCTAGAAACATAATGTCCTTAGTCAATAACTATGGTACTAAAATAATATATGGTATGATTTTCAATAGAGTTCTTATGGTTGGAAGGATTCATTACATGTGTTGTTATGGTTATTTGACTAGGGTGTCCATAAAATGTCTCATAGAGTCCTCTAGTGAAGTGATTTTCTAAGATTCAATGGAATTACAGTAGTAACAAAGTGGTGGTGCCATTGAATTGGGTAAAGTTTGGATTAATTTTCAATAGTGGAAGAACTACAACATAGAAAACAAATGGCATACCAATCATGCCAATAACTACAACACCATACAAACATGCAATCGTGCTCACAACCGCAACATCATACAAACCAAACAATCACAATTTCAGATTTTACAAAGCATCCCTTATTCAATTCCATTTGTTAATTCAGGGGTTATCACATAATTTTTATTGTCTTGGGGAATTCATTCATTATTCAGTATATGTAAATTACTAATTTTTATATTCAAATGTTCAACAGGAACCAACCAACATGCAATTCATTTAGTGCGTAAACAAGGACCACCAACGGCCACGATTTTCAGTGGGGCATTTAGCCTGTACATTTTACAACATAACCATCAATATAAAACAATAATAACATGAAAACAAGAGGAAACTAATGAGTAAGAGGAGAAAACTCACCACGAAGGTGTTGTTCAATGCGTGACAGAGGAGAGGCATGCGACAAAGGATATTTCCAACTGAAAAGAAAGAATAAAATGAGAACTCACATGTTAAAAAAATTTATTGGTCAATAGTGGGATTTTATTTTCCATCTATGATATCATCTTCCTATTTATTTATTTTTTTCATATCTACTATTTTACTAGATGTTCAACTTATGAACGGGACATGTATGCTTTTCAGGAGAAAAATCATTTTTAATTTACTCTAATTTAAGAGTAAAATATTCCACATTAATTGTATTTTTTCCCAAGGGATTGTTGATATCCTATAGGGATCATGAACACCTCTTAGGTTAGTGAAAAGTCAGTTTAGTTGTTGGTTATGATACCAGCCTAGGCCGTATCATTACATTTCCAATTGTAATTGACCCATGTTCATTTAAATATAGGATTTGGGGGGTGGGGTCAGACACTAATATATAGAAGGAATAAGAGAGGTTAAAATTACCATAGTCTCTCTAATACAAGTGATTAAAGATGAAACATACACTGGGTGAGGTAGAACCACCCAATAGGAGAGGAGGGGGAGGTTGGCATAGCGTAGAGGGGTTCTGGACGAGAAAAGGGAAAAATCCAGTAAAACGTAAAAGGTTCAAAGGGGAAGGGGTGGGTGGGCTGTCTGGGGGGTAGGGGGCTTCAGGGGTGTGGGGGAGGGGGTGTGGGCTGTCCAGGGAGGGGGGTGGGCTGTCCAAGTGAGGCGGCTGCAGGGGTGTGGGGGAGGGGTGGTGTGGGTTGTCCAGGGAGGGGGGGATTGTCCACTATGAAACGACCATTATGGATCCTAAAGAGTGAATTATGAGAGGGGAAAATTATGGGGAAGAGGGGTTTGGGTGATGGGGTCGAGTGACTAATAAGGAATAGGGTAAACTCATTAAAAAGACTAAAAAAATCTTTTTCCAATTCAAGAATAGGGTACATTATGGTGTATCCTAAGGGTTTATTTCATAGAGCACCCTATGATGTCACATTGTTGAATTACCAAAAGGTATACACTGAAACACTCATCCCCTAGGCAGAACCATTAAATCTTGATCCTGAATTGTGATGTGACTATATGCCACATGGAATAACATCCACCCCCCAAAAAACAGTATGAAGGGCATAACATAGACAACCTCCCACATGATCCAAACCATTAACATAAGGCGGGTCCCATGGATACACTCACATACATAAAGGAGGACCTAAAGAGGAATAACCAATCTAACCTCTAACTCAATCTAAATCACTAATACATGGTATTCCGCATGGATAATAATAGATAATAGAAGTGGATAATGAGAAGGTTATAAAAGAGCCAACTTACTGCCTGAGAAGGAATACTAATGTAAGACAGATACCTTGGCTAAATGAATATACATAAAGAAGATCCTAGGGAGGGTATAACATAACTAACCTTTAACAAAATCCAAACCACTAAAATAATTTATGTCATGTGGAAAAGAGCATATACCCCATGATGTATAACCAAACATAAACTTTAAAAAATTGAAAGAATGTTCACCTTGGTGGAGTATCTCTAAATTGCAATCTCAAGGTCTCTAGGCCTCATCCTCATCATAGATATATAATAATGGTTAATATATAATGAAAAATCATGGAAGATAAGCCTCATTATAGATCTTAGCTAGCCAATGATTAATACCTATCATTGAGAAAGAGGCTATTACATAAGAAGCTCATACATGACCCATCCTAATCAGCCTCACTAAATGTATCCATCATTAGCATATCCTATAGTTAAAATATATATCATGATGATCCCAACACTAAGGTATAATTTCCCTAGTCATGGGCTCACCATAGAATGGGTATATCATCCCTCAAATACAGTCCTTTAAGATATTAATATTATTGGGTAGTGCATCTCAAACCATTTGAATATTTCATAATTGGTATAGCATCTTGGATCACATTATTATATGGAAAGTGGGAAATGAAACTCATATAATACATCAAAACATCACATCAAGTATATCATCCCAATATTTAGGAATATTCAACATAAATTTTTATATCATCCCAGTCTATAGGCCACTTCAGAGTGATTAGGAAGGTCATCCCACACCCAAACAAAGATATTAATCAAGGGGAAGCACTTCCACCACATAAAAATAGAATTACTAATGGGAATAGTGTCCTATAGTATATAAACAACATAAAATTGCATAATAAACATCTTAGAAAATACTAAATAAACCATAAATAGATTTTTCTAACATATGAATCACATGAGGAGGCAACCGCAGTGGAGGAGGATGAGTCGGTGGATGGAGGAGGAGGAGGAGGCAGTGGTGGCGATGACAGAGGAGAAGCAGGGTCGCAGTGAAGGAGGGATCGTAGTGGAGGAGGAGAAGAAGGCAACGGCGGTGGAGGAGGAGGAGGATGGTCATAGCAGATGAGGAGGATAAGGAAGTGGCGATGGAGGAGGAGGAGTAGGAGGGGTCACGGAGGAGGAGGAGGAGGAGGACAGTCGCAGTGCTGGGTTCAGCTTTCGCGAAGTCTTGAACAGGTGCGACAGAGGAGGGTCCTGTTAGGGTTATTTTATAAAAACTGTTGGAACCTTTATCAATTCTAGTTAAAAGAGCTGATAAAGGTAGGTTTTATCAGCACTAAAAAAAGTGCTAATAAAACACACCTTTATCAGTTCTTTTTTAGCGCTGATAAAGGCATATATTTATCATCACTCAAAAAGTGCTGATAAAACAACTATTTATCAGCGCTAAAATTATAGCACTGATAAATAAATATTTTATCCATACAGGGATGATAAAAAAATTATCATTTCTTTTATCTAGTTCTGATAAAGTCCCACCCCTTTATCAGCGCTTTTTGTTTAGCACTGATAAAGGGAAGTGCTTCCCTTGCCCTATTTTGTGGTGGTGATACTGAAGAGAAGGTCAGAGTGCCTCCTCCAAGCGTCTTGCCCACGACTCCTCATCTGAAAAGAGATCTGAAGTAAAACGTAGGAGATCCTTGAACTTGATCCCTAGTTCCCTCACCAACATACTCCCTTGCTAGAGGGAGAGCAGCTCCTGCCTCTTCTCGGCCTTCATCGTCGAGGAAAGAAGCTTTGCCCGAAACTTCTTCTCAAAGTCATCCCATGAGACTTCGGTCACCTTCCTCTCCCCGAGGTAAAGTTTCCACCAATCACATGCCACTCCTTGCATCTAGACCACTACTAAAATAATCCATTACTCCCTCAGATCTCAAATCAAGGTAAAGGTGATTGTCAGCTCCTCAAGCTAGCCCTCCATCTCTGAGTTTGAAATGTTACCTTTGTACTTTCCCATGGTTTTCCGCTAGAAAGAACGGAGGGTATTTTTCCACAAGCCATCTTCTTCCTCTAGATTGGAACTCTACTGATTAACTAGGTCAACCTACTGGGCCTCAATTAGTCATACCACACGTGGGTGACGTCTAGGTTCTATAGCTAAAAAAGTAAACAAGGAACTCCTAAGCCCAGGTAGTATGAAATTTTCTTTTAAGATTTATTTTAACTCTTAATTTATTTTAAATTCCCAAAACACTCAAGATAAAAAAGATAAAAAGTCATTATAATTCATGTACCTTTCCTAGGGTCTCTACCCTACAATCAATGTAGCCTCACTTGGTCGTTCAATGGGTTCAGAGTCCTTGAATCAGATCATGAGGGGCCCTAAAATCTTGTGTCCTAGTTAGTCTTCCCTGACCTATTTTATTTACCAAGATTGCCTAACATCATTTCCCTACCATCTCATGCAATCCTCAATGCTCCTAACTATGAACTCCATTTTATATCACAACCATAAGATCTGATACCATTTTGTCATGACCCGCCTTCCTCAAGATGAGGGAAGGTATAGCAAAGTTTCACTCCCTTCCTTCTTCAAGATGAAGGAGAGATAATGACCCTCGATTCCCACCTTAATAGTCCCCAGAGTGGTGACTAGAACCAAGGGTATAGAATCTCACACAAAACGGAAGGCATTACCTTTTTTAACAAAAACATGATCAGGAGATAAAATGGTAAAAATCCCAAAACAACACCATACATTTATATAAAGGAAAAAAAAATCCAACCCATGCATGATTTAAATGTAAGCTATGAAAAAAGTACAACCAAAGCACCAAATCAAGTACCAAAAGAAAGATACTAAGCAGTATCACAACAACTATCCCAACGCCTGAGCTAGTAAAGTATAGAACAGTCCTCAAAGTCCTCCTAGAAACCTAAAAATAGTTTTACAGATGTAGGGTGAGTATATAAGTATACCTGGTAGGAAAACTAAATCCACTCATGCACAGGTGGGGGAACATACTAATTCCCCTGTGAGAAAATAGTAGAACCTCAAAACACCTACCAAGGAGTACTAACCATCCCAGCCTCACCAAGACACACTCATCAAATAACACAAGTCAAGTAAAGTAGTAGTTTAAGCACATCGACATTTGGGTACCCCACACCACTTTCTCACTGGTTAACTACTCATTCCTAACAGCTAACATATTGATGCTACCACTATTCCAAAATGCAGTCCCACTACCACAACCCACCCACACACACCTGGACCTAAAACCACACACAAATCCCACCCACAGACACTTGGTCCACAACCACACCACACATCTCACCCACAGACACTAGGCTAAAACAACCACACCTCTCGCCCGAAGACACTTGTGCTTCATCCCTAAGACACTTGGGAAAACAAACTTGGCCTGTAAAAACCTAAGCCCCTCACCCACACCACAACCTGCCCAAAGGATCTTGGGCTATATTAAACCTTAAGCCATTAAAACCTTCCCGGATACACTCGAGCGATAAGAACTGGAATAGGGTGTGAGGAAGAAAGTCAATAACCAGTCATCCATCATCCCACCAGGATGTTGGGAAAGACACCCTCCCCCATGAAATGGGGGTGTTCGGCACATGGTTCTCAATAAGGGTGGGGTGCATATAGAAATCACAAGGAACTAAAATTTATATATATATATATATAGGTAAGCAAACACTTATCCAAACCTATGTTTTCAAACAAACAACCATCCCACACAGAACCACAGTTTTTGCTACCCCTATATGCACAACCACACAAACAACCTCAACCAGAGCATAAACCCAACCCCTTTTCATTTAACCACTTTCCATCCATTAATTAAGGGGTTCACATTAATTTATTCTAGCAATAACCAAGGAAACTACCAAGAACAACATCTACAACTATTCTCAAAAGGTTAAGAGCCTGATTAACTAAACACACATCAACTAACCCACTTTATTCTTCGGTACTGCCAACATTGAAAAGGGAAGAGGGACCAAGGTAAAGAATTTCCATTTTAACACCTATTCATAAAAAAAATATAAAACAACCAACCTTCAATCCCACTACACCCCCTTCTTCATAAACACCCATTCAACCACTACCAACTGTCATTCTTCAAAGTTATCCTACTTAAATATTCCCTCACAACTAAACCTGACAGCCCCACTTCACAACAACAGTACACCCGACAAAACTATAAACATGAAAACATGGCAAACCAATCTTGTATCCCCACTACCCAAACATTTCCCAGATGCAGTCCCACCACATAACAAGACCATCCAAATTGTAGTCTCACTATCCAACGACACTCGACGACCACAACACAAACAAAGGAAGTCCTACTGCCTACAAGTTCATTCATTCCACAATCAATCAGTCTCTCAACCTGAGATTCTGTCACACCTCCTGTACCACCCCATACACAAAGCCCACAATAACCACCATTTAACCACAGCCCCGCTACACGCACATACCACACCCTTATCATAGAACCAACTCCTCTGTCTACCCCACCTATCCGTAATAAGGTTACCAAAAACAAATTCACACAACCCCCACGAAGCACGGAACCCAACCAAACACAGCACAAATCCACACCTATCAAACAAGATATATTCAGATTAGGTAAACACTATTCTTTAATTACACTTTGATAAACAAGGGTGATCACACAAGGTTATTCATCCTAGGGCATCCATTTCAATTAACTAAGTATGCATGATTAAGCATATTTCATGTTACAACCATTTATCAAGCATCACGACAGAAATAGAACATCACCAATGCATAATAAAAGAACACCAACAACCATGATTTTCAGAAGGAATACAGCCACAATAGAACACATCATCAAAAAAGATAACAAATAAAACAAACAACACAACATCAACATTTCCCCCATCCACCATTTATTACATCTCATTATCTTTGTTAAATTTTAATTAAGTTGTTCGCACAAATAAACATTACTACACCCACCTCGTATGATACACAAATAAAGAGAGGCAAAAAAATCCCTACTTGAAACAACAGGCGACCAAAACTCCTCTTTGCGCCAAAATAGGGGATCACGCAAGCAGCAGGAAACTCCAAGAAAACTGAACAAGAGGGGGGCTCTAGCATAGGTGCATGACTCATCTATAGAGGAAGTATTTAGGTGCACTAAGAGGGAATGAAAAAAACATTGTGAAAGGAAGATCCCGACTTTGAAGAACCAGATCCTATATTGAAGGGAGAACGGTTTCAAAGGCCATTAATGTGGGATCGTGGTCAATATCACACGGTTTGAGTATCTCTAAGTCTTCAGAGAATTAGTATATTTAAGATGTACTTAATATCCTTTGAAATTCCTTTAAAAACACCCAAACAAGGCTTTAAATTTGTTTTATGTCAAATAAAACATAAGAGGGGAAAATCTAGAAAAACTTGAGAAACCAGAAATTTGGAAAAGGGTGAGACACTGTTTCGGTGTGCCACCATTTCGGTGCCACCATTGTGGTACCACCATTATGGTACCATCTTTTTAGTTCCACCATTATGGTGTCGCCTTTATGGTTCCCCCATTTCGGTGTGCCACCATCACGATGCCACAGTTTTGGTGAAACCGTTTGGTGAAACTATATTTTTTTTGGAAAACTTCTGAAACAAACCACTTTGACTCCTAAGAACACCATAAGCACTATATTTTCACAAAGTAATGACCCGGGAAAATCCGAGTCATTACATATCCACTTTGGTTTTGTTGTGACCTTCATTATTAATGTTGGTTTTCAAGCAATTTGACTTTCGAGATATGGTCATAGAGACCATTATCATGCTCTGATTCATTAATTTCCCAGAGTCATTATAAATTCATATGTTTACACAAATTTTCTAATATTACTTCGACTCCCTTCGAACCCCATGTGACTGAAGGTGCATCCTTGGAGATCTTTATCCATCCTTTGATGAATTTTTTACCTTGGTTTCAAGAGATCAAACTATTTGCGATCAAAAGTGATTTCTCTTCTTTTATTTTCATTCTATTCTCATTCCTTGTTGTTCCAATGTCTAGTAGAGGTTGTGACAATAGTTTGAATTTGGGTTTATTGGTCTTTAGTCATGGTTTCTTAATGGAAATTGATGTGTTATAGGATATTGAGGATCATTATTGATTGTTCATGGAAAGGTATTTATCTTCTTCTCATTTTCTCATGGTAGTTGTTAAATCTTCGGTTTGGGTAAGGTATTTGAGGCTTCTCTTTCCTTAATTATGTGTGAATGTGGATTAATTGTGATTTTGTTTTCATTAGGTGTAGGGTATGAATTAACCAAAATAAGACAATGAATAAAATTAGAGAAATTTGAAAGGGTATGGGGTGATCCACACGTGCTTTACAAAAATTCATGTTATTGCTTATTTGTTAACATTTCTCAGATGATACCCAATGATGTGATAATCTTTGTTGATGTTGTTGTAATGCTTGAATCACCTTCCCTAAAGGGTTAAACAGTTAAATTTGGTAATGAAAAGGGTGGTGTATAAATCTATAATTTATGTTGATTTTATGTGTGTGTGGTATGTTGAATGAATAACGTGGTATGATTGAAAAAGATGGTTTGATGTGGTTTGTTGTTGTGATTCTTGTTATATGCAATTTTTACGATACCTTTCACCTTTTGTAATTCTATAATCATATAAATATGGTAATTAATTGGAGGAATGATAACCTAGAAGAATAATTAATGTGTTTTTGCCTAAAATGTTGAATGGATATGGATATAGGATTAAAGGGAGATTTTTTTGTGTGATTCACTACTAAAGTTACTCCTATTTTCATTGTCTTACCATGTTTATTCGTTTTTTTGGTCTTGTTAGTGATTTGTGGTAACTGGTTTGGGGTGATGATGTTTTGTGGCTATTGTAGTAAAAGTAAAGGGTGGTAATGTGTGTTATGTGGTTGGTTCAATATGGTTGATGTGAGGAATAGTTGGTGATGTGATGAAAGGGGAAGATTGATATTGTGGATATTGGGTTGGATTAGTGTAATGGTTGTTGGCAGGGTTTTTTCTGGAAATTAATGTAGTTATAGTAGAGGTTGGTGTGGTTTGTATCATAGTTTCTTGAGGATATAGTTTCCTGATGAAATTAAACGAATGAGTGAATAACTAAATGAAAGTGGAATTGGTTGATGGGTTAATGAGGTTCTGAAAATGTAATCATTAATAAAATGGGTAAAAAATAATTGAGAATGTGATTTTTAAATATTAAATGTGATGGAATTGATAAATGGTGGTTTGTTTAAATGAAATAATATAACAGGATGGAAAAATAAAGGCTAGAATGAATGTGCCTACTAGTAAACGAATGGTTTGACATTAAATATGGCTACTTTACTGTAATATACCTGGTAATAATGAATTTCTTTCATATTGTGCGGCTATTTGGTGTGACTGGGTATGATGGTCTTATTGTTGTTGTAGTGGTTGTTGTTGTGTGGTTGTTGGGTTGATGCGATAGTTGCATGGGGGTGATGTGTTGTGAGTTGACCCTTAGGTTGGGGTTGTGCATGACTAATATATTTTTTATTTTCATATTATTTCTTATGCACCCACAACCGAGTTAGATAACTTTACTGAATCCCATATGAAGACATAATTTCCAGGTGTTTCCCCCAATATCTAGGTTATAGAGGGAACAAATGGTTGGATGATCCCTCTTCTTCACTCCCCCTTCAAACATAATATGAGTTATAATGGCTCATGGTGCATATATATATATGGGTCATAATGGATTTACGTTTTGATGTATATATATACTAGCTGGCATAATTATGAGGTGGTAGTGTGTATACATGGTGGGGGTAATGCATGGTAAGGGGCGGGCATGAGAATGATGTCCTTCATGTTCACAATATCTTACTGTGATGAGGATGTGATGTGCAATTGTATTCTGGTTGTGGCGTGTGGTATGTGGCTGAGATATATAAATATGTGGTTATATGGAATGGGTTGAAGCATAAGACATATACCCTTGGGGCATGAGAACGGTCAGATCAGTGGGGAAATGATTGTGGGGTACCTTCCTGACATATATTCTTTTGATAATATGTTACTATACTTGGATACGATATTAGGTGAATGAACCTTGGTGAGGTGGGGTTATTGTTGACATAACATATGTGTATGTTGGTTCAGATGTTTATTCATTGAGGCAATAGTATGCTTCTTCCAAATTTTCAAGAGGCCTTGGGGAGGATGTAACAACCCCGATGATTATGCAGTTATCACGGGTCATGGTCAAACCAAATTTTTATTTTACTCATAATACAACCTAGTGACTAACCGGGGTCATCACTTAAGGAGTTGGACATGTGAAGCTTCACTGTCTTAATCACTCATGTATTTTTTTTTATGTTTTTCATTTTGAAACCATTAAATAATCATGGATTTTTTATTTTATGAATTGAAAACAAGAGAATCAGTAAACACAACAAAGTTAGGGTGAAAGGGGATGGATTCAGGTTTCATCACATAGGTTCTTCATTATCCACCATTGTTCACATCTAACAATCAAGTCAATATCATTCATCAATTTCCCATTTCTATCTGATTTTCGATTCTAAACATACACAGAAGAAATCACTCCCAGTATATCAAGTTCCGCCTACTTCACACTGAAGAGGTAATGAACACACTCAATCGAGACATCCACTATCTCCACACCCGACTCCATATGTTATTCATCCCCGGTCCACAAAGTTCCACCGGCGTACTATGTAAACTGAACGAGGGAGGGAAAGATGATTTTATAGATTGAAAAAATGCACCATCTCATTGGAGGGAGTATATGATCAACATTTATCCACTTCTCTCCAATTCATTGTCGTCTGAAGGATGAAATCAAAAAATAAATAATTACAGAATGAAGATTTTGAGTGCCTGTGTAATCTCCCCTAGGGACTTGACCCTCGAGTTAGTTCTCCATAATCATGGAGTTAAAGTGATCACACTACACTAGAGAGATTGGAAAACACATGAAGAATTGCGGGAGAAAAAGAATCAGCACAATAAAACACATTAATAAAACAGAACTGAATTTAAAATGCAGAGAATTACAAGGGTTCCTATGCTGCAATCGGCACAAGTTGAATACATTGCAAAATGGGGGGAGGAGAATATTTATAAGCATATGTGATTTTGTCTCCTAAAAATCATTACAGTGAGCCCCAATGCACTCCTCTCTGCTCAGATTGTTTCAATGTGTCGCAACCGACGGTGGAGATGGATTCAGTTGGAAGCATCTTCGTTATTCTTCCTAGCTCGGACATTCATCCCATGAACAAACTCCATACACCTTTGAGAATGATCCCTAGTGGATGTGATTTGCTATGCTGCAGAGAAGTGGAATACGAGTGTTGCCCAATGTTAAGTGAGTTCAAAGGATGATGCACATGGTGGCTTTTGAACTTAAAACAGAATCTGGGCTTTTAATTTTAATGGGCTGGTGTGATGGATTCGGGCCTGGACGTCACTCCACTTCGGCTTCAAACAAATAGTCCTGCACATTGTTGCTCTCATTCTGGTACTAGGCACCAATGAGTTTGCAAGTGGATGTCTGACTTGGATTGGGTGCTTCCGGCCTGGGTTGATTCAAGTGTGATAGATGAGCTGGCCCAAATTGGTGTCTGAGAATTTTCATGGGGGTGCTCAGGAGTTAAGAGGTTGGTCCCATGTGTTTCAACGTTGGGCTCTCTTATCAGTGCACTTGGGCATCAATATCACATACCAGCCAGGCTATAGATTCCCGGTCTGAAGAGTTGTCTGGCTTGGGTATACAGTTTCATGGGAGCCTGCCCTGGTGCATGAATAAGGTTGGTGTAAGATTAATTTGAAAAAGTCCAGCCTTGAAAAACTTGGGAAGTATAGTCGCCTGATGTGGTTTTTGAGTCGTGATCAACTTTGGGGCGACATGGTGGATCGGGTGCAGTAGTCAGCTTCATGTGGAGAGGGACTGGTTTGCACCCAGATTGTAAGTTCTGGTTCAGGCCTTTTATCAAACAGTTGGTGTACGCTCTTCCCTGCGAACATAGCTGGTGAGTGGGGATATACCGATCCCCCGCCATTTTGTTATTCTCCTGCATAAGAAACACACGACAACCAACAAGCAAAATTCTTCAGTCTCGGGTTCCACATGCAGCTCGATCTGCATCGGTGTCTTCTTCATTAAGACTTCTGGTTTGTTCTGTTTCAATCTTCTATCTTTGACAACATTACTCACAATGAATCCTGATTCACTATTTCAGCACAGATGACTCTCATAGGCATCAATTACTTATGCTTCGGTGCCGACTTACTCGAATGTTCAATCGCTTGCACCAGAGTTCTAGGCGCAACAGCTTTGAATCCCCAGCCCTGGTATCCCCAAATGATTTTAGCTTCGATTGGTCTTCTTCAATCATGGTTTGTTTCCCTTAATCAAGTACTGGTGCTATTTGATGGAGATTCGTCAGTTGCTCATACTCAATTTTGCCTCGATGGCGCTCGCATCATCTTCCATCTTCAGTAGTGTCATCGTTTTCAGCCCCTCTGATCGAGCTCGGTGAGACTAATCAATGAATATTCACACAAATTTGAATCCTCAATCGGATTGGTGTCGGTTTCCACGGTCGAAGCACTCCATGGAAGGGTGGCTTGGGGTATGGAGGAAGGTTGGGGGCACGAAAGGGTTGTGGTGCGAAGGATCATCCATGGAAGCAGAGCTGCACGGAAGCATATCGGCAGGCATGGTGGAAAGACTTCAAATGTAATCTTGTTCAAGAAAAATTGTAAGTCGTGAAGGATCAGATTTCCAAGCTATTAAATAATGAATTTCCAAATGTCCAAAATTAATGCATCACTTCTTCATTAAATCCAAAAATTGAATAATCCACTAAAAATCACAATTAAAACCAATTTTCAATAAAGGTGAGATTTCACAAAAGTCACAAAAAGCGTGCTTTTACGTGAGATTTATTTGTATTAGGGGATTAATTTCTATGAAAAGTATTTAAATTTTTTGGAATTTTTTTGGAAATTTTTGATCTCATCACTCGCCAATAGTGAAACTATTGCACTCTCGGACAATACATTAGATTGCGGTTATTAGAAAGAAAACAAAGTGATGGTCTGCCTAATTTAAAATACACAACCCAAAATTAAATGGATGCATAGATTCATCCATTGTGGAATTATCATGCCTCATATGTTAATTAGTCTCATTGTCCCATTTCTATTCAAGCATAAGTTCTAGTTTCAAGTTGTGAACAAAATAGATCCTAATGGAATTAGAATGTTAACACATTGAATTTCCAATTATCCCTCTCCTATGATTCTTAAACCAGAGTTCTAATTTCCATTTCTTTGATTCAACTCAAATGAAATTGTTATAATTTAATTGCATCATTCTTCATCTGGGTTCAATATCGCACTCACCTGAATGAATTCATTTTTGACTATTAGACACTATTGATTTTTTTTGAATTTTTCTAACCATGTATATGCAAGCACTATGCAAAGTCACTTATTGGATATTTAAAAACGATATTAATTTACGCAGAAACATAGTGCTTAATGTCTTAGAGATTCATCGTGAGATCCCAATTGCCCATTTTATTCAAAGGGCTAATATGAAATTTCTTTTGAGTTGGACATTTGATGTGTTCTTTTTCACAGAGGTCATGTTATCTCGGATTAAGTTCAAATTATCATCGCACCCATGATACAATTTTCATTCCACTAAGTCCTTTTTCCATTGAAAACCTTTTTCCTAATTATCGGACAAAAATATCCATGAAAACATAGGTGAAACTCTTGCAACAATCATCTATCACTCACAATTTAATAACTAGTGATATCCTTAGATACTAACATGTTAGTTTCCACTAGGCAGGACCACATTTAAGTGCCTTGACTCAAACGAATCCCCGAGCCTTCAAAATTCCACCAATGCCCCACCTTCTATCATTACTGTCGCTGATGTGCCTACCTCCATTAACACTGGTTCCCCTTGCTGAGGCTTCAGCTTACACCTACGAGTAAGTTGCATTTCATTGCCATGCTCCTCAACATGAGTGGGCTTTCATGAAGAATGTATAGCATTGAGATTTCTTTGTTGATTGATCACAGGGAATGGGCCATGCCAAAGCACACGTGCTATTGGAAGGGCAGCGACACCAGACACCAGAGTTGGGGAGGTTTTCAAGGTGGTGCCCGACCACAAGTATGGAACCAACATGATGTTGTGGGAGGGGCCCCGGGTGAGAGATGAGCTCTATTGGTCTCTGCTCAGGGAAGACACAAAATCATGTAGCAACCTCCAGTTCCCATTTCATGCCCTGGGCGTCGTCCAACACTTGAAGTGGGCTATCATGGGGACCCCTGGGATGCCCTCATCATTGCCCTACTCTTCAAGTAAGCTAACTCTAACGTTAGAAGCAGCGGTGGTGCCGCTGTTGCTTGTAAAATGTCCCTTTGAAAGTAATAAATATATTGTGAATGGGAAGAAAATGTTGGCTATACAAGTCAGGACAAGAGAAAGAAAAATGGAAGAGAACACAAACGAGATTTCAAGCTTGTATTGCATATTATTTTCAAACTACAATTCCCAAACATTTATAGGCATTTACAAAAAAATGAAACAACCAAATTAAATGGACACATTAAAGAAATAAAACAACCATATTAAACAGACACATTAAAGAAATAAAACAGACACATTAAACAGGCACATTAAAGAAATAAAACAACCACATTAAACAGACACATTAAAGGAATGAAACACCCACATGAGAAAGACCCTTTGAATTTCCACCGAATGTATTTGGTTTGCAATTCCAACACTTCCCTTCAAACCAAAATAGGCTTCATTCCGAGCATTGTTCTTAGCTGCTTGAATGCATCTGTCAGTAATGCCTTTGTGAAAATACCATCCACATATTCTGTAGTATGGAAATACTCTAATTTTATCATTTTCTGCTTCACATGATCTCTCAGAAAATGATATCGGGTATCAATGTGTTTGCTTCTTCCATCCTGCATTGTATTTTTGGATAGTTCGATTACCGACTTATTATCCACATATATGACCGTGGATCCATCCTACGGATTCTTCAACTCCTTTAATAGATTTCTCAACCAAATTTCTTCACAAACAGTGGATGATGATGCTATGTACTCTAGTTCACATGTGGATAGGGCAATCACACTCTGCTTCCTTGAATTCCATGTGAAAGTAGTCTTTCCAAGAAAGAATACATATCTAGCAGTGCTTTTTCTTTCATCTTGGTCACCTCCCCAATCATTGTCTGAGTATCTATATTGCCTTGCTTCATCATTGCATGGATATAAAATACCAAATTCCACTGTTCCTATGACATACATGAGGATTCTTTTTGTGGCTAGCCAATGTGATTCCTTTGGTGCTTCCATGTACCTGCTTAAAAGCCCAACACTGTAGAAAATATTTGGACTTATGATTGTGAGGTACCTTAGGCTTCCAATCAGACTCTTGAACAAAGTTGAGTCAACACTTCTTCCTTGTCCGTATTTTTTTAGTTTTAAGCCTATTGCTACATGAGTTTTTATGGTGTTGCAATTGGCAATCTTGAACTTTTCAAGCAATTCCTTGGAAAACTTCTTCTAAGATATATAGATGCCACCATGTTGTTTATTTACTTCTATGCCCAGAAAAAAGGACATAAGACCTCCATCAGTCATCTTGAACTCCTTAAACGTGGCCTTCTTGAATTCATCAAACATCAGTCGGCTGTTCCCTGTAAACAAAAAATCATCAACATGCAGGCATGCTATAAACATATCACCATGAGAATTCTTCTTGATGTAAACTTCATGCTCATATGGACATTGGGATAATCTATTCTCTTGAAGATAATTGTCGATGCATGCATTCCAAGAACGTGGAGCTTGCTTCAACCCATAGAGGGATTTCTTCAGTCGATACACCTTGTCTTCCTCCCCTTGCATAAGAAATCCTTCATGTTGGTCAACATAACCTCTTCTTCTAGAATCCATTCAGGAATGCAGACTTTACATCCAGTTAGTAGATCATCCAACTGTGATGGACTACAAGGGAGATAATCATCCTCATAGTGTCGAGAAAAGAAACAGGAGTGAAGAATTCTTCATAGTCCATCCCGTACTTCTGTTTATATCCCTTTTCTACGAGCCTTTCCTTATAGCGATCGATCTCACCATCAGCATTTTGTTTGATCTTGTACACCCATTTGACACCAATAGTTTTCTGGATATTCAGAAGTGTAGTTAGCTCCATCCTCATCCTCCAAATCGATTTTCCCCATTTTAACAAATCCACTTTAAGGGTAAGCAGAAAACCTTACTTTTCGGCAGTTCCAGAATCCACAAAATTCAAATTCAAAATAAAACTTTCAAAAGGTATCATCACCCATTTCGGTTCCCGTGAATCACAAGTAACATGCCCGACTTGAGTCACACACCAAACATGTCGAACATCCTATCCTTTCGCCTCCCCATAATCACCACACTGGAAGAGTTCCATCGGTGAATCAAACCACCAAAACATCATCCATCACACCGAACCACATCATGTCATCACCAAAGCCAGACTTCCCAGGACATCGAAACCACCAGCCAAACCAGAAAACAATTGCAAAAACGAAGAACCTCCATACATGATCTCCTCTAAACAAGATGAACACCTACACATAAAACTTAAACAAACCTGATACTGGAAAAGAAACCACTGAAGAACACCATCATCACTGGCCAAAATCTCTGAAAATCACCCTCAGCAAGAAGAAGAACCAAAGTGACACAATCGGAAAATTGAACCCCATCATCCGCCAAAACCCACATCCAAAAACCCCTTTGAACCCACCATTCCAGATCCAACTAGGAGGGAACATAGGGATTAAAGGTTAGGGAGGTGATTTGAGTAGACTGGGACACTGATGGACACCACAGAAGACGAGCACAAGAAGAAATCCGATCAAATAAAAAGAAGAAGAACCGAAGAGGGAGGCCACGCAGGTTACTCGGTCGTCGTATCCCACCTCCCAAAACCATCAAAGAGACACCGCTTTGGGACCGAATCGTAATGGATTGGTATGGAATGAGGTCAGGGCAGAGATATGGCTGACTGGAAACTGGACAATAGAGAAAAAAATCAAAGGGGTGCCAACACGGGAGCGCCTGGAGAAACCTTTGACCGCTGAACCACCAAACCCAAAACCATTATGAAGCTGCTGCACCGGATCCAACCTGGAGGGAACATAGGAAATCGAGGTTAGAGAGGGGATAAGAGGCCGTGGGTTTCAATAGCAACATCCCTCGACAGAGATGGAATGTACTCTTGGAATCCTATGTATTGACGATGCTCCGAAGGAAGGTGTTACAGATGTTTGCTCCTGATGATCATACCTTTCTTTAGGATCTTCTGTTTCGGTCGAAACATCCTTGTTTTATTCTTCATCCTTCCATTTCCATGCTTCTTCCTCACTAAAGACCTCATCTCTACTCACCACTACTTTATTGGTTAGTGGATTGTAGATCTTGTAGGCTTTAGATGCTTTAGTGTAGCCGATGAAGATGCACTTCTTGCCATGATCATCAAGCTTCCTTCTTCTTTATTCTAGAACTTGAGAATAGGAAACACACCCAAATATTCCTAGGTGCACCATGATTGATTTTTAACCACTCCATGCCTCTTGTGGTGTCAAATTTCTGACACTCTTGGTAGAACATTGATTGAGCAGATAGGATGTACATGCAACTACCTCTGCCTAAAAGCTCTTTAGAAGCCCTTTCTCCTTCAGCATGGTCCTAGTCATGTCAAGGATGGTACAATTCTTTCGTTCTGCAATGCCATTCTACTATGGTGTGTAGGTTGTAGTGTATTGCTGCTTGATGCCTTGTTCCCTGCAAAAATCTTGAAATACATTTGAAGTGTATTCTCCGCCTTTGTCAGATCTGGAGTACTTTGATTTTGTGACCACTTTCTACTTCAACATGGGCGTTGAAAATTTTAAAGATGGTAAAAGTAGAATATTTTTCCTTGATGTAATACACCCAAAGTTATTTGATAAAATCACCAATGAGGGTAATAAAGTACACATTACCTCCAAGTGAGGGTGTTTCGAGCGGTCTACAAATATCAGTGTGAACCGACTGAAGTGGTTCCTTTTCTCTTCTGGACACTCCACTTGGGAAGAAGTTCCTTTGTTTCTTATCAAGTGTACACACCTCACACACATGATTTGTAATTTCATTCACCGACAATCCACACACCATGATTGATGAGGATAAAAGTATAAGGCCACTGAAATGGACATGCCCAAAGCACAGATGCCATCTCCATGAGTCGTTATTCATGAGTCCGAAGAGACACTCCTCAGTCTTTGTGTTGATATGCAGCAGACACATGAAATTATTCTCTATTTGGAATTGAGTAACAAGTGTCCTATGAGCATCTACTATAGATAAAGAAGAGTTTTCCATGTGTATGACATACCCCTTCTCAAGGAGTTGGCTGATACTAATGATATTATTTTTCATATTTGGCATGTAATACACTTTAGAGATGTAATTTGACTCACTATTCTTCTAATAGATTTTGATTTTACCTTTTAAAATCACGGGTACCTTTGAAGAGTCACCAAAATTCATGTCACCACGAATTTATTTTGTGAGTTCCTCGAACAATTATTCGTTACCACTCATATGGTTTCTTTCACCCGTGTTGAGATGCCACACATCTAGCTGTTCACATACCTTTTCTTATGCGAGGAGTGCGGTGACTTATTCTTCATGGTGATATGCTACAACATAGTTAGACCATTCATCTTGATCCATTTTGCTCCAAAAACTCAGAGGAATAATGGCCAAATTTCTTGCAATTGTGGCATTGAACGTTCTTTGAGTTTCCACAACCACACGTGAATCAACCTCCACCATTTCCTCTTCCACATAAGCTAGTAATTGTTTTTTCTTTTTTTGATGTATTGGATGATATACATGCCCTCTACCTCTTTCACGATGACCTACTCATTGCGTTTGGCCATTATTTTGTTCTTATAGAGTCAAATTAGACTCTAAGGCATGATCAATCGTTGAACTCACATTCTTTTTCAATTGTTTTTCATGTACTTTCAATGATCCCATCAATTCTTCAATGGAAATTTTTTCCAAATCTTTTGATTCTTTGATTTCCACAACCACATGCTCAAAATTGGTTGTGAGAGATCGAAGTGATTTTTCAATGATATGAATGTATTCAACTTTTTAAAAATTTCTTTAAATTGTTAATAATAACAATTAAACATGAGAAGTAATTAGAGATACTCTCACCTTCTTTCATGTGTGATGCCTTGAACTCTGCTCTTAGTGTTTGAATATAAACCCACTTCACTCAATCAACACCATTGAAGATGGTTCCAATGGTATCCCAAGATTTCTTTATTGATGTTGATTTGGAAATATTTTCAAAGGTTGATTCATCCAACCCTTGATAGAGGAGGAACACTACCTTGTTATCTTTCTTCCTTTGTTTTTTGAGAACAGTATTTTCTTCATTTGTGAAGACAGATTCTTCCTCCATAGTGGGTACTATATACCCATCAGTGATGATCTCCTATAATTCTTGTGACCCAAACAACACCTTCATTTGGATGCACCACCTTTTATAGTTGTCCTTAGAAAACTTAGGAACTTTCAGGATTGCAGTGGCCTTTTTTTAAGAAAGAAAGGCTTGGAAATTGGAGGATGCCTTTGAACCTTGGATCTGATACCAGTTTGTTGGATATACAATTTGGGACAAGAGAAAGAAAAATGGAAGAGAACACAAAGGAGTTTTCAAGCTTGTATTTCACATTATTTTTAGACTACAATTGACAACAATTTATAGGAATTTACAAAGAAATGAAACAGCCAAATTAAATGGACACATTAAAGAAATAAAACAGCCACATTAAATGGACATATTAAATAAATAAAACATCCACATTAAATGGACACATTAAAAAAATAAAACATCCACATTAAATAGACACATTAAAGAAATGAAATAGCCACATGGGAAATGCCCTTTTAATTTCCACCAGATGTATTTGGTTTTCAATTCCAACAAAAAAGACATTGGAGTACACTGCTTTTATTTTTATCCATTTTCTTATTTATGAAACAGAGTGAAATATATTTTTTATTTTAATTCATGTTATCATCGATATAATTTCTATTTGAGTGGTGTCTTATTGTGATTAATGGTGACGATGCATTGATCGAATATTCCCTGAATAAAGTTTCCCATGCCCTTCTTTGATTAATGTTGGGGGAAACATTGAAGTGGATATCCTAAATAACGACCAAGATCCACTGATCTGTTTTATATGATTACAAAATGATTTACAAAATCATTTTATTTCAAAAACGTGAATCGATTTAACAAGGTGAATGCTCTAATTGGAACATAAAATAAAAATAGAAACAAAACCAAGATGTAAAATGCTTTATATAGATGTGATCCTACATGCACAATAAGAACAATACCTAGAAAAGATTATTATTAGAGAAAAGAAACAATAAATTACAAACTCAATGCAAGAAAGTAAAAAAAACAAATAAGCTATCTAAGGTGGTTGGTCTTGCTAAACCAGGTGGAGGTGATGAAATCCTTCACATGGAGTTAGCATTATCCACTCCTGGACAGACTCATGCACGCACCCATCATAAATGATATAATAGTAGAAAACAAAAAATAAATCGCTTACAGAGCCAGATTTATATAATGAAAACTAGTTACAATTGAAGATGTTAATACAAAACAACCATGATTCATGTGAGGGTCATATAGATCCAGTTTCTAACTGATGTCTCCACTAAGTCACCACTATACGAGATGTCTAGTTATAGAAGAACGAACCTCTGATCACCAAGGAACAAGAAGCAAGAACCGGTACTGTAGCTCTATATCTTTCTCTCAAGATCTCCCAAAAACTAGAGGGTTTCCTCCTCTTAGTGATCTTAGAACACCATCTAGATGAAATAAAAATGAAACAAATATGGGATGCCTTGAATCAACCCTACAGGTATAATAATGGAATTTCAAAAAGTGTCAGGCGGTGTGTGCAGTGAATTTGGGATGAACTCCACAGGAACGACTCAGATGAAACCAATGGTATGAATAACCGAAAGTGGTGTAGCTGGAAGGGACACACTAAATCTACCCATTAAAAGCACGAAAAAATAAGGATTGATCTATAGGCAAAGAAACACATTTGGGTGCTCATATGATCATTGATCAACAGTCCACATTCAGTCTGCTAATAAGGAAATCAATTCATAATAAAAATATATAGAAAGGGTATAAAATATATAATTAAAATGCCCATATGTGCATACACAATACCATGCAGTTCATGAAAATCGATGAATATAGAATTTGAATTGCAATATATCAATTTGAATGAAAATGGAAATAGAAAATTTAACAAATATCCACCTTACAATTTAAATGATTCAATTTACCGATGGCACTCTTAGAACCTCTATCATTGAACTGAGACAATGTTCATAATATCTAAATAATGCAAAAATTTAGAAAGGGGTACAAATTTTGTCAAACTATCAGTTGTATTATCCCTAGTGTGTATCTTAGTGACACACACTACCCCAGATTCAATTATATATCTAAAAAAGTGGAGTTTAATTTTAATACGATCTACCATGACAAACATAGTTTTTAGACAAATCTAATACATATTGACTATCATAGTGTACAACTGCAATAGAAGAAAATAAAGAAAACTCATGAATAATGCCTTTTAAACAAATATCTTCTTTAATTAACTCAGTTAAGGAAATATACTCAGAATCTATAGTGGAAAAGACAACTAACAATTTCATGTTACATTTTCAAGAAATTAGACCACCATAAGCAAGGAAAACAAAACTAGTAATTTATTTATGAGTGTCAACATTAGAAGCATAGTCTGAATCTACAAATCCTATAATTTCACCATAATAAATTGTATTTTTTTTCAAAAAGAATGAATAAAGAAGAGTACATTGAAACATACATGATAATCTATTTCAGAGCATGCTGGTGTGATTTACTAGGTATTCCCATAAACATACTCAAAGTACACATTGAAAGTGCAATATCAAGTCTAGAAAAAACCATTTCATACATAAAACTCCAAACTATGTTAGCATAATGGATCTTTCTCATGAAATCAATCTCAGTATCACATACAAGGGACTGGTTTAGGGATAAATTAAAGTGTTGTCCTAGGGGTATACTAACAGTTTTAATGTGCTCAAACAAGTACCACTTAAAAACTTTTTAACGTAATCTTTCTATGATAAAAACTGAGTTCTATCTATTATATGTATAATGATTCTCATTCCTAATATTTATTTTTCAGTTTCCAAATCTTTCATTTCAAAAGAATAATTCAATTGGGTTTTCATATAGTAAATTAACTTCAAGTTTTTACAAGTAACTAGCATATCATCAACATATAAAAGCAGGTAAATCATATCATGCTTAACATGATTTTAATAAAAACATGAATCAAATTTGCTTCAAATGAAATCAATTTCAATCATAAAAGAATCAAAAAAATTATACCATTGTCTTGAAGATTATTTCAAACCATAAAATGACTTTTATTAAAGGAAAATTTGATTCATTTTAAAATTATTTGAGAAACCTTTAGGTGGTCTCATATAAATGGTTTCATCTAATTTTCCATGAAAAAGGCAGTTTTAACATCCAATTGTACTATGTAGAAATCATTCTTAATAGAAAAAGAAAGCATAACATGAATGAATGAATGTTTAAAAACAGGGGAAAAATATCACCATAGTCGAACCCTTCACGCTGAAGGTATCCCTTAGTGACTAATCGGGTTTTATATTTGATTTTTAATTCCCCAGTGTAATCCTATTTATTCTTAAAGATCTATTTAGAAATTATCACCTTCTAATTTAAGGGATTGGTTACCATAGTCTAGGTCTTATTCTTAAGAAGATAATTTATCTCATCATTCATGGAAACCAACCACTATAGAAATTATTTAGACTTTAGGACTTGCTTAAAATTTCACAGTTCATCATTATACATGTCTTGAGATACATTAAAGGTGTAAACAACCATATCATCGTGGATAAATTGAGTAGGGGTTCTAATAATCCTCCTAGCATGGTCTCAGGTTAACTGGTATCCCCTAAGGTCACCCTCCTCTTCTTTGATTTCAAAACCAGAATCTGATTCCAATTCAACTTTAGATTGTGGGGGTGAACATAAGGGGTAGGGTTGGGTTCTATAGGAACCTAAGGGTCAGAATCAAATTCAATACCCAAGGTTTGGGGTTCACTAGCCTCTCTAGATTCAATAGTCTTTCTTATTGGAAGGAATAATTCTCAGAACACAACATCATGATTGATGATGCATCTTTGATATCTTGGTTTGTCTACCCACAATTTTTACCCCTTATCACCCTTTAGATTACCAAAAAAGATGAACTTAAGATCCCTATGTTCCAAATTATCATTATTAGAATGTTCATAAGTTGTGGATCCAAATACTTTAAGATGATCAATACTAGGAATCTTTCTTTTTTAGTGTTATACTAGTGTTTTAAAGGCATTAGTAGAGGATGGACACATGTTGATTAGGTATACTGCTATAGTAACAACCTCAACCTAAAAGGGCTTGGAAAGGGAGGAATAGGAAATCATGCACTTAAATCTTTCTAGGATGTTCCTATTCATTATATTGGTTAAACCATTATGTTTTGGGGTTTCCAAAATAGTCTTATACATATACACACCCTCAAAGATACAGAACTCAACAAACTCAATGGATAGATATTACAAACCATTATTAGTTTTTAAGGCTTTTAGTTTCTTACGAAATTCAGTTTCTACACCATCCTTACAATTCTTAAAGGTATGAAACATATCAGATTTATGTTTCGGTATGTAAATACAAACGTTTTGGGAGTATTCATTTATAAAACTCACAAAATAATATCCTCCACTATGGGAAGTGGTACTATGAGGATAACAAAGATCAGAATGAATTCATTTTAAAGGGTTTCTAGCTTTATAGGATGACTTACAAAAACTTACCTGTTTAGACTTACCATACACGTAATCCTCATAAAAATTTAAACTACTAGGATTAACACCAATCAACATATTTTATTTTATAAGTTCATGAAGACCCTTGGCACTAATGTTCCCTACTATTCTATTTCATAAGGTGGTATTGTATAATGTTGGAACACCATAAACATTTAATTATTTCATTTGAGTCCTACCTTATAAATCATACAACATTCCTAAGTGTTCCTTTCATAAAAGTGAGAGATCCACATGCAATTCTGAGACAACTAGAACTAGATTTAAAAGTATAACCCTTATGGTCTAGAATTTCTATAGAAATAAGGTTTCTTTTAAATTTGGCTACCCACCCAACCTATTCAAGATTTTTAACCAGACCATTATGAAGTTATAAAGAAAAAAAACTACACCCATAATGATACAACTCTTATTATTCCCTTGGTAAACATCACCTGATTCAATCTCTCTTAATTCAGTGAAAGACTCCATATTCAGACACATATGGAATGAACACCCTAAATCTATGATCCATTCCTCAGAGGTAGGATGATCATTGACATTGAACACATCAGCCGTGTCAAAGTTTTGTTCAATTAATAAAGAATGATCACAATAATTTACATTATACTCATTCTTTTTATTAGGATGGTTCCTTTTCATATGTCTAGGTTTTTTACAATGAAAAAATTTAAACACCTTAGTCTTAGACTCTCTATTATTGGACTTAGACCTCTGTTTTCTAGACTGAATCCTATCTTGACACTTATCTCTATGTTCATTTCCACCTCTTTTGTTTAAAACTTAATCCTCATTCTTAACAGTGCCTTTCTTTTGAATTAATTTGGATAAAAGAGCATACATAACCTATTCAAGAGCTAAAGAATCCTTACCATACATCATCTAGTCCTTAATAAAAGTGAAAGACTCATACAATGAAGTTAAAAGTATTATTTTTTGATCCTCATCCCCTATTTCAACATCTATATTGTAAAGGTCTAATAAAATTATATTAAAATCATCAATATGTGTCATGAATGAAGTTCTATGTTGAATTTCAAAATTATAAAGTCTCATATTTTTATAAAACCTTCCAAATAAAGATTTAGTCTTTTATATGACTTATATTTTGGACAAGATACCAACATTAGAAGAATCAAAAGCTACTTCCCAAAAAACATTATCACATAAAGACATAAAAATAAGGCTACAAGGTTTTCTATGAACATCATCAGATACATTAACATAGGTATAAGTGGTCTTTCCATCAAGGGACAGAGTGGTAACCTTTTTATTAGAACCACTAAGAGCATCAATTAGCTCATTATGATCCAAAAAAGCATTTGTTTTAATTATTCACATATTAAAATTAGTTTCCTCATCAAAACTTTCCATTTCAAATTTCGTAGAACCCATTGTAAATGCTTTAGAAAGGCTCTAATAATATTTTTAGGGAAGCGTTGAAGTGGCTATCATGAATAATGGTTAAGATCCACTAAGGCATTTTATATGGTTACAAAGTGATTTTGAAAAATCATTTTATTTCAAAAACGTGAATTGATTTTACAAGTAAAATGATTTGTTTGGAATAGAAAATAAAAATAGTAAATAACATCAAGATGCAATGTGATTTAGATCGATGTGATCCTACATGCACGACATGAACACCACCCATGAAATATTATTATTAGAGAAAAGAAACAATAAATTACAGACTTGATACAAGAAAGTAAAAATCCAAAGAAGCTATATGAGGAACTCTCTCTTTCTAAACTAGGTGGTTGTGATGAAGTCCATCACATGGAGTTAGCACCTTCCACTCTTGGATGGGCTCACTCACACACCCAACATAAAGGATACAATAGTAGAAAATGAAAAAAAATTGCCTATAGATCTAGATTTCTATACTGAAAACTGGCTAACATTGAAGATGTAAATCCACTGCAACCATCACTACGGGGAAAATCACTATTTGTGATGGGTTATTTGTGACGGGATTTCTTCCTGTCTCAAATAACCCGTCTAGGAAGCTATTTGCGACGAGATTTCGTCTCCCGTCGCAAATAGTTTGGCGCGACTTGCGCGCCAAACCACACGAATATTATTTGCGACGGGGAACCGTCGCAAATACCCGGCGGCGGTTAATAACTTTTTGCGACAGGATGTCGTCCCGTCGCAAAAAGACTGTCGGCATGTACTATTTGCGACGGGACCCGTCGCAAAGAACCTTTTAACCGGCGACTGTAATTAATGCGGGTGAGGGTATTTGCGACGGACCCTGTCGCAAATAGTACCAGTTGCGACGGGAAACCCGTCGCTAATAACTCCGTCGCAACTAATCTAACCTATATATACCTCCATCCGTTTTTTCCCAAATCATTCAGATCTAGCTCTCTCTCTCTCTCTCTCTCTCTCTTCATTCTTCAGTTTCAAAGAAGATTTTTCTTTCAGTAGAAATTTTTTATACGAGAGCAATCAGAGGGCGTCAATATCTTCAGAATATCAAAGTTTAAAGTATTTATATTTTATTTTTTTATATTTTTTTATATTTTTTATGTTAATTTTAATTGTTGTTTATTAGTTGTAATTTAATTAGATTTCAATTGATTTTTATTTTTATTTATTTTTACTTAGAAATTGATATTGTTAGTTATAATTATAAATAATTAGTCATAATTAATATTAATTAGATATAATTAGATATAATTAGGAATAAATAGATATAATTAGCAATAAATAGATATAATTAGCAATAAATAGATATAATTAGCAATAAATAGATATAATTAGCAATAAGTAGATATAATTAACAATAAGTAGATATAATTAGCAATAAATAGATATAATTAGGAATAAATAGATATAATTAGTAAAAAATAGATATAATTAGATATAATTAGTAATAATTAGATATAATTAGTAATAATTAGATATAATTAGTAATAATTAGATATAATTTGTAATAATTAGATATAATTAGTAATAATTAGATATAATTAGTAATAATTAGATATAATTAGTAATAATTAGATATAATTAGTAATAATTAGATATAATTAGTAATAATTAGCTATAATTAGTAATAATTAGATATAATTAGTAATAATTAGATATAATTAGATATAATTAGTAATAAATAGTAATAATTAGTAATAATTAGTAATAATTAGTAATAAATAGTAATAAATAGTAATAAATAGTTATAATTAGTAATAAATAGCGATAATTAGTAATAATTAGCTATAATTAGTAATAATTAGCTATAATTAGTAATAATTAGCTATAATTAGGAATAATTAGCTATAATTAGTAATAATTAGCTATAATTAGTAATAATTAACTATAATTAGTAATAAATAGATATAATTAGTAATAAATAGATATAATTAGTAATAATTAGATATAATTAGTAATAATTAGTAATAATTAGCTACAATTAGCTACAATTAGATATAATTAGCTATAATTAGCTATAATTAGTTATAATTAGCTATAATTAGCTATAATTAGCTATAATTAGCTATAACTAGATATAATTAGCTATAATTAGATATAATTAGTAATAAATAGATATAATTAGTAATAAATAGATATAATTAGTAATAATTAATAATAAATAGATATAATCAGTAATAATTAGTAATAAATAGATATAATTAGTAATAATTAGTAATAATTAGTAATAATTAGCAATAATTAGTAATAATTAGCAATAATTAGTAATAATTAGCAATAATTAGTAATAATTAGCAATAACTAGATATAATTAGCAATAATTAGTAATAATCAGCAATAACTAGATATAATTAGGAATAAATAGATATAATTAGTAATAATTAGATATAATTAGCTATAATTAGATATAATCAGCTATAATTAGATATAATTAGATATAATTAGCTATAATTAGCAATAATTAGATATAATTAGCTATAATTAGCTATAATTAGCTATAATTAGGAATAATTAGATATAATTAGATATAATTAGTAATAAATAGATATAATTAGTAATAATTAGTAATAATTAGTAATAATTAGTAATAATAAAAAATAAATAGATATAATTAGTAATAATTAGATATAATTGGGAATAATTAGCTATAATGAGCTTTAATTAGTAATAATTAGCTATAATTAGTAATAATTAGCTATAATTAGTAATAATTAACTATAATTAGATATAATTAGTAATAAATAGATATAATTAGTAATAAATAGATAGAATTAGATATAAATAGATATAATTGGTAATAATTAGATATAATTAGATATATTTAGTAATAATTAGTAATAAATAGATATAAATAGATATAATTAGTAATAATTAGTAATAAATAAATATAATTAGTCATAATTAGTAATAATTAGTAATAATTAGTAATAATTATTAATAATTAGCAATATTTAGATATAATTAGATATAATTAGTAATAATTAGTAATAATTAGTAATAATTAGGAATAATTAGTAATAATTAGTAATAATTAGTAATAATTAGTAATAATTAGTAATAATTAGTAATAATTAGTAATAATTAGTAATAATTAGTAATAATTAGTAATAATTAGTAATAATTAGTAATAATTAGGAATAATTAGGAATAATTAAGAATAATTAGGAATAATTAGGAATAATTAGGAATAATTAGGAATAATTGGGAATAATTAGGAATAATTGGGAATAATTAGGAATAATTAGAAATAATTAGGAACAATTAGGAACAATTTGGAATAATTAGGAATAATTGGGAATAATTAGGAATAATTAAGAATAATTAGGAATAATTAACAATAGTTAGGATTAATTAGCAATAATTAGGAATAATTAGCAATAATTAGGAATAATTAGCAATAATTCGGAATAATTAGGAATAATTAGGAATAATTCTGAATAATTAGGAATAATTAGGAATAATTAGGAATAAGTAGCAATAACTAGCAATAAGTAGCAATAATTAGCAATAAAAAAAATTATATTATCAATATTTATGAAAAAAAATATTAATATTATTAAAATAATAAAAAATTTATAAAATATTAAAATTATGAATATTCACAACAGGCTTTGCTCTATTCTTAACATGTTCATATCTCAAAAGGTCGTCAATTATTAGGTCATGCGCAGTAAAAAGTTTGCGTCAGCCATGTCTAATGTAAACTCTATTGTTGTCCTTACATGGTTGATCACCTCACAAGTAGTGTTACAATAGGACAAACCAAGTCATACCCTTCTTATCTATAAGAATTATCTTACATGAACCTTTACATAGATCATTCTTCCTTGAAAATTTAAGGGAAAGATAATGATATCCCCTCAAATTTTTAAGGAAGAATGATCTATGTAAAGTGTCATGTGAGATGATTCTTAGAGATGAGAACGTCATTACTTTGGTCGTCCTATTGCAACACTACTTGCGAGGTGATCAACCATGCAAGTAAAATTATAGAGTTTACATTGGACATGACTGAAACAAACTTTTTATTACGCATGACTTGACAATTGACGACCCTTTGAGATTTGAACATGTTAAGAGTAGAGAAAAGTCTATTGCAAATATTGATAATTTTAATATTTTATAAATTTTTTATTATTTTAATAATATTAATTTTGTTTTTTCATAAATATTGATAATATAATTTTGTTTATTACTAATAATTAGTAAACGAAATCTGCTTGGATAATGAAGGGAAAATTTGTAATCATATCCAATGATGATTACCAAATTTCCTTTCATTATTCAAGCAGTTTTCATTTTGCTAAGTATTGCTAAGTATTGCTAAATTAGTAATAAATAGTAATAATTAGTAATAATTAGTAATAAATTGTAATAATTAGTAATTATTTAAGTAGTTGTAATTATTTATCTTCTTTTTTCAGATAGTGTTTTCATAATTTCAAATTATTCAAAAATAGTGATGATTTTATATTTTATGTATAAAAATATGGAACATAGAAGTCGACATCAGTCATTATTAGATGATCGATCTTGGATAAATCAGCGCAAAAATCCAAATGGTTCTGTTTTAAATCCTATATATATTGAGGGTGTTGAAGCTTTCTCAACATTTACATCATCAAAACCAGAATATGTTTCCTAAGGCACAATTAAGTGTCCTTGTAAAAAAATGTTCTTTGAGAACGTTTAACACATTTGAAAAGGTTGGGGGACATCTCTTGTGGTTTGGTTTTCAACCAGATTATGTTTTTTGGTCTCAACACGGTGAACACAGTTCCAGAGAATATCCTAATAACTTGATTCCGAATCCATCACGGTTTCAAAATTTAGTACATGATGTTGTAGGTCCATTTGTGAAACAAACTGAAACTCACGATGATTTTGATTTAACTCCTGAGTTGTCACCATCTGAATTTTATGAGTTGTTGAGGTCTGCTGAGGATGCATTATATCCTGGTTGTAAGATGAGAAAATTAGAAGCGGTTGAAAAATTTATGGCTATTAAATGAGATAATGCAATGTCAAACAACTGTTTTGATCAGATATTTTCTTTGGTTAAAACACTATTGCCTGAAGGAAATGTGTTGCCTACAAATTACTATGAGATCAAGAGGCTGATTCGTAATCTGGTTATTAGTTATCGAAAGATTCATGCATATCCAAATGATTGCATCTTATATTCTGGAGAAAATGAGTCATTGGATAGTTGTCTCACATGTGGACAATCGAGGTATAAAGAATCTCAACCAGGGAAGTCTAGATTGATTCCAGTAAAACAATTGAGATATTTCCCCCTTACACCCAGGTTGCAGCATTTATTTATGTCTCAGAACACAGCGTCAATGATGTCATGACACAAAACCAAGATTTCAACTGATAAAATCTCGAATCATCCATCTGATGGTGATTCATGGAAACATTTTGACCGTCTGCATCCGTCTTTTTCTATAGAAGCTCGAAACATGCGATTGGGTCTTTCTAATGACAGTTTCTGTCCGTTTGGTTCTTATGGTAGTCAGTATTCATATTGGCCTATCTTTATAACTCCGTACAATTTGCCTCTATGGATGTTGATGAAGGATCATTATATCTTTTTGACTCTATTAATCCCAGGACATCCGAAAAAGAATATTCATGTTTATTTGAAACCATTGATTGATGAGTTAAATGCATTGTGGAGTGATGGTTTTAATACATATGATGTTGCTGCGAAACAAAATTTCATATTAAAAGCTGCATTGATGTGGACGATTAGTGACTTTCTGGTATATGGCATGTTATCTGGTTGGAGTACACATGGTCTGAAATCATGTCCTTACTGTATGAAATAAAACAAATCCTTTATACTCGTCAATGAAAAAAACCTTTCTATTTTGATTGTCACAGTAGATTTCTTCCAACCGATCATCCTTTACGGAGGAACAAATCTCATTTCCGAAAAGGTACAATTGAAAGGGATGAACCTCCAAAGACGATCTCAAGTACATAGTTAAAATCAGTTGTATTTTCATTACCCCCATCACATTTGGACCAACAGTAAACCAACAAAAAATTCATGGCTTTGGGAAAGAACATAATTGGATAAAACAGAGAATTTTTTTGGGATCTTCCGTATTGGTCTGATTTGTTGGTCCGCCACATGTTGGATGTTATGAATATTGAGAAGAACTGTTTTGATAATTTATTTCATACAGTTTTGGATACACCAGGTAAGACCAAAGATACTGTAAAGGCACGATTAGACCTTGCCCAAATTTGAAGGCGACCAGAACTTGAACTATTTGAAAATGTCAGATCACAGAGGTTAATGAAGCCAAAATCAGCTTATACACTGTCCAAAGAGAGTCACTTATTATTTTGTCAGTGGATTGCAGATTTGAGACTTCCAAATGGTTATTCTTCCAATTTGGGAAGATGTGTTAAGAATGGTTATATTATTGGATTAAAAAGTCATGATTGTCATATTATAATAGAAAGAATTATACCAATTGGATTCATAGGTTTGTTGAATTATATGATTTGGGATTCGATAACAGACATATCATATTTTTTTCAAGACATTTGTGCAGTGACAACAGAATAAGATGCGCTAAGAAAACTGGAAGAAGATGTTGCTGTAATTATATGTAAACTGGAAAAAATCTTTCCACAAGATTTCTTTGAATCAATGGAACATCTGATATTACAGTTGCCACATGAAGCTAAATGTGGAGGTCTAGTACAATTTTGATGGATGTACCCATTCGAGAGATGCATGCAGAAATTGAAGAAAAAAATACGTAACAAAGCATCAGTTGAAGACTCAATTGCTGAAGCTTATTTGCAAGAGGAAATTGCTTTTTTATGCTCTCATTATTTTGAATCTCAATATCCCTCAAAACACAATCACATGGGAAGAAACAATAGGAATGTTAATGACAAAATGGAAAATAAATTAACATTTTTTAATCATCCAAATCTTGGTTTCGGTGGAGTTCATGAATGATGGCCTTCAGATGATGAACATTACAGAGCTCATACATACGTTCTGCTCAACTGTGAAGAAATGACATCATTTTTCCTGTGAGTGCTTCTATCACTTATTCTATAATTTATGTTACAGTATTTAAACTTATTTTATTTGTAGGTTATATGATAATCATATCAAGAAACAACTTCCACAAATTACAGCAGCTGCTCTTGAAGAACGCAGACAAAAAAAATTTCTCAATGGTTTCAAAAACTGGTAACATAAATTATTGATGGTTTAATATAAATTCTGTTTATTATTTATTATATTGATAATTGTTTTACAAATTTTCAAGTGTCTCAATATGATGATAGAATTGATAAGAAACTATGTATATTGAGTAACCCACCATCCAAAATGGTTAAATCTTATAATGCATATGCGGTGAATGGTTTTCGATTTCATACACATGCATACGGGGAATAAAAAAACAATTAACAATGAAGTTTTCTTGAGAGGATCACATCACAGAGAAACTGAAGTTGACTTTTATGGCATTTTGGAAGAAATTATTGAGCTGTGTTATCTAGAAAAGAATTACACAACAATGTTTAAATGTCGGTGGTTAGATACTGAGAGAGGCTTGCGTGTTTATCTAACTCATGGAATCATCGATATTAAATATAAAAGTCTTCTTGCAGTAAATGAACCATTTTTACTAGATCAACAGGCACATAAAATTTATTATGCAAAGTACTGTGCCACTTCAAGAGACTTGAGAGATTGGTGGATCATAATAAAAATGAAATCTCAGGAAAATCAGTTTACTCAAAATGAATGTGGTTCCGCTAAAGTGGAAGGAATTGAAAATTTTCAAGAGACTGCTCAAAATCCATCTGATTCACAAAGAGACATGAATATCGATGATGACACCCTACAATTAAGGATTGATGGTGATGAAGATGTTAATGATGTTAAAAATGAATTTGAAATGACAAAAGATGCTGAAACTGAAACTCATATGGATATTGATGATGCTGAAGAGGAAGATGAAGACATTGACATTGACAACTATGGAGAAGAGGGTGAAGATGAACATTGACATAGTTAAATGCTGATTATAATCATAACTAATATATATCTATATATAATAGTTATTTTCAACTATCTGCTAACAATAATAATTTTGTGTTTCAGATGGACCCTGAGCTATTTCTCGAGTTGCAGGAGGCTGACCTACCGTTGGATGAGGGGGATTTTGGATCATCTGACCCTCAGCCTACTGGCGGTTCAGGGGGTACGCAGAGGGGGCGTGGCCTTGCACGACTGATGATTCCTGACCCTATCCCCGAGCGACGTCCACATCTTGGTTTCGATCCACGCACATGGAGGTATGGTAACCTGTATATTTTAGTTAGATTTCATTAATTTATTTATATATATACACTAATTGTTTGATTATTTATTCATTTTTCACAGTTTTGCACATGTAGCTATTGGAAAGGGGAGTGCTATCTTGCACAATTATTTTTCTCAGCCATGGATGACATGGGAACAGATTCCCGTTGATGTGCGACGCGACATGTTCCATCATTGACAGGTATGCAAATAAATAATATTTATTTTGAAATTTATTTTATGAACAACTTGATATTATAAATTATTTGTAGAGTTTATGGTATCCTATCGATGATAGCATGCGTGAAGCTATCCACGCGGCATTGCAGGTTTCTATGCGTGACTGTTTCCATCAGTTTTTGCACAATTTGAGAAGGACAGTCATTAAGAAAGCAGGGGTGACATAATTTGATGAGTCGTGTAGAGCCCACTGACCAGAGTACATTTCATCTCACGTTTGGGATGGATTATGTTTACAATAGTTGGGTGGTGGATCTCAGAGGAGATCTTTAGTGGGACGACAGAACCAGGGGAGACAGGAGGTGACGCATCGAGCTGGTAGCCGTATATTCAGTTCACATATAGAGCATCTGGTAAATATATTTTTTAAATATTTTATATAACTTTAAATATAAATAGTTTATTTCATATTTCTGTAGGCATTTGAGCATCCCGATATTACGGATTTTGACGTTTATCAGAGGATGTACAGTGATCCAGCCACTGGAGAGATTAGAGGTGATTGCCAACGTCAGATTGTGGTTAGTATTATTTTTTCAGTTTGACAATTAAATGCATATAATATTTTTACAATTTTAATTTTAAATTGGAATTGAAGGAGTCATATGAGGCTGCGGCCTCTCAGACATAGGATGAGGGTCAGGACGAGATGACTGAGCAGACCAGTGCTCACCATTTTGATGAGGCAGTATGGATGCAGGCAACTTAGTATGGCTTTGAGAAGGGAAGAGTAGTTGGAATCACCTCTCATTTGACTCCTGGTACTTATTATGGTACTGCTGCGATGTCGGCGTCCAGCTCGAGAGGAGCTCATGGAGAGGCATTATCTTCTGGCTCACAATATCAGGAGCAGTTTCAAGCTCAAACTGAGCATATAGAGACATTTCAGAAGCAGTAAGGAGATATGTGTCGGCGGCAGCAGAAACAGGAGCAACATTACAAGGAGCAGATGCATTGATGGCAGCAGCAGCATCATGAGTAGATGGAGTACACGCGCCGTCTGACTCGTAGTTTAGGGATGAATTTTCCTCCACCAACTCCTTCAGCTCCTCCACCTCCTCCAGAAGATGACCCCCCAGTAATTTTTTTATGTTACAAACATTTGAATTTAACATTGTAATATGAATTATTTACATTTTCTGTCTTTTATATATGTGAAAATATTACATAATTTAATTTTTTATTTTTTATTATTTTTTTATATTTTTTTGTGAATATTGAGAATTTTAATATTTTTTTATTTTTTATTGTTTTAATAATAGTAATATTATTTTTTCATTAATCGTAATTTTATTAAATTTTATTTTTTTTAAAATTAATTTATTATTTGCGATGGGACCGTTTGCGACGGGGTCCCGTCGCAAATAGTCTAACTATATATTTTTAAAAACATATTTGAGATGGGACTACTTTCCCGTCGCAAATAATTTGTTGCAACGGGCCCGTCGTAGAAAGTTTTATATATATATATTTTTTGCGATGGGACAAGAACTCGTCGCAAATAGTTTTTGCGACGGGCCCATCGTGAAAATGTTTATGTATATATAATACATATAATCGGAAGCTTATTTGTGATGACGATGTTTCCCGTCGCAAATAAGATTTTTTTGCGATGGGCTCGTCGCAAATAATTGTATTTGCGACAGTGTTTTCTGCAACGGGCTATTTGCGATGGGGCCCCGTCGCTAAAGCATATTTGCGACGGGATCCCGTTGTAAGTAGGATGTCATAATTACCAAGAATTCCAGTAGTGAAAGCTTCATGCTAGGGTTGTCTAGATCCGGCTCCCAATCAAAGTCTCCACCAAGTCTCCACCGGATGAGATGTCCAGTTGTAGAACAACGAAACTCTGAGCACTAGGGAATATGAAGCAAGAACCGGTACAAAAAATATCTTCCTCTCAAGATCTCCCAAAAACCAGAGGGTTTCCTCCTCTTAGTTCTCTCGGAGAACCAACTAGACAAAATCCAAATGAAATGAACACGAGATTCCTCAAATCAACCCAAATAGGTCTAGTAATGGAATATTAGGAAGTGTTAGGTGACATGTGCCATGAATCTAGGATGAACACCACATGGATATCTCAGATGAAATTGACAGTTTCAATAACCACGAGAAACATAGCTAGAAGGGACATGCGGAAGCTCACCATTGGAAGCGCGGTGAAAACACAAATCAAGCTAGAGGCAAAGAAACACAACCGAGAGATCGTATGATCATTGGATCAAGTGTGATTAATGGTCCACATTCAGTCTTCTAATAAGAAAATCAACCCAGAATAAAAATATATATCCTGGATAAAATATAGATAATTAAAATGACCATATGTATGTACACAATACCATACATCCCATTAAAATAAAAAAATACAGAATTTGAGTTTTAATATATCATTATAAATGAAAATTGCAATTGGAAATTTAACAATTAATGAATAAATTATCCCTTTAATAAAAGGTCATATTTTTTGTAGGTGGTAAATGACATATTGTGAGAATATACATAAAAACATAGTGAGCAAGAGATACAATAAAAGAAAGTACAACAAAAAATCATGAACATATGAAAAACATTAAAAATATAATAGGAATTTTATATAAGAATAAGCTGAACCTTGGTAACCAGATGTAATTATATAGCTCAATTATGTTCACTCCTCAAATTCCATTCACTACTTATCACACCCCGACCTCAGATACCTATTATTTTATTATTTATTGACTTTGAATTTTTCCCAATTGAGGTTAGAGTTGAGTCCCGAGTAATATTTTCATATTTTAAAACTTCTGGGAGAGTTTTTGGCCTGTGCACAGTTGGTGCACAGTCTGGTAGACCGTGCGGCCAAACCACACAGCTTGCTTGATGTCTGAAAATAATAAAATTAGTTGTAAAATAATAAAAAAAATTAAGGAATGGTTGATGATAATAATAATAATAATATTATTATTATTATCATTGTTGTTATTATTATTAAGAAAAATTATTATTATTCATATTAGAATTATTATTATTGTTATTAAATTTATTATTAATATTATGATATTATCAATGTAATTATTATTAATATCAATTTTATTTTTTTTTCTATTTTAGTTGTTAATTTATTTATTTTTATTTTATTTATTTATTTTTCTAACCCTAGCCATCACCCCCCATTTCCCCATTGGTGCGACAACTTGCTGCACACCCCCTGCACGACCTGACTCTAGCGCATCTCCCTCATCTGCTGGACCTCCTCTATTGCACCCTACCTTCAGATGACATGCATCCTGGCGTGACCTCTTACCTTTGATCTATTTCCGGTGAGGCTCGACCCCCTTCTCTACCCTGTTTTGGCATGGCATGACCTCCTGATCTGCTCTGCTCTGGCGCAACCTGACCCCCTACTATACCCTGCTCCATCCACACTGCCCTTCACAGCTACAACCCCCTTGCCTGCATCCATCTTTCTGGCATGAATCCTCTTCGGCCGCACCCCCTGTGTAGTGTGACTTGTCGGCGCCCCTCCCTCACCAGCAACGCTCCTCCGACCGTGCCTCCTCTCACTAGAAATATCTCCATCAATACGTTTTCCTCCCATTCATGGTGTTTTTTATTCAATTTGGATGAACCCTAATGGTTAGGGTTTGGGTGTAATGTGTTTTTATTTGGACTTTAGGGTGTGTGGGTGGTTCATGAAGCGTTTTCTTCCTCCCTTTGAAGAATTTTTGATTTTTCATGCCACCAAGGTAGGCGTTTCTGAATTTTTCCTTTCTGACACAACCCATGGGCACTGGTTTATTTTAAATTAATTTTTAAATGTCATTCAAACCTCCATAAGTATCATAGATAACTTATTGTAGTGATTTTACGTTGGTTAAAATTGTTAAAAATAGATTTTGAAATAATTCTTTTATTATGTCTAGGTAATTCCATGCTTAAAAATTTCTTGATGAACTTATTAGGATTACTTGTGTTCTCTAGCATATTTTATAATTTATGAGTGTGGTGAAAAAGTAGTTTTTGAAGTGTTTGGATATGAAATTGATTTTAAAATGGAATTTCCATGTGAAATTGGTGAAATCTTAATGTAATCCTTTGTTGTGTTCTTTTGAAATGTTTTATTAAATGAGTAAATGATTTATTAAATGATGTTTGAAATGAGAATCATTGGTGCATGGTGTTTTGGTGTGCGTTTGGGTTTGGTTTTAAATCGAATGGTGAATTTGTGAAAATGTATTTGAGTATCTTCCTTGGATGTTGGAGTGTTCCATTAGATGTTAGCACATCCATGGGTGCACTAGGTGCACACATGGATGTGACCTCGAATAAAGATGGTACTTGTAAAACAATGTCCTATCTAAACCACAGTTTCTTAGATGGATTTTAGTTTTTAAATAAACCTTTACCCCTTTTATGATTTCTAAAAATTGTTTTAAATGCGTTCTTCATGATTTGGCCCGTTTGGCCTTGAAACATGTTTTGGTGTGATTTTAAAAAGGGTAAAGGCCTGTCTGGTAGTTGTGAAGTGTGTGGGTGTGTGTTCGGAACTTAAGGGTTGTAAGAGTTTGTGTCCTATAACCAACTAGATATGCTTTTATTACAAGGATATTTAATGTATTTAAATATTAAACATCTTATTATATATCATTCATTGTTCTCCATGACTATGATGTAATAATGTCCTAAAGTATTTGTTGTATTGATAAGGTCATGGCAGTTCCCCGCTATGATGAGAACCTTGAAATACTATAACAATATTCTTAAATATAGTTCTACGATTGGATGACATGCTATGATGGGACACATAGAATTCAGACCATTAGGTGTGATTACTAATAAGCAGATGAGACTTCCTCTCATGAAGTTCACACTTGGTAGTCTCTAAGATAAGAGATTATGAGAACAAAACCTCCAGTAGGAATTCCTCATGTTTTGGTATCATCGAATATTTCTATCTATGAGCATGTGTAATGATTCTTATATTTTAATATTATCATTAATATGTGTCATGACTTGCACACTTTGATTTACTGACGAAAACCGTCATGCACACAGTTGGCTGGAATTAGGGTATGTTGGGTGCATCACGAGTGGCATGTTATTAATGGATAAGTCGAGGTAGGATTTTCCCCTTAGATTTATGTAAGTTGATATCTCAGACCTTTGATTGAAATAGAACCATCACACAAAATTACATGACCATGGTGTAATGATGAGTTTATTTCAGGTAGTCAAAGAACGACATATCAAGCATAAAAGTTGACGACACTATCATGAAACCCGCTTGATGAGATATTGTGACAAAGGTATTATATTACACAGTGAGTGTTTGTATGTGGATGTCATTTTTGCGACTTTATGTTCTTTATCTTGGGTGCCTTGACTCTTTTCTAGACAGTACTCTTGGACTTTAGGCAAGCCCACCTAATGACAACAAGAAAGAATCCTAGAGGGTCACACACTAAGTGTTTATGGTGGTCTCAGTTAAATTCTATTTGAATTTAATTAATAAATATTATTCTCAAGACAATGGAATAATTTTATTCAAGTTAAAATGATTGCATAAATTAAATAAATATTTATTCACTAGATTGTGGGTAAAATGTATTTATTTATTTTATTGAACATTTGATAAATATTTATTTACTAGTTGGTAAATAAAATATTTATTTAAGATAATAAATTATTTATTTATTTATTCAGGTGTTCAATAAATGTAATTGGATTTTTAGAGGACCAAGCCAGGTCTAGTAGTGAAATAATTATTTGTAAGATGATAAATAATTATTTAACTAGTTGGAAAAAAATAAAATAACACTGCTATTATTTTATGACGCAAAATTTTATTTATAATTATATTTTCACACAAGTTGGTGCACCATAAATAATGACACAATATTATTATTAATAGCATGGGTTTTCTCTAAGGTTATGAATGTATTTAATTTCTATTACATAATTAAATATTGTAACTGAATCCCCCTATCAATAAATAGACACATACATCTATTGTGCCAAGTACCAAACCACACACTCGGTGAATTAAGAATTTTTGAGCTAAAAAATTTCTCTCTCAAATCCTCTTCCCACCCCTCTCAAGAATGACAGACGTTCTTCAAGGTCGAAGAATAATCTATCTAGAACAACCAACAAAAGACACTCGCTTCACCGTGCTAGCACCCAAGGAATGAGCAGTGTTGATAAGAGACCATAAGAGCACGTGTGGATCACCACTAGAGGGATTATAGTTTGGATCCTTGCAAGCACAATAAGATAATCTAAAAGGGTCATTCCGGATGATCAACATCATCAACAAAGAAAATACCAAAGATCCAGGTATTATTTTATTTAGGAAATTAATTAAATTAATTATAAACATGATGTTAAATATCCTCTATAAAGGTTTTAGACCTATTCTTTATTTATATAAATCTTTGATTATATTCCATAGAGACTGGCATTCATCATCATATTGATCCTCGAATAATCATTGATCATGGTAAAAATCAAAGTTGGGTGTCAGACCAACCACACTTCCACTGTGACCGAAACATTCAAGTGGTATCAGAGCAGTTACATGATAATTTATAATTATTTAAATATTTTTTTTGATGATTTACACATTTAATAATTTAGTTGTTTCAATTTAAGTTAACCATTCTACAAATATAAATCTCAAGATCTGTTCTCCCTCTTTTATTTCTCGTTCACCTTACAGAAACAATCTTTTCTTTTAATTTTGATTAAAATAAAATAGAGGATCTAATCCGGAGGTGCCAAAGGTTCTTAGCCGTACAACACCAGAACACACAACATGTATTCAACAGTACACGCCGTGTATCCAAGGTTCAATGCACTAGGTCTGGTCTGCCAAACCAAGCTGTGTCATTGGATTTTGTCTAAGTCTTTATGACTCTGTGTGTTGACTAGGAAAAAGTGGCACGCGGTTTCTGGATTACACGCCGTATGGACCACTAGACACGATGAGTAATCCCTTTCGGGTTAGGGTTGGACCGTGTACCCCGTACACGTCTTGACTGGCTGGAGACCATGTGATGAGGAACTACACAACATGTGACTCACTGGACACACCGTGTACTCCGTAGATTTCTGAAGTACACTCTCATGCCATTTCCCCAGGCATATACTTTGGATGGATGGTAAAAATAGAACATGTTGTGTAGTTCGAACTACATTCTATGTACTCATCCAAATTATGAAGATTTATTAAAATTTATAATTATATTATACAAACCCTTGATACGTATACCATCGTGCAAGTGTAAAGCTGAGGCACAACACGTGATAAGTATTTTATATGCATGTGTTTAATTTAACATCTGTGTAATATTCATTTATGATCATTGGGTAGTTATGAATAGGAATTCACTGGGTTGCCTCCAAGGTACAAGTTACGTATAAAGATAATTTTAAATGAATTTATTTTTTTTAAAATTATGATAAAAGAGAATCTCAAGGAAATTTAGAAAAGGGTTTAAGATAATAATTAATTTATTTGAGTGTGATTTATCTTAAACAAGAATGATTAAAGAATTGAATGTTAGTTTTATTTATGCGTAAATATCGTTGCATGTATGAATGATCATGAGCTAGACCAAGACCTCTGTATATGGATTATTTCTTTTAATTTATTTATCTAAATTAAATTTGTTGGCATATGAGCCTTCTTCTCATTAATATGTAGGGCCTATGTGCCCAAGGTTTATTTTATGTAAAACACCTTTTTATCCCTCACTTTCATGTGAGTTAAAAAAAGGAATATATAATGGATGGAACTCCCAAGTTAGTGGAGGCAGTTCAAGCTGAAGCCGAGACGAAACCAATCCCAGTAGATACAAGGATGGAAAGGTGAAAATCTATAAACATGAACCCAAAAGGTTCAATATGTTTCTACCCTAGGTCAGGGTTAGTTTATCAACCGCTAAATAAACTAACCATTAGAAAATATCATGATCATTCCCTTTACTTTATTTTATTTCTGTCAGTTGCATGGTTTATCATTATGGATGTGTTGTCACGATCACATAATTAATGAATTAAAAAATCATGCAAGATGGAAATAAAATAAACCAGACTTATGCATAAATATTATCAAGACATGGTTAATCACTTAAGTAAGTTCCACTTAATATTAACAAGCATGTGATAATTATAATAATAAATTCATGCATAAGAGATAAAAATCCCTCAAATTAATTATTAAGTCAGACCAAGCCTTCCATTACTTGATTAAGGGAAAAACTCAATAAAACTATGCGTTTGACCAACCCTTTTTGGGACACTTACTTTTATACAGGAATCCCTTATGAAAGGTTTTGGGTTAACTTAACCATATTACATCAAGATGAGTATCCCTTGCTATAATTGGTGTAATATTGGAGGAAATAGTTTAAGAAATCCAAAAGTCATGATTTCAGGATTGGGGAGTCCACTCAACAGATCAAGGAGTTGCAACCCCACAGTCGGCAAATACCTACCTACCTAAATACCTTTTAATAGCTTGACCAACCATTTTGGGGGTTATGTGAAGGGGAATATGGATCCTTTACACTAGAATGTCATAGAAACTGGACATTTCAAGTTCAATGGTGAGGGCCATTGGGACTTGATAAAATAGTGGGAGACTTAATAAAATTTATTATTTCTCATAAAATGTAATCAATAAAGTACTAATGATCTGATCTTTTAATTGTAGAATAAAAATGTCAAGATCTTCAACCACACTATCCCTATGATCAATTATAGATAATGACAACATCCTCACTGGCGGTAACTTCTAGGAATGGTTTCGGTGCCTTCGGGTTATCTTACACCATGAATGAAAGTCTTACATGATGGAGTCAGTATTACCTAATCTGTCTACAAAAGAGGCGAGTGATGAGGATTTCCTGGTCTATGAGAAACATATTAATGATGTGGTCGAAGTTCAATGTTTGATGCTATCATTAATGTCTAGTGAGCTCATGAAGTCTCATGAAAACATGGATGCTTATAGAATTCTCGAGCACCTCTGTGGTCTTTAATAGGGGAGAGAAAGATAGGAAATGTTTGAGATCTCCAAGGAACTCTTTTAGAGTAATCTTGGAAAAGGTTCCCCATCTAGGCCTCATGTAGTCAAGCTCATTGGCTATATTGAGTGCCTATAGGTTCTAAGGTTTAAACTCCCCAAAGAAATGGGAACTGATCTCATTCTCGCATCAATCCCTCAGATCTTCTCTAACTTTGTTGTCAATTTCAATATGAACAACATTGATAAGTATCTATATGATCTTTTTATCCTCATTCTCTAAGTGAAAAAATATACAAAGTGAAAAAATCCTTCTATCCTTATGGTGAATAAGAGGAAAGGGAAGGAGATGAGATTTAAGCCTAAAGATTCTTCACAACCTTCCAAAAAAAGGAAGATCAAAGGGGAGGAAAAGGAACAGGAGACTATTTGTTTCGCATGTGGAAAGAAGGGCCACTGGAATAAGAACTGAACCCATCCTAAGAAGACAGGGGAAGCTTCAGGTGAATTTGTTATCGAATGAAATATATCTGTTTCTATAAATTAGGTATTAGATACAACTTGTGGTGCACATATATGTATCCAAATACAAGATCCAAGTAGATTTAGGAAGATTGACTAAGTGGAGGTAGATCTATGAGAAACCAACAAATCCAGACTTTCTACTGTAGCTGTCGGGGACTACCACCTCACATTGCCAACTGGGATGATCTTGGTGTTAAAGGGTTTTTATTATGTGATGTCTATTACTAAAAACATTATTTTTGTATACAAATTAGATACATATGGATTTTTTTCAAGTTTTGAAATTAATGTTGCTTCTTTTACAAAGATATAATTTGTTTTGGTAGGGCACATTTATAAAATGTTCTTTACGTGTTGGATTACACAAACTAAGTAATTGAAATCGATAACAAATATGCTTCACATGACTCATAACACACCCAATTTTGGCATCACCAGCTAGGTCATGTAAATGATAAACTCTTAACAAAGTTACATCAAGATGGATATTTAGATTCTTTCAAACTAAAACCACTCGTCATATGTCATGAATGTTTACAAGGAAGAATGACCAAAGCCCCATTTAGCGAGAAAGGTGAAAGGGATAAATAAATTCTTGAATTGGTTCATACTGATGTGTGTGGACGATTTCTAGTTGAATAAAGGGGAGGGTACTCATACTTCATAACTTTTACTGATTATTTTAGTAGATATGGATATATCTACTTAATGAGGTATAAGTCAGATTCTTTTGATAAGTTCAACGAATACAAGAATGAAGTTGAGAACCAGCTTGGTAAGAAGATTAAGAAACTTTACTCAGGATGAGGTGGAGAATATCTTAATCAAGACTTCATTGACTACTTACAGGACTTTGGGATCCTATCCCAACTCACTCATCTATACACACCCCAGTGGAATGGTGTGAGTGAAAGGAGGAACTGAATCCTATTGGACATGGTGAGATCAATGATGAGTCATACAAGTATTCCATTATCCTTTTGGAGATATGTTTTACAATCAGTGACACACATACTAAACCAAGTACCAACTAAATCAATAAATGGTATTCCATATGAGTTCTGGAGTGGAAGAAAAGCCATGTTATCAAATTTTTATGTGTGGGGTAGAAAAAAGTTTGTTAAGGCCTCTTTAGGTAACAAACTCACACCCCGAGGTACAAAGTGTACCTTTATAGGATACCCCAAGGAAATAAGGGGATATTACCTATAAAACCCCTCATACAAAAAGTTTATAGTGGAAAGACATTTCATATTCCTTGAGAGGGAGCACATCTCCAAAAGAGATAGTGGGAGCGAGATAGACTTTGATGAAGTCGAGGATCAAGGTACACAAGAGTTGGTACAGGAACAGATTCCACAAAGACCTGTAGAAGAATAATCTATTCTAGAGACATAAGTACTGCTTATGAGTACAAGAGAGGCTAGAGAACCAGAATAGTATGATTTTATAGTTACCAAGGATGGTAACTCATTATTAGTTGATAATAATGATCCTATAACCTTCAAGGAAGAAGTAAGTGGCACAAAAATTTCTAAGTGGCAAGAATCCATGAATTCTGAAATGGATTTAATGTACCAAAACCAAGTCTAGATTTTGGTAGATTCTCCAATTGATGTAAAGCATACTGGTTGAAAATGGTTATTCAAGAAGAAACTGAACATGGAAGGAAAAGGTAGTACCTATCAGGCATGACTAGTTACAAAAGGGTTTAAATAGTGTCAAGGAATTGAATACGATAAAACCTTTTCACCAGTTGCAATGTTGTAATCCATCAGAATTATACTTTCCATTACGACTTAAAATGACTATGAGATTTGGAAAATGGATGTCAAAACATCCTTCCTTAATGGAAACCTTCAGGAAGATGTCTACATGACATAACCTGAAGGGTTTGTGACTCCAAAGGATGCCAATAAGGTATTAAAGTTGCAAAAATACATTTATGGATTAAAGAAATCATCCAGTTAATGGAACATTCATTTTGATGAAGCCATAACAGAATTTGGTTTTATCAAGAACGAATGTGAGCCCTGTGTCTACAAACGATTTAGTGGGAGTGCAGTCTTTTTCCTAATAGTATATCTTGATGACATATTACTTATTGGAAACAAGATACCAGTCTTACAGTCTGTTAAGGCATGGTTGAATCAATTCTTCTCCACAAAGGACTTGGGTGAGGCAAAATATATTATTGGGATCAGGATCCATCGTGATAGATCTAAGAGATTGTTGGGCCTAATTCAAAGTACATACATTGATAAGATAATGAAGTGATTTAGTATGGAACAATCCAAGAGGGGATTATTTCCAGAATCACATGATATTCATCTTTCCAAGAAAATGTGTCCTAAAAAACATGAGGAAAGAAAGATAATGGCAAGGACTCCATATGCATCAGCAATTGGGTCAGTTATGTACGTCATGCTTTGTACTAGGTTGGATGTTGCCTATGCATTGAGTGCGATAGGCAGATATCAAGCTGACCCACGTGACCATCATTAGATGGCAATAAAGACTATCCTAAAGTATATGAGGTGTATTAAGGATATATTCCTGTTTTATGGAGGAGATGAGGAACTAGTCATCAGAGGACATGAAGATTCTAGTTTCCAGACTGATCAAGATGACATGAATTCACAAATGGGATACATATTTACTTTGAATAGAGGTGCAGTAAGCTGGAAGATGTCAAAGGAGAGTGTGGTTGCATATTCTACAGTAGAGTCTGTGTATATCGCAGCTTATGAGGTAGCTAAAGAATCAGTTTGGATGTGAATCTTTGTCTAGGAGATGGATGTGATACCTAGCAGTAAAGATCTAATCACATTGTACTGTGATAATACTGCAGCGGTGGCTCTTGCAAAAGATCCAAGGTCACATGAGTGGAAAAAGAACATACTTTGGAAGTATCATCTCTTGAGGGATTTTTCTCATAGAGGTGAATTTGCAGTGAGCAGTATTTTTGCATAAGACAACATGGAAGACCTCTTGACTAAATCCTTGACTCAATAGAAACATGATCACCATGTGAGGTCTAGTGGACTGAAAGTCGTAGGAAGTTGGATCTAGTCCAAGTGGGAGTTTTTAAGAGTAGGTGTCCTAAAACCAACTGGCTGTACTTTGATTACAAGGATATTTAATTTATTTAAATATTAAACATCTTATTACATATTGTTCATTGTTCTGCATGACTATGATGTAATAACATCCTAGAGTATTTTTTGCATTGATAAGGTCATGGAAGTTCCCCACTATGATGAGTACCTTGAAATTATATAACAATATTCTTAAATATATTTCTACGATTGGATGAAATACTATGATGGGACACATAGAACTCAAACCATTAGGTGTGAGTACTCGTAAGTATATGAGACTTCCTCTCATGAAGTTCTCACTTGGTAATCTTCAAGACAGAAGATTATGAGAACAAAACCGCCAGTAGGAATTCCGTATGTTTTGGTGTCATCATATATTTCTATATATGAGTGTATGTAATGATCCTTAGACTTTAATATTATCATTAATATGTGTCAAAACTCACGCACTTTGATTTACTGATGAAAACTGTCATGCAGACAGTTGGCGGGAAGTATGGTACGTTGGGTGCGTCACGAGTGGCATGTTATTAATGGATAAGTCGAGGAAGGATTTCCCCTTCTATTTATGGAAGTTGATATCTCGTACCTTTGATTGAAATAGAACCGTTGCACGAAATTCCATGTACATGGTGTAATGATGAGTTTATTTCAGGTAGTCAAAGAACGATGTATCAAGCATAAAAGTTGATGGCACTATCATGAAAACCTGCTTGATGAGATATTACGACAAATGGATTATATGACATAGTGAGCATTCATATGTGGATATCATTATTGTGACTTTATATTCTTTCTCTTGGGTGCCTTGACTCATTGCTAGATAGTACTCTTGGACTTTAGGCAAGCCCACCTAATTCCAATGAGAAAAAATCCTAGAGGGTCACACACTAAGTGTTTCTGGTGGTCTCAGTTAAATTATATTTGAATTTAATTAATAAATATTATTCTCAATAGAATGGAATAATTTTATTCAAGTTAAAATGATTTCATAAATTAAATAAATATTTATTCACCAGATTGTGGGTAAAATATATTTATTTATTTTATTGAACATTTGATAAATATTTATTTACTAGTTTGTAAATAAAATATTTATTTAAGAGAATAGATTATTTATTTATTTATTCAAGTGTTCAATAAATTGAAGTATAATTCTTGAGGAACAAGGCTGGTCCGTTAGTGAAATAATTATTTGAAAGATGATAAATAGTTATTTAACTAGTTGGCACAAATTAAAATAATGATGCTATTATTTTGTGATGTGGAATTTTATTTATAATTCTGTTTTGCGCAATTTGGTGCACCATAAATAATGATGTGGTATTATTATTAATATCATGGGTTTTCTCTAAGGTTATGAATATATTTAATTGCTATTACACAATTAAATATTGTAACTGAATCCCCATGTCAACAAATAGACACATACGTCTATTGTGCCAAGTACCGAACTGCACACTCGGTGAATTGAGATTTGTTGAGCTAAACAATTTCCCTCTCGAATCCTCTTACCACCCCTCTCAAGAATGAGAGATGTTCTTCAAGGCTGAAGAACAAGTGATCAAGAATGACCGATACAAGACACTTGCTTTGTCGTACTAGCACCCGGAGAACGAGCAGTGTCAATCAGAGGCCATCAGAGCATGTGTGGATCACCGCTAAAGGGAATCTAGTTTTGATCCTTGCAAGTGAAACAAGAAAATACGGAAGGGTCATTATAGATGATCAACATAACCAAATAATAAAATACTGAAGATTCAAGTATTATTTTCTTTATGAAATTAATTAAATTAATTATAAACATGATGTGCAAGATCCTATCTAAAGGTTTTGGGCCTCTTCCTTATTTATCTAAATCTTTGATTATATTCTGTGGAGACTATAATTCATCATCGTATTGATCTCGGAATAATCATTGATCAGGGTAAAAATCAAAGTTGGGTGTCAGACCAACCACACTTCCGCTGTGCCCGGAACTTTCAAGGGTCCATTTGGTATTGTAAATATAAAAGCAGCATTTGTAGGATGTTTTGGTAAATGCATTTAGTTTAGTCGAGATAAAGGATCGTTTGACACTTCCAACTCAAAAGTGTTGTTTTTTTTGATTCTTAGAAAGGAATGGGATTTGGAAAGTGTGTGCACCTGATTGGAAAATAAATTGCTTTGTGAAACAGTTTGAATGTTTATACGGTATAACGGCCTAGTTGGAAACTTTTGTGATGTGAAATGAATATATACATATAAACATAATGGGAACACCTATATAGGATTCCCCTTTATGGGTTATCGTATAGGTGGTTTCCATGTTTGGGGTAGGAAAGTGCGGTGACGACAGGTAAGGTGATTCACGCATGCGGGGGCCTCCTACTTACACATTCTATTTATATCTACCATGGGTACCTGTGTGTATTTTAGATGATAGAGCGATGGTTTCTTGATAGCCCTGATTAGATGAGTTAATACCCTCCTAGAGTTATAGACAAGCTAAGAGGGATGTACCACTAGTGAGGCCAGGTTAGGGAAGCTAGTTGGTTATTGACTCAGGGGATTCACCATACGCCGGTAGGTGGTTCTGAACTGAGTACGTCCAGGGGTTTTCTAGGGATGTTTTGAAAATCCCATGGTTACTTTATTTATTATGTTTGTTTACTTTCTGTTGCATTTAGTTCTTAGCTTGCACTGTTTATTTATTTATCGCACAACCTGTTTTTGACTGTTTAGGTTTTTGGGTTGGGAGTTGGTTTTGGAAAGATAGACTTGTTTTGAAAATGAAGGTGTGGCGTGTAGCATTTTTACAAAAAGGGAAAATTTTGTATTTTTTTTAAACTGTGAAAACCCTTATTTTTATAATTTTATTTCAAACTAGTGTTAACAAATTTCTCTCGGAAAGGAAAATACATGGATTCTATGGTTTACTTTTGGCATTCCTACTGAGAATTTTGGTGCTCATTCCAACCTTTTATTTTTAGTTTCAGGTTTCTCTAGTGTTGGATTGCTTTTGGAGTGAGCATAGTTCTGAGTTGGGTGGTGACCTATGAGGTCACATGGAGGTATGTGCAGTTTTATTTTCTTTCTACTACTAGTTTTTATTTTTATTTCCAGTCTTCATTTATTTATTTATCTTTTGTTCATGTTCAAAATCGCTCCCAACAGTTTATTTTTGATGCTCGTCACTAGTCTCCAGCCCATGTGGATCGGGAATGCCCCTCGGTCCTTTTCACGGTCCAACTCGGGTGACCGGTTCAAGGCTGAACCTGGTTGGTTCATGAAAAAATAGTATCATAAGCAAGTTCTTGTTATTTGGGGTGTATGGTAGATGGAGACTAGGACTGTCGGGACTCAGGAGGTAGGTTCAGGAAGAGCATTACAAACTCTTTCTTGCACTGATCCTTGAGTTACCAAGGGTAGTCTGGTATTCGAGACTTTTGTTCTTATTTTGGACTAAGGGATGACAATAGAGGCAAGACGATATTATGTCATGATTTCATATGGAGTAGTGACCCATGTGGAGTCCAAGTACAAGGTTTAATCTCCTCCTAGTCATTGATGTTTACTTAGAGCGTGGCCCACTACCATGGAACTAGGTTAGGCATGACTATTAGTCCCTCACTTTGATATTTTGGTGCAAGTTGAGTGTCGTCTTGGTTTTGGTTAGTGTAAGGGTGTTTTTGAAAATGAAAATGTTTTCCTTTAAATGGATTTAAATTGGCAAAGAAGTGGTTTGGGTGCAACCTTGGTTACCCCTTATGAACATTTTCACATGTGAGGGTATGTATGGAAAGTGCGTGTTGGTGCGTATAAATGAAAGCAGACGAACACATGTGCAAATATTCATGGGATTACTTGGGTGTGTATTTGAAATTAAAGGTTTGGGTTTGTTTTTAAAAAGTAATTTTTAAAGGTAAATGATTTTTGAAATTGAATATGGTTTAAAAAGTGGGGTTTTGTATTTGGAATGTGGCCTTAGAAGAATACAGTTTTGGAATTTAAATGTAAAGGGTTTCTTTTTAAAGAAATGTTTTTTGTTGTGTTTGAATATGTTTGATTTTTGAGCCAATCCTTTTGGATCAAGATGTTACTTTTAATTTTACTTCTATTTGATGCCGGTTTAGATTTGTATTTTTCGTGTTGTTTAGAATGTGCCACCTAGAAAGGTCCCTCAAATTTCTAATGAGTCATGCCCAGTTCCTAAGTTTTCTTGGGTGTTGCCTATCTTTCACAGTGTTAGATGTCCGTTAGAGGCAGATATATGGCTTGAAGAGGTAGAGCGTATTTTCAGGGTGTTGGGAACTCCTAAGGATATCAGGGTTTATACCAGAAGAGGTGAAGATAAGGAAGGTGGAAAATTTTTAGGATGTTCAGCAGGGCCAACGGTTAGTAGAAGTTTATGTTAACCACTTTAAAAAGCTGGTCCTTGGGGCCATATTCAGTGGAATTCAGAAACTCATTGTTTCTCATCATCTGTAAGGGTTCCCTATGTAACACCCCAGGTAAATAAAGAATATTAAATTTTCATTTTTATCCATGTTTGTGAATAAAATATTAATATGACTTTAAAGGGGACGCTATGCTCGATGGCGTACCCAACACGCAACAATGAGTTTCTTGGGAATCTTACGTTGCACTCTAATAATAAAATAATATTATTTCAAATGGTAGTTAACATGTAGCCGTTGTATTGGCGAGAATGGATAGAAATAACTAAAATATGATTATATATGTTTTTAATGTTTTTACATTTATCTAATAAAAGCTAAAGGCTTAAAATACGGAAAGAATTCAATTTTAGGTGTATATGCCCTAGTTTTCACTAAAGGTTCACTTATCACCTTTTGATGTTGAACCATCATTAAATATAGTTTTGTTCACTCTTAAAAATTCTTTTGGACAAAATAAAACTCTTATTAAGAATTGGGACATCAAAATTTACTTTGTGTAAATTTTTGGTATCTTTCCGATAAAGTTCATTTTTTTAATGAATAATGTAAAATGTTGTATTTTAATTCAAAACCTCTTTTTAATCTAATTTATTTATATGATTAGATTATATTTTTAATTGGTTTTAAAGTGAAATTATAATATATTTTTACCATTAAATCCAATAGTGGTTGTTGGAATTAATTTCACTTTGAAATTAGACTTAAACTAGTGTCAATCTTTTGATACTTATTGTTTCATAAAAACACGCTATTTGCTCTGACAGCGGGAATTAATTATTAAATTAATTAATGTGACTTATATGTTTTGAATTTTTTAAAATAGACTTCATTTTTGAATTAGGAATATCAAATATAGCTTATGGTGAATTTTTGGGATTTTTCTGAAAAACTTCAATTTTTGATGAATAGTGAAACCATTAAGTGGTACTTATAAAAACTGATTTTTCCGTTTAAATGAAAATTTTCCATCTTTGTGTTTTGAATTTCAAAAAATATGACATAAATGGTTTTCATTAAGAATTAAAATGTGGTTCAATAGGATAAAAATAATTTTTTGGTGAATAGTAACTTATTAAGTTTTTAATCGCGATTAGTGGTAATTAGTGTAGTTTAAGGTAAAAATAATGCTTTAATAAACTAAGATGAGCTTGACACATGTCCTAACATCATTGGTTGTGTCATGGCCGACCAAGACAAGCCATGGGTCAACTTGGGGACCCCATGGAGCCACTTTGGTCGGAAAATGACATAAATAACTTTTTTTTAATGTAAAAGTAAAAATGACACAAACATCATATGTTTTACAAAAACAATTTTTACATGGGGTTATAAAGATCATATTTTTAATTATAAATAGTAATTGGAAAGATAAAAAGATTTCCTACATCATAGTAATTTTTTTATAATTTTTAGAGATTAATTAAATTAAATTATTTATGACATAATAATGATGCAGCGATGACATCATTATTTAACGATTAAAATAAAATGGAAAGATAATGTAAAATATATGAACTAAACATGTCCAAAACATATTGGATGGGTGTATTTAGAACCCTTATCACCTTATCCAAGAATTATATCAATGTGGGACCTTTTAAAACCGAAACACATTTTCAAATAAAGTAATATTTCTTTACTTTCCAAAAGTGCCCCTCCTCTCCTCTTATAAAAGGCCCCCACCTCTACCTCATTTCACACACTCCTCAAGCCTTTGGCTCGGCCAAACCCTGCCCATTTACTCTCTCCAAATTCCTCTCCTCATCCTAGAGGATTCCCTTTTGGCAGAATCCTTTCAAAGGAAGCCTTTAGGCTCAAATCAAAAGGAGTTACACTTTTAAAGGTAATTCATTCTCTCATGTTCATTTGTTTTATTTTGCTTCTCCAACCCCCTAAACTCTTTTTATTTACTTATTTTGTAACAAAACCAGTATCTTCAATATAATAGGATGTTTTTATAAGATTTATTCGAGCTACACTCTCACACAACTACATCAAATGGTTAAAGAACATACGGTTTCCGTGGATGGTGAAATTCTGCCTCCCGAAATGATGATTGTTCAATACTCATTTAAAACCTTCAAAGGTGGACATTATGATGTCACTATTTTTATATATGATATATAATATGTTTATGTTTTCCTTAAGCTTCTGTTTTTTTTCATTTTGGTCATACCTTTATGGTTTCCATTATGGGTAAACGCGATATCTTCATTTAAGGAAGTGCGGACTACCGCCCCCTCAAAGTGATTTGATTCGTTAAATACCATATGTGGGACGTATAAATGATGGAACTATGATATTATATATGATATTATACTGTAATTATAATATACCTTTATATCATTATTATTCCATTCTATAAAATACGAAATAGAAATGAAAGTAGCGTTCATGCGTACGTACGACTTACCGTCTCCATGAACGGTGCATTTCATTTCTTACCTCTAAATGATTATGTAATGTTATAAATGCATGAATGTACTGGATATATATGACATATATGATATCTACATCATGAATACAATTCTGGATATAATAAAAATTTGTCCACACGAACAACATGTAATTGTAAGAAGTCCACTTTCGACTTAAGAACCAAATATCGGCAAAACAAATATTATTAACTTAAATGATTTCATAATGTTTATGACATGGTAATAAGTGATATAAAAGGAATAATTAACTTGAAAAAGGTTCTTAAGGAATTATAAATTAACTCAAGTTTATTATTCAGGAGATTAAAGAACGATCGAGTCAAGTCGGACCCGAGGTAAGGGATCCTACTCCTCTCTTTCTTTTTAAGTACACACTTTTATGTCTTTCCTTTTAAATCTCATCTTTCTTGTTATTGGGATGATATTTTATATTACACTTACTGTAATTTTTATGTTCATGTGATGAGATACCCTATTCTCTCTCATCAATCCATTTTGGAAGTTTTGAGTGGCGCCGTTAGGCTGCCGAACTTTCGTAAGAGATCTAACCTCTCTCTTTCTTTTTAAGTACTCTCCTTTATGTCACTTCTTTTAAGCTCCTCTTTGTAATGTTGGGGGATGTTCTTTTATATTCCTCTTGCTGTAAATTTTATTTTAATGTGATGAGATACCCTATTTGATCTCATTAATCCATATTCGGAAGTTTTATGTGGCACCGTTAGGCTGCCGAGTTTTCGTAAGGGATTTTTCATCTCACTTTTATTCCCGTGAGATTTATGCTACATTTGCCACAAATTCCATTGAGTGGTGTATGTACTGCCCATTATTCTACTCTTTGTGTAATATACTTTCGTTTATGAGTATTTACATCAATGATCTATTGTCCTTTTTTCATGGGGTGTATGTTTTGAAAGATACCCAAGTCGGTAAGGAAACCTTTCACCCTCCTCTTTTTTTAAAAGACTTCTTTTGTTGGGTCTTTTAATTTACATATTGTTATGTTGGGATATGTTCTCATATATCCTTATTGATGTAAATTTTATGTCCAAGTGATGAGATACACTTTTTATCTCTCATCAACTCATTCTGATGTGATGCCGTTAGGCTGTCAAGGGAACTTTTTAACCCAATTTCGATTTCTTTGGGTTCAACATGTAGTCATTGAATATGTCATCCATTGAATATGTGCGAATGACCTTTTATTGTTTTACACTTAATATCCACTTATATTGGGTGTATTTATATTTTTCACACATATTTTTGAGATTGATTTGTCCTTAATTTAAGGATACCTTCTTTATAATGGATTTCATCACATTTGAAATTTCTATTGAGGGTTCATTGTTGTTATGCACCAATTCACTCTTATATGGTGTATATACTATCCTTTGGAGTATTATATCATGAATCCATTTATTCTCATGATATTATAAAGTTGTGACTAAATGTTATTCCTCAATTATTGTATTCAAGTGTCTCTAATTTTGGTAAAACCCCTTTAACCAAAATATCATTTTAAATGTTTTAATTATTTGTTCTTATTAATATCCATGTTTTCAAAATGGTTTTAAGGATTTATTTATATGGATATTAATGGTTTAAAATTTTAAGCTTCAAGGTGGTATGGGACACTTTGATTCAAAAATCTCTTTATTAAATGTTTTAAATGGTTTTGGAAATGGTTTCTTTTTGAATGGATTCATTATTTCAATATACTAAAGTGTTATATTGTGATTGAAATGTGGAAATGTTATGTTTCCTTTATGCATGTTTTATGTGATACATTTATGTTATGGTTCTTGGGCATTGTTATGAAAACGGGTGGTTCCGTGATAAACTAAGGGCAGGTGAGCCCGATATAGCTCTCCAATGCATTGGGTAACGCTAAGGAGTGAAACGTTAAGGTTTCTCCGAAGAGATTTAGGGAATATACTGTGATGGGTATTCCAAACGTAACCAAGAGGGTTACTACCTATGTAAGAATGTTATGAATGCCTCAAGTTACCTTTATGTCTTATGACTTCTATGATTTATTCATGGTTTGATGAGGTATGTTAAAGTGCCTTTGTTTTATGGGTAAAGTATGATTTCATTCTTATGTATATATTAACTCATGTTTCCTTTCCATATTTTTTATAACCCTTACTGAGCTTTTTATGCTCATCCCAAGTTTTTGAAATGTTTTTCACAGGTCAAGGGAAAGGTACATGATGTGATGATAGTGTCAAGGATGTGTCAAGAAAGAATCCATGTTTTATTTTCAATATGTTTCTGTTGATGGGAAGAATGAATACTGTCTTTTATGTAACCACATTGTTTAAATGTGGAATGTAATGCAAGTTTCATGATCTAATTCTCTAAAACTCTAAACCTGAAAAGATCCTCAACGTGTAATCTTGTAATAACTCAAGATTAAGTAAGGTTTAAGGCTGGGGCCTTATACCCCATCTGACAAGGAGTACATGCCGGAGGAACCTATTCTTAAGGATTAATCCTCATTGGTTCTGACTTCTAGTTCATTAGACCACATTCTAGCGTACTTCCAATGTGATGGGTTTGAGAATTTGAAGCCACAATGTCACATACCTCTGAGGTTCATCTACTGTTGTGGTCATTCAGCCCACTGAGAGAAGTTCTGTAGGAAGCGTTGCTAGAGGAGTTTTGATCGAGGGGTGCTCGTGCCTGACTGTGAGGCATGAGATGCTTCATCTACCATCTCCCAATCCTCAGGTCTTGCGGTGAAGATCACACACAGTTAGGGTGTTAGGGGTATGTGAGACCTTTTCTTGGTTATTTATCTTTTGTCTTGGAATAGAGACATTTAAGATTTCTTTATTATTTTCCCCTACCATTGTAAGTTCATCATGTCATTGTAAGGTTATGATGGATTTGTTCTCTTGATATCCAAGCAGTTCAAACTATTCGAATGTGGCTTTTGGATTCATTTGTTTTTCTTAGGGGATGTTTGGCCCTCGCATGGGTTGGTTTTGTTTTTGGTTCTGGTTGTACTAGTTTGGAGATGTAAGTGTTTGGTAAGATCGATGTTTGAAGGTGTGTTCAGGTCTACTGTTTGGTTCAAATTTATTTTTGTGGGTTTTTCTTGGTGTTGGGAATCTAATTCTGGTTGTGGTGTGGTTCCCCTCATGCTAAGGGAGTTGGATTAAGTTCATGTTGGGAGTTCCCAGCCTTATTGGGGGTGTTTTTTTCCAGTTAATGTAGAGGAAGGATAGTGTTGGTTCTCTCATCCCAGTGTCCTAGTTTGTCAGGTTCCCTCGTAGCGGGTTTCCTGTTTAAGTCTTGGTGGTATGCTTTGGTTATGCAGGGAAATTGAAGGTGTTTGGGTTGGGAGTTCCCTAGTTCTCGATTGATGTGGTGGTGTTGTTGGTTTTTGAAGCTCTCGTGCTAGTCGAGTCCTTGTGGTGGGGAGAACCCCCTTGTGTTCTCCCCTCGTTCTTCTACTATGGTTTCTTCTTGACCGGTCGGATGTGACTTGTGGAATGAATAGTCACCTCAAGGTTTTTGGTATCCTCTCAGTTTTGATGGGGCATGGACTCGAACTTTGGTTGACTTTCGGCTTGGTGACTTTTAAGGTAAGAAAGTGTCTGTGGTGGGGAGAATTATTAGACCCTGATCTTGGGATCCTCTTATTTTATTATTCCTTGACTTTGAATTTTTATTGGTTGAGGTTTAGGTTGAGTCTCGGGTAAGATTTTCGGATTTTAAAACTTCTGGGAGAGTTTTTGGCCAGCGCACAGTCTGAAAGACCGTGCGACCAAACTAGATGACCTGCTTGGTGTCTGAAAATAATAAAATTAGTTGTAAAATAAAAATAAAAATTTAAGGAATGATTAATGATAATAATAACAATAATATTATTATGATTATTATCATTATCATTATTGTTATTATTATTTAGAAAAATGATTATTATTAATATTAGAATTATTATTATTCTTATTAAATTTAATATTAATATTATGATATAATCAATGTGATTATTATTAGTATCACTTTTTTTTACATTTTAGTCTTTAATTTATTTTAATTTATTTTTTTTCTAACCCCAGGCATCACCCCCCAATTTCCCCTTTGGTGCGGCGGCTTACTACGACCCCACTGTGTAACCCGCCTCCAGTGCCTCTCCCTCATCTACCAGACCTCCCCTCTTGGTCTCTACCTCTGGATGGCCTATATCCCGATGTGCCCTCCTACCTCTGGCCTATTTTGGGTGCGGCCTGACCCCCTGCTCCACCCTATTCCGGTGTGGCCTGACCCCCTGCTCGGCCCTGCTCCGGCACGGCCTGAACCCCCTTCTACGACCACACCACCCTTCCCGGTCACGACCCCCCTCTTCAACATCCATCTTTTCAGTGAGAATCCACTTCGGCTGTGCCCCCTATGCAGCATGACTTACTGGCGCCCCTCCCTCGCTGGCAGCACTCCTCCGGCCTCACTCCTCCGGCCTCTCATCCTCTCACCGGAAACATCTCCATCAATATGTTTTCTTCCCATTCATGGGGTATTTCTTCAATTTGGCCAAACCCTAATGGTTAGGGTTTGGGTGTAACGAATTTTTTATTTAGAATTTAGGGTGCGTGGGTGGTCCGTGAAACATTTTCTTCCTCCTTTGAATAATCATTGATTTCACACGTCATCAAGGTAGGCCTTTTCGACTTTTTTCTTTCTAGCACAACCCATGAGCACTTGTGTGTTTTAAATTAATTTTTAAATGTCATTATCACCTCCATAAGTTTTTTAGTTAACTTACTGTTGTGTTTTTATGTCGGTTAAAATTGTTAAAAATATCTTTTGAAATAATTCTTTGATTATGTCTAGGTAATTTCATGCTTAAACGTTGATCGATGAATTTATTAGGCTTTCTGGTGTTCTTTAACATATTTTATAATTTATGAGTGTGGTGAGAAAGCAGTTTTTGAAGTGTTTAGATATGAAATTGATTTTAAAATTGAATTCACATGTGAAATTGGAAAAATCTTGATGTAATCCTTTGTTGAGTTCTTTTGAACCGTTTTATTAAATGAGTAAATGGTTTATTAAATGATGTTTGAAATGTTAATCAAAGGTGAAAGGTGTTTTGGTGTGCATTTGGGTTTGGTTTGAAATCGAATGGTGATTTTTGAAAATGGGTTTGAGTATATTCCTTGGATATTAGAGTGTGCCATTAGATGTGGGCACATCCATGGGTGCACTAGGTGTACACATGGATGTGCCCTCAAATGAAGATGGTACTTATAAAACGATGTCCACTCTAAATCTCATTTTCTTAGATGTATTTTAGTTTTTAAATAAAGTTAGTACCCCTGTGTGATTAATAAAAATGTTTTTAAATGTGTTCTTCATGGTTTGGCCCGTTTGTCCATGAAACATGTTTTGGCATGATTTTAAAAAGGGTAAAGTCTTGTTTGGTAGTTATGAAGTGTGTGGGTGTGTGTTCGGAACTTAAGGTCCTGTTTGGCATTGTAAATATAAAATAAGTGTTTGTAGAATGTTTTGGTAAATTCATTTAGTTTAGTTGAGATAAAGTACCATTTGGAACTTCCCACTCAAAAGTGGTCTTTGTGTTGATTCTTAGAAAAGAATGGGATTTGGAAAGTGTGTGCACTCGATAGGAAACCAAAGTGTTTTGTGAAATGGTTTGAATGTTTATATGGTATAGCGGCCCTGTTGGAACCTTTTGTGATGTGAAATGAATATATACATATAAAAATAGTGGGCACACCTATCTAGAATTTCCCTTCATGGGTTATTGTATAGGTGGTGTCTGTGTTAGGGGTAGAAAAATGCGGTGATGGTAGGTAAGGTGAGTCACACGTGTGGGGGACTTCTACTTACACATTCTATTTATATCTAACATGGGTTCCTGGGTATCTTTTAGATGATCAAGTGATGGTTTCTTTCTAGCCTTGATTAGATGGGTTAGTACCCTCTTGGAGTTGTGGACATGCCATGAGGTATGTGCCACTAGTGAAACCAGGTTAGGGCAGCTAGTTGGTTATTGATTTAGGGGCTTCACCATTCACCGGTAGGTGGTTCTGAACCAAGTACGTCAAGGGGTTTTCTATGGATGTTTAAAAAAGCCCATGTTTACTTTTTTTTTACTTTCTATTTCATTTAGTTCTTAGCCTGCACTGTTTATTTATTTATCGCACAACCTATTTTTGACTGTTTCAGTTTTTGGGTTGGGATTTGGTTTTGGAAAGATAGACTTGTTTTGAAAATTAAGGTGTGGTGTGTAGTGTTTTTTCAAAAAGGGGAAAAATTTATTTATTTGTTAAAATGTGAAAAACCTATTTTTATAAATGTATTTCAAAACAATGTTAATGGATTTTTCTAAGAAAGGAAAATACATGGATTCCATGGTTTACTTTTGGTATTAATACTAAACATTCCAGTGCTCATGCTTACTTTGTATTTTTAGTTTCAGGTTCCTCTAGTGTTGGATCAATTTTGGAGTGAGCATTGTTCTGAGTTGGGTGGTGATGTCACGACCCATCCTCGGGCCCGTGCCACAACTACCCCAAGCCCGCCTTCAATAGGCCAGGGGCTGACGACTAGCACCAAAGGCGTAAATCTCGATATAAGGGAAGTCATTGCCTTTATGTAAAAAAACAAACACCACCGGGTATGCAAGCTGAAGTAAACACTATGTAAATTGAATACAAAAGTAAGTACTGGAAAGTAAATGGGCCAGAATACAAACCCAACTGAAAGTAAAGTACAACTGAAAAGAGAGTACAACAGTAGAAAAGTAAAATAGCAACACTGAGCTATCCTCTGGAAATCCCACCTGAAGGGTGGGTACATATAGTCTCCTCCGCTCCTCGGCTCCAGCCATCCGCCCCGTGTACGTCCCATCCAGTAATCCACCTCCAGGTACCGTCCAGCTCCACGAGCTCCTACCTCGATCAGCGCTGTCCGTTATCTGCATCCAACACAACGTAGTGCGGGCATAGCCCGTGCAGGGGTGAGTATACGCTACTCAGTAGGGACCCCGAGACCCCTGAAGGTCTCCCAGAATCCACAGAGGATAATCCACAAAGGAAAGATACAATCACGAAGTAACAACCAACTCTACTTAGGTATATGCCCATACATATACATAAGTCATCAATTCCAGCTCGTCTCTAGCACATGATCCCAAATACAACCTAGTCCACACAGGAAAACACAATTCATTCAACATAGTAATTCACAATCCAATCCACACAGGAAAGTGCAACCCAATCCACACAGGAAAACACAACAATCATATCGATGATTATGATTATAAGTTAAGACTCAGATCACACAGGTATACTCTTTGTAAGGCGATAAAGATGATCAGATGTAGCCACTGATTCATTTAAGCTGTCAGACCCACATAGGATACAAGACCAGCTAAGCTGTCGGACCCACAAAGGATACAAGACCATATACTCTGCCAGACCCACGTAGCATACAAGTACATAGTCAAATATTGCCGGACCCACATAGGATACAAGAACAGTAGTCAAGTACTGCCGGACCCACATAGGATACAAGAAAAGTAGTCATCGCCGTCGAACCCACGGAGGATTCCAGTATGGTCGTCGTCGCTGCCGAACCCACGGAGGATCCCAGTACAGTCATCATCGTCGTCGCAGTCGCAGCCAGCTCTAGGGTTCCCGCACACAGCATGCTCGATTCCGGGAGGGTCTGCTCCACGAGCCAAGGGGGTCAATACATCAACTGACACGAATTCCGGAGTTGATGTATCCCAAAGTTCTGTCTCGTCAAAAGGAACTCAACGCGACAGACGGTGCGTCAATCGGACGCCCAGTCTGAGAGTTATTGGCCTATTCGTCCCAGGGTCCCGGTTGGTTTTTAAGCTAAAACCAACCCGACCGTACTCAAGCTGCGTCCAAACTTCGAGCGGAGTAAGCCAAAAGAACCGTCTCACTAAGAGGAATCCAACAAAGTTAACGACACATCAATCGGACGTGCGGAGCTCAAGTTATAAGCGTTTCCGCTCCGAGGGCCCGGTTGGTTTCATGTTCGAACCAACCCGGCTGTACCCAAAGTTCTCCGAAACCTTGAGTGTAATATAACGAAACGACCATCTCGATCCAATGATCGCTATAAAAATGACAGTGCATCGATCAGAGGTCCGTAGCCCATGTTATGAGCGTTTGAACGGATCTGTCCGGAAACAGGGGGTTTGGGCCCGGTCCGACCCGACCCAATACCCCCTGGGTCGGCCCGAACTGGGTCGACCCGACCCGGTTCCGGGCCCGGCCCGGTTGGACATGGCCCGGCCCGGCCTAGCCGGTGCGGCCCGACCCGGTGCGGGGGTCCGGCCCGATGCGGGCGGTCCGGCCCGGCGCGGTCGGTTCGGCCCGGTGCGGGCGCCCGCGCGCTGAGCGGACGCGGAAGGGGGGGGGGGGGGCTGCCCACCTGTTTTCTCGAAACGGCGGACCCCTGTGGGGTCCGCCCTAGGTGAGCTGTCCGGGGGTTATGACCCCCAGACTTCCCGAATCGGCCGGTCGTAATGGCCGGCCGGAGCTGCCGCGGGACTTGCTGGTCCCGCCTCCTGAAGCTCCGGCGGCTGGTGGGTCCGACCGCCCTCCTCTGCACCGCCGCGGCCCTTGTCCGACCAGCGTGGCGCGCCGGCGCCGCACCCCTCCGCCGCGGCCCGGCTCCGGCCGCGTCCTCTTTCGGCCTCAACGGCACGGCGCGACGGCGCCACGCTCTTTCGTCGTGGCCCGCACCGGCCGCGGTTCCCTCATTCCCGCGCGGTGCCGTTACACCGCGCCGCCTCCATTCCAAACCACAGCGAAGTCCAACAACAAAGGGGGAGGAGGGTCGGCCGTGTTCGTGCGGTCCGACCTCCTCCCATTATATTGATAACAAGCATCCAAGAAATAACCAAGAACGTCAAATAATAATTCTTGAACGATGAAACAACCCCTACCTCAAAGAAGTTCGAGGAAGCTCGCATCGCAGAATACGGCGTCGCGGGTGAGGCTTCGTGTACGTCGACAGAGAACGTCCGTGGAAGAAGCAGCGTCTCCCTTTCTTTGACGCGGAGGGAAGATGAAAGGCGTGACGGCGTTCTTCGTCGAGGTAGAGATGTTCTTCGTCGGGAAGATGAAATTCTTCAAATGTTGAAACTCACTTTCCCCCAAAATCTCCACACAATGAAACAACCACCATAAAATAAGGCAATATGCCAACTTTTTTTCAAAATTCAAAAACCTTAACTCACTTAATTAATTAGTCTTGAATTGACAAAATTAATGGTGAGATAGGTTGGCATGCATTTATGAGGAAGAGAGGTAGCCACAACATTTAGTACAAGGGAGGTTTAGAGGGGTTAGGGAATTTGAAGGGGTGGGGCTCGTGTGGGCCCCACCTCACTAATATCCTAACAAGAGTCGAGTGGGTCCCACCCCAACTCCCACACATGGGATATAATTATTTAGAAAGGAGAAATAAAATTTAGCACAATTTTATTTCACTTACACTTAAACCACATTTTTAAACAACACTTCCCGAGCAAACGCAACTCTAGAAAAGGTCTTCTTAAGAAATTACCGGCGCTGCGGTTTCATCGGTTCCCTCAGATTTCGATTCCGAGCACCGGTTAAAAATTTAGGAAAACCCACTCATTCGTTCACTAAACGAACCCGAGTTAAACTTCAGAAATTGATTCTGGCACACCGGGCCTCAGAATCAGGTGCTGTCAGAAACTGCGTACTCGTAAAATCTCAAAGAATTTAAGAAAAAATTTTCCTTGAAATTTACGGGTCTTTACAGGTGACCTATGAGGTCACATCGAGGTATGTAAAGTTTTATTTTCTTTCCATTGCAAGTTTTTATTTTTATCGTCAGTCTTCATTTATTTGTTTATCTTTTGTTCATGGGAAAAGTCATTACCAATGTTTTATTTTTGATGCCCAACACTAGTTTACAGACTATGGGGATTGGGAAATCCCCTTGGGCCTTACCGAGAGCCGATTCAGGTGACCAGTTCAGGGTTGAACTGGGTTGGTTCATGACACTACTACATATGAAATATTTATCATCAATGGAAATAGTTTTCATTAGAGCTAATAAAATGATGATATTGTAAGCACCTGGATTTTATCAGTGTTTTTTACGTTGATAAAATCTTCCTTCATAATTGATAAAAAAATACCGATAAAGTGGGACCTTTATTAGTGCTATTTTAGCACTGATAAAGGCAACACTTTTTCAATACTTTTTGTAGCACTGATAAAAGTCAAGATGCAACAGTGTGATGTCGAAATTATAGCACACTAAAAAATTAAATATAGAATTTAATTTCAATTAAATCTAAATCACAATACAAAAAAAAAACAACGTATAATGATTAAAAAAATTTCAAACATTGGTGTGTACAATTACATTGGTACATAAAATTTATCACAAACACAACAACTTGAAAAACATTGTTCTGTTATCTTTGGAACCCCTCTCAAAAGAGATTGATCAAGCTAACTGTTTCCAAAGAAACCACATCATCTCGAATAAAATATTATACCTATATAAAAAATAATTATTATTTTAGAAATACTATAAATAAATAAATTAAACATAAATACAATACAATGCATTAATAAAATGACACTTTTAAATTGAAAACATACACTCCAATTTATATCGGGCACACCATGTTTTGGATTAATGTGAGGTTGATTCCTACATGTCACAAATGATTTATGAATATTTTTTATAAAGTCTCAAGTCATTATGATTTCATTTTCTTAGTTTTGAGTTGTGACATGGGTTGTGAACTAAATTGTTAATTTAAATAAAAATATTCACTTTGATTCATACCAGAAACATCGTGTATCAGATTGACATGTAGCTTATTTTTACACATAAAAAATGTTTTATAGATCACTATCCTAAAATATCAAGATAATATAAGTGTTTTTTTCTGGTTTTTAGTGAGTTACACACATCTTAACAAAAATTTCATTTTTAAACTAAAAACATGCACTCTGAGTTATACTTGTCACATCGTGAATCAGATTAACGTGTAGTTTATTCCTACACATCACATATGACTTATGGATTTTTTTATTAAAGTAACAAGACCATACAACTATGTTTTCTTTGTTTTTAGTCAATAACACATGTTTTAACTAAAATGTCACTTTTAAACTGAAAACACACATTTCAAGTCATAACAATGGCATAGTGTATAGATTTGAGGTGAGGAATATTCTTTGTAACGACCCAAATTTTTTCAATGGAAATTACCTTCTTATAATTATGTCCTAAAATCACATGAAAACACAAAATAATGAACTAATAAGTGCTAAGTGACCTTTAAACATAATTTTGTCACTTCTGTATTGGGAATTTGGAAAATTTGACATACACGGTTGTGTTCAAGATGATTTTTGGAGTCTAATAAAGCAAAAATAATTTTTGGTGAATAGTAACCTACCCTTATGAATAGTAACATAACCTTATGAATAGTTATATACCCTAATGAATAGTAACCTTACCTATGATAGTATAAAAATAATATTCAAGTGAAAGTATGATGTACCTATATTTTAGAATAAGTAAATGAATGTTTTAAAACTGGGTTTTTAATAATAAATTATGATTTTAATTAAATATTAAATTAATCATATTTAGAAAATTATTTTTGAAAAATGGACTTCATTTTTGTATTCTACATGTCAAAAAATGGTTGGGGTAAATTTTTGAGTTTTTTTCTGAAATACTTGAATTTTTGATGAATAGTGAAATACCGTAATAAGCTAAATAAGCTAATTATAGGGTCATGTGTGATGTTCTACTGATGTAAGCCCACTTGGTTTGGGATTAAATTATAAAATTAATATTCTTGGTCATTCAAGACTCAATATTCCTTGTATTTTGGGGAAATAATAAACTAATGAATTTTATATTAAGGAAACCCCTATCCTCTCCACTATAAATACCACCCTTCACACCCTCATTACCTCACACATCTCAAGCTTCAAACCTTGTATAAACTCTACCCAAGAACCTTCACTAACCCCTCCCCCACATCCAAGACCTTTTGGTCTCATCAAAAGACCAATCTTAGAGCCCTTAAGGAGGATCTCAAGAGGAGGATTCAAGTGGTAATTTCTCTCCCTCCTCTTCTTTAATTCCCTTTCAATTTCAAGTTCTTTTCTTATTCTCTCCCCAACTATCTTTGTACAAATGGTATTATAACTCTAGTATCATGAATATACTAGAATTTTATGATTCTAATGGGATATTATATCATCCAACCCATTTCCATCTTCCTTTTATTAAAGAGAACGTTGTTTGTGAGGTGTTAATTTATCACCTTCAAGAACGACATGTCTTCTTCTTCCATTTCTACCTTCATATATCATCCTAAAACCATTTTTATGGTTGAACCAGAATATTTTATATGTATTATGTCCTATTTAAAGTTATATAACTAACTTATGTACATATTAATAAGTGATAAATTAAAATAAGTTCTTTATGATCGAAAAACCGCCCAAATTAACCTGAACAATCATCATTTAATTTCTATTTAATGATTCATCCACATGGTATATAATACAACTCATTATAAGATCATTTTAAATTCTATAATTTCATTAATAACGTGTAATATCAGTTCTGTATGTTTACCCATGTTCTACCCGAACTTTAATTTATGAATACAAGTGAACCACCCAAGAAAAACCATAAAAACAAACATCCCCGAACAATGTTTTTAAACTCTATAAGTCATCCAAAGGAAAATAAAATGACATAATGAAACCAGAATGAACCCTAATCATGTATAAAAGGTTATATAATTTCTAATTAATTAATATAATATCATTATATAGGACATTAAATAGAAGGAAGCATTCAGATATAAGGTAAGGGGAAATTCTCGAACCTAACTTTCATCCTTCGGGTTCTCCCTCTTTCACTCTTTTTTGATATGGTTACTCCTAAAAAATAATTTGTTCATCATTGTCTTTTCTTTTATGGGATATAAATGTTTACCACTATTATTTATGTCAAAAAAAATGTTTCCAAAAGAACTCTTCTTTTAAGAACTCACCTTTTACTTCTCATTCAAAGTTGATGGTTCTTGTATCAAGTATGTTATTCCCTCTTTGTTTTGGGAGCCCAAAGTTTATAAATGTGTTCTTATGAGATGAAACCCATTCCTTTACATGGGTTATTTATGTTCATTATTGATATATGTTCTATGTGGCATGCATGACAATGATAATATTATGATGTGATGTGTGAGCCCAGAATTATATAGCGCAATATGAATGTTTGAATGTGACGGGTGCACCCAGAATTATATAGTGCTCAAATGAATTGGGTAAAGTGATTAATCTAATGAGTAAATGTGAAATTATGTGGAAAAGATGCTAGATTTGTTCACAATTATGTGTGTTAGTTAACCACTAAGACATGATGTTTCACTTTTATGCATTGCCACACTTCAAGTCTTTTATTTATGCTTCCTCTCATGTTCATGATCTTTTTCCCATGTTATGATTATGCTCACCCCATGCTATATTGTTCTTATCTATCCTCTTACTGGTATTTTATCCCACCCCCTTTTGATGTATATCCTCAGGTGGCTATGAGTACTAAGGAGAGGTTAAGTGCCAATAAGAAGTTAGAGAAGAAGAAATTAAATAAATGTTTATGCTTGATGATGTAATTGCTATGTATGGTCCTAGTTTTCCGAAGACACTAAACCTTTGGATCCTCTAATTGTAATACTATTATGTTTTTTTATCTTAAAATAATGTAATAGTAATGTAAGAAAAGGTTGGGTCGCTATAGTTGGTATCAGAGGCAAGGTTTAGTTAATTTGGGAATTAGGATTAGTGAACCCTAGAGAAAACCTCTAGCATGAGACTAAGTACAAATATGCACACAAGAATCTCTACATAGGGATCTCATATGTTATGATTTTAGTATAAGTTGTGCAAATGAATAAGTTATGTATTCATGACTTGTTGACTTATGTTTTGTTCTAACCTTTTCTATTTTAGAAAATAATGGGAACCAGGAGAAACTAGAATAACAACTCGTGCGAGGGATAATGCAAAGATTGTCCAAACGACATCCCCAATGATTTGGGAGGTGGAGTTTTAGAACTTCATGGCGATGATTACCCAATTATCTCAGGTTATGAACAATAAACATAATAATGGGGAACATCCTCCTTCACCAAAGAGGGATCAATTTACTATCGAATGTTTTATGCGTCAATGTCCACCGACGTTTAGTGGATCTTCCGATCCTCTAGTTGCAGAATAGTGGGTCAACTCCATGGAGAAGATCTTTTCTGTGCTTCACTGTTCTGAGATGGAGAAGGTGACTCTAGCTTTTTATCGTCTAAATGGAGAGTCTGACCAATGGTGGTCTTTGATTAAGAACACTAATCCAAGGGAGGAAATTGAAGAGATGGAATGAGAAGACTTTAAGATCATGTTTCTTAATAAGTATTTCCACGAACTCTTCGCACAAATATAGAGAGAGAATTCATAGAGCTTAAGAAAAAATGAGAATCTGTCACAACCTATGAAGTGAATTTCACAGGGCTTTCAAGGTATGCTTTGGGTTTTGTTATCAACAATGATAGAAAAATTGATAGATTATTTAGTGGATTAAAACCACACCTTCAAAAGGCTCTTGAAATTGGAGACTCTGGGAGTTGTGAAGAAGTTGTTTGGTGTGCTCTCAAAGTGGAGATGGAGTTTGTAGAATGGTCCCACAGCTATGGTGATAAGAAACGAAAGATGGAGTTTCAAGTTGGTGGATCTAATGATAAAGGTGGAAAGAAAAATCAACGGCCCACATGCCAAAAAATGTGGTAAGTTGCGCCATGGGAACTGCCTTAAAGGGACGGGGAAATGATACAAGTGTGGGAAAGAAGGATATCATGCTCAAGAGTGTTGAAAAGACATGAAAAGGAAGGATAATGTAGCAAAAGAAAGGAGAGAACCACCCATGGTTCAATGCTACAACTATAGGGAGCTAGGGAACTATGCAAGCCAGTGCACTAAACCTCGAGTTCTCGAGGGTAATTAGCGTCAGCAGCCACCAAAGCCAAAGGAACAAGGGAAGTCTTATTCCATCACTACTTCGGAAGTGGATCAAGATAATGAAGTCGTATAAGGTACACTTCCTATTCACTCAAAAATGGAAAAAGTCTTATTTGATTATGGTTTTACGCATTCCTTTATATCTTGCAAGTTTTCTAGAACTATAGAATCGAAGCCCTGAAACCTTTAAGTAGAGATATCTGTAAAAAGTGGTGAAATAATTGCAACCCAAGTGTTTTAATCTTCTCCTATTGGTGTATGTGGGAAGATTCTTCCAGAAAATCTCGTAATACTTCTCTTGGTGGAACTCAATGCTATAATGGGAATGTATTGGCTCTTGTTATATAGAGCACATATCAACTGCCGGGAAAAGGAAATATAATTTCATATTCTGAACCATCCCATGATCCTCTACAAATGCAAGGAAGATCACGAATCTCATTTGAAAAATCCTTCAATGGTGCGGGTGTTGATTCCCTATGAAGAAGCATACCTCTCCCAGATGGTTGAGTCAAAGGAAGGTGCCAACCTTGCCGAAATGCCCATCATGAGGGAATACGGTGATGTATTTCCTAAAGAGTTACCTGGAATTCCCCCGGATTGTGAGGTAGAGTTCTCAATTGAAGTCATACCTGGAGCGACTCATATCTCAAAGTTTCCTTATAGGATGGCTCCTTTCGAACTAGAGGAGTTAAAGAAGCAGCTGCAAGAGCATCTGGAAAAAGGTTTCATATTCCCTAGTGCATCACCTTGGGGTGCACCAGTGCTTTTTGTAAAGAAGAAGGATGGAACAATGCAGCTATGTATTGATTATCGGAAACTCAACAAGATCACCATAAAGAAAAAATATCCTCTCCCAAGTATTGATGACTTGTTCGACCAGTTAAGAGGAGCTCAATACTTCTCAAAGGTGGATCTTTATTCTGGATATCATCAGGCAAAGGTTAAGAAGGAAGATATTCAGAAGACTGCCTTCCGTACAATGTATGGGCACTATGAGTTTTTGGTGATAACCTTCAGACTTACTAATGCTCCTACAATCTTCATGGATTTGATGAATAGAGTCTTTAGACTTTACCTCGAAAAATTTGTGGTAGTGTTTATTGATGATATTCTCATATACTCCAAGAGAAAGGAGGAATATGAAGAACATCTAAGACTTGTGTTGGCGACATTGAGAAAGGAGAAGTTGTATGCCAAGTTCAGAAAGTGTGACTTTTGGATGAACCAAGTCACGTTCTTGGGACATGTGATCACAAGTGAGGGAATTTCTGTGGATCCTTCAAAGACAAAGGTGATTGAGGAATGACCCAGGCCCTCTAGTGTCATAGAAATCTGTAGTTTTCTTAGATTAACTGGGTACTACCAAAGTTTTGTGAGAAACTTATCACGATTGTCAAGCCTGGTAACTAAGTTAACAAGGAAAGAGGTAAAGTATGTTTGGGTGGAAGAATGTGAGGGAAGCTTCAAGGAGCTAAAGAGAAGTCCGTTCACTACACCTGTACTCACACTACCGAAAAGTGGATAAAGTTTTGTGTTATACAGTGACGCTTCAAAGAAAGTCTTGGGTTGCGTACTCATGCAAAATGATAATGTGATAGCCTATGCCTCACGAAAGTTGAAGATCCATTAGCAGAACTACCCGACGCATGATCTAGAGCTGGTAGCCTTGATTTTTGCCTTGAAAATCTGGTGGCACTACCTTTATGGTGAGAAGTGTGACATATACACCGACCACAAGAGCCTAAAGTATATATTCACACAAAAGGAGCTCAACATGCGTCAAAGGAGATAGAGCAAATCAAGGATTACAATTGCTCTATTCACTACCATCCTGGAAAGGCGAACAAGGTAGCAGATGATCTAAGTAGAAAAGAACCTGCTACTCTATCCATGTTAAAGATTGAGAAAAAACCTATCTTCTTGGATATGCAAAGGATGGATTTAGAAATCATAAGGGAAGGGGATACATCCTTCCTTTCCCAAATGATTGCGCAACCATCCATCCAAGAGAAGATTAAGGAAGCACAAAGGGATGATGTGGATATACAAAAGAGGGTGAATGCAATAAAGGAAGGGAAGCTTCCAGAGTTCCATATCGACGATGATGATGTGATTCGGTTTGGAACACGACTTTGTGTGCCTTCATCACCTGGGATAAAGGAGCTGTTGGACAATGCACATAGCTCAAATTTCTCTATCCATCCTGGGATGACCAAGATTTACCGTGATCTCTGAGAAAACTTATGGGGGGATAACATGAAGAAGGAGATTAAGGAATATATATCAAGGTGCTTGGTATGTCAGCAAGTTAAAGCAGAACGACAAAAGTCCAAAGGGATGACGCAGCCATTGCCTATACCCATGTAGAAATGGGAAAATGATACTATGGACTTTGTCATGGGTATCCCAAAGATGTCTAAGGGAAATAATGCGATATGGGTTATGGTTGACCGAATCACCAAGACTTCCCATTTTATCTCTATTTAGGAAGAACTCTCGCTTGAACAACTTGCAAGGATATATGTGAAGGAAGTGGTGAGACTGCACGGTGTTCCACTCTCAATTGTCTCTGACTGTGATCCAAGGTTCACATCTAAATTCTGGAGGATCCTTTAACATGATTTGAGTACTAAATTAAATTTCAGCACGACCTATCACCACCAAACTGATGGCCAGTCTGAAAGGACTATTCATACGCTTGGAGATATGCTAAGATCCTGCTCTCTAGAATTCAAAGGTGGATGAGATCAGCATCTCCCGTTGGTTGAGTTCTCATACAAAAATAGCTTCCACTCAAGTATTCAGATGACTCCATATGAAGCTCTGTATGGAAAGCAATGTAGAACTCCAACCTGTTGAGATGAAGTTGGAGAAAGAAAGATACTTGGACCCGATCTTGTTCAAGAGATGACATAGAAGGCTCAAGTCATCCAGAAACACATCAAAGCTGCTCAAAGTTGACAAAAGTACTATGCTGACAACCGTTGAAGGGACTTAGATTTTGACATTGGAGATAAAGTATTCCTGAAAATATCACCATGGAAGAGAGTCATGCGGTTTGGAAAGAAAGGGAAGCTAAGCCCAAGGTACATTGGCCTCTTTAAGATCCTTGACCGCATAGGAGCCATGACCTATCTACTTGCACTTCCACCGAATATGGCTCAAGTTCATGATGTGTTTCACGTATCACTCCTAAGGAAGTACATACCGGACCCCTCACATGTACTAAACTCAGAGGTGGTACAACTAGAAGATGATCTCTCTTATGAGGAGTAGCCAGTAGAGATTCCGGATCGGAGAGATATGGTTCTACGCAACAAGAAAAATCATCTTGTTAAAGTGTTGTGGAGGAACCATAAGTTTGAGGAAGCAACTTGGGAACTGGAAGAGACAATGAAGAAGAAGTACCCTCACCTTCTTGTGTAAAGTGAAATTTCAGGGGCATAATTGTAACAGCCCGAGATTTTATGAAAAATATTCTTTTTAATTTTATTAATGCCTTGTGTTGTACGCTACACCAAAAGGAGATTTCACAACACACATACTTGACTTTCCTTTCATGCAATCACGACCTTCCTCGATAGCGTGTGTAGTACGCAATACTGAGTTTCACTAAACAACGATATGCTATTAAAATATTATTATAACTAGCCGTTATGAATAGTAATAACCACGTTTTAAAATTTTAGAAATTTTAGCTCTCAAAATGGACTTCATTTTTGGATTCGTAGAATCGAATTTAGCCTAAGGTGAAATTTTGGTACTTTTCGGATAACTTTCATATTCTGATGAATAGTGAAAATTACTAAATTTTAATTAAAAACAACTTTTTTTAATCGAAATAATTAATAGTGATAAATTATTAATTTGAGTGGTTTTAAAGTATATTTAAAATATATTTTTACAATTCAATACAATGTTGGTCATTGGATGTAATTTCACATTTACACCAGACATAAACAAGTGTTAATATTTTGATAGTTATTATCTCTTAAAAACACGCTATTTGTTGTGACAGCGGAAATTAATTATAAAATTAATTAATGCAACTTATATGTTGGGAATTTTGTAAAATAGAAATCATTTTTGAATTAGGAATATCAATTATAGCTTAGAGTGAAATTTTGGCATTTTTCTGAAAAACTTCAATTTTTGATGAATAGTGAAACTACTAAGTGGAAGTTAAAAAAATTATTTTTTTTCATAAATCTTAATTTTACCGCTTCTGTGAATGGAATTTCAAAAATCCGAGAGACACGGTTGATGTCAGTAAGTAAAATGTGGTTCAATGAGATGAAAATAATTTTTGGTGAATAGTAACTTTTTACTTTTTTTTACCACGGTTAAAAGTAAATAGGGTAATTAAGGGTAAAAATGATATTAATATTATCCTAACACATGTCCTAATACTATTGGACAAGTGTATCTCGACCAAAAACAACCTTAAGTGTAAAATATTATCATTTAGACCCACTTGGATTAGATTAGGACATTTATTATTATTTAATTCAAAGAAGAGTTAAAAGAGTTAAAATCAAAGTTTATTTACTAAAACATTTTTAATATAGGGTTATACATAAGATAAATTCAATTGAAAATATTCATTAGAAATCTAAAAAGATGTTATACATAATGGTATTTTATTTGTAATTTTTAGACATCAAATAATTTAATTTATTTATGACACAAAGATGATGCAGTAATTATCTTATTAATGAAATATTGACATAATTGATGTTATAAATACCAAAATAAATTTAATTTAAGACTTTTTATGAATTCAACAAATTTTCTAGGTTAATATGACATGTTATTATTGATTTAATTAACTTTTTTAGAACTTATCATTCTGTTATGATTTTCACAAAAATCAATTACTAAATAGTGTCAAAATTGACATAAAATAGTTTTTAAAACAAATATTATATTATTAATTGGTATTTTATTCCTAAAAATCTAAGGTTCGGCCAAATGACTTAGATAAGGTAATATATATTAATAATAAACAGGTTGGGGTTCGTTTGGCTTGATATAGTAAGTTTATTAACCTTATAGTATAAGAACACAAGAAGACACGGTAAAAGTAAAATTATTTAACTTAATGTTAAATCTAAATGATAAGGTTAAAATAGGAACCTAAACTTGTCTAAATTCTATTGGATGAGAGGACTTCGACCCATCCCCACATTAGCTTCGAAATAAATCAATTTGGAGCTATTTAAAACCGAATTTTCTTTATAATAAAATAATATTTTTAGTTATTCCAAAGGTGCCCCTCTCCTCCCTTATAAAAGGGCACCTCCTCCCTCTCTTCCTCACACAACTTTGAGCCTTCAAGCTCGGACAAACCCTACCAAAATCTCTTCTCCACTTCCCTAGTATCATCCTAGAGGTCCTGGTCTTCTTCAAAGACCATCCTTAGTTATTTAAGTGGAGGTTAAGAAAAGGCGCGTCAAAAAGAGGAGTTTCAGACACGTACAAAGCAAGTCGGACCTAAGGTAAGGGAATATATCACAATATCATTTTTATCCGAGATTGTTTATACTTTGGTATTTATTGGGGTGTATTTTATCATCCACATCCATGTTCCCTCAATATGTAATATTATTTCTATCCACCTAAAATTGTTTAAATCCAATTTTACCCTTCGATGAGTTTTTAGTAAAAGATATGAAAGGAATCTTTTGTCGTTTTTCGTACGAGGTACTTTTTTGACTTTTCCAACAAAAGTACGAAGAATGTTTTTTTAACTTATACGTCATGAATAGATTTTTAAAACATTATTTCCAAAAATATTCCTTTAAATGTTTTCAAGTTTATTTTTAATCAACTTCTTTTAGTTTAAAATTGTATGACATGTTAAGAAAGGAAAAGTGTTTTTGAAGTAGAAAGGATATTTTCCTCAAGAATAAAGTTCAAGTGTTTTATAAAAATTATTTTCCATATAAGATAATAAAGGGTTATGTTTTTATCCCTATTATTAAATTGATTTGATTATGTTGTGATGGAATTATTTTTATGAATTCCTTTATCGTATATGAATTGTTTTATGATGTCACGATGTTTAAGATTCCCATTTTTATTACGTGGTTTATGCAATGATGTATGATTTATGATTTTGTGGCACACATAAGAATTGTATCATTATGAGATGGGTGGGACCTATATCTCCCTCCAATTCATTGGGTAAAGATTTTATATCTCATGAGATAGACATGGCTGGAACAGTAGGTTATACCGGTTCAGTGAAACAGGACTGGAACGAGGGTGACTCGATTCAGAAAGGGACTTTGTCCACTAAGATAGTCTTGGAAATGAGTCTTGACTAACAAGAAATGATTCTCTATGATTATGTGTGTATGCCACAAAGTTTCATGTTTTAATTTATGATTATTGGGATTACATTTCACTTCTATGATTTATCCCATGTTATGATATTATGAGCTCTTTTGCAGGTTAAGATTTCCAAAAGCTATGTTCTTATGTATATGATGTGATTGATATTTATTTTGTTTACCCTTACTGAGCATTTGAGATCACCCTTTTATGTTTTCTTTTCCCCAGGATATAAAGAAATGTTTTAGGTATAAAAAAAAGGAAGATCTTTATGGGAGATGTTGAAGATCTTTCACCACGATTAGAAGATTATATTCCGAGTTTCCAAAGACACTAAACTATTACGGTCCTTGTGTGTGTGTTTTTGTTATGTACTAAGTATTCCGCAAAAGTAATTAAAGTCCATGTAAGTCAAGCTTCGGGTCTCTACAGTTGGTATCAGAGGAAAGGTTTAGTCAACCTTTGGAAACTAGGATGCGAAAACGTTAGTGAGATCCCTAGAGATATTTCTAAGGTATGTCTAGGGATGTCCCTAAGGTTAAGTATACGTATAGGTTATAATACTAAAATTACGCTAACGATCATAGAATTAAACCTAAGATGTTAGATATTGAAGGTACTACCACTTTATTATGTTGTTTTCCCTAGCATGATTTTTGCCTCTCACACTATTCTTTTTGAGTTTTAGACGATGGCTGGAACCCGAAGGAACCGTGTTGATCAATGCAATGGACAATGAAATGATTGTCCTCCTGAACAAACAAATGTTATGGGAGATGGAGTGCAAAATCTTATTGCTATACTTACACAAGCTATGAATCATTCTGGACTTCCAAATTAGCAGAGAAGGGAACAATATTCTATTGAGTCCTTCATGAGGCAACGCCCACCTTCTTTCAGTGGGTCTTCTGATCCACTTGTTGCTGAACAATGGATCAGTACTACTGAAAACATATTTTCAGTTCTTTAATGTTCTGAACATGATAAAGTCATCTTACCAGTATATCGTTTGGAAGGTGAATCTGATCAATGGTGGAATCTTATCAAGAATACGAGGCCAAGAGATGAAATTGAGTCCATGTAATGGGATGAGTTCAAGAACTTGTTTTTCAGTAATTACTTCCCTCGTATTCTTCGAACAAAGATGGAAAAGGAGTTTCTTGAGCTGATGCAAAAGGATGATGAATCTGTTGGTATATACGAAGCAAATTTTACAAGACTTGCAAGGTATGCATCTGGCATTATCATCCAACCTGAAAGTAAAGTTGATCGATTTTTCAGTGGCTTAAAACCAAGTCTTCGAAGGGAATTAGCTATAAGAGACTTCAGTAGCTATGAAGAAATTGTGCTTTGTGCTATCAAGGTAGAAATGGAAGTTGGTGTTACATATCCATCTCATGGTTTTGACAAGAAACGAAAGATGGAGTTCAAGGAGAAATCTCAGAATAATGGTGAAAAGAAGATGAATGTTTCCTTATGCACAAAGTGTGGAAAGAAGCATGGTGGAGATTGTATTAAAGGGACTAGAAAATTTTTTAAGTGTGGAAAAGAAGGTCATCGAGTAGCTGAGTGTCGAAGTAATGGAAAAAGGGTTTCTAATAATGTGAATAAAGAAAACACTACAGAGAACGCACCACCAACACTTCAATGCTTCAAGTGCAAGGAAATGGGGCATTATGCTAATAAGTGCCCTAATCCAAGGGTTAGTGATGATCAACATGAGAAACCACTGAAGGAAAAGGACAAAGGGAAGTCACATGTGATCACTATTGGCGATGTTGAATATGACAACGATGTGGTGGAATGATTAAGTGTTTATGTAATGGGATTCCAAAATAATATTGTATCATGGAGTATTGGAATATTTATGTATTGGTCTAATGTGGTATTCAAAGTGATTGAGATATTTTTGGAAATAAGATGATATGCGCATAATGAAGGGAAAATGAGAAAATGAAATGTTTAACAGTATTCATGAGCTCATGATTGATATAAGGACTAAGTGATATCATGGTTTGAGTATATAGAATTTTGAGGATTTTGGTATGTGGAAAGTGTTAAATTTTAACTGCATTCATGTTTTCACTAAGGTATTCAAGAGAATACATGATTAAGGACTTTGAATGTTTGGAATGTGACCAAAAAAACATATCTTATGATATATGGGGATCGACGATGGTGTTAAATCTCTGGTAATCGTTTTCACTATGTTATGAGAGTGGACTGCAGTATTATGGATAAGTCTAAAGATTGGAATGGATTATTTTGGACATAAGTTAATATTGTTTAAGGATAGAAGTTTTTTTGATATTATTGATGGGATGTTATAGTAATATAGTTTTAGAAAAAGGACAACCTCCAGGACGGGTGACAACCCATCGCGTCGGACAAGGCTGTGGAAATCGAACCCACTACCGAAGTGCGACTGGCCTTTATCGCCTACCACAGGCCTACAGGAAGTCCCTGTTTAGTAGAAACTAGTTTTATTATATTAAGCTGTATGATATATGACGTATAAGTCCATTTTAGGAACCATATATGATTAATCTCACTATAGATCGACTTATGTATATAATTTTTGCTAACCTTTTGTTTGAGACAGATGGAATGACCCATCATTCTATCACATGATCTGCTAACACTTCACGAATAACAAATTCAACTTCATTTATTTAAGAGATGAAGTGTAAATTGTTCAAGGCACGAACAACAGTGAGATTGTACCAAAATAAAGTAAGTATTTATTCTAATTCAAATTTTCAACTTTAGGGAAATGATCTTGAAAACCAAAAATGTTGTCCTAGTGATCTTATACCTAATGAATCAGATGGTACCTTAGATCGTCACAAATTTATGGATTTGTGATTACTGGCTTTTCCATAGCCATGTTCTCTACCACTCTCCATCAGAACATGATGGTTAGATTTCTCTTCCATATCCATATTTTCACCTATGTGGAAACCCAGTGATTAGTTTATTTGGGTAATCGTTACATTTCATACTTTAGTTTTTAAAGCCAAGTTTTGGTATTCCTTTTTACGATGTGGATTTCTATTAAAGAAACTTTCGAATAGTAAACCATTTATAACCCCGATGAATTTCGAGGGCGAAATTCATTTTAAGGGGGGTAGAATGTAACGGCCCGAGATTTTATGAAAAATATTCTTTTTAATTTTATTAATGCCTTGTGTTGTACGCTACACCAAAAGGAGCTTTCACAACACACATCCTTGACTTGCCTTGCACGTAATCGCGACCTTCCTCGATAGCGTGTGTAGTACGCAATACCGAGTTTCACTAAACAACGATATGCTATTAAAATATTATTATAACTAGCCGTTATGAATAGTAATAACCATGTTTTAAAATTTTAGAAATTTTAGCTCTCAAAATGGACTTCATTTTTGGATTCGTAGTATCGAATTTAGCCTAAGGTGAAATTTTGGTACTTTTCGGATAACTTTCACATTCTGATGAATAGTGAAAATTACTAAATTTTAATTAAAAACAACTTTTTTTAATCGAAATAATTAATAGTGATAAATTATTAATTTGAGTGGTTTTAAATTATATTTATAATATATTTTTACAATTCAATACAATGTTGGTCATTGGATGTAATTTCACATTTACACCAGACATAAACAAGTGTTAATATTTTGATAGTTATTATCTCTTAAAAACACGCTATTTGTTGTGACAGCGGAAATTAATTATAAAATTAATTAATGCAACTTATATGTTGGGAATTTTTTAAAATAGAAATAATTTTTGAATTCAGAATATCAATTATAGCTTAGGGTGAAATTTTGGCATTTTTCTGAAAAACTTCAATTTTTGATGAATAGTGAAACTATTAAGTGGAAGTTAAAAAAATTATTTTTTTTCATAAATCTTAATTTTACCGCTTCTGTGAATGGAATTTCAAAAATCCGAGAGACACGGTTGATATCAGTAAGTAAAATGTGGTTCAATGAGATGAAAATAAGTTTTGGTGAATAGTAACTTTTTACTTTTTTTTACCACGGTTAAAAGTAAATAGGGCAATTAAGGGTAAACATGATATTAATATTACCCTAACACATGTCCTAATCCTATTGGACAAGTGTATCTCGACCAAAAACAACCTTAAGTGTAAAATATTATCATTTAGGCCCACTTGGATTAGATTAGGACATTTATTATTATTTAATTCAAAGAAGAGTTAAAAGAGTTAAAATCAAAGTTTATTTACTAAAACATTTTTAATATAGGGTTATACATAAGATAAATTCTATTGTAAATATTCATTATAAATCTAAAAAGATTTTATACATAATGGTATTTTATTTTTAATTTTTAGACATCAAATAATTTAATTTATTTATGACACAAAGATGATGCAGTAATTATCTTATTAATGAAATATTGACATAATTAATGTTATAAATACCAAAATAAATTTAATTTAAGACCTTTTATGAATTCCACAAATTTTCTAGGTTAATATGACATGTTATTATTGATTTAATTAACTTTTTTCGAACTTATCATTCTGTTATGATTTTCACAAATATCAATTACTAAATAGTGTCAAAATTGACATAAAATAGTTTTTAAAACAAATATTATATTATTAATTGTTATTTTATTCCTAAAAATCTAAGGTTCGGCCAAATGACTTATATAAGGTTATATATATTAATAATAAACAAGTTGGGGTTCGTTTGGCTTGATATAGTAAGTTTATTAAGCTTATAGTATAAGAACACAAGAAGACACGGTAAAAGTAAAATTATTTAACTTAATGTTAAATCTAAATGAAAAGGTTAAAATAGGAACCTAAACTTGTATAAATTCTATTGGATGAGAGGACTTCGACCCATACCCACCTTAGATTCGAAATAAATCAATTTGGAATTATTTAAAAAAGAATTTTGCTTTATAATAAAATAATATTTTTAGTTATTCCAAAGGTGCCCCTCTCCTCCCTTATAAAAGGGCACCTCCTCCCTCTCTTCCTCACACAACTTTGAGCCTTCAAGCTCAGCAAAACCCTGCCAAAATCTCTTCTCCACTTCCCTAGTATCATCCTAGAGGTCCTGGTCTTCTTCAAAGACCATCCTTAGTTCTTTAAGTGGAGTTTAAGAAAAGGCGCGTCAAAAAGAGGAGTTTCGGACACGTACAAAGCAAGTCAGACCTAAGGTAAGGGAATATATCACAATCTCATTTTTATCCGATATTGTTTATACTTTGGTATTTATTGGGGTGTATTTTATAATCCACATCCATGTTCCCTCAATCTGTAATATTATTTCCATCCACCTAAAATTTTTTAAATCCAATTTTACCCTTCGATGAGTTTTTAGTAAAAGATATGAAAGCAATCTTTTGTCGTTTTTCGTACGAGGTACTTTTTTGACTTTTCCAACAAAAGTACGAAGAATTTTTTTTTAAATTATACGACATGAATGGATTTTTAAAACATTATTTCCAAAAATATTCCTTTAAATGATTTCAAGTTTATTTTTAATCAACTTCTTTTAGTTTAAAATTGTATGACATGTTAAGAAAGGAAAATTGTTTTTGAAGTAGAAAGGATATTTTCATCAAGAATAAAGTTCAAGTGTTTTATCAAAATTATTTTCCATCTAAGATAATAAAGGGTTCTATTTTTATCCCTATTATTACATTGATTTGATTATGTTGTGATGGAATTATTTTTATGAATTCCTTTATCGTATATGAATTGTTTTATGATGTCACGATGTTTAAGATTCCCATTGTTATTACGTGGGTTATGAAATGATGTATGATTTATGATTTTGTGGCACACATAAGAATGGTATCATTATGAGATGGGTGGGACCTATATCTCCCTCCAATGCATTGGGTAAAGATTTTATATCTCATGAGATAGACATGGCTGGAACGGTAGGTTATACCGGTTCAGTGAAACAGGACTGGAATGAGGGTGACTCGATTCCGAAAGGGACTTTGTCCACTAAGATAATCTTGGCAATGAGTCTTGACTAACAAGAAATGATTCTCTATGATTATGTGTGTATGCCACAAAGTTTCATGTTTTAAGTTATGATTATTGGGATTACATTTCACTTCTATGATTTATCCCATGTTATGATATTATGAGCTCTTTTGCAGGTTAAGATTTCCAAAAGCTATGTTCTTATGTATATGATGTGATTGATATTTCTTTTGTTTACCCTTACTGAGCATTTGATCTCACCCTTTTATGTTTTCTTTTCCCCAGGATATAAAGAAAGGTTTTAGGTATAAAAAAAAGGAAGATCTTTATGGGAGATGTTGAAGATCTTTCACCCCGATTAGAAGATTATATTCTGAGTTTCCAAAGACACTAAACTATTACGGTCCTTCTGTGTGTGTTTTTTTTATGTACTAAGTATTCCGCAAAAGTAATTAAAGTCCATGTAAGTCAAGCTTCGGGTCTCTACAGTTGGTATCAGAGGAAAGGTTTAGTCAACCTTTGGAAACTAGGATGCGAAAACGTTAGTGAGATCCTTAGAGATATTTCTAAGGTATGTCTAGGGATGTCCTTAAGGTTAAGTATACGTATAGGTTATAATACCAGAATTATGCTAACGATCATAGAATTAAACCTAAGATGTTAGATATTGAAGGTACTCCCCCTTTATTATGTTGTTTTCCCTAGCATGATTTTTTCCTCTCACACTATTCTTTTTGGGTTTTAGACGATGGCTGGAACCCGAAGGAACCGTGTTGATCAATGAAATGGACAATGCAATGATTGTCCTCCTGAACAAACAAATGTTATGGGAGATGGAGTGCAAAATCTTATTGCTATACTTACACAAGCTATGAATCATTCTGGACTTCCAAATGAGCAGAGAAGGGAACAATATTCTATTGAGTCCTTCATGAGGCAACGTCCACCTTCTTTCAGTGGGTCTTCTGATCCACTTGTTGCTGAACAATGGATCAGTACTACTGAAAAGATATTTTCAGTTCTTCAATGTTCTGAACATGATAAAGTCATCTTAGCAGTATATCGTTTGGAAGGTGAAGCTGATCAATGGTGGAATCTTATCAAGAATACGAGGCCAAGAGATGAAATTGAGTCCATGGAATGGGACGAGTTCAAGAACTTGTTTTTCAGTAAGTACTTCCCTCGTATTCTTCAAACAGAGATGGAAAAGGAGTTTCTTGAGCTGAAGCAGAAGGATGATGAATCTGTTGGTATATACGAAGCAAATTTTACAAGACTTGCAAGGTATGCATCTGGCATTATCATCCAACCTGAAATTAAAGTTGATCGATTTTTCAGTGGCTTAAAACCAAGTCTTCGAAGGGAATTAGCTATAAGAGACTTCAGTAGCTATGAAGAAATTGTGCGTTGTGCTATCAAGGTAGAAATGGAAGTTGTTGTTACATATCCATCTCATGGTTTTGACAAGAAACGAAAGATGGAGTTCAAGGAGAAATCTCAGAATAATGGTGAAAAGAAGATGAATGTTTCCTTATGCACAAAGTGTGGAAAGAAGCATGGTGGAGATTGTCTTAAAGGGACTAGAAAATGTTTTAAGTGTGGAAAAGAAGGTCATCGAGCAGCTAAGTGTCGAAGTAATGGAAAAAGGGTTTCTAATGATGTGAATAAAGCAAACACTGCAGAGAACGCACCACCAACACTTCAATGCTTCAAGTGAAAGGAAATGGGGCATTATGCTAATAAATGCCCTAATCCAAGGGTTAGTGATGATCAACATGAGCAACCACTGAAGGCAAAGGACAAAGGGAAGTCACATGCGATCACTATTGGCGATGTTGAATATGACAACGATGTGGTGGAATGATTAAGTGTTTATGTAATGGGATTCCAAAATAATATTGTATCATGGAGTATTGGAATATTTATGTATTGGTCTAATGTGGTATTCAAAGTGATTGAGATATTTTTGGAAATAAGATGATATGCGCATAATGAAAGGAAAATGAGAAAATGAAATGTTTAACAGTATTCATGAGCTCATGATTGATATAAGGACTAAGTGATATCATGGTTTGAGTATATAGAATTTTGAGGATTTTGGTATGTGGAAAGTGTTAAATTTTAACTGCATTCATGTTTTCACTAAGGTATTCAAGAGAATACATGATTAAGGACTTTGAATGTTTGGAATGTGACCAAAAAAACATATCTTATGATATATGGGGATCGACGATGGTGTTAAATCTCTGGTAATCGTTTTCACTATGTTATGAGAGTGGACTGCAGTATTATGGATAAGCCTAAAGATTGGAATGGATTATGTTGAACATAAGTTAGTATTGTTTAAGGATAGAAGTTTTTTTGATATTATTGATGGGATGTTATAGTAATATAGTTTTAGAAAAAGGACAACCTGCAGGACGGGCGACAACCCATCGCGTCGGACAAGGCTGTGGAAATCGAACCCACAACCGAAGTGCGACTGGCCTTTATCGCCTACCACTGGCCTACAGGAAGTCCCTGTTTAGTAGAAACTAGTTTTATATATTAAGCTGTATGATATATGATGTATAAGTCCATTTTAGGAACCATATATGATTAATCTCACTATAGATCGACTTATGTATATAATTTTTGCTAACCTTTTGTTTGAGACAGATGGAATGACCCGTCATTCTATCACATGATCTGCTAACACTTCATGAATAACAAATTCAACTTCATTTATTTAAGAGATGAAGTGGAAATTGTTCAAGGCACGAACAACAGTGAGATTGTACCAAAATAAAGTAAGTATTTATTCTAATTCAAATTTTCAACTTTAGGGAAATGATCTTGAAAACCAAAAATGTTGTCCTAGTGATCTTATACCTAATGAATCAGATGGTACCTTAGATCGTCACAAATTTATGGATTTGTGATTACTGGCTTTTCCATAGCCATGTTCTCTACCACTCTCCATCAGAACATGATGGTTAGATTTCTCTTCCATATCCATATTTTCACCTATGTGGAAACCCAGTGATTAGTTTATTTGGGTAATCGTTACATTTCATACTTTAGTTTTTAAAGCCAAGTTTTGGTATTCCTTTTTACGATGTGGATTTCTATTAAAGAAACTTTCGAATAGTAAACCATTTATATCCCTGATGAATTTCGAGGGCGAAATTCATTTTAAGGGGGGTAGAATGTAACAGCCCGAGATTTTATGAAAAATATTCTTTTTAATTTTATTAATGCCTTGTGTTGTACGCTACACCAAAAGGAGCTTTCACAACACACATCCTTGACTTTCCTTGCATGCAATCACGACCTTCCTCGATAGCGTGTGTAGTACGCAAAACCGAGTTTCACTAAACAACGATATGCCATTAAAATATTATTATAACTAGCCGTTATGAATAGTAATAACCACGTTTTAAAATTTTAGAAATTTTAGCTCTCAAAATGGACTTCATTTTTGGATTCGTAGTATCGAATTTAGCCTAAGGTGAAATTTTGGTACTTTTTGGATAACTTTCATATTCTGATGAATAGTGAAAATTACTAAATTTTAACTAAAAACAACTTTTTTTAATCGAAATAATTAATAGTGATAAATTATTAATTTGAGTGGTTTTAAAGTATATTTAGAATATATTTTTACAATTCAATACAATGTTGGTCATTGGATGTAATTTCACATTTACACCAGACATAAACAAGTGTTAATATTTTGATAGTTATTATCTCTTAAAAACACGCTATTTGTTGTGACAGCAGAAATTAGTTATAAAATTAATTAATTCAACTTATATGTTGGGAATTTTGTAAAATAGAAATCATTTTTGAATTCGGAATATCAATTATAGCTTAGGGTGAAATTTTGGCATTTTTCTGAAAAACTTCAATTTTTGATGAATAGTGAAACTACTAAGTGGAAGTTAAAAAAATTATTTTTTTCATAAATCTTAATTTTACCGCTTCTGTGAATGGAATTTCAAAAATCCGAGAGACAAGGTTGATGTCAGTAAGTAAAATGTGGTTCAATGAGATGAAAATAATTTTTGGTGAATAGTAACTTTTTACTTTTTTTTACCATGGTTAAAAGTAAATAGGGTAATTAAGGGTAAAAATGATATTAATATTACCCTAACACATGTCCTAATCCTATTGGAAAAGTGTATCTCGACCAAAAACAACCTTAAGTGTAAAATATTATCATTTAGGCCCACTTGGATTAGATTAGGACATTTATTATTATTTAATTCAAAGAAGAGTTAAAAGAGTTAAAATCAAAGTTTATTTACTAAAACATTTTTAATATAGGGTTATACATAAGATAAATTCGATTGTAAATATTCATTAGAAATCTAAAAAGATTTTCTACATAATGGTATTTTATTTGTAATTTTTAGACATCAAATAATTTAATTTATTTATGACACAAAGATGATGCAGTAATTATCTTATTAATGAAATATTGACATAATTGATGTTATAAATACCAAAATAAATTTAATTTAAGACTTTTTATGAATTACAAAAATTTTCTAGGATAATATGACATGTTATTATTGATTTAATTAACTTTGTTAGAACTTATAATTCTGTTATGATTTTCACAAAAATCAATTACTAAATAGTGTCAAAATTGACATAAAATAGTTTTTAAAACAAATATTATATTATTAATTGTTATTTTATTCCTAAAAATCTAAGGTTCGGCCAAATGACTTAGATAAGGTTATATATATTAATAATAAACAATTTGGGGTTCGTTTGGCTTGATATAGTAAGTTTATTAACCTTATATTATAAGAACACAAGAAGACACGGTAGAAGTAAAATTATTTAACTTAATGTTAAATCTAAATGATAAGGTTAAAATAGGAACCTAAACTTTTCTAAATTCTATTGGATGAGAGTAATTCGACCCATCCCCACCTTAGATTCGAAATAAATCAATTTGGAGATATTTAAAACCGAATTTGGCTTTATAATAAAATAATAGTTTTAGTTATTCCAAAGGTGCCCCTCTCCTCCCTTATAAAAGGGCACCTCCTCCCTCTCTTCCTCACACAACTTTGAGCCTTCAAGCTCGGCCAAACCCTGCCAAAATCTATTCTCCACTTCTCTAGTATCATCCTAGAGGTCCTGGTCTTCTTCAAAGACCATCCTTAGTTCTTTAAGTGGAGGTTAAGAAAAGGCGCGTCAAAAAGAGGAGTTTCGGACACGTACAAAGCAAGTCGGACCTAAGGTAAGGGAATATATCACAATCTCATTTTTATCCGAGATTGTTTATACTTTGGTATTTATTGGGGTGTATTTTATCATCCACATCCATGTTCCCTCAATATGTAATATTATTTCCATCCACCTAAAATTTTTTAAATCCAATTTTACCCTTCGATGAGTTTTTAGTAAAAGATATGAAAGGAATCTTTTGTCGTTTTTCGTACGAGGTACTTTTTTGACTTTTCCGAAAAAAGTACGAAGAATGTTTTTTTTAACTTATACGGCATGAATGGATTTTTAAAACATTATTTCAAAAAATCTTCCTTTAAATGTTTTCAAGTTTATTTTTAATCAACTTCTTTTAGTTTAAAATTGTATGACATGTTAAGAAAGGAAAAGTGTTTTTGAAGTAGAAAGGATATTTTACTCAAGAATAAAGTTCAAGTGTTTTATCAAAATTATTTTCCATCTAAGATAATAAAGGGTTCTGTTTTTATCCCTATTATTACATTGATTTGATTATGTTGTGATGGGATTATTTTTATGAATTCCTTTATCGTATATGAATTGTTTTATGATGTCACGATGTTTAAGATTCCCATTTTTATTACGTGGGTTATGCAATGATGTATGATTTATGATTTTGTGGCACACATAATAATGATTTCATTATGAGATGGGTGAGACCTATATCTCCCTCCAATGCATTGGATAAAGATTTTATATCTCATGAGATAGACATGGCTGGAACGGTAGGTTATACCGGTTCAGTGAAACAGGACTGGAACGAGGGTGACTTGATTCAGAAAGGGACTTTGTCCACTAAGATAGTCTTGGAAATGAGTCTTTACTAACAAGAAATTATTCTCTATTATTATGTGTGTATGCCACAAATTTTCATGTTTTAAGTTATGATTATTGGGATTACATTTCACTCCTATGATTTATCCCATGTTATGATATTATGAGCTCTTTTGCAGGTTAAGATTTCCAAAAGCTATGTTCTTATGTATATGATGTGATTGATATTTCTTTTGTTTACCCTTACTGAGCATTTGAGCTCACCCTTTTGTGTTTTCTTTTCCCCAGGATATAAAGAAAGGTTTTTGGTATAAAAAAAGGAAGATCTTTATGGGAGATGTTGAAGATCTTTCACCACGATTAGAAGATTATATTCCGAGTTTCCAAAGACACTAAACTATTACGTTCCTTGTGTGTGTGTTTTTGTTATGTACTAAGTATTCCTCAAAAGTAATGTAAAGTCCATGTAAGTCAATCTTCGGGTCTCTACAATAATTTCTTAAGGGGAGAAGAATGTAATGACCCAAAGTTTTTCAATGGAAATTCCTTTCTTATAATTATGTCATAAAATCACATGAAAACACAACATAATGAACTACTAAGTACTAAGTGACCTTTAAACATAAGTTTTTCACTTATGTATTGAGAATTTGGAAAATCTGACATACACGGTTGTGTTCAAGATGATTTTTTGAGTCTAATAAAACAATTTTTTAGTGAATAGTAACCTACCCTTATGAATAGTAACATACCCTTATGAATAGTGATATACCCTAATTAGTAGTAACATTACCTATGATAGTATAAAAATAATATTCAAGTGAAAGTATGATGTACCTATATTTTAGAATAAGTAAATGAATGTTTTAAAACTGGTTTTTTAAAAATAAATTATGATTTTAATTAAATATTAAATTAATCATATTTAGAAAATTATTTTTGAAAAATGGACTTCATTTTTGGATTCTAATCATTGAAAAATGGTTGGGGTAAATTTTTAGGATTTTTCTAAAATACTTGAATTTTTGATGAATAGTGAAATACCGTAATAAGCTAAATAAGCTAATTATAGGGTCATGTGTGATGTTCTACTGATGTAAGCCCACTTGGTTCGGGATTAAATTATAAAATTATAATTCTTGGTCATGCAAGACTCACTATTCCTTGTCTTTTAAGGAAATAATAAACTAATGAATTTTATATTAAGGAAACCCCTCTCTCTCCACTATAAATACCACCCTTCACACCCTCATTGCCTCACACCTCTCAAGCTTCAAGCCTTGTCTAAACTCTACCCAATAATCTTCCCTAGACCCTACCCCACATCCAAGAGCTTTTGGTCTCATCAAAAGACCAATCTTAGAGCCCTTAAGGAGGATCTCAAGAGGAGGATTCAAGATGTAATTTCTCTCCCTCTTCTTCTTTAATTCCCTTTCAATTTCAAGTTCTTTTCTTATTCTCCCTCCACCTATCTTTGACCAAATGGTATGGTAAATACAGTATCATGAATATACTGTAATTTTATGATACTAATGGGATATTATATCATCCAACCCATTTCCCTCTTCTTTTTATTAAAGAGAACGTAGTTCGTGAGGTGTTAATTTATCACCTTCAAGAATGACATGTCTTCTTCTTTCATTTCTACCTTCAGATCTGGTCATGAAACCATTTTTATGGTTGAACCAGAATATTTTATATGTATTATTTCCCATTTATAGTTCTGGAACTGACTTATATACATATTACTAAGTGATAAATTAAAACAAGTTCTTTGTGATCGAAAAACCGCCCAAATTAACCCGAACAATCATCATTTAATTTTTATTTAATGATTCATTCAAATGGTATATAATATAACTCATTATAAGATCATTTTAAATTATGGAATTTCATTAATAACATGTAATATCAGTTATGGATGTTTACCCATGTTCTACCCGAACTTTAATTTATCAATACAAGTGAACCACCCAAAAAAAACCCATAAAAACGAATATCTCCGAACAATGTTTTTAAACTCTATAAGTCATCCATAGGAACATAAAATGACATAATGAAACCAAAATGAACTATATTCATGTATAAAAGGTTCTGGAATTTCTAATTAATGAATATAATGTCATTATACAGGACATTAAAGAGAAGGAATCGTTCAGATACAAGGTAAAGTGAAATTCTCGAACCCAACTTCCATCCTTCAGGTTCTTCCTCTTTCACTCCTTTTTGTTATGGTTACTCATAAAAAATCATTTGTTCATCATTGTATTTTATTTTCTGGGATATACATGTTTACCACTATTGTTTATTTTAAACAAAATTTTCCAAAAGAACTCTTCTTTTAAGAACTCACCTTTTACTTCTCATTCAAAGTTGATGGTTCTTGTATCAAGTATGTTATGCCCTCTTTGTTTTGGGAACCCAAAGTTTATAAATGTGTTCTTATGAGATGAAAACCATTACTTTCCATGAGTTATTTATGTTCATTATTGATATATGTTCTATGTGGAATGCATGATAATGATAATATTATGATGTGACGGGTGCGTCCAGAATTATATAGCACAATATGAATGTTTGAATGTGACGGGTGCGCCCAGAATTATACAGCGCTCCAATGCATTGGGTAAATTGATGAATCTCATGAGTAAATATGAAATTTTGTGGAAAAGATTCTAGATTTGTTCACAATTATGCGTGGTAGTTAACCACTAAGACACGGTGTTTCATTTTTATGCATTGCCACACTTCAAGTCTTTTATTTATGATTCCTCTCATATTCATGATCTTTTTCCCATGTTATGATTATGCTTCCCCCATGCTATATTGTTCTTATCTATCCTATTACTTGGATTTTAGCTCACCCACTTTTTATGTATATCCTCAGGTGGCTATGAGTACTAAAGAGAGGTCATGTGCCAATAAGAAGCTAGAGAAGAAGAAATTAAATAAATGTTTATGCTTGGTGATGTAATTTCTATGTATGGTCGTAGTTTTCCCAAGACACTAAACCTTTGGATCCTCTATTTGTAATAATATTATGTTGTTTATCTTAAAATAATGTAATAGTAATGTAATAAAAGGTTGGGTTTCTATATTCTTTCACATCAAAAATGATGTATGGATCATTGTCCTAAAGTATCAAAACAATATGAACGTTTTTTTTGTTTTGAGTATGTGACACATCTTTTGAACTAAAATGTAAATTTTAAATAAAAACACACAATTTCCATCATATCAGTCACACCATGTATCCAATTGACATGCTGTTTATTCCCACATATCAAAAATTTATTATGGATCATTTTAATATAGTATCAAGATAATCCAAGATTTTTTTATTAGTTTTCAATGGGTGAAACATGTTTTGAACTAAAATGTCATTTTTAAACAGAAAACACACTCTTTGAGTCATAAAGGTCACACCATCTATGAGATTGACATGGAACTGATTCTTACTCATAATAAATGATTTATGGATCATTTTTATAAAATATCAATATAATATGAGTGTGTTTTCTTTCTTGTTTTTTAGTGACTGGAACATTTTTAACCGAAATGTCATTTTTAAACTAAAAAGTCATACTTTGAGTTATATCGGTTACACCATGTATCATATTGATGTGTAGATGATTCATAGACATTAAAAAAAGATTTATAGATCATTTTTCTAAAGTATTAAAATAATATGAATTTGTTTTCTTAGTTTTAAGTATGTGATATGTGTTTTGAACTATATTGTCAATTTTTGATAAAAACTCGTACTTTGATTCATACCGGTCACACCGTGAGTCCAATTAATGTGCATTTGATTCCTACATATCAAAAATGAAATATGGATCAATGTAATAAAGTATCAATACAATCTGAATTTGTTTTCTTAGGTTTCAGTGAGTGAATTTTGAACTAAAATGTCAATTTTCAACTGAAAACATGTACTTGGAGTCATATCAGTCACAATGTGCATCAGATTGATGTGTGGATAATTTATACTCATGAAAAATGATTTATGGATTTTTCCTAAAATACTAAGATAATCGAAGGGTTTTTATTAGTTTTTAGTGAGTTGATTTTTTAACTAAATTGTCCTTTTTTAACTGAAAACATGCACTTTGAGTCATACCGGTCACACCTTGTATCATATTGATTTGTGGATGATTTCTACACATAAAAATGCCTTATGTTTTTTTACTAAAGTATTAAGAACATACAAGTTATTTTTCTCATTTTTTAGGGAGCGACACACATTTTTAACTAAAATATCACTTTAAACTGAAAACACACATTTTGAGCCATATCAATCACACTGTGTATCTGATTACAGTGCTGATAATTTTAAAAAATCACAAATGAATTGTGTATTTTTTCTAAAGTTTCAAAAAAATATGAATATGTTTTCTCAGTTTTTGAGTATGTGATCCATATTTTGAATTGAAGTGTTAATTTTAAATAAAAACATGCACTTTGAGTCATACCAATCACACTGTATGTCTAATTGATGTGAAGTTAATTCCTACACATAAAAAATTAATCTTGAATTATTTTACTAAAGTATAAAGACAAAGTGTGTTTTTTTTTGGTTTTTAGTGAGTGAAACTTGTTTTGAACTAAAATTTTAAACTGAAAACACACACTTTGAGTCACACTAGTCACATCATATATAAAATCGACGTAAAAATAATTTCTATCTATCAAAAGTGATTTATAGACCATTTTTCTAAAATATCAAGGCAATCTGAGTGTTTTTTGGTTTTTAGTGAGTGGTCATTTTTAACTAAAATTCCATTTTAAACTCAAAGTACTCACTTTGAGTCATACTGGTGACATAGTGAATTAGATTTATGTGTGACTAATTCCTACATATCAAAAATGACTTATAGATAATTTTTTATAAAGTATAAAGACCTTATAATTTTGTTTTCTTAGTTTTTAGTGAGTAAAACATATTTTTAACTAAAATGTCACTTTTAAACTGAAAACAAACATCTTGATTAATACCAATCACACCACATATAAGATTAAGGTGTTGCTAATTCCTACACATAGAAAATGAATTATGTATACTTTTCCTAAAGTAACAAAACAATATGAATGAGTTTTCTTAGTTTTGAGTATATCATGCATCTTTTCAACTAAAATGACAATTTTAAATAAAAACATGCACTTTGATTCATATTAGCCATACTATGTGTTTGATTGACATATAGTTGATTCCTGTTCATTAAAAATGGATTATTGATAATTTCCTAAAGTATTAAGAAAATTTAAGTGAGTGTTCCTGGTTTTTAGTGAGTGACATATGTTTTGAACGAAAATGTCATTTTTAAACAGAAAACATGTACTTTGATCCATACTATTCACATCATGTATCAGATTGATGTGAAAATAATTACTACTCTTAAAAATGATTTATATATGTTTTTATTAAAATATCAAGACAATATGAGTGTTTTTTCTTGGTTTTCAATGAGTGGAGTGTCTTTAACTAAAATGTCATTTTAAACTAAAAACATGTACTTTAAGTCATATCAGTCACATAATGTATCAGATTGATGTGTGGTTAATTCCTATACATAGAAAATTACTTGAAAATAATTTTCCTAAAGTATAAAGACCATACAAGTTAATTTTCTTGGTTTTCATTTTTGTTGCATGTTTTTAATTAGAATGTCACTTTTAAATTGAGAACACACATTTTGTGTCATACTAATCACACTATTTATCAGATTGAGGTGTGACTGATTCCTAAAAATAAAAAATAACTAATGGATTTTTATCCTAATGTATCAAAACAATATGTATGTGTTTTCTTAATTTGAGTATGTGACATGTGTTTTGAACTAAAATGTGAATTTTAAATAAAAATATGCACTTTGAGTCATACTAGTAACATCATGTGTCTGATTGATATGTGGTTAATTCCTTGACATCAAAAATGACTTATGGATAATTATCATGCAGTATCAAGATAATATGATTATTTTTTGGGATTTTTTTAACTAGCACATGTTTTTAATTGAAATTTCATTTTTAAACTAAAAACATGAACTTCAATTCATACCAGTCATATCATGCATCAGATTGATGTAAAGTTGATTCGTACTCATCAAAATTAATTTATGGATCATTTTAATAAGATATAAATACAATTTGAGTATTTTATTATTATTTTTCACTAAGTGGAACATATTTAACTAAAATATATTTTTAAACTAAAAACACACAGTTTGAGTCATACTGGACACACCATGTATCAGATTAACTTGTGGTTAATTACTATATATAAAAAATAACTTATGGATCATTTTTCTAAAGTATAAAGACTATACAAGTGAATTTTATTGTTTTTCAGTGAGTGAAACATGTTTTTAAATAAAATATCACTTTTAAACTAAAAACATACATTTTGAGTCATACTTGTCACAACATGTATCAGATTGATGTGTTGATTATTCCTATACATCAAAAATGATTTATGGATATTTTTCTTGAAGTATCAAAACAATATTAATGAGTTTTCTTGGTTTTGAGTATGTCATGAGTCTTTTGAAATAAAATGTTAATTTTAGATATACACACACTTTGATTCATACCGACCACACCATGTTTGATTGACATGTGATTGATTCATACATGTCAAAAAAGACTTATGGATCATTTTCCTAAATTATCATGACAATACAAGTTTGTTTTAATGGTTTTTAGTGAGTGAAACATGTTTTTAACTAGAATTATAGTTTTAAACTGACAACATGCACTTTGATTCATGCCAATAACACCATATATCAAATTAATGCATGGTTAATTCTTACATATATAAATTAATTGCGGATAATTTCCCTAAACTATAAAGAGAATTCGAGTGTGTTTTATATGTTTTTAGTGAGTGATACATCTTTTTTACTAAAATGTTATTTTAAATTGAAAACATGCACATCATGTCACACTGGACACACCGTGTGTTAGATTGATGAAATATTGTATTCTATATATCAAAAAAGGAATTATGGATCATTTTACTAAATTATCAAGACCATCTAATTATGTTTTAATGGGTTTTAGTGAGTGACACTCATTTTGAACTAAAATGTCACTTTTAAATTGAAAACATGAACTAAGAGTCATACATAGCACACAATGTGCCAAATTGACATGTGGTTGATTCTTACATTTCAAAAATTATTTATGGATAATTTTTATAAATTATCAAGAAAATATGAGTATGTTTTCTTAGTTTTTAGAGAGTGATGTGTGTTTTGAACTAAAATGTCACTTTTCAATAAAAATACACACTTTTAATCATACCATCCATGTTGTGTGTTGGATTGATGTTCAGATGATTGGTACACATTATAAATTACTTATGGATAATTTTACTAAAGTATCAAGACAATCCAAGCATGTTTTATCATTTTTTAGTGAGTGGTGTGTGTTTTGAACTAAAATGTCACTTTTAAATAAAAACATGCACTTTCAATGATACCAAACACACCATGTGTTAGATTGACTTGTGACTGATTCTTAAACATAAAAAATGACTTATAGACCGTTTTCCTAAAGTATTAAGACAATATAAGAATGTTTTCTTAGTTTTTAGTGAGTGATGTGCGTTTTGACCTAAAATGTTACTTTTAAACTAAAAACATGTACTTTGAGTCATACTGGGTATATCAAGTGATGGATTTATGTGATTCTAATTCTTATATGTCACTAATGAATTATTGGTCATTTTTATTTTATATCATGATAATCTGAGTACGTTTGATTGGTTTTCCTTGAGTGTCACACATTTTTAACTAAAATTTCATTTGTAAACTGAAAACATATACTTTGTGTCATTTTTAAACCCAAAACACACACTATTGATGTCACGACCCGTACCCCAGGGCCCGTATCGTGACTACCCCAATCCCTCCTTCTATAGGCAAGGGGCTGGTGACTAGCACCAAAGGCGTAATTCCCTAAACTGGGAAGGCATTGCCTTTAGAAAAGTAAACAAAAATAACAGAGTACACAACTAGAAGTAAAACACTAAGTAAAACTGTATACAAAAGAAGGTGTTGAAAGTAAAGGGGCCAGAAATACAAGCCCAATAGTAAAGTACAAGGAAAAGACAAATAAGTACAACCAAAATACAAACAGCTAGAAGGTGTCTAGAAGGTCATGGATCGTCCACCACGGATACTACCTAAAGGGTAGGTACAAATAGCCTCCTTAGCGCTCCACGTCTGTCCGTCTCCTCTGGGCACCGTCTCATTGTGAGATCCACCTCCGGGTACCGTCCAGTCCTGGCGCTCTTAGCCTCCGTCATCACTGTCCGTCGTCTGCATCCAACACAACGAGGTGCGGGAATAGCCCGTGCAGTGGTGAGTATAACGATACTCAGTAGGGACCCCGAGACCCTCAAGGTCTCACTATATCCAACAAGGATAAACCACAAAGAAATATAAAATCACGAAGTATTATCCAAACCTATTTAGGTATATGCCCATACATATACCTAATTTACCAATCACAGCTTGGATCCAACTCTCGAGCCCAAGAACAATCCATTCCACAAAGGAAGTAAAGTCAATCACCATGATGATAATGGTTGAAAGAAAATACTCAGATCACACAAGTATACATATTTTGTAGAGTGATAGAGATGATCAGATGTAGTCACTGATTCATCTAAGCTGTCGGACCCACACAGGATACAGGACCAGCTAAGCTGTCGTACCCACACAGGATACAGGACCAACTATTCTTCATCTAAGTTGTTATACCCACACAGGATATAGGACCAGATAAACTATCGTATCCACACAGGATACATTACCATCTATTCTTCATCTAAACTGTCATACCCACACAGGATACGGGACCAACTATTCTTCATCTAAGGTGTCGAACCCACACATGATACAGGACCAACTATTCTTCATCTAAGCTGTCAGACACCTACAGGATACAGGACCAGCTAAGCTTTCATACCCACACAGGATACAGGACCAGCTAAGCTGTGGGACACACACAAGATACATGACCATCTATTCTGTCGGACCCACAAAGGATACAAGAATAGAAGTCAGAACTGTCGAACCCATGGAGGATCCTAGTACAGTAGTTATTACTATCGAACCCTCGAAGGATTCTGATACAGTAGTCATCGCTGTCGAACCCACAAAGGATTTCAGTACAGTATTCATCGCTGTCGAACCCACGGAGGATTTCGGTGCAGTAGTCATCTCAATCGCAGCCAGCCCTAGGGTTTCCGCACACAGCACACTCGATTCCAGGAGGGTCTGATCCTTGAGAAAAGTCTCGATACATAAACCATCATGAAGTACTAATTTTATGTATCCTGTAGTTCTGTCTCATAAAAATTAACCCAATGCAATAGACGACGCGTCAATCGGACTCCCAGTCTGAGAGTTATTGTCATTTCCGCTCCAGGGGCCTAGTTGGTGTTTAGGATCAAACTAACCCGACTGTACTCCAACTACATCCGAACCTCAAGTGTAGTATTCCAAAAGAATAGTATTTCTCCAAGAATTCCACCGCCGTAGGAAGTACGTCAATCGGACACCCATAGCCCTAGATTCAGACTAAATGGTGTAAACGGCCATAGTGGGCCCAAGTCCGGTCCAACCCAATCGAACTGACCCAGCCTGACCCGGTCTGAACTGGGGTCTGACCCAGTCTGCGGGTCTAACCTAGTCTGAGGAAGCGACTTGAGCCGAGGGGACGACCCAGCCCAAATAAACGACCCGACCCGACCATGGGGCGACCCAGGCGGGGGCGGCTTGGCCGAGGGCGGCCCGACCGGCCAGCCCGCAGGGCCCGGATGGCCATGCTGTGGGAGGGGGTGTTGCGCCCCTCTTGGTTCGTCAAACAGAACCGGCGCGCTGCGCCGGTTCAGGGGCCACAGTACCTGGATAGTCCCACTCGACCGGCTCCATGGCGGCCGACCACCGCAGCGGCGCGACGACATCGTGGTCCTCCAACCCTCCGTGCGGCGTGACGACGCCGCGCCGCCTCCGCCGCGGCCCGACCTGGCAGCAACCTTCAGCTCCACCACGCGGCGCGACGACGCTGCTCCCCTTTTCCACGGCCCACCCTGGCCATGGTTCCGCATCTCCGGTGCGGCGCGACGCGACGGCGTCGCGCCTCCTTCGTTCTCCACAGTTCTTCTCCGGCGCGGTGCGATGGCACCACGTCCTTCCAGTTCCACCTTCGATGTCAAAAAAACAAGAATCAACAGAGGGACGTCGGGCCATGTTTTTTTGGCTCGCTCCCTCTGTGTTAGGTGATAACAATTGACCACCTTTAAACCAAAGTAAACGTTGAAGAATGAGGATATAATTCATACATTAAAATAATCAAATCCCCTACATCGTATTTGTTGTTCGTTGACGATCTCGTAAAAAAGGGCGAATGTCGATTCGTCGATTTCCACGTTCGTCATGCACTCCCAATTCTCACGCTTATGCATTCAAAAGGAAGAAAGGTACTCGTCGTTGGCGGACGAGCGTTCAGAGGTGACATCGTCATTGGCGACGTTCTTTGTAGGTGACATCTTCTCCTTTGATGCCGAAAAAGGTTGTTGGAGATGTCGTGAGCATCACATCCCTTTTCTTGCCTCATTTGAAGAACAATGAAGAAGTAAGAAGATGGCATCGTCGTGCTTCAGTGGCGGAATATACGTTCTTCGTGTTCTTCATGGGAAGAATGCTCTCTCTATTTCTCTAAGGCTCCACCAAAGTATTATGTGCCAACCAAAATAATAACTTTATCTATTATTTTATTCTTGACATGAATTCAAAAGAATTCAAATTGTGCCAATTAATTAAGAGAAGTGCAATTAATTAATTGATTGGGTTGGCACAAAAATAATGGGGAAGGTGGAGAGGCTCAATAAATGAGAGAGAGTTTCATCCACATAAATGGGGAGTTCAAGAGTTAAGGGGGTTAAGAGGCACGTGTGGGCCCCACCCCCTTTGATTGCAAGAGAGGTTAAAACTTTGGGTGGGCCCCACCAAGTAATATCCTCCCAAGGGAGGTTTATGTGCGGGTGGGCCCCACACTAACCTCCTCTTGGAGGTTTTAACCACCAAGGAATAAAATAAAATTAATACTTTATTTTATTCAATTTAATTAAAAACCCCCCAAAACTATCTTCCAAACTCGTCAGAACACAATTGTAGTGAAGATATCACTAAGAAATTATCGACGCTATGAGTTCAACGGTTCCCTCAGATTTCAATTCTGAGCACCGATTCAAAAGATTTAAAACGTCGCTCGCATGTTTACTGAATGTACCCGAAAAAAAGTTCAGAAAATTATTAACAGCCATCCTCGACCTACTGCGATCGAGGTTAGGCTCTACCTAGGCGAAAAATGCCCCAAAGAACCCAACTGTACCCTCGGATTTCCAATCCGAGTTACCGTTTAAAAGTTATTAATTTTACAATAAAATTATTGTCACTTAATTATTTTATTTACGGCCAAAAACGAACTTTCACTGGTGGCCCTCGCCGACCCAAGTTAGTATATGCTTAAAGAAAGCCTACCCTGAAGAGTTCAGCGGTGGTCTTGGATTTTTAATCCATGTTAACATTTGTGAGTTACAAGAATTTGAAAAATAAAATAACTTTATTTAATTATTTTATTTACAACTATGCCATTTTTGGGTTTTCTCACAGGAGGCCCGCGCCGACTAAACTTAAGTCACGCCTAGGGTAAACCCACCATCCTGAGCGCAACAGTGGACTCAGATTTCTGATCCAAGGAACTGTTTAAGAGTTATTTCACTTTTTTCATGAAAACTGCATATGCGTGTTAATTTAAGCATAACAAAACTTCGACAGATCATTCCGGGCACTCCGGGCCTCGGAATCACGTGCCGTCAGAAACTGCGGACTCGTAAAATTCCCAAGAATTTTAAACAAAAATTTTCATGGAATTTCGGGGTCTTTAAATTCTCCCCACCTCAGGGATTTACATCCCCGTAAGCTATAACTCACACTAAAGAAACAAATGAGGGTACTGAGCACGCATCTGAGCCTCTCGCTCCCATGTTCTCTCTTGGAGGTTCCCATGCTGCCAGCGAACGCGTACCAGTGGTATCGACTATCCACATAAGACCCGCTCCTGTCGATCCGCAATATCCACTGGAACCTCCGTGAATGTTGCCCCATCATCGATATCCATCTCCCCGTGGTCGATAATGTTGGAAGGGTCGTGCACGTATTTACTCAGCTGGGATACGTGGAAGATGTCGTGCACCCGGTGCAACTGAGGTGGAAGAGCTAAGCAGTAAACCACCTCGCCATCTTTATTGAGGACCTGGAATGGTCCGATAAACCTCATAGATAACTTTCCTCCTCGACAAAAACTCCATAGACCTTATCGAGGTGAGACCCGTAGAAAGATGTGGTCGCCATACTCGAACTCCAGAGGTCTCCATCTCCTGGGTGTACATGGAAGACCCGTCACAAAGTCTATGGATATCTTATCCCTCTTCCACTTTGGGACCTCTAATGGCTGAACCAAGCCTGCTGGTACCCGATGCTCCGCCTTCACTTGATGACAAGTGAGGCATCGAGAGACAAACTCCACTACTGCCTTCTTCATACCTGGCCACCAGTGCTGTCGTCAGAGGTCCTGATACATCTTCTCCACTTCTAGATGTACTGCTAAAGGATATTTGTGTAACTCCCTCAACACTTCCCCCTGAAGTGAAACTGGTACCACGGTACGTCCTCTGAAGAGAATGACATGCTCCCCACCTTTAGAAAATCCATCAGGTGCATGTACTGTGGATATATGAGCATGTCGTGTCTCACAGTCAGCGTTCCCATGCTGCGCCTCTCTGACTCGCTGAAGAAGTGGGGGAGTGACTGTAAGAGAGTGAAGAAATGCTGCTCCATCTCTATCCACAAAGGATATCTGCAACGTGGCCATCTTCTTCGTCGCCTCTCCTAACAGCTGAATGCCTGATCTCCTACTGAGAGCATCTGCTACAATGTTCTCCTTCCCAGGAGTATAGACTATCTCGAAGTCATAGTCCTGGAGGAACTCGAGCCATCATCACTGTCTCAGGTTCAGGTGTTTCTATGAGAATATGTACCTGAGACTCTGGTGGTCAGAGTAGACTGTAAAACGCTCACCCATCAGATAGTGCTGACACATATTCAAGGCGAAGGCCACTACTGCTAACTCCAGGTCATGGGTAGCGTAGTTCTTCTCATGATGTCTCAACTGTCGAGAACCATACGCGATCACTGCTCGCTCCTACATCAGGACACACCCAAGTCTAGTCCCCGATGCATCACAATATACTACGTACCCCATGCCCTCCTCTAGAAGCGTCAAGATGGGCGCACTAGTCAACCTCTACCTCAACTCCTGAAAGCTCTGCTCGCATCTCTCTGACCACACGAAGGGTTTCCCCTTCTTCGTCAAAGCTGAAAGCAGTGCTGCAACTATGGAGAAGTCTGACACAAAGGTAAGTCTGGCCGACTGATGAGTGATCGACTGAACCCTCTAATGCATGATTTCATCTTGTGCTACCTGGGATTTTCTTTTCTCTGACCAAGGAAAACCCAATCCCAATGTTGTAGATAAACCAAAACCTTTTTTCCTAATACATTAAATCTGTGTATGAACTGTGGTTTCCTAGTACAAACCCAAACTAATGTTGTAAGGCCTCGACACTGCCACCAAGAGGTTCCAACTGAAACTCTCACCTCAAGGGTCAGATCACACCATCGACATAAGTGTGATTATCGAGTCTCTTCCCAAAGGTATCTCTAGAAGTGAGGGTCAAGTCAATGGCTTAACCAGAAACTCTAGGTCTGGGACAAGATTCGTGGAAGGAAGGAATGATCAGTACCAATGTCTATTGATACGGCAGCTAGTAGTAGACACAGACCATACCTCAAATCATTCCTAGAGACCTTGGGTTACACTCCTTGACCGCATGTAGCTACTCTCTTCCCCTACCCTCCAGCTCCCTGAGCCTAGCGGGGACTAAAAAGGCAGGTGGTTGTAACATGTCAAAATGTTCACCACCTCATGCTGCTCTCCTAGCTCTACTTCCACATCTGCTACCCTACAGATTCATCTGCTCTTAATGCTTCCTTTTCTCAAAACATTTTACACTCTCAAGTCTCTAAGAATGGTGCCCGTTTCATGCTTTCCAACTGCTAACATTCACTAGCTGTATCCACTCCGCCAATGAACATTCAACCACAAAGGTTCTCTCTAACACCATAACATAAGTAGGAATTCATAGAGGGAAAACTGCTGGCTTGGATATACTTAAACACACCTTGCTCAAAGGTATGAGGTCTAAAGCACTGATTGTATCATATTCGTCGAGTATCGTGAAAGATTGGTATGCCTCGATGAATACTCAGCTACCGACACGTCATCCTACCGAAGCTGTATAATCACTAGTAAACTCTCAGCAACCTCCTCAATCCAGTCCTTAGCCTCTAGTGAGTCGGGCTCACCTCAGAACCTGAGGGGTATTTGTTGCTGAAACACGTGTAAGGCACCAAGCCTATAAGTGTCCTCTACTGGTACTGCCGGTTGCAACTGCTGAGCAACAGGTAGAGATATAGCTGACGCACTACTTGGAGGTACTATCTCGGGCAATGGTCTATGTACCGAGGCCTCATCACTATGCGGACCATCCTCATGGCCACTCACTGAAAAAGTCTAGTAGCTAAGATCACCATATTCTCTACTGGTGTCTCAACTAGGAGGAAAACTCTAGCAATCGCCTCCATCCATTCCTCTACTGCCTGGGAATCTTTCTGTCCTCGAAACCTCAAAGGCCTCTGCCACTGGAACTCGTAAAACACGCTCAGTTGGCGTGCACCATCTACAAATGTGGCTGGTGGTATCTTCTGCCCAACGGGTGGTGGTGATGCAGGTACACCACCCAAAGGTGCCAACGTAGAAATAGGTCCATGCACCGGAGCCTCTTCTCTCGGTGGGCCGTCATTGTGTACTCTTAGAAAACCCTAGATGGCTGTCTAAGCAGTGACATCCTGATAAGGAACAGGTGCACCATAGTCAAAAGTTTATACATGGTGATATGAATTTAAGAAAACTCTTGAAAACACACACGCAATCGGTGTTTTCGTGCATTGAGTCGGAAATCAGAAGTCAGGGTCCTGTTGTATGGATACGTCAGCCGCCACAGCAACACTAGACTCCCTAAACTGAAAACCACACTCGGTACCCTTAACACTATTTCTTCACAAAAAAGTATGATCAAAGTCCTGAGTTCTGTGATAGAACCGACTCCTCTGATACCATTTTTTCACGACCCGTCCCCCGGGGCCCATATCGTGACTACCCCAAGCCCACCTTCCATAGGCCAGGGGCTGGCGACTAGCACCAAAGGCGTAATTACCTAAACTAGGAAGGCATTGCCTTTAGAAAAGTAAAAAAAATCAACAGAGTATGCAACTGGAAGTAAAACACTAAGTAAAACTGTATACAAAAGAAGGCGTTGAAAGTAAAGGGGAGGGAAATACAAGCCCAACAATAAAGTACAATGAAAAGACAAATAGGTAAAACTAAAAGACAAACAACATGAAGGTGTCTAGAATCTCCTGTACCGTCCACCACGGATCCTACCTGAAGGGTAGGTACTTATAGCCTCCTCAGCGCTCCACGCCCATCCATCTCCTCCAGGAACCATCTCGTCATGAGATCCACCTCCAGGTACCGTCCAGTCTTGGCGCTCTTAGCCTCCATCAGCGCTGTCCGTCATCTGCATCCAACACAATGGGGTGCAGACATAGCCCGTGCAGGGGTGAATATAATGATACTAAGTAGGGACCCCCATACCCTCAAGGTATCACTATATCCAACAAGGATAAACCACATAGAAAGATAAAATCATGAAGTATCATCCAAACCTACTTAGGTATATGCCCATACATATACCTAAGTTACCAATCACAGCTCGGCTACAACTCTCAAGCCCAAGAACAATCCAGTCCACAAAGGAAGTAAAGTCAACCACCATGATGATAATGGTTGAAAGGCAAGACTCATCTCACACAAGTATACATATTTTGTAGAGTGATAGAGATGATAAGATGTAGTCACTGATTCATCTAAGCTGTCGAACCCACACAGGATACATGACCAACTAAGCTGTCGTACCCACACAGGATACAGGACCAGCTATTCTTCATCTAAGCTGTCAGACCCACACAGGATACAGGACCATATAAGCTATCGTATCCACACAGGATAAAGGACTAGATATTCTTCATCTAAGCTGTTGGACCCACACAGGATACAGGACCACCTATTCTTCATCTAATCTGTCGGACCCACACATGATACATGACCAACTATTCTTCATTTAAGCTGTCGGAGCCACACAGGATACAGGACCGACTAAGATGTCGTACCCACACAAGATACATGACCAACTATTCTTCGTCTAAGCTATTGGACCCACACAGGATAGAGGACCAGCTAAGCTGTCAGACCCACACAGGATACAGGACCAACTATTATGTCGGACCCACACAGGATACAAGAACAGAAGTCAGAACTGTCGAACCCATAGAGGATCCTGGTACAGTAGTCATTGGTATCGAACCCACAGAGGATTCCGGTACAGTAGTCATCACTGTTGAACCCAAAGAGTATTCCGGTACAATAGTCATCGCTATCGAACCCACGAAGGATTCCGGTATAGTAGTTATCTCAGTCGCAGCCAGCCCTAGGGTTTTCGCACACAGTACGCTCGATTCCGAGAGGGTCCGCTCCTCGAGCCAAGTGTTGATACATCAACCATCATAAAGTCCTGAGTTTATGTATCCTGTAGTTCCGTATCATCAAAAGGAACCCAACGCAAGAGACGACGCGTCAATCGGATGCCCGGTCGGAGAGTTATTGACATTTCCGCTCTAGGGACCCTGTTGGTTTTTAGGCTCAACCCAACCCGACCATACTCCAACTGCATCTGAACGTCAAGTGGAGTATTCCAAAAGAATTATCTCGCTCCAAGAATTCCATCACCATAGGAGGTATGTCAATTAGACACCCATAGCCCTAAATGCAGGCTAAATGGTGTAAACTGCCATAGTGGGCCCGGGTCCGGTCTGACCCAGTCGAACGGACCCAGCCCCAATCGGTCTGAATCAGGGTCTGACCCAGTCTGTGGGTCCAACCCGGTCTGAGGAAGTAACCCGAGTCGAGGGGACGACCTAGCCTGAAGAAACGACCCGACCCAACGGGCGGCCCGACTTGAGGGCGGCCCGGCCAGAGGGGGGCCCGACCCGAGGGCGACCCGACTGACGGAGGCCCTGCCTCGGGCGACCCGACCGTGGGGCAGCCCGGCCATGGGGCGGCCCGGCCTTGAGCGGCCCGGCTGAGGGCAGCCCGACTGACCAGCCCGCGTGGCCCCGCTAGCCACGCTGCGGGAGGGGGGTGCTGCGCCCCTCCCGGTTCATCGAACAGAACTGGCACATTGCGCCGATTTAAGGGCCGCAAGACCCGGCTGGTCCCGCTCGACCGGCTCCACGACGTCTGGACTAACCGTCCACTGCCGCGGAAAGACGGCGCCGAGATCCTCCAACCCTCCATGCGGCACGATGACGGCATGCCCGACCTAGCCGCGGCCTTCGGCTCCACTACGCGGTGCGACAGCGCCACACTCCTCCATCCGCCGCGGCCCACCCGACCGTGGTTCCTCTTCGATGCAGCGTGACAGTGCTGCACCCCTTTGTCGCGACCCGCCCTGGCCACGGTTCCACATCTCCGGTGCGGTGTGACGTGATGTCGTCGCGCCTCCTTCATTCGCCTCAGTTCTTCTCCAACACGGTGTGATGACACCGCGTCCTTCCAACTCCGCCTCCGATGTCAACCAAACAATAATCAACGGAGGGATGTCGGGTCATGTTTGTTTGGGCCACGCCCTCCGCGTTATGTGATAAAAATTGGCCATCGTCGAACCAAAGTAAATGTCGAAGAACGAGGATATAATTCATACATTAAAATAATCAAATCCACCTACCTTGTATTTGTTGTTCGTTGACGATCTCAGAAAAAAAAGGGCGAATTTCAATTTGTCGATTGCCTCATTTGTCCCACTCTCCCAATTCTCACGCTCATGCTTCCGAAAGGAATAAGGGTACTCGTCATTGGCGGACGAGCGTTCGGCGGTGACGTTGTCGTTGGTGATGTTCTTCACGGGCGGCATCTTCTCCTTTGACGCGGAAGAAGGTCGTTGGAGATGTCGTGGGCATCGCTTCCCTTTCCTTGCCTCAGTTGAAGAACAATGAAGAAGGAAGAAGATGGCGTCATCGTGCTTCGGTGGCAGAAGAGACGCTCTTCATGTTCTTCGTGGGAAGAATTCTCTCTCTATTTCTCCAAGGCTCCACCAAAGTATTATGTGCCAACCAAAATAATAGCGTTTTCTATTATTTTATTCTTGACATGAATTCAAAAGAATTCAAATTGTGCCAATTAATTAAGAGAAGTTCAATTAATTAATTTCTTGTTTTGGAAAAAAATAAATGGGGAAGGTGGAGAGGCTCAATAAATGAGAGAAAGTTTCATCCACATAAATGGGGAGTTCAAGAGTTATGGGGGGTTAAGAGGCTCGTGTGGACCCCACCACCTTTGATTGCAAGAGAGGTTAAAAATTCAGGTGGGCCCCACCAAGTAATATCCTTCCAAGGGAGGTTTATGTGTGGGCAGGCCCCACACTAACCTCCTCTTGGAGGTTTTAACCACCAAGGAATAAAATAAAATTAATACTTTATTTTATTCAATTTAATTAAAAACTCCCAAAAACTATCTTCCAAACTCGTCAGAACGCAATTGCGGTGAAGGTCTCAATAAGAAATTATCGACGTTGCGAGTTCAAATATTCCCTTGGATTTCAATTCCGAACACCGGTTCAAAAGATATAAAACGTCGCTCGCACGTTTACTGAACGTACTTGAAAAAAAGTTTGGAAAATTATTAACAGCCATCCTCGACCTACTGCGGTCGAGGTTAGGCTCTGCCTAGGTGAACCACACCCCAATGAACCCAATGGTACCCTCAGATTTCCAATCCAAGTTACTTTTTAAAAGTTATTAATTTTACAATAAGATAATTGTCACTTAATTATTTTATTTACGGTAAAAAACTAACTTTCTCTGGTGGCCATCACCGACCCAAGTTAGTATCTACTTAAAGAAATCCTACCCTCACAAGTTCAGTGGTAGTCTTGGATTTTGAATCCGAGTTACCATTTGTGAATTATAAGCATTTGAAAAATAAAATAACTTTATTTAATTATTTTATTTATGGTTATGCCATTTTCGGTTTTTCTCACAGGAGCCCCGTGCCGACTAAACTTAAGTCACGCCTAGGGTAAACCTACCATCCTGAGCGCAACGGTGGCCTCAAATTTCTGATCCGAGTAACTGTTTAAGAGTTATTTCACTTTTTCATGAAAACTTCATACGCGTGTTAATTTAAGCTTAACAATACTTTGACGGATCATTCCGGGAACTCTGGGCCTCAGAATCGCGCACCGTTAGAAACTGCGGACTCGTAAAATTTCCAAGAATTAAAAAAAAAATCCATAGAATTTCCGGGTCATTACAGTTGAACAAAAAAGATCAAATAAATAATAACTAGATCTATGAACAGAACTAATAATACCTAAGTGCATCATCATTATTTAAGACTTTGTTGAGAATATATTTTTCTCTATGACTTTTTTTCTCTTCATAGAGCTCACAATGGTTGTAGGAGAATCATTTTTTAAATAAAGTCACATATTCATGATCTTTGTGAAAGTCTACTAAATAAGTAGTAGATAAAAATGATAAGAAAATTTACCAAAAAATATGTAGATAAAATAATGATAAAATTAACTAAATAATTAGTAATAAGTCACTTATTCATGATTATTATATACATTCTGACACCATGTATTCAACCCACTCATTTCTATGAAAATCGATTTACTCTTTTGACTACATGGACTGTTGAACATCCTGGTATTATTGAAAAAATATAAATAAACAAAAAATTAATAAATATTTTAAATTAAATTGTAATTATCATTATAAATACCTATTTGGGGATGCTAGTTTATTGATTTAATATGAAATATTTCATAAGTTTTCAAACATAATACCCATAATATTTATAATTAGTTTGTTTTAGACACTACAAAAAATTGTTAAAATTAAGTAATTTGTTTTGATAGTGAAATATTATTATATATACGTTACTACTTATATAGTTGTAAAATTTAATAGGAATATTGCTCTTAAACCATCCTCACACCCTGATTTTGATGATATTTAAACACCAACCTATCATAATAAAATTCTAATTAAACATAATATAAAATCTATAAATTGTTGCTTATTTTTAATATTTTGAATATAGTGTATTAAAAACTGTTAAATTTCATCATGTATGGTTAATTTGTTAGAAAAACATGCATTGAATCCAAAAAATAAATCTTTAGATTATCCAAATTGATTTCAATGAGAAACTGATGCTCCCTAAAATTTAAAAAAAGGAATAATCAATAGAAGAAATAAAAATATAATTGATCATATTAGATTATAGAGTTTTAACCCTCCACCATGGGTATTAAGATGAGTTTGTCTTCTATAAGTTTCTTTTCAAACATTACAACCTATTGGTATAATATTTCTAAATATTTATTTTCTTCTAATAACCTTTGTTGTATATAAGTGATGTGAGGACCAATGAGTCCAAATTTTTGTTCACAGTTTTTTCCCTTCAAATAGTATTGATATATACACCTGTAAAAAAATATGAATAGTATTTAACTATAATTAACATAGTAGATCAGTTATTGGACAAAAAAATTATGAAAACACACCTCATGTATAAATTTAAAAATATGACACCCAACCATACATGCTTGATGATTTCATCTAAATTATCAAGACCTAGATAATCTATAATGGACTCTCTGTATATTTTTTCTTCAAAAATAATGATGGTTGTATTACCAAATTTTTACTTTGTATCTTATATTAGTAAATGCGGTAGTTGAACTGGTTGGTAAAGGTACTCTTTAGAGGTCTTTTTGATTGATTGGTTGATCCTTTAGATTGTTTTAATTTGACCTTCCATTTTCCATTCATTTTCTCCATATGTAATAACAACCCTTAGTTTAACCACTTTTCATTAATTTTTAATGTTTTTTTCATTAAAAATAAATTAGAAAAGACATACCTAATTGTTGACATTTGTTTTTACAAGATAAAATATACATGCTACAAAAGTCCCAATAACAAGTTCAGCCGTGTTAACATCCATATCATTAGGGGGAATTGGCATCTCGATGCTCAACTCATGTTCTATGTGAATCCCTACTCTCACATGATATTTTGGAAGTTTTTTTTGTAGAATATCTCCTTGGATATTAAACTTCATACCCATCACAATATGGTGATGGGTGTATGCTAATAGATTTAAATCATAATAAATTTCACCCTATATATTATTAGTATAGTAAATTTATCAATATCTACATGATTCACATTTCTTATAATTTTTTATGAAAAGATTATTCTTGTAAGTCAGACCTTTTAGGGGAATGGTTGACCTCAAAGCTGGGGGGATATTTATATAGTATTAGTTGTTGTGTTGTTTCTTATATTTGATTTCTTCCCCTAAAATTCTCTAATAACTCAGACTGCCAATTAATTTTTTTTATAGAAACTTTATTCATGCCCAGATATCATAAATTTTATTATCTTTATCCCATTTTAAATTTATTTTCTCAAAATATGTTCAAGGAGACACTCCGAAAACCATACCTCTAATATGAATATATTTTTTTGTCCACTTTAAGGCAATTGAAAGTACTCATTCATCGAGTGAAACTGATGATGATTCTTATGTCTAAACCAGATAAAAAATATAATAAAATAAGTAGTCGTTGTTATATAATACTAATTTATAGAATAAAAAATTCTTATTATGTCATACTTACACATGATTCCCATAATCTTTGTGTGTTTTCATGTACTAGTATTTTATCTTTATTCACACATGCCTCATTCTATAGCACATAATGTGAGATGGAAGTGGATCTGGATTTTTATTCATTAATAAATATATAAACAAAGGAACATAATTACGTTGATGTTTTTTTCCACATGAAATTATTAATGTAGATTAAGAATTCATACCATTTTTTATGTGAATCATACCCCATCCTTGATTTACAATATAAGTATATTGGTTTTGATGTACACTCTATAAGGGATAATGAAGAGTAAATCAATGTTTCATTATTTTATTTTTTTTAGTAAAATAGAGAAAGTATATCATAATGTTACCCTAATATCATTCCAAATTAGTTCCTTCATCAAGGGAACAACACTTTTCCATATATCTACATTAATTGATATATACATTTGAGTGGAAATCCCAATGTAACTAATAGAAATAGATTTGTTTGGGTTAATAGGTTATCTATGTTCATTCTATCCAACATCAAATATTATGTCTTGAATTCTCACCTTAATAATTTTTGTTATGAATGTCACACTATGACACTCCTATTTTTTTTATCACATATAGGTTGTTAACCTTATACTATTTACTCAATTTTAGCATTTTAAATATATTCCTCGAGATTGGTAGCATAAGAATATGAAGAAACTTATTATTCCTTTGGTTTGAGAGCATTACTATGTTGAGAAACCTATTGTTCCTTATGATTAGGAGCATCAGAATATTGAGAGAACATTATATGTATAAATAGTTTAATATTTAATTTAGATCATATAAATTCATTATTGAACACAAAATACTACGAGGTAAATCATTGTATATTAAAAAAACTTTAACATAATTATTTAACTCTCCTTTTTATTTAAAGGATAAAGGGATTTGAACCCTATATTGAGTATCCAAATCCACTCATTGTGGTTGTCTAGAAAAAAAGTCCATATCTACATTGTGACCACTGTGAAATGATTGTGACGTCCTAATGAAAGGGTCATCATCATTTGAAATGATATCTAACCCTATAGTGGTTTTGGTTGATAATATAATAATTGAACACTTTCTATTTATAGGACCTAGGACATAAAATACTTATACCGCCTGTCATTCCATTATGAATGGTTCTTCCTTGTACACTTCCTTACTAAAATCCACTTTCATGAATCCCAATTCATTTATTTTAATTGAATTCCTATTATCAACCAACTTTCATTGAAAAACCAACACTTATAATGTTTTATAATCAAAATACCATATTTGCATGATGATTCCAAAGTACGACATATTCACATAAATTGGATTTCTATCCTTGGTGCCAGATACATGCATCACTTCTTCTATAAGAGTAACTCCATTACTTTTCATGGCACCACTTTAATAATTTTTATTTTATATAAAATATAACAATTAATTATATAACCATTATAATATAATACATGTAAAATTGGTCCTCTAGCTATCCATCAAAGTTGTTCTGAAATAGAATTCGAATTTATAGTTGAATCCTTAAAAATATGGTCTTTAAACCATCCTATAAACTATTTATTATGTGTATTTGATATCCATATTTCATCCCTTAGATGGATTAAAATGCCTAATAATTACTTAGTGGGTTTCAAAAAATGGTGCAACCTCTAAACTGTTAAGTAAAATGTAAAGGTGATCCTACTACAGATCTATAACAAAAATTATGAAAAAATATATTCTAAAAATTCCTTCACCCATAATTCTACCACTGTGATGCGATTTTGGTAAACCAATGCTATCTACATCAGATATGAAGTTGGCATAGAGATCAATAGATTTTTCAAAAACATATCACTCTACAATATAACCTTTTGGCCGTTTTTGATTTTTGATGTACACTTTCAAAATATTTATATACCATTCAGTAGGGTATATCCATCTATAATGTATAAGATCACATATTTGAATCTCTCTAACCAAGTGAACCATCAAGTTAACCATCATATAAAAGAATGACTGTAGGAAAAAAATATCCAATTTACATAATATGATAATAATTTTATTTTCCATAGTTGGAAATTTCACCCGGGGTATACCTTTACTACATATATCTTTGAAAAGGAAATAAATATTGGTTAATATATGACAAATGTTTTTAGAAAAAATGAAATATAAAGATATAGGAATTAAATCTTGTATTAAAACATGATAGTCATGTGATTTTAGGCCCTTTAGCTTTAAATCATTAATTGACATGATATTATTGATATTTGAATAATACTCCTATGGAACCTTTACATCATTCAAGAAATTTCAAAACATATATCTCTCTCCTAGAAAGAGTGTAAGCATCTAAAGAAAGAAAAGTCTACCTTTCACCCTTCACTGGTTCCAAATCTTCCCGTATCCCCTTGTCAATCATATCCCACCTAGAATTAATTCCATAATTTGTTTTTTGAGTTCATTTAGAAACTTTTAAATGACACTATCACATAGATTTATTTCTACATGAATGAAAATAAAAAAATTTTTAATGTAAAAACAATTTCGGTATAATAATTCAAAAAATGAAAACCTTTTCAAAATAATTTTCATAAGCCTTTTTGAAGAAGGTTTACCGAAAGCGGTGACCATATAATTTACTTTCTAAAATAATTGATCACCTATTATTGGAGATGGTGCTATACCTTTTTTTGGATTCCCATAAAATTATTTCATCTAAATTGGCATTAATTTCTTCAGGGAATAAATTTGTGATGTCCTATAAATACTATATTCAAGGAATGTTTCAAGTGTGTACCTTGTTCACAAATGAGACACCCTTAGTTCTTTTAATTATATATCCTAGAAAACATCCATAAGATTGAAAGCTATTTATTATCCTTTAAAACATGGATCTCAACATAAAATATTAATTTCAACAATCATTATACAAAGTAACACCTGAATCCCACATTAATTACAAATCTTTGATCAATGAAGCTAAATAAACATCAATATCATTACCCAGTTGTTTTAGTCCTGATATAAACAGAGAAAACATAATGTATTTTCACTTCATTCATAACCATGGTGGAAAGTTATAATTTACCAACATAAATGACCATGTACTGTGAGTAAAACTTTGTACATCAAAAAGATTCACTCTATCTGGAGATAGTGTAAGATGAAGGTTTCTCAGCTCATTTACAAATTTTGGATACTCGTAATTAATTTTTTTTCCATTGAGGAGAGTCTAATAGGTGATGAGGTTTCCCATCTTGATTTATTATATCTATATTCCATGTCAATATCCTTGTACTCTCCTCAGTTCTATATAGGTGATTACACCTTAGAATTATTGGAACATACCATATAACTTTTGAAGAAATGGATTTATCTTTCTTGTGTTGAGAAACACCACATTTTGGGTATTTTTAAGTGGTTCATAATCCATGAGAAATAATATACAGTAATTTAGACATGTATGTATTCTTTCATAGATCATACCCATAGAACATAACATTAGTTTAACATCATATGTTCGATAAGGAAGCTTATTTTCTCATTGTATCATATCATTCAATAAAGAAAGTAGTTCATTGAAGCTGGTTTCACTCCATTTGTTTCCATCTTTTACATTATATATCTTCATTATGGATGGAAATGTTGTATTTTAAATAAAACCAACATACAATAGAGTCTTTGAAAAACTCTTTAACTCCTGAAACAACTTTGGATAATATCAAAGATCATCTTAAACTATCATCATCAATTCCTCAATATAATATTCATCATCATTTAGAACTATAATCATATCCTTGATACAATCTTCATCATCATTCACACTTTTAATCATATCGAATGATCCATAAAATGTAGGGTTATTCCAGTTAGTAGCTATATTTGGTTCTTCCATGTGTTTAGTCTAGCATTTATAAATTTGATCTATTACATGATATATCAAGTGTTCTTACAACTCATTTGGACTAATTAGTCTTAAATAAAAGTAACATAAACATGAAAAAATGATTTGAGAAGGGTAATATGTATGATATTTTGAAAACTTGATGAACTCTTTAACTCCATACTCATACTCATTTTTTATATGATTAGAATCCATCCATTTTCAATTCATATCCATCCTATTTGATCCAATTATATTCATATATACCAAAAAAAAAATAAATACAAAAAAGTTAAGATATTAGAATCCTAAAAGTCTATACTTTATTTATAAATACATATAGTCAACATGTTTGATATAAATTTTCATTAAGCAATTTTTTTAGAACTTATATAGAAAATACATCCTTGTCTAGATACTACAAGTAGATGTGGTTCTGACACAGATGTACCTAGGGGTAACAACTCTGAAAAGGTATTTTGGGCCTGACTCGGGGTAACTTGGTACACGAAAACACAGAACTAGAAATTCAACTATTTATGATGGGGTCCCATCATAATTTCCCTATCGCTAAAAATGACGTCACAAAAACATTTTTTTGTTACGGTCTGTCACAAATAAAGATATTTGTGATGGGAATTCATCTTATCATAAATAGTTGATCTGGTTTTTTTAAAAATCCATTTCACAACGAGCCGGTTGCAAATAAATTTTTGCAACGGGCTGATTAGAAATAAATATTTTCAATGGGTTTGTTGCAAAAAAATAAAATAATAATAATAAAAAATTAATATTAATAAAATTTAATAAAATAATAAAATAAAATAATAATAATAATAAAATAAAATAAAAAAACATAAAAAAAATATTATATAGAATAATAATGATAAAATAATAATAATAATTATAAAAAAATAAAAAAATAATAAAAAATAATAAAATTAGTAAAAATATAATTAAAATAATAAAATTATAGAAAAATATTAACAATATAAATAATAATAATATTAAAATAATAAAAAATAATAAAAAATAATATAATATAATAATAATAATACTAAATAAAAAAAAAAAAATAATAATAAAATTATTTAAAACAATATAAAAAATACACTATATAGAAGTATAAATATATGGAATAATAAAAATATTACAAAAAGTTTTACATTCAAATATTTATCATAAAAAGTAAATAAGTAACTAAGGGGGAGGGTCATGTGGAGGAGTTGGAGGAGCTGTAGGAGGGAACTCCATTCCTAAACCATGAATTAGACGTCACATGTACTCCATTGTCTGCTCGTGCTACTACTGCTACTGCCATCGGCATATCTCTCCCTGATGCTACTACAACTGTTGATGAAGCTCTTCCTACTCTCTATGCATACTCTATATAAGCTCACCCTGTGCTTACAATTTCTACTTATGCTGTGCAGTAGATGATGATGACTCTACATGAGCTCATCTCGAGCTGCATGACGACATCACAATAGTACCATAATAACTTCTAGGCATTAGTAGAGATATCATACCAAAAACTAAGCCTTTCTCAAAAGCAAACTGGGTCGCTTGAATCCATGTTGCCTCATAAAATCTTTCTGCATTGGTCTGATCCTCATTCTCGGCCTGACTTTCAGTATGTGTCTGAGACGTTGTGACCACATATAACTCCTTTAATTTCAATTTAAAATTAAAATAGTTAAAATATTATTTTTAGTTAATTTTAAAACTCTAAAAGAAATTATATTGAGCACAATTTGACACTGGCGATCACCTCTAATCTCTCCAGTGACAGGATCACTGTACATCCTTCTATAAATGTCGAAATCCATAATATTGTGCTGCTCGACTACCTATATGAATATAAAATAAAAAATTTACATTTAAAGTTTTATAAATTATTTAAAAAGGTACTTACCATATATTTCTTATGCATACTAAATATATAAATACAATCCCGATGTATCCCCTCCTCTCTCCCCTAGTTCTATCGACCTACTGATGATATACTATGAAAATGACCACCCATCTGATGTGAACATAATCCATCCCAAACCTGAGATGAAATATAATCAGGTTGGTGGATGTAAAAATACTAATCAAACTATGTGACTCCCACTTTCCTCGTTGTTTTCCTCCTTAAATTGTACAGAAACTAATGACAACGTTCATGTATACAACCCTCCCATGCCTCCCAGATAGAGTCACGCATGCTATCATCGATGAAATACCATAAACCCTATAAATAATTAATAATATCAAGTTATAAATTAAATAAATTTAAAAATAAATATTATTTATTTACGTACCAACCAATTATTGAACATACAGTGCTGAAAATCAATGAAAATATGATCCCATGTAACCCATTCTCTAAAAAAATAATTCCACAATATGTTACTCTCCTATCCAACAGCTATATGCGAAATGCTATGAAAAAAGATAAAAAATAATCAAACAATTAGTATATAAATAAATTAATTATAATTAATGAAAACTAAATAAAATACACAAGTAAACATACCTCTACATGCATAGATCAAATCCAAGATGTGGACATCGCTCGGGGATAGGGTTAAGAATCATCAATCTCACAAGACCATGACCCCTCTGAGTCATTGCTGAACCGCTAGTAGTCTGAAGGCAAGATAATCAAACATCATGCTCATTAACAAGTACATCATCCCCTTATAACTCATGAAACATATCCGAGTCAATCTGAAACATGAAATGACTACCATTAGAAAATAGTTAATGACTATTATTAGCAAATAGTTGAAAACAACTATTATATATAGATATATATTATATATGATGATAAACATCATTTAACTATGTCAATGTTCATCTTCATCCTCATATTCTTATATGATGATGTTAATATCTTCATATTCCTCCTTAGTATCATCAATTTCTATAAGAGTTTCAGTTTCATCATCTCTCGTCATTTCAAATTCATTTATTAATTATTTCTTGTTATTGCTAATTATTGTTAATTATTCCTAATTATTGATAATTATTACTAATTATTGATAATTATTGATAATTATTCTTAATTATTGATAAATATTGCTAATTAATCATAATTATTGCTATTTATTGATAATTTTTACTATTTTTTTTAATTATTACTATTTTTTTGTAATTATTAATAATTTTTTTGTAATTATTAATAATTTTATGTAATTATTAATAATTTTTTGTAATTATTAGAAAATTATTTCAAATTATTGCTAATCACCAGTATTTTTTATTAATTATTACTATTTTTTTGTAATTATTACTATTTTTTATTAATTATTACTATTTTTTTGTAATTATTATCGAATTATACCTTATTATTGCTAATTATTACTAATTTTTTGTAAATATTATTAATTTTTTTAATTATTAATATTTATTTTAATTATTACCAATTTTTTTTAATTATTACTATTATTTAATTATTAGTATTTTTTTGCAATTATTACCATTTTTTTGTAATTATTACCATTTTTATTACTATGTTTTTGTAATTGTTAATATTTTTTTTAACTATCACTATTTTTAACTAATTATTACTTATACTATTTATTACTAATTATTACTAATTATTTCTAATTAACATTAATTTTTATTAAATTTTATTGGTTTGTAAAAATCTATTACTAATTTATTTATTTATTTACTAATTATTACTAATTACCACTAATTATGACTAATTACCACTAATTATTACTAATTCCAACTAATTATTACTAATTACCACTAAATTTTACTAATTACCACAAATTTTTATAAATTACCACCAATTATGATTAATTTTTTTTACTAATTATTATTAATTATTACTAATTATTATTAATAATAATTTGTACTTATCACTAACTATCACTAATTAACATTAATTTCTATAAATGTATAACAATTTATTACTAATAATTAATAATTAAATATAATTTAAATAAATTATGGTAAATTAAAACTACTTAATTTTAATTAAAAACATTAATGCAAATTATAACTAAATAGTTCTAAAAAAATCAATACAAAAAAACTAATTACTGCTAATCAATAATAATTGTTACCAATATTAAATAAAATAAATAAAATAAAAAATAAAAATAAATAAAAATAAATACCTTGAAACTGAATCTTTTGGAGGATGTAAAACTTGAAAGTTGATCCCTTGTAACATTTCAAATTCTAGAAAATTTAAACAAAGAAATACCAGAGTATAGAAGGTGAGAGAAGTTATGAATGAAAAAAATTCAGGGGGGGATATATAAGTTAGAACATTTGTGATGAGATCATTTGCAACGGTACTCCCGTCACAAATAGTTAGGCGTTTATTAATTGGTGTGGTGGTAAAAAATAGTTTTTACGATGGGTCCTGTCAAAAATACTATCCTATCGACACATTATTTACGATGAACCATCGTAAATATTATTTTTTGTGATGGGACCCATCAAAAATAGTTCACCAATTATTAATTGAGGTGGTGATAAAAGACAATATTTGAGATGTATCCCTTCATAAATACTATCCTGGAAAAAAATTATTTTTAATGACCTGTTTTAAATAACATCCTACCAACATATTATTTGTGACAAGGATCCTCTCCTGTCATAAATAACAAAAACCTGGTAAGAGTATTTGCGACCAAGGGGTTATCCCCCATTGCAAATACTCTTCCCACGATAACGTGCGTATAAACCACCAATGGTATTTGCGACAGACCATCACAAATACATATTTTTATGGAATATTTGTGATGGGTCAAAATTCCCATCGAAAATAGTCTTTTTCGATGGACTATTTGTGACAGGACCTAAGCCAGTCATAATTGACCCATCGTAAATATTAGAAATTCCCATAGTCATAGGATTTACTGCACACCTGGTTTGACACTCCCGAGTGATATACTTTGGTAAATTCATAATCTCATTACAAACAATTATTAAGGGAACAAAAAAATACCCATAAGAGTATATGTTAGGAAATAAACAATGGATAACATAAATTGAAGCCTATATATTCATAAGTTAAAGAAATAAATGTAAATTATAAGTTATCCCTTTAATGTCATTAGATTCCCCTTTTTTGTGTTTAGTAGTTTAAAAATACTCACCCTTAATTTTCCCTTTATTCTACCCAATAGCCAAAAATAGGAGTAATATTCTTTAGTATGGACATTATTTCACTAAAGGCAAGCACATCTATCTAAAATTTTTGGGACTAATGAAGGACCTGTGCTATATAAATCATTAAATTGTAATGATTAAAGTGTTTATGTATGCGTATTTTAGAGTTATGTTGTATAAGTGGTATATCAATGACATTTTGGATATAATAATCATTAAACATCTAAGGATTGTTCCATTGTTTTGTTTTTTTCTTTAAGGAATTGAAATTTACATTGAATGGTACCGATATCCTATAAAAATGATATAAGGATAAAGTGATATTTTAGGAAACACATGATTGATGGATTGATAACCCTTAATGGGTGATTGATTTTAGGAGAAACCTAAATATTCTTGGAATGATATGTCTAAGGATAATCTTAAGATTAAAATAATTGATACAACTTTTGAAGATTTATATGATGGATGTTTAGTATTATATTTATGGAATCATATTACAGGATCAAATATTTTTGATTTTTAGGCAATTAATGACAATTAAGGATATTTTTTATTTAGTTAAGGTATATATATACCCATTAGGATTATCCGAGATGAATGGAATTATGTTTTTGGAGGTCTAATATGAAGGGTAATAGACAACCTTGGGGGTTAAAACACTCTTTAATTTTGAGAATATTAGTTTTATATATGGGTATTTATTAAAGTAATGATCTCTATTAAATATTTGAGAATATTTTAGCAATTTTATAGATTAATATATTAAGGTATTATCATACTTTATGCTATTTTTTTTGGATTTAGAAAAATATAGGAAGAATAAATTGTTATTCTTTGGTGTATTATGTTATCTATTACAATTTTATAGTGCTTCAGGCATAAAAAAATTTATTTTGAGTTCTCATCATTTAAAGAAAAGATGATATAGTAGTAGAAATTAATTATACTTTTCAACAAAGTATATTTCGTTATATTACGAGTATAGATGACAATGTAATTCCTTAACTCTAGGAAAATAATCTTGAGTAAAAAATGTTTTTATATTATTGTTATTTCTAATGAATTGATGGTCATTTTATCCATAATAGATTTATGGTATTGTGATCATTGACTTTCTATTGATCGTGTCCTCTATCACTCTCAACTAGTTCATTTTTTTAGTTTTCTCTTCAATGTCTATGTTTTAACTTCCCACTAATGTTCACCTACTTGGAAACCTAGTTATGTGATGGCCATCATACCTCCTTTCTCTCTTTCCAAGAATATTTTTGTTAACCCTTTTTTATGATGCGGGTTTTTAATAAATATATTTAAAAGTTTCAAAAAAAATCTTATAAATTTCAAGTTTAAATTGTGAGGATGTAATTTATTAAAGGTGGGAGGGGGGGATGTAACACCTTTAGTTTTCAAAAGATAAAACTTTGTTTGATAGCATATGCGATACGCAACACCAAACCAAAACAAAGAATGATTATTTAAATATGACTATATTATCCCTTCTATTAAATTTTTAGATATGAGTAGGATTAATTAATCCATGATATATATATATATATATATATTTCTAAATTCTCAATAAAAAATAAATCAATTATTGGTAATGAATTTCATTCTTCAAAAATAAATTTTCCTCAAAAAACATTTTTATTTTTTTGTAAATATTATAATTATTTTATAGAATAATTATAAAATTTATTTTTTTAAAAAATATATATTTTTGATATCATCATATCAAGATCATAAAAGGGTGAAATTTTGGCATTTTTATGAAAATAGAGATTTTAGTAAAAATTGGAAGATACCATTTTGAAGTAAAATCATCATTTATTTTGATAAATTAAGTAATATAAAATTAATAATATTATTTTAATTTAATTTCAAGGTAACATATGTATTATTTATTAATATTTAATTCAATTAATTACATTTAAATAATCTTTATACCATATTTTAATATATGTTTATTTTTAGGATTGAAAACACATTTTTTTGGAAAACTATTTTAAATTACACAATGTATCTCCATTTTAATTAATTAAAATAACTCATAATGAGAAATGTTCTAAATTAAATGTTTAAATTATATATCTATCTTTATGAATTTAAATTCATATAATTAAGAATATTAGTTATAGAGTTAGAGTGAAATCATATTTTCCTTAAAAAATATATTTTTCAAAAAACCGTTTTTATCATGATTGAAGTTTTTATATTAAATTAAATTATTCTAACTTTTATGAAATGATATTGATAAACTAGATTCCATATTTTGAATCATAATATTTAATATTAGGTAATATGGTCAACTTATTTTTTTTGCAATATGAATATTAAATGTTGTAAATATTTATTACCACGGTAGAAGGAAAATAAGTAAATTATGGGTAAAAATAATTTAACAAAGACTATAAAGTAACCCTAATAATATGAATATTTATATTAAAATTTAAATCAAATAATTATATATATATATATATATATTCTCATTTTTTTATAAATAAAAAATAATTAGTTTGATAAAAATTATATTTTGACACAATAAAACACAAATAATATTTATGATTAATATTAAAATTCAATTAAGGAGTTTATTTTTACGAATTAATGTTTTTTTAAATAAATAATATTTTAATAAAATATTATTATTAAATAATTTTTATTAAATATAAATCATCATATAATTTCTATGAAGTCAAATGTAATTTTTATAAGAGTTCAAAAACTGTTATAGTAAAAAACCTGACATTTCTTAATAAATGTCTATTTTATTTTATAAGTAGAAATTTAAATATTTATAAAATTATTTGGATAAAATTAATATTATATTTTTGAATCAGAACTTTGAAATTATTCAACTGTGAATTTTTTATAATTTTCGGAGACAATCGAATTTTCGGGTAAAAATTAATTATTGTATAAATATACTTTATGTTTTTTACATAATAATGAACCAAAAGTGATATAAATGGGATCCACTAAAAAATAATTTTTCCCTTTAAAATAATTTGATTTTATGTTTATTTTATTTATTTTTAATGCCATTATGAATCCTCTGAAACCTATAATATATTTTAAGGTTTAAAAATCATTTCTTTAAGAGTCTGACTCACCTCCACATAATAAAAGAAATTATTTTAACAAGTTATGACCTTGGAATTATAAAACAATAAAAAAACTCCCATTTGGTAGAAACCATGAGAAAAAACCATGGGATGGTTTGTGGTTTTGGATATTTTATTATGTAGAGTCCAAAATCTAAATAATAAAGAAATCCCCCTCTTTTCCTATATAAACCCACCCAATATCCCATTTATTTTCAATAAAAATACTTTTATCACATCTATACTCTTCACTATACTCTCTATATTTCTCCCAATGCACCCCAAGATTTCCAGAATCCCCTCCCAAGCTTTTGGATCCACACACTCGAGTAAGGGATCCTCACATTCCCCTCCTCCTTTCAATTCAAGCATCTTCTTTGAAAATTTTCTTCTTAATTGAAATTGTCTAAAATGTAATTTAATTATAAATATTACATTATTGTCCAATTTATATTATTTAAATTATATACCATTTATCCCCTCTCATTTTTAAATTTATCTAAGCCATTACTATGCCAAACTTTTGTAAGGGATTTATCTATTCTCATTTTCATTCAAGCAATTATTTTAAGATTTGTCTCTTAATTTCATTTTTATTAAGTGGGTATATATTCTTCCATATCCCCCTTAATTTTCATTTGATTTATTGATAATTATATCCCATTTTAACTATCATTAAGCCTATCATGATTCTTTATGTACACCCATTACCATGTTGAAATTTTGTAAGAGATCTTCCACTGTTCTCTTTTTATCAAGCACTTCTTTTTCTTATATCTCTAAATTTACTTTTTATTATGTTGAGATATGTTCTTAAATATTACCATTATTATCCATTTGATTTATAAATAAATATATCTTCCTTTCACTCTCATTTATCCTTCCATGATCCTTTATGTACACCTGTTACTATGCCAGAATGTTTGTAAAGGATCTTCCACTCTCTTTTTTAATCAAGCACTTATTTTAAGTTATGATTATTAATTTCCATTTTTTTTGTGTTGGGATATGTTATTAAATATCCAAAATTCTGTAATTTTTATTTCTACAGGATTATAGAACCCTTTTTATCTCATTAATCCTCCCGTTATCCTTTATGTAGACCCATTAGCATGTCGAAATTTCGTAAGGGATTTCTCTCTTATCATTTCCATTAAAGAACTTATTTTTTGTTATGTATATTAAATTAAATTTTATTATGTTGTAATATGTTTTTCCATATTCCAATTAATTTCGATTTAATGTATAAATTATGAGAACCCCTTTCACTCTCATTAAGCCTCCCATGATCCTTTATGCACACCCTTTATCATGCCAAAATATAGTTAGGATTATTTTCATTATTCAAGTTTCTTAATTACCTTATGCCTTATATTTACAAATTTATAATGTTGGGATATTATTTTCAATGTACCTATTACTTCCCATTTGAGTTCTATGTGATGATATACCCCTTTCTCTCTCATCAACCCATTTTTATGAATCTTTAAGTGATGTCGTTATGCTGTCAAAATTTCATAGCTATCCATGCTATAACAATTTTGTAGTGAATAAAATAACCATTTCCTATCAAGGGGGTTCACATTTATACACATATACTTTTTATTGTGGACTTACATATATGTGATCCTCACTCCTTAATTTTCAAATAAATTATGATGATGAATGAATCCATGTTTTATGATCTATGTGGCACACTTAAGAATGAGAAAGAAATGAATATGATGGGTGTACCCAGATAGTTCTCCAATTCATTAGGTAATGTTTCATATCATGATACATCATGTTGGGATAGTGAGTGAACCTGATTCCTTTATGGGAATTTGTATACCATGATGTATTAGAGGGTTTATCCTTGACCTATGTTTTTGATTCAGTGTTTTAAGTTGTTTTCACATTTCTCATGTTATGATTATCATGATATATCAAGTCTCATTGTTCATGTTTATGATTCCTGCTCTTTTTATGCCCATTGATATTTCTATTGTGTAACATGTATTATTCTCTTCATGTTATTCCATGTTTATTTCCTTACTAGGATTTATACTTTCCCATTTCTTATCTTTGTCCCTAGGTTATCCCATGTAGTTTTAAAAGTAATGGAATTTTAGAAGCATGTTAAGAAAGTTTTTAATAATGTTGTTGTATTCTATGTTCAAGATGTTATTTTATATACCTAATTCCCAAAGACACTATACTTATAGATCTTTTGGGTTGTATCAAGTGTAATTTTATGTCATAAATCATGTATTATTATTTAATGAAGAGTAAGGTTGTTATAATTGGTATCAAATCAAAATTTTATTTATTTTTGGGATTAGGATTATAAAACTCTAGAAAAAACATGAGGGATAAGACTAAGTATAATAAAAAATTCCTAAATTTTGTTAATAACAGAGTAAATGGTTTATCAAGAAAATTCATCCCTATCTGGATACTACAAGTGGATGTGATTTTGGCATAGATGTACCTAGGGGTAAAAACTCCAATAAGGTGTTCCGGGCCTCACTCAGGGTAACCTGATACATGAAAATGGTCCTTACTGCACACCTTGTTTGACACTCCCAAGGGATATGATTTTTTAAATTCATAATCTCATTACAAACCATTATTAAGGGAAACAATACCCCTAAGATTATATATTAGGAAATAGATCATGGATAACATAGATTGAAGCATAAAAATTCATAAGTTAAATAAAAAAATGTAAATTATTAGTTATACCTTTAATGTAATTAGATCCACCCTTTATGTGTTTAATAGTTTAAAAATAGTCATCCATAATTTTACCTTTATTCTATCCAATAGCTGAAAATAGGAGGAATCTTCTTTAGTATGGACATTATTTCATTACAAAAAGCATATCTATCTTAAATTATTGGGACTAAGGAAGGACCTATGCTATAGAAATCATTGAAGTGAAAAGATTAAAGTGTTTATTTATGGGTATTTGGGATTTATGTTATAGAAGTGGTATATAAATGTAATTCTAGATATAATAATCATTAAACATCTAAGGATTTTTACATAGATTTGTTTTTTTCTTTGAGGACTTGGAATTTTCATTAAATGGTACCGATAACGTATAAAAATGATATAGTGACAAAGTGATATATTAGAGAACACATGATTGATGGATTGATAACCCTTAATAGGTGATTTATTTTGGAAAAAACCTAAAGAGTCTTAGAATGATATGTCCAAGGACAATCTAAAGATTAAAAGAATTGTCACAAATTTTGTAGATTTATATGATGGAAGTTTAGTATTATATTTTTGGAATAATATTATAGGATCAAATATCATTGATTTTGAGGTGATTAATGATAATTTAGGTGATGTTTTATTTGGTTAATTTATATAGATACCCACTAGTATTATCTGAGATGAATAATATTATGTTTTTGGAGGTCTAAGATGAAGGGTATGAGACAAAATTTTTGGATAAAACACTCTTTAATTTTTAGGATATTAGTGTTATATATGGGTATTTATTAAAGGAATGATCTATATTAAACCTTTGGGAATATTTGTTCTTATTTGGAGATTAATATATTAAGGTATTATCATAATTTATGCTATTTTTTGGATTTAGTAAAGTATAAGAAGAATATATTTTTATTATTTTGTGTATTATGTTATCCTTTATAAGTTTATAGTGTTTCAGGCATAAAAAAACTTCATTATGAGTTCTCATCATTTGAAGAAAATATTAGATTTTAGTATAAATTAATTATACCTTCCAAGAAATTTTATTTCCTTATGTTTCTAGTCTATATTATAATGTAATTCTCTAAACCTAGGAAAATAATGTTTAATAAAAAATGTTTTCATATTATAGTTATTTCCAATGAATTGATGGTCATTTTATCCATCATAGATTTATGCTACTTTGGTAATTGACTTTCTCCTAATTGCATCCTCTATCACACTCAAATATTTCATTGGTGTTAGTTTTCTCTTCAATTTATATGTTTTCACTTCTCAGTAATATTATCCTACTCAGAGACCTATTTATGTGATGACCATCATACTCCCCTTTCTCTCTTTTCAAAAGGATTTTTATTAACCTTTTTTTTACAATGTGGGTTTTTAATATATATATTTAAAAGTGTCAAAACACATCTTATCAAGTTAAAATTTAAATTGTGAGGATAAAATTTATTAGGGGGGGTAGGGTATAATGTAATTACCTAAGTTTTCAAAGGTGAAAACTTTGTTTGATAGAGTATACGATACACAACACGAAACCCAAACAAACAATGATTATTTAAATATGACTATCTTATCCCTTCCATTAAATTTTCAGATATGAGTAGGATTAACTAATCCATGATATATAGATATATAAATTCTTAATAAATAATCAATCAATTATTTTTAATGAATTTTGTTATTCAAAAATATGTTTTTACAAAAATGTTTTTTATGTAATTTTATAAATATTTGAATTATTTTATAGAAAAATTATAAAATTTATTTTAAAAAAAATAAATTTTTGATATCATCATATCAAGATAATTATTGGGTAAAAGTTGGGTATTTTTATGAAAATATAGATTTTTCAGTGAAAATTGGAAAATAATATTTTAAAGTAAAATCATCATTTTATTTGATAAATTAGGTAATATAAAAGTAAAAATATTATATTATTTTAATTTAAAGGTAATATAGGTATTATTTAGTAATATTTAGTTCAATTAATTACATTTAAATCATATTTATACCATATTTTAATATAAGTTTATTTTTAGGATTAAAAACACATTTCTCGAAAACTGTTTTAAAATGCATAATGTATATCCATTTTAATTAATTAAAATAACCCATAATGTGAAATACTCTAAATGAAATTATTAGATGATATATATATATTTATGAATTTAAATTCATATAATTAATATTATTAGTTATATAGTTAGTGTGAAATCATCTTTTCCTTAAAATATGTATTTTTCAAAAAACCGCATTTCATCATGATTGAGGTTTTTAAATTAAATTAAAAATTTCCACCAATATGAACTGATTTTGATAAAACAAATTCCAGACACTACAAAAAAAACTGTGATTTAGAGATTCTTTTTAAAAGCCTCACTAATTTAGTGATGTTTGTAGAAAGTGTTGCTAAAATAACGATGCTTCCCTAAAACTGTTGTTAATTTATTAATGTTTCCCAAAAAATGTCACTAATTTAGAAATTATTTCCAAAAAATGTCAAGAAGATTCCTAAAAAACATTGATATATTAGTGATGTTTCCCCAAAAACCTTTCTAAATTAGTGATGTTTCTCAAAAAAATGTGACTAAATTAGCGACGCTTCCCAAAAAAATGCTAATTTAGCGATTCTTCCCCAAAAATGTTGATAAATTTGTTACAATTCCCAAAAAACATTGATAAATTTGAAACAAATCCCTAAAAACATTGCTAAATTAGCAATGATTTCCCAGAAATATCGCTAAAATAGTGATGCTTCCCAAAAAATATCATTAAATTAGAGACACTTATCAAAAAACATCAGTAAATTCACAACACTTCCCCCAAAACATCACTAAATTAGCAATGATTCCCCAAAACATCGTTAAATTGGTGATGCTTCCCCAAAAACATTGCTAAATTAGTGATGCTTCCCAAAAAACGTCCTTAAATTGGTGATGCTTCCTAAAAAACGTCGCTAAATTAGCGACACTTCCAAAAAACATTGCTAAATTAGTGACAATACCCCCAAAAAATTTCTAAATTAGTAAAGTTTTCAAGAAATATCACTAAAAATATATATATTTATATATCCCATTTCCCCACATCGATGTAAATATCTTTTTAGATAGATAGATATATATATTAATATATATAAACATAGACACGTATATATATATAAACATGAACACACACACACAAATAAATAAATAAATAAATATATATATATATATATATAAACACATATATATTTTAATTTTATTCACGTTTTTAAGAAAAACGTGTCTATTTTAGAGGTATTTTTAGCAGTGCATTAAAACATAGAAAATTATATATATATATATATATGAAAGTGTATATATAATTATAATTATATATAGACACACACATATATATTTACACACACACACACACACATATAATATAAACATATAAATAACATAAAATATAAACAAACTCATATATATATTATTTATATAAACATAAAATGTAAGCACACACATATATATATTAATATATGTATATATATATAATATTAATTTTTAAATACTAAAATCTATTTATATATATATATAAATATTCCATAATGAAAGTAAATAATTTAAATTTAGTCACATTTTTATGAAAATGTGACTATTTTAGTGACATTTTTACCTGTGTTTTAAAATGTCGCTAATTATATATATATATGTACACACACACATAATATAATATATAAACATATATGTAAAATATAAACGTATATAAATATATATGTATATATGAACCTAAAATATAAAATATAGAAATAAATTATAAATTATAAATTATAAATATAAATATACTAATATATATATATATAAATATACATAATATTTATTTCTTAAATATTGAAATATATATATATATATATATATATAAAGGATAATACCGTTAGATAACAAAATAATAAGTATCTTGGTTGGTTGTGTATTTCATTTGTAGGTTGCTGATCCATGGTTCGATCCCTGGGAGGTGCGTCATTTATTTTTTTAAAGGGAATAGGATACGGGGCGTGGCATGTACAGGTGATGGGGGATTGGGGAGTGATATAGGAGGGAGAGGTGGGGTGTGGTATAAGAGGGGGTAACTTTAGATCATTGGAGTACTGAAGCTAGAGTGTGGGGTAGAGGAGGTAGAGCGTGGGGTACAAGAGGGAGACAATGAGAGGGGCGAGGGCAGCGAGGGCATGAGTACAGGAGGGAGAGAGAGGGCATGGAAAAAAGAGGGAGATGTGGGGAAAGGGCACATGAGGGAGGCAGCGAGGGTGTGGGTATAGGATTAAGAGGTTGGGTGAGGGTATAAGAGGGAGGCAATAAGGGCATGGGCACAAGAGGGAGATGCGAGGTCTAACAAATGTTAGTAAATGAGGTGTCACTAAATTAGATATGTTCATAAATGTCACTAATTTGGTGAAATTTATTTACTGATGTTTATAACAAAAATTGGTAAATTAGGTGTCTCTAAATAGCGACATTTATAAATGTCACTAATTTAGCGACACTTGTAAATATTGCTAAATGACGACATTTATAAACATCGCTAAATTAGCGATGTTTATAAGCATTTCTAAATTAGTGACACCTCATTTAGTGACATTTTTAGAAACATTGGTAAATGAATTAGTGGCGTTTTTGAATGTCACTAATCCAAAAAAACATCGCTACTTGGAATTTTTTTATAGTGATATTTGGAATCATAATAGTTAATATTAGGTAATAAGGTCAACTTAATTTTTTGTACAACATGAATAATAAAAGTTGTAAATATTTATTACCACGGTAAAAGAAAAATAAGTAAATTAAGTGCAAAAATAATTTAAAAAATACTAGAAAAAAATTAACCCTAATAATATGAATATTTATATTCACTTTTAAGTTAAATAATGGTTATATTTATTCATTATTGTTTTATAAATGAATAAGTTATTAGCTTGATAAAAATTATAGTTTGATACAATAAAACACAAAAAGTATTTATGGTTAATATTCAAATTCAATTAAGGAGTTTATTTTTAGGAATCAATGCATTTTTGAAATAAATAATATTTTAATAAAATGTTACTATTAAATACTTTTTATTAAATACAAATAATCATATAATTTTTATGTAGTCAAATGTAATTTTTATAAGGGATCAAAAACTGTTATTGTAAAAAAACCCAACATTTATTAATAAATGTAGATTTTATTTTAAAAGTGAAAATTCATATATTTATAAAATTATTTGAATAAAATTAATATTATTTTTTGAATCAATACTTATAAATTATCAAATAGTGAATTTTTCAAAATTTTCCGAGACTCGATTTTTTGGAAAAAAATTAAATATCGTATAACTATACTTTCTAGTTTATGACATCATAATGACCCAAAAGTGATGTAATAATTACTATAAATGGAATACAAGACCAAATAAATGTTTTCCATTTAAAATAATGATATTTTAAGTTTCTTTTATTTACTTTTTAATTCCCTTATGAATCCTCCAAAACCTAAAACATATTTTAAGGTTTTAAAATCATTTCTTTAAGAGTGTGACTCACCTCCCCATAAAAACGGGAATTATTTTAATAAGTTAGTCCCTTATAATTATAAAATAATAAAAACCACTCCCATTTTCATAAACCATGGTAAAAAACTAAGGTATGGTTTGTGGTTTTGGATATTTTATTATGTAGAGTCCAAAACCTAAATAATAAAGAACCCCCCTCTTTTCCTATATAAACCAACCCAATATCCTATTTCTATTCACTAAAAATCCTTGTATTATGTCCATAATCTTACCTACACTCTCTAGATTCATCCAAAGGTTCATCCAAGCTTTTAATAATCCCTTCCCAAGTTTTTGGAGTCACACACACAAGTAAGGGATCATCACATTCCTCTCCTTTCAATTCGAGCACCTTCTTTGGAATTTGTCTTATTAATTGCAATTTTTTATAATATAATTTATTTATAAAAATTATATTAATTTCCAATGGATATTATTTTAATGAAAAATCACTTATAATCAATCATTTTTATATTTATCTAATCCATTACTATGCCGAAATTGTTTAAGGGATTTCTCTCTTCTCATTTCCATTCAAGAAATTATTTTAAGATCTGTCTCTTAATTTCCTTTTGATTAAATAGGGATATTTTATTCCATATCCATATTAAAATACATTTTATTTATAAATAAATAGATTCCATTTTACTCTCATTAATCCTCCCATGATCCTTTATGTACACCCATTACTATACCGAAATTTAGTAAGGGTTATTCCAATCTTCTCTTTTTATCAAGCACTTAATTTTTATTATGTCTCTAAATTTAATTTTTATTATATTAGGATATGTTATCACATATTACCATTAATATCCATTTTATTTATAAATAATGAGATATTCCTTTCACTCTCATTTATCCTTCCATGATCCTTTATGTACACCTGTTACTATGCTGAAATTTTTGTAAGGAATCTTCCACTCTCTTTTTTAACCAAACACTTCTTTTACGTTAAACTTATTAATTTCCATTTTTTCATATTGTGATATGTTATTACATATCTTAAATAATTTAATTTTAATTTATAAATGATTATATATCCCTATTACTCTCATTAAGCCTCCCATGATCCTTTATGTACACCCGTTACCATGCTGAAATTTCATAAGGGATTCCTCTCTTATCATATCAATTTAAGAACTTTTTTTATGATATGTCTATTAAATTCCATTTTATTATGTTGTAATATTTTCTTCCATATCCCCCTTAATTTATATTTAATGCATAAATGATTAGATCCCCTTTCAATCTCATTAATCCTCCCATGATCCTTTATGCACATCCGTTACCATGCCGAAATATAGTTAGGATTATTTTCTTTATTCATGTTTATTAATTAACTTATTTCTTCAATTTGAAAATTTATAATGTTGGGATATGATTTTTATGTCCCTATTACTACCCATTTTAGGTCTATGTGATGATATACCCCTTTCTCTCTTATCAACCTATTTTTACGAATCGTTAAGTAACACCGTTATATTGTTGAAATTTCATCGCGATCTTCTATGCCAAAATATTATGCAGTGAATACCATATTCATTTCCAATGAAGGGTGTTAAAATTTATTCACATATAATTTTTTGGGACTTACATATATTTATTCTACACTCCTTAATTGTGTAATAAATTATGATGATGAATGAATCCATGTTTTATGATCTATGTGGCACACTTAAGAATAAGGATGAAATGAATATGATGGGTGTGCCTAGATAGCACTCCAATGAATTGGGTAATGTTTAGTATCATGATATGTCATTCTGGGACATAGAGTGAACCCTATTACTTTATTTTAATTTTTACACCATGATGTATTGCTGGGTTTATCCTTGACCTATATTTTTGATTCAGTTTTTTAAGTTGTTTTCACTTTTCCCATGTTATTATTATCATGCTATATCATGTCTCATTGTTCATGTTTATGATTCCTACTCTTCTTATGCCCCATTGATATGCCTATTGTGTAACATGTATTATTCTTTTTATTTTATAAAATTTTTATTACCTTACTGATTTTTATAGATCACCCCTTTCTTATGTTTTCCCTAGGTTATCCTCTGAAGTTTTAAAATACATTGAATTTTAGAAGAATGTATATTAAGTAAGTTTTTAATAATATTTTTTTATCCCGTGTTCAAGCTGTTATACTATGTACCCAATTCTAAAGGACACTAGCCTTATCAATCTTTTGGGTTGTATTAACTGTAATTTTATGTAATAAGTCATGTATTAATGTGTAATAAAGTGAAGGGTTGTTATAGGAAAATAAAATTCATCTGAATGAAAGTTTGTGTCCATTGAGTGGTCTGACTCCACATTTTTCATTTTTCCCTATTTAGCTTTCCACTTACCATGAGTACTAGGTTCACTTTCTTCCTAGACCTTCTCAAGTTTTTGAAATGTCTATTTTAGCACATGGATTTCCTTAAAGATGGATTATATTAGGATCAAAATGATCACTGCTTAACTATTTCTTAATTTCATAGCTAATTCCATCCGCACTGGTAGAAGACAATAAATCATATTTTAGATTCCTGTTTCATTTTTCAACTAAATGACCTCTCATTACACATTACAAAAAATTTAATACTCTGCAACATTTTTCAAAGGAATTCCCCATATTTTTACACCCCTTACAAAAACAATTGGTGTTTTTATATTCAACCAGCAGATCAAATCCATATCCAACAACATTTAAAACAATAATTTTGATTAGATTAAGGCTAAGGTAATTTAAAACTATAATCCTTGAGAGATTACTGAACCTATCCCTTTTAGTTTCCTTATCCATTTTAATTATAACTCCTACCATATAAGAAATTTCCATCAAAATATGAGTATTCTAGAAAAACCATCTCAACCCCAGCACCTAATCCAAACCCGTGTGACATAATTTTTCACATTAAGGGGGTTAAAGAGTGGATTCCAATATTGAATTCAAATAATTAAATAATTTAGGTTGATACAACCAATACCCCATTCCCTAGATTTGAGGGTGGAAGAATAGAAAACAATAAGGAAGAATCCTTTCCCCAACGATGTCAATATACAATCATCAAAACACCAGTATTTGGACAATATATTCTTGAGATCATAAAAAATCAATATACTATAATTATTTTGAAAAGATAAATGGGAAATTATATAATTCTTACACTTATGAAGTTTATCAGAGATGACACCTGCCCTCGCTCTCTCAATGGTTGTTTCTACCTTCTTCAGTATTCTCCCACTTGGAGAGTTAATATCATGAAAATAATCAAAAGATATGTTGAACAAAATAGAAGCCCCATCTCACGGAGATCCTGAATCTGTGAAGGCCTCAGCTGATACTCGAGTCCTTGAATCAGTAATATCATTCAAAGGCTTACTATCCATCGTAATATTGGAGATTCAAAATGACTTAGCTCATTCATAAAATTAATTACATGAATTACAAACACCTAAAAAATGAATAAAAATGAATAATAAATAAGGGGTGTATGTGTTTAGTTATAGGTGAATAAGGGTGAGTTCTTTAAATAGAAAATTTAATAAATAATTATTTTTGGCTCAAAACTATTAATAATGATTGATTCTGTGATTAAATAATAATGGTATTGAAATTAATTGTAAATGATACATTTAAATATTCATCTAACTTTTAGAAACCTCAAATACTATTAATAATGATTGATTTTGAGTTACATGAATTAAAAATTTATATTAATTATTTTAGATATTCATTTATGGTATTTGGAAATAATGGTTTTAATGTTATATCAATGATATACATTTTATTATACCGTTACCCCAAAAGTTACCCCTAATAGTCACTATATTGACTTATAATTTTTTTAAACATTATTTTGATTCTTTTGGGTATTGAAAGTGTTGATATAAGGTCAGAGGAAGGAATATGTGGTTAAATAAAAACTTTTAGCTAGATATGTGCATTGTGGCACGGATTGGTGATCCATATCGTGATGAGTAAGTTGGAGAATAGGTTTTTCTATAGTTTGGTGTGCTATTCCATGGGGAGTTACAACATGGTATGCATGTTATGTTGTGTGGGGTGAATATGTGAGGTTTTAGTTTCATGATGTCTTGGAGTGGAAGGTTGGTTTTGGTGTGGTGTATTTCATTACATCATGAAGGGTCCCATGGAGTTTGGGTTTAATATTATATGAGATGGATTGTAGTGTGTAACCTTTTGAGTTTTTCTTATATAGGTCTGATCATGACCTTAAGGCCTTGTTTTTGGTGAAAATTCTTGTGAATTATTATTAGGTAGACGGTCGTTGAGTTTATTCTTAGGTGGGGTCTCCTGAATTAATATTACACAATGGTTATTATGGTTTGGACCATCTCTATGTGACATGGGGTCTTGGGTGGTTGATTTGTTAGGTTATTCTTTCCTTGTTCTGTTGCTCCATTATTTCATTCATTATATCATAGTTTAGGTTGTAATGTGTTGGGTTTGAGGAGAGAGGGAAGATGATTGCGCTGTGATCCTCAGATATTTGATTATTGTGGTATGGCTGATTTTTCTACATTGTGACCTTTATTATTAATGTTGGTTTTAAATAAGTTTTAATTTAAAGATATTGGGGATATCACACCATGATTTCTATATGATACCTTTACTATTGAGTGGAAAACCCTATCACACCATGGTTCTTTACTTTCTGAAATACACTATAAATTAATTTTTTTTCATGAATTGTATCATATTTCTATTAATTCCTTAAATCCCAAGGTGACTATAGGTTCCTCCTTGGAGATATTTTTATATCCATTGATGGATTTTGTCTCTCATCTTCAAGAGATCAACCTCTTTGTGATCCAAAGTGATGTATCTTATTTTTCATTCTCTTCTCATTCCTTCTCGTTCCAATGTTAGTATAGGCTATGAAAATGGATAAAATTTGGGTTTACTATTATTTTTTCATGTTTTTTATATTTCTTGATGTGTTATTGGATATTTAGGATCTTCCTAGAGTGTTCATGGTGGGGTGTCTATCTTCCTCTAGTTTTCTCACCGGAGTTATTGAAGCTTTAGTTGATGTAGGGGATTAAAAAATTCTCCATATTTAATTATGTGTGACTATGGATTACTCATTATTTGTTTTAATTGTGTGACATTCCAGACCCAGATTCCAGTTAGAGGTTCCCTGAGCCCAATTGACCACATAGCCTCAAGCGCGTCTCCCCAAACGCCAGAGGATGTCTACTAACAGTGAGGGACTAAAGTGTGTTTATGGGGAGACTATTCCCTCATTACTAGAGTGTAGAACAACATATAAATAATAAAATAGGTAAACAATGGAATAAATATAAGTAAACAGGTATATGGATCAACAAAAGTATATAAGAGTAATAAACAATAGAATAAATAATAAAAATATGTAGCAACTGATGATGATATGTGTCATGTTTCTATAAATATGAAAAACATGGATACAAGGAATCAAACATAATATGATATGCAAAATTAGAAAAAAGGAATCCAAAAACTATGCCCGGTATCCCAAGCTTAATCTTGGTCATCCGCTACCAGCTCCATCCTAAAGCAAGCAATCAAGTGTCTGAAGTGATAAGATTCCCTTTATCAGAACCTGTATACATATAGTCTGCTCGGGTTCTAATGGAATCCCAAATAGGGTGTGAGATAAATATCATTAGACCACCACCAATGATGTCTATAACATCTAGTTCATGTAATATAAACTAAAATAGTGTTCAAGCATCAATATGAGAAGAGTATTCCATAATTAAAAAATTATGTATTAAATAAATTGAAGTTTATCTTGGGAATGAAACAATTGAAGATTATTGATTAGAATATCACTCCCAAGGATTTTGTGAAAAAATACGAGAATTATATCCTAAAATAGAAAATAATATGCTTCTATATTGGTAGAAAATGCCATATCATGGACTATTAGGGAATGAAAATTAAGATCAATACTCAAGGGAGAAATATTTAACAAAAAGTGGAGTTAATAAAATAAAGATACAAGAATACTAGAATGGTGGAAAAACATGGATGAATATATTTAGAGGTTTTCCAATAAGTTATACTAAAAATTGATTTTGTGAATGGAAGGTGAAAATATGGTATTTATTGAGTAGTAAGATGCATGAAATGAATTCTGGGAAAAAATTTAACTAAAAAATGATAACAGGAAAAAACCATGGATTCCAATTTCCAAAGTTTATATAATAAAGTAGGGATTAATACCTATAAAAATGGATAAATCTAAATAGAAATTATATTCCATTATTTGTTAAAAATGAAAAAGGAGATGAAATAAGTTGAGTAATGTTAATATGGTGTGATTTTTGGAATGAAGAATCCATTTTCATCTATGATTAATCTAGTAAAAGAATAGAAAACCACACAACATAAATGAGAAAAGATATGAAAAGTGAAGATGAAATAAAAAATAATAAAATCAAAAACCTTAGAGCTATAAAGAAAATTGTTTTAGGGTTGAGAAAGAACATTTATAACCTATTGTACAATGGAATAACATAAGAAGAACCACCTTATTCCCACCATTGTTGGGTGAAAATATTGAATAAAATAATTTAATGTGAAAGAGTATGGACATCATCCTTTGACTGGAAGGTACTGAAAGAAGTGTAGGTTATCATAGTTCATCTATTTTCTATAAAATCTCCAATTACAGATATCACTTATGTAAATGGTGTTAGATGTTTGATTTCAACTCCCCTAAACCTATTTTATATATGTTTGATGATTTTATTAATCAATATTGACTATCTAAAAAATGGGGATAAAACAAACTTTTACACTAATTTTTTGATGTTTTTTGATGTTGTGTGTAGGTTTATGCCATTTCTTAAAAATCTATTTTAGAAAACCCCCCAAAAAGAAATTCCATGTTTTTATAACATTGATAATTGTGAATAGATGATATTAATGGTTTGGTAAACTCACTCTTTTATTTCTAATCAAGGGTATTCCACTTACTCTTAGAGTTTATTTACATAAGTCTCATTGTAATGTCACATGTGGTTCCAAACTTCTCTCAAAAGGAAAGGATATAATCTATCAATAAAGTGGGATCAGATTAATAATTTAAGATGAATTAGGAGAAAACAATTCCCTTGGAGGGGGATGAAATATGGTCTTTATGATGTATCCTTACACTAAGGTGGAGAATAGGATTTTACAACTTTTCACTTATTTCTAATAAGTGGGAGTCGTATGATGTTAACCTTAACTTTATTGGAAAGTGATTGGGTGTTAACACCAAATACATGGGGGATGATTGAAGTTACCTTTTTGATTGATGTAGTTATTTTATTTTTTACCAATAGATTGAAGTATTGATATCAATGTCATTGGGATCATGATGGAACTAGGTGATAGCATTAATATCCACTAAATCATGAAAATATAGATGCTTCTTCTCCATTATGGTTAAGAGAGAAATGTTTTTTTTCCAATGTATATTCAAGAGGAGTTTTATATGATATAAAGGGAATTTGGAAGAGTTGACAACTATGTGAAAATACCATTATATAGTATGATTAGAGAAATAGTCCTAAAATAAAATATACAACCTAAATTGTGGATAATAATTTAGAATAATTGTTAATTTGTAAGTAATGATCTAATGGTGGATCCAAAAAACTGATCCTTGTATTAAAAAACCATTATAAGTGGAATCAAAAGGTTAAATAAATTTTAATTCATGGGATAATTATATTATCGATTTTTTGAATCTATTCATGTGGTATTGATCCTCAATACTATTGAAATTAGTGATTAAATTCAATTGGAAAAATATTTTATATGATTAGAGAAAAAATGTATTTTAGAGATAATGTAACATAATGGAATACTGTATTTGAGTATTTAAATAATTCCATATGCTTTGGAACAATCTAATATGGATTTTTAATTATTATAATAATTAATATAATTGATTGATTATGTTAAAAGGACATTTAATTTCATAAATAATGATTATGATGGTTTTAAGTGACTTAGATTTACATTGAAAAATTATAGAATTTTGCAACAGAAGATAAAAATTTGTCTATTTATTTTATTTTTCATAATATTAATTCAAAGTAGATATCATAAAATTTTTTAATACCCAACCATGTATGATTCATTTCACTATACTCTGTAAGATTCATTTTTTTCTGTGAGTATGAATCATCTTATAAGAAATAAAGATTTTTTATTTGTAATTAAACTCAGTGATGGCCAAGAAGTGACTCCCAGGACCTGCCCGACTAGTGTAACTCTAAGAGTGAAACCCCATGTCTTCCTTAAATTGTATAGGGTATATATTACATCACTAACTTGGAATATCACATGTATAGTCCCATGTTTTGTATAATTGAAATTTTAAAAAGGAAATTGATTTTTTACCCAATTAGAAGAGGTGGAATTTTTTGATCTAGAAATAAAACTGAGGTACATATGTTTTAACATCTTGACGTATTGTTTATGGACATTTTATAAGTATTGGTTTATGTATCAGGGGGTTTGGGAAGGTACCATATAAGGAATGGGAAGCTGGGATGCTATAAATAGCTATAGTGAGCAATTACCATTCTGAATCCCTTTCATGATTTGAATGGGTTTTATGGGATGTGGCTAGGTGGGTTGATGATGTGAAGTCCTAGGGGATTACCCTAAGGAATTCAGGATTTAAATTGAGTTTAAATCAAAAATAATTTGGGATTCATTTTTTAAAAATGTTAACAGTGGCTCAACACTTTATTTTTTCCCTCCAATAGCCAGGAACCCAGGTATTCTTGATGGAAACACCTCTCCCTCTCCTAGGGTTACTTGGATCTACTCTGTCCGAGCTCTAATTAAAACATTGTTCTTCACTTTGAATCCCTATTAGTAAGACTTAGAATAATATTCTATCTTTAATCTCTTTATCTAGTCATATTGGATGAAATTTCCATGTGAGCCCCTTTTACAAATTTTCTGGGAATTTTTCTAATATTAAGATTTCTCTCAATCTATTACAAATCAAAGTCCGATAATGGATGAGTGTGGATTAATTAAAATTTAGTTTATGGTCACATGATTATAACATAAATCAAGAGTGTTTATGAAATTCATAATTGGGTCTCATGTTAGATTCTACATATATGATTCCATAAATTTGAAACACTTATATTTAATTGTGTGGTATAGGATTTATGGAATTTATGAACACTTATATATTATTAGTGGATTATACCTAAATTTAGACCACCCCATGGGTGTTTCACTCATATAACCATGATGAAAAATCTATGTATTTGGAAAAAACACCTCTAAATGTGTTTCACAAGAATTTTAAATAAATAATAATTAAATGAAATTAAATTGATTGATTGAATTACTCTTGGGCATGTATCCATACTAGGACCATGCTAAATTATTAGGTATTAAATATAATTAAAATGAGTTGGAATGAGATGTATGACCCATATATTTAGATTTCTATTAATAATTGCTTCTTGTGTAACCAAACACTCATCTAAAGTGTCTTTGCATAATTATTTATATGAAATGACAAGAGGATTTTATAAATGGGAAGTGTTATGGACATTCACACTTGGCCTTAATTAATTATGATTAAAGTTATTATTGTTGGAAGTTAAACAAGATATAATGAATTGCTTAATAGCATGTCTTTAGAAAGGAACCTTTTTATTACATGTGAATTAAATTTTACCATGTAATGTTCATGTACATGGACTTCTTTATTATTAATGATTGAACTAAATTGTGTAAGCTAGATTAAATGAAAAGTAAATGGTACGACCACATCACTTCAACCTCCATGTAAATTAGGAATTAAATGATAAAAAGTAATTTTTTTAAATGTTAAAGGGAATGGTGTCCCTTATTATTCATTGGAATGGAATCCATTATTATGCATAGGCATGGAGTATATTACTATTTATGGGAATGGATTCCCTTATAAATTGTGTTACTTGGGAATGGAGTCCCTTTCAGAGTATACTCGGGCATAGAGTCTCTTACACATGATACTTAGGCATGGTGTCTCTAACAAATGATACTTGGGAATGGAATCCCTTTCACTTGATACTTGGTCATGACACCCCTTACACATGATACTCTATCATGAATCCCATTAAAAATGATATTCCGGAATTTTATCCCTTATTACTCTATAATACTCTTATGACTGATAAAGGATGCTCGAGTTATGCCTTGGGTTTGGTCTAACACTATATATCTATATTTTTGTATATATATGTCACTATGTATATAGTGTATATATATATTTGCATGGTGACACATGTTTTGAGATATTCCATCTTGGGCCAAAGCAGGTATGGTTGGCTATGTGTCCTTTAGAAACCCGAGCCTGATATGATTTCATTTACCTTTACTACACTAGTTTAATTTTATTATACCTAAAAACTACTTAATTTTAGATTTATAGAATGGATAGCACTAGAAACCATTGGTGGTGGTATACTGTGTTTATCTAACACCCTGTTCAGGCTTCTATTTGGTACCTGAATAGAATTCATGGTTGCAGGTTCATAATTATGGCTTATGATTTTTTTATTACTTGTGGACTTGGATTGGACAAGGTATATTTGAATTAAATGATGAGAATGTACTTGGACTACCTTCTAGAGTTTGAGTCTTTCATTTTTTATTCCAATTTTAATTTTTTTTCATATTTTATATCTCTGTTGTATGCTTGAATTATTTTATATTTTGTCTAATAATGTTAAATCATGGATATGTATTTGGATTTAGAATGGTTATTCATTCACTTATTATTGAATTTTTAGTTATTATCTTCTACCACACTTTATCTATATTACTATTCATCTATTTACTTTTTTGTCTTATTCATATATACAACTATTCCACTTTGATTATGAAAATATACTCTCCCCACTATACCATCATTAGACCATCAATTCTATTTGGTTTCCTCTTGCATACAAGGAGGTGTGATTGAGGCAATGTATCCAATTGGATCATGCACTATTTAAGTGGATCTTGGGTTGGGACGTTATTAAGTTGTATAAGAGGCTACTTTTTCTTTTCTTCCTAACCAGTTGGGATGATATACAGTAGAATAGTAATGTGTAGGAACTTGGAAGATAAATCTAGTTTGGGTCTAACCAACCCACACATGAGGGAAATATGAAGTTTCTAGGGATGATACAACTGATATGGATGATACGTTTTTACAGTTTATTGTTATTTCACCTTTTTTGATTAGTGTAATTCCACTGGTTGTTGATATACAAATTTATGATATTTACTTCTTTTTCTAGTATTGAAATAGATTATGTGTGTTCCTATATCATAATAATAAGGTCTATATTCACATTCCATGAATATTCCATACCATGTAGACATCACTACTGATTTCATGATTCATGAATATATGTATGCCATCTTATGTGAGTTATCAACATGGTTGTTCATATGTCATCTTAGGTGATTGTATAACATGATTCCCTGTATAACATGCTTGGGTTATTTCCACCATAATTACCTATGTTTTCTACTTATGAGTTATCTTTCCATGTTTACACTCATTCATTTCTCTATGATAGAATTCTTTTTATAAATATGATGTATTTTTGGTTCTTATGTTCTCACAAAAACCTAAAACTTATTCTCCTCTATAGCTTTACGATGAACCTTAAATAATCAACTATGACATATTTGATCCATGGAACATTAGTTAAAAGGGATAAAACATTTATGTCAACAGTTAAATGAGTTCTAATAATAGTTTAAAAAGAGTATGGTCCATTATAAATTAGGAAGGATAACCATATAATCAAAAAATTATTTATGGACTTGTTATATTATGAAATCAAGGGTAAAATAGGGTTTCCATAAAATGAATAAAAATTTTAACTTATAAAGACATGTACTATTATAACATGGTAATGATAATTCATTTAACTAAATCATGGCACATATATATACATATGATGAATTTTAATTACTAGAGAAGATAATTTTTTTAAATAAAAATGTGAATTATAAGTTTATAAAGGCCGGTACCTTTATACTGGGTCATGATAACCCATGATATTTGTAACACCCCAAGCTTCTACGGTACGCTTCTCTTTGAATAATGTAATAGCGTGTGTTGTGCGCAACATCGAGTTCTAACACACCACAACCAATCAAACTAGCCGTTATAAATAGTAATACCCACTTTTTGAAATTTATAAATTTTATTTTTCAAAATGGACTTCATTTTTGGATTCGGAATATCGAAATTATCCTAGGGTGAATTTTTAGTATTTTTCTGAAGAACTTCATTTTTTTGATGAATAGTGAAACCACTAAGTGGTAGTTAAAAAAAACTGATTTTTTCATAAAACTTAATTTTACCGCTTCTGTGAGTGGAATTTAGAAACTCCGAGAGACACGGTTAATATCAAGGAGTAAAATGTGGTTCAATGAGATGAAAATAATTTTTTTTGAATAGTAACTTTTTACTTTTATTTACCACGATTAAAAGTAAATAGGGTAATTAAGGGAAAAAATGATATTAATATTACCATAACACATGTTCTAATTATATTGGAGAAGTGTATTTCGACCAAAAACAACCTTAGGAATAAAATATTATCATTTAGGTCCACTTGGATTAGATTAGGACATTTATTATTATTTAATTCAAAGAAGAGTTAAAAGAGTTAAAATCAAGGTTTATTTACTAAAACATTTTTAATATAGGGTTACAGATAATATAAATTCAATTATAAATATTCATTATAAAGATAAAAATATTTCCTACATCATGATATTTTATTTATAATTTTTATACATTAAATAATTTAATTTATTTATGACACATTGATGATGCAGTAATTACCATAATAGTGAAAAATTAAAATAATTGATATTATAAATCCCCAAATAAATATAATTTGAGACTTTTTATGAATTAAACTAATTTTATAGGTTAATATAACATGTTAGGAATTATTTAATTAACTTTTTTGAAGTAATAATTCTGTTATGATTTTCAAAAAAATCAATTTTCCAAATAGTGTGAAAATTGACATAAAAGAGTTTAAAAAAAAATATTATATTATTAATTGATATTCAATTACTAAAAATATAAGGTTCGGCCAAGAGACTTATATCATGATAGGTGTATCATTAATGGACCACTTGGGGGTCTCTTAGAGGTATATAGTAAGTTTATTAACTATAAAATATAAAAATACAAAGTGACTTGGTAAGTGTCAAACTAATTAACTAAGAGTTAAAACTAAAAGATAAGGTTAATATAATGACCCAAACCTGTCTAAATTATATTGGTTGAGTGGTTTTAGACCCATAACCAACTTAAACTATAAATAATCCACTTTGGAGACATTAGAAACCGAATATGAATTTATTATAAAATAATATTTCTAGTTTTTCCAAAGGTGCCCCTCACCCCTCTTATAAAAGGGAACTCACCCTTCTCATTAATTCACACCTTCAAAGCCTTTTGGTTCGGAAAAAATCTACCTAAATATTCTCTAAACTTCCCTCAATTCATCATATAGGCCTTACTTTAGTCATAAAGCCAACCTAAGGAGCCCTTTTGATCAAATTAAAAGGAAGAACCCGAAGAAGAGGTAATGATTTCACCACCCCTTTTCAAGTTCATTTCTTCCTCCACTTCTTATATCTTTGTTATTACCATTCTAAAATAATAACTCCAGTATATTATATATAATTTTATGTTATTATAAACATGGTACAACCATATTTCAGTATTCTATCCATCCTTTGAATGACATGTCAGCATACGTGCGTACGTACGGCTTACCGTCTCCACGTCGTGGTGTAATTGTTATTCAAAACATCATTATTTGGATGGTTATAATAATAATGTTTAATTCATGTAAATAATAACTATAACATGATAATTATTCTGTATATATGATATACCATCCAATTAAATATTATTTTAATATCAAAAGAATGATATTGTCGCTCGTGCGTACGTACGGACTACCGTCTCCACGAACGCGATGAGATTCATTCTCCATCGTATCCATTCAAGTATAATTCTCATTTTAAGATTAATAATAATGTTTAAGGACTTAATATAATTATATATATGAATAAGATACAACCTATCTATAACAAACATGTCTTACATAACAAAACATATAAAAGAAAATGAGTAAGTTAACACCCGAAACGACGATAATTCTAAAATATTATTAACAAAGCAATGTTAAAAGATCATATATGATATCATATTAATATATATTATTCTTGTATAATTTAATAACAATTATTTCACCATTATACAGGAGGTTAACCTACCCTCAACCATGGAAAAGTACAAGGTAAGGGTTTATTTCACAATCTCTTCATTATCCGAGGTTGTTTATACGTAATTATCTATTGGGACCTCTTTATCATCCACATACATGTTTCTTAAAAATGTATTTCAAAACATTCTTACTATTTTAAAAAATATGGGTTAAATTCATTTATACCCTTGTTTGACTTTTTATAAGAAGTTTATAAAGGAATCTTTCCATCGTTTTCCAAACAAGGTGATTTTTAACCTTTTCGACAAAATTAAGGTAAGAATGTTTTTTTAACTTATACGGAGTGTGCGGCTATTTTTCTCCGTTATAAAATCTTCGAATCTTCCCTTACAAGATTATAAGAAAATTTTCAAATTAAATGTTTTATTTTATATTTATGTGACTTTTAAATGATTTCAAAAAAAGGGATATTTCTCTCAAATAGTTTTGATTTCATCTATGTCAACATCCTTTGATGGATTTTAAGCTTATTTGAAGTTGATTTATTAAGATACAAAACTTCTATGTTGTATTGAAGGTTTTTTTTATTTTTTTAACTGTGGATGTGTTATTTTTATACCATTCATGGTTTATGGAGAAAGTATTGACATTTGGTATGCTAGTTTTAATACGAATGTTTACGTTTTGTTTAAACCTGTTCATATGAGGAATGAATTGGACTTAATATGTGACGGGTGGAGCCCACTATAGCTCCTCGATGCATCGGTAGGTCTCATGAGACAAACTAGTGTCTTGGCACAAGGCCTTGACAAAATATTATTTGTAGTCTTGGCACGAGGCCTTGGATATGTGGTTATGATAGTCTGGCATTATACATTCCATCATTATGAAAGTTGTTATTGATATTGCATGTGATTATTCAATTAGTAGAATATCCATGTGAATAAGTAAATGGGATTATTTCATTTTATTTTTTCCATACTATGTTGAAGTTCAAGTTTAAAAGGCTTTTTTTAGTTATACATTTCCTTAAATGCTTATTCTTATTTATGAAAGTTTCCGCTATATTGTTATCCTTACTGGGCATTTGAGATCAACCCTTTTCTATGTTTTATTTTTCCCAGGATGTGAAGAAGTAACTTATGAATGACCTGCAGGGATAGTATGAGGGGATAAGAGTGTGGACTATAGGGACTATATTGTTGTAGTTTTCATTTTATGATGTAATGTAATATTTATTAATGTATCTAATTATTCTAAGGCTACTAAACTAATAGGACTTTTGAGACTTGATCTTTCTTATGATCATGCCAATGTTATGTAATAATGCACTGACTCTGGGTATCTAGGGTCAGGGCGTTACAGTTGGTATCAGAGGAAGTTTAGTACAAACCTTGGAAGCTAGATTTAGATAAACTCTGATTAGAACACATAGATTTAAGATGGACTTTGAGGTTTAGTATAGAAGAACTTCCTAGAATTTTGGTATTATAGAGATTTTGTGAGTTTTCCGAGCAATACATCCCTGTCTGGATACGAGTAGGTAGAGGCGGCTCTGGCACAGATGTACCTAGGGGTAAAACCCAAAAACACCACTTTGAGCTAGACTCGAACGGGAACTGGTGCACGATAACGGGCCTTTCTGCACTCTTGGTTACGACACTCCTGGGGGATATGCTTAGGATAACTCTCATTTTCTTTAAAAATCATTATGAAGGGTTGATGATTATATAATTCCTCAAAGAAAACATTTTTATTATTATGGATTATATCCATAAATAGTCCAATTTATGTTAAGTGTTTTATAAGTATGGAATTATGTATTTTGATTCATAAACTGATCTAGTTTATGCCATTGTTTAGAAATGGCGCCTAGTGGAAGAAATGGAAACTGTATCAATGCACGCACTCCATGTAGGGATTTCCCTCTTGCTCAAGATAATTATAGTGGAGTTGGTGATGAAACTGGTTCTGATCAACCAATCACCATACTGGGACAACTCACTCAGGTTATGAATAATAACCTTACCCGTATGAAGTACCCTGATCCACAGTGTGGAGGATCAATGTTAGATCAATTCATGAGGCAGCAACCACCAACGTTCAATGGGAGTACAAATCCCTTAGTAGCTGAGCAATGGATAAATTCCCTAGAGAAAATATTTTAGGCTTTGGGGAATAGTGAAAGGGAAAAAGTTATCATGGCAGTTTACCGCCTCACTGGAGATGCTGATCAATGGTGGTCATTGATTCAAAACACGAAGGAAGATGATGAAGTATAGAATATGGAATGGAGGGAGTTCAAATATCTGTTTTTAGAAAACTATTTTCCTTGTGACCATCGAGGAGATATGGAAAGACAATTTCTGAGTCTGAGACAAAAAGAGGATGAGAATGTCACAAAGTATGAGGCCAACTTTACAAGGTTAGCAAGGTATGCTAGAGATTATATACGTAACCCAAGAAGTAAGATTGATCGTTTCTTTGATGGGTTAAAACCATTTCACCATCGATCATTAGTCTCACAATCCTTCTCATCATATGAATACATTGTCTCATGTGCTATCAAGACAGAAAAGGAATTCTCTAAGTCTTATGACTGTAAAGAAAAGTAAGAGAAGAAGAGAGCTGCTGATCAATCTGGGAATGGAAATAAGGGGAATAAGGGAAAAGTTGAATATCCAACCTATAGTAAATGTGTGAAGAAACAACCTGGTACTTGCTTAAAAGGAATGGGAGTCTGTTACAAGTGTGGTGAAAAAGGCCACCAAACTCGTGATTGCAAGGGGAAGAAGGAAGCTACTGATGTCCAATGCTACAATTGCAGGGAGATGGGAAATTATGAAAATTAATGTCCTAAGCGTTAGGGGTACTTACCTCATAAAAGGACAATGGATCAAGGCCAAGCTTATTCTATCACTACTACTGAGGTAGAAGCTCCAAAAGACATGGTGGCAGGTAATTTAATGGTTTCCTCAAGTTTAGCAAATGCATTATTTGGTTCTATATCATCGCATTGTTTCACATCTTCCCAGTTTTCTAAGAAAATTAGATATTCCCAATTTGATTTAACAAGGGAGTTGTTAGTTAAAAATCCTAAGGGAATTATCATTGCAACAACGTTTTGTGAATTAGTCCCCATTAGAGCACATAAATGTTCTTTATCTGCTGATCTCATCATCATTCCTATGATTGAGTTTGATATAATCCTCGGTATGGATTGGATTTCAGACCATGATGCGAAGATTTACTGTAAGAAGAATGAGGTTACGATTTTTGATGATGATGATAAGGAACACCTTATCTTTAGAGCAGAAATGTCACCACCTAATTCTTATCTAGATCCACCCCCAGTAGCTCAACTAAATTCAATTATTGGGGAGGAAGAGGATGAAATTACAGTGGGTGAGGAAAGGAATGTTCAAATAGAGGATGTACCTATTGTGAAAGAATATGTAGATGTGTTTACAGAAGATTTACCTGGACATCCACCAGAATGAGAAGTTGAGTTTTCCATTGATTTAATTCATGGATCAAGGCCTATATCAAAGACCCCTTATAGAATGGCCACTGTAGAATTAGTTAAACTAAATAAACAACTAGAGGAATTGAGTAATAAGGGATTTATTATCCCTAGTGTTTCTCCATGGGGAGCCCCTGTTCTTTTTGTTAAAAAGATAGATGGATCTATGAGGTTATGTATCAACTATAGGGAGATCAATGCTATTACAATAAATAACAGGTATCCCCTACCTCGCATTGATGATTTATTTGAACAACTACATGGAGCTCAATACTTTTCAAAGATTGACCTTTGATCTGGATACCGTCAGTTGTGTGTGAATAAGGAATACATTATGAAGGCAACATTTCTAACCAGGTATGGAAATTACGAGTTTACAGTAATGCCTTTTGGATTGACTAATGCACCCTATATATTCATGGATCTGATGAATAGAGTTTTCAAGGAATATATCGATGAATTTTTGGTGGTATTTATTGATGATATCTTGTTATGCTCCAAAAGCTACGAATATCATGAAAATCACTTGTGCATTATCCTGAAGACTCTGAGAAGACATGAATTATATGGGAAATTTAGCAAGTGTGAATTCTAGCATTAGGAGATTTCTTTTCTTGGCCATATTTTCTCTAAATATAAAATCTCTGTTGATCCTTCTAAGACCAAGGCAATCCAAGAATGTCCTACACCGACGATTATAACTGAGGTACATAGTTTTATTGGTTTAGTAGGTTATTATCGATGTTTCATCCAGAATTTTTCCCGGTTGGCTAACCCATTAAAAAAGCTCACACGTAAAGGGGTTAATTTTTTTTGGACAAAAGAGTGTGAAGAATGTTTAGAAGAACTGAAGAGAAGATTAGTCAATGCTCCTATATTTACTCTACCATCAGGGAATGATGGGTTCGTTATTTATAGTGATGCATCGAAGAAAGGACTTGGTTGTGTCCTTATGCAGAATGATAGGGTTATTGCCTATGCATCACGACAGTTGAAAATTCATGAAAAAAACTATCATACTCTTGATATCGAGTTATCAGCTGTAATCTTTGCTTTGATGATATGGAGGCACTACCTCTATGGTGAAAAATGTGAGATTTATACTGATCACAAGAGTTTTAAGTATATTTTCTCACAAAAATAACTCAACATGAGGAAAAGGAGATGGCTTGAATTGCTCAAGGATTATGATTGTACGATACACTACCACCCGGGGAAAGCAAACAAGGTGGAAGATGCTTTGAGCAGAAAAGACCATGGAGTTTTGAACAATATGAGAATTGAAAGGGATCCAATTTTCATGGATCTAGTGAAGATGGACATGGGAATAACTAGGGAAGGTGAAAAATCAATTCTTTTTCAAATGGTTGCCAAAACATCTTTACTAGAAAGGATTAAGAGATCTCAGACCGATGATGAAGAATTTCAAAAGAAGGTTAAAGCTGTGAATGATGGGATATTGAGAGACTTTGTGAATGAAGAAGGAATTTTGAAATTCAGGAAGAGGCTTTGTGTTCCCGATATACCTGATCTAAAAAGGGAATTCCTGGATGATGCTCATAGTTCCAATTTCTCTATACACCCTGGGAGCACCAAAATGTATAGAGATTTGAAGGAACATTTTTGGTGGGACAACATGAAGAGGGAGATTGCCAATTTTGTGTCAAGATGTATGGTTTGTCAACAAGTGAAAGTTGGAAGGCAACAGCCTGGTGGAGTATTGCAACCTCTTCCCATACCTGAGTGGAAATGGAATAATATCATGATGGATTTTTTCATGGGACTACCAAATACTCCTAGAAGGAACGATGCAATATGGGTTATTATTGATCATCTTACCAAGTCAGCACATTTTCTTTCTATAAGAGAAGATCTACCACTGGAACGTCTAGCAAGATTATATATTGATGAAGTTGTGAGACTTCATGGAGTACCCCTATCAATTGTTTCTGATCATGATCCCTGTTTTACTTCAAGATTCTGGAAAAGTCTTCAGAAAGCCTTGGATACTGAACTTCATTTGAGCACTGCCTACCACCCTCAAATAGATGGACAATCAGAACGAACTATTCAAACCTTAGAAGACATGTTGATATTCTGCTCACTTGACTTTCAGGGTATGTGGGATCAATATTTACCTCTAGTAGAATTTTCCTATAATAATAGCTTCCATTCGAGTATTCATATGGAACCATATGAAGCGTTATACGGAAAGAGATTTCGCACACCAACCTTTTGGGATGACGTTGGTGAAAGAAAACTTATAGGCCCAAAACTGGTGGAGGAAACAATGGAAAAGGTGAAGGTAATCCAAAACCATATCAAAGCAGCTCAAAGTAGGCAGAAGAGTTATGCTGATAAGCAAAGGAAGGATTTGGAATTTAAATTCGGTGATCATGTTTTCCTAAAGGTATCTCCATGGAAGGGAGTCATACGTTTTGGTAAGAAAGGTAAATTGAGTCCCAGGTACATCAGACCTTTCGAAATTCAGGAACGAATTGGGGCTGTAGCTTACCGTTTGGCATTGCCACCAAATCTCTCCAAAGTTCACGATTTGTTCCATGTATCACTATTGAGGAAATACATGCCTGACCCAACACATGTACTCACCTATGAGGAATTAGAATTGGAACCCAATCTGTCTTATTGTGAAGATCCCGTCAAGATTCTTGATACGAGAGAACAAGTACTGAGAAACCAGACGACTAGTCTGGTAAAATTATTGTGGAGAAACCATAAGATGGAAGAGGCAACGTGGGAACCTAAGGAACTTATGATGAAGAACCACCCGAGTCTTTTCATGCGGTAGTATTCTAGAAATTTCGAGGATGAAATTATTTGAAGGAGGGGATAATGTAACACCCCATGCTTCTACGGTACGCTTCTCTTTGAATAATGCAATAGCGTGTGTTGTACGCAACATCGAGTTCTAACACACCACAACCAATCAAACTAGCCGTTATGAATAGTAATACCAACCTTTTGAAATTTATAAATTTTATTTTTTAAAATGGACTTAATTTTTGGATTTGGAATATCGAAATTAGCCTAGGGTGAATTTTTGGTATTTTTCTGAAAAAACTTCATTTTTTGATGAATAGTGAACCCACTAAGTGGTAGTTAAAAAAACTGAATTTTTCATAAAACTTAATTTTACCGCTTCTGTGAGTGGAATTTTGAAAACATGAGAGACAAGGTTAATATCAAGGAGTAAAATGTGGTTCAATGAGATGAAAATAATTTTTGGTGAATAATAACTTTTTACTTTTATTTACCATGGTTAAAAGTAAATAGGGTAATTAAGGGTAAAAATGATATTAATATTACCCTAAAACATGTAATAATTCTATTGGAAAAGTTTATTTCGACCAAAAACAACCTTAGGAATAAAATATTATCATTTATGTCCACTTGGATTAGATTAGGACATTTATTATTATTTAATTCAAAGAAGAGTTAAAAGAGTTAAAATCATGGTTTATTTACTAAAACATTTTTAATATATGGATAAACATAATATAAATTCGATTATAAATATTCATTAGAAAGATAAAGTTATTTCCTACATAATGATATTTTATTTATAATTTTTATACATTAAATAATTTAATTTATTTATGACATAATGATAATGCAGTAATTACCATAATAGTAAAAATTTAAAATAATTAATATTATAAATACCCAAATAAATATAATTTGAGACTTTTTATGAATTAATATAATTTTATAGGTTAATATGACATGTTAGGAATGATTTAATTAACGTTTTTTGAAGTAATAATTCTGTTATGATTTTCACAAAAATCAATTTTCCAAATAGTGTCAAAATTGACATAAAAGAGTTTTTAAAACAAATATTATATTATTAATTGATATTCAATTCTTAAAAATCTAAGGTTCGTCCAAGAGACTTATATCATGATAGGTGTATCATTAATGGACTACTTGGGGGTCTCTTGTAAGTATATAGTAAGTTTATTAACTATATAATATAAAAATACAAAGTGACATGGTAAGTGTCAAACTAATTAACTAAGAGTTAAAACTAAAAGATAAGGTTAATATAATGACCCAAACATGTATAAATTCTATTGGTTGAGTGGTTTTCGTACCATAACCACCTTAAATTATAAATAATCCACTTTTTATCCATTAGAAACTGAATATGAATTTATTATAAAATAATATTTCTTGCTTTTCCAAAGGTGCCCCTCACCCCTCTTATAAAAGGGCACTACCCCTTCTCATTAATTCACACCATAAAAGCCTTTTGGTTCGGACAAAACCTACCCAAATACTCTCTCAGCTTCCCTAACTTCATTATAGAGGCATTCCTTTAGTCAGAAAGCCAACCTAAGGATCCCTTTTGATCAAATCAAAACGAAGGACCCGAAGAAGAGGTAATGATTTCACCACCCCTTTTCAAGTTCCTTTCTTCTTCCACTTCTTCTATCATTGTTATTACCATTATAAAATAATAACTCTAGTATATTATATATACTTTGATGTTATTATTAACATGTTACAACCATATTTTAGTATTCTATCCATCCTTTGAATGACATGTCACCATACGTGCGTACGTACAGCTTACCATCTCCACGTCGTGGTGTAATTGTTATTCAAAACATCATTATTTGGATGGTTATAATAATGATGTTTAATTCATGTAAATAATAAATATAACATGATAATTATTCTGTATATATGATATAACATCCAATTAAATATTATTTTAATATAAAAATAATGATATTGTCGCTCGTGCGTACGTACGGATTACCGTCTCCACGAACTCGATGAGATTAATTCTCCATCGTATCCATTCAAGTATAATTCTCATTTTAAGATTAATAATAATTTTTAAGTACTTAATATCATTCTGGATATGAATAATATAAAACCTATCCATAACAAACATGGATTACATAACAAAACATATAAAATAAAATGAGTAAGTTAACACCCGAAACGACGATAATTCTAAAATATTATTAACAAAGAAATGTTAAAAGATCATATATGATATCATATTAATATATATTATTATTGTATAATTTAATAAAAATTATTTCACTATTATAAAGGAGGTTAACCTACCCTCAAACACAGAAAAGTACAAAGGTAAGGGTTTATTTCACAATCTCTTCATTATCCGTGGTTGTTTATACATAATTATCTACTGGGACCTCTTTATCATCCACATCCATGTTTCTTAAAAATGTATTTAAAAAAATTCTTACTATTTTAAAAAATATGGTTTAAAGTCATTTATACCCTTGTTTGACTTTTTATAAGAAGTTTATAAAGGAATCTTTCCGTCGTTTTCCAAACAAGGTACTTTTTAACCTTTTCGACAAAATTAAGGTAAGAATGTTTTTTTTAACTTATATGGCGGGTGAAACTATTTTCCACCGTTATAAAATCTTTGAAGCTTACCTTACAAGATTATAAGAAAATTTTCAAAGAAAATGTTTTATTTTATAATTATGTGACTTTTAAATGATTTAAAAAAAGGGATATTTCTCTCAAATAATTTTGATTTCATCTATGTCAATATCCTTTGATGGATTTTAAGCTTATTTGAAGTTGATTTATTATGATACATAACATCCGTGTTGTATTGAAGGTTTTGTGATTTTTTTGACTGTTTATGTGTTATTTTTATACCATTCATGGTTTATGGAGAAAGTATTTACATTTCGTATGCTAGTTTTAATACGAATGGTTGTATTATGTTTAAACCTGTTAGTATGAGGAATGCAATGGACTTAATATGTGACGGGTGGAGACCACTATAGATCCTCGATGCATCGGTAGGTCTCATGAGACAAACTAGTGTCTTGGCACAAGGACTTAACAAAATATTATTTGTAGACTTGGCACGAGGCCTTGGCTATGTGGTTATGATAGTTTGGCATTATGAATTCCATCATTATGAAAGTGGTTATTGATATTGCATGTGATTATTCTATTAGTAGAATATCCATGTGAATAAGTAAATGGAATTATTTCATATTATTTTTTCCATACTATTTTTAATTTCAAGTTTAAAAGGCTTTTGTTTTAGTTATATATTTTCTTAAATGCTTATTCTTATTTATGAAAGTTTCCACTATATTGTTATCCTTACTGGGCATTTGAGCTCACCCCTTTTCTATGTTTTATTTTTTCGAGGATGTGAAGAAGTAACTTATGAATGACCTGAAGGGATAGTATGAGGGGATAAGAGTGTGTAATATGGAGACTATATTGTTGTAGTTTTCATTTTATGATGTAATGTAAACTTTATTAATGTATCTAGTTATTCCAAGGCTACTAAACTAATCGGTCTTTCGAGACTTGATCTTTCTTGTGATTATGCCAATGTTATGTAATAATGCACCGACTCTGGGTATCTAGGGTCAGGGCGTTACAATATTAAATCCACCAAATTCATAATTGATCCTTATTTTTTCATTTGGGGAATTTTTCTTATGAAATAAACCCACTAATGGTTTGGTTAATCATTAATAAAACAACTTATATTAGGTTTCACTTACATAGACCATGTTGGAATGATGTGCCATTTATAGGTCACCTTTATCTCTTATGACTTGATACAAAAACCCATGAGGTCATGATTGTGATAAATATGGAATAATTATTCATTGTGTTAAAATCCACTAATAATGAATACATATAAATTTATGTTGGTATCTTACTAAACCAATTCCTTTAAAATGATAAAATACTAGTTATATTCTTTCAATACTTATATAACTGAGGCTTTATCTAATCAAAATGCTAATTAAAACCTAACAGATGTTTTCATCTATATATTAGTATTTACATTTTTTTAACTAACCATAGTTGTGAAAACTTATGGCAAAAAAATGGTTTAAAAGGAAATTATGATATAATTTTCCTAATATGGCGTGGCATCAGCTAAATAAAGTTCTTAATATAATTTTATTTTATAACTGGTACTGGATATTACTTACATGTGAGATGATTAAAATTTGGGAATACATGGGCATTAGTTTAATTACTTAAAATGAAACTTATATATCTATTAGATCTAGAACTCTCATGTAAGTGTTAACTTTTTTTTTCATCAAGAGATTCTTTGAATGGGAACATGAAAGTTTCCCATATATCTTAGTTTAATTCATGCTACTTATTATATTTGATGGATAGGAAACATATACTAGTTTCTTTTTTGAAATAATATAGTTTACAAGGTCAATGACTTATGATAAAAAATAAAGGGTTATACTGTAGAGGTAGTGCCCTTATAAATTATAAACTAGTAGATTTTGGAGATGAAATTTCAGTATGCTAAGTGTTTCTCCTTAAACATCTGACTCGATTAAGACTCTTAGATAACAAAACACCCTCAGTGGGGGGGGGGGGTGTTTTCTGGTAAGTTAAACTATGAGGGATTATTACCATATGTGGATACCCGATGGGTGTCATCTCTTTATCTCTTTACATTGGAATCTTGATCCTTGTTGGTCAAAATACCTCTTTCCTATATTATTTTTATCACTTTCAAAGAGAGTTTCTAGTGACTTAGATTTTTTATGAGAAATTACCAAACATGGAAGGTTCATGTGTTAGATACATTTGTTATATGTGGTCAGACCTAGATTCCATAACTTTTTCCTTTATCCTTAGTAGTTATTAATTTGGTTTATTTTAGGTTAACTTGCAACAGAGGTTATCCCAGGGATTTCATTTTCTATAGAGGCAATGATCTTGGTTTTATTCTCTTATTGAGACCAAGTTAGAGAAGGTTCTTGAGTTTTGACATATAGTAATAGTGATTCTTGGGTTTTCAAGGAATCACCTAGGGTTCTTGGATATCATAACTAGATTCAATTGGAGGAACTGATATGGTTTCTTGACCAATAAGATAGTGGTCACATGGTTGATTCTTAAAATCTACGAAGTGATTCCATGAAGTAGGTGTCCATTAAATAAATCATGGCATGGTTCGGTGCTTGATTTTGTTGAGGAGTTTCAATGGATATCTTGGAATTTTAGAAACTGATGTTCCATACAGCACAGTCATCTCAACCATCTTTATTGGAGATCTATGGGAGTGTGAATCAAGTCTCACACTGGGTCGTATGGGATAGTAAACCCACAATGAAATATATGTTATCTTATTCCGGTTTCACGAGGTACTGATAGAAATATTTTAAATTTAGTAAATGTCTAGGAATGATCCAAGGAATTATGGTTGTTAAATGGTGACCCCTTCGTATAGGGTGAGATGAAGATTTGGGGTAAAATAATTGAAGTGCCTATGAGAAGAGATAATTCGGAAATAACTAGGTGTTGTAAGATGGTTAATCATGGTTTCACCTAGACACTCATTATTGTAAAAATTAGTTTCAAGTGATGGTAACGGAACATATAGCCTTATTTAAAGTGAGTGTGGCTCAGAGGGATCAATACATGCTTATCATTAAAAACTTTTTCTCACTCCTAGTCTAGATGTGATTGTACCCCTTATTTTGACATCATCCTGAGTACGCTAAGAGAGCATTAGTTATATTATGGTCTTCCTATCTAAATATCTATCTTGTTTTGAAAAATAAATTATTTTAGGCTATGATAAAGGGGAGATTTATGATTAGATAGATGGTGTATGGTACACTATTATCCATTCCCAGATAGTGACCCTCATCGTGATTTAAATTATAGCGATATCCATGGAAAATTTCTCATAAGTTTGGAATGATTGATGGGTGAAATTACATTAGTGCTTAAGAATAATGGGTTCTTTCCATGCTAATCATTATTCTCATATTGGATGGGGAATGTGATGTGGTAGCGAGTTCTATCATTTTTTTAGTATGAAGATCATGATGCTATTAAGTTGGGGGGTGGGATGTGAGTCCTTAGTAGGGAGGCCCTCATTAGAGAAGTGTTATTGGATCTTGAGACTGGTCATTAGGTGTTTGTTTTGGATCTCATATTTAATTAATTAAATGGATTAATATTTGAATATAATGCATGTTAAATTTATGGTGTTTTTTTGAATATAAATTGGGTGGAATTCAAGTGAAGGCGTTAGGATTGGAATGGTTTATTAAAGTCCAGGGTTCTTGGATTGAGCTAAAATATATGTTCACTCTAAGGAAACACAATATAGATAATTTTTTTGGATAGATATTCTACCAAAAGTAATATTATGAGATTTAGTGAGAGTTCTAAAAGTGATCTATGGGTGGTTCAGATTAATGGTATCAAAATTGTAGTTTTTTGATACATCAAATATTAAGATGAGAATATTTAGAAATAGCCATATAATGGTGTGTCTACTTATATTTTCTTAAATAGATGTAGGAATGCAGTGAAGATCCATAATTAAGATCCCAAGGGATGAGATGGGTTTAGTGTAAATATTGGCCAGGTATTTTTGTAGAAAATATGATATGACCAGTGGGATCTCGGTTGATGGGAGTCAAATAATTTCGATTGAACCAAGTACTGAGGGTATTTTCCTCTTCTGTAGATGCATAATTGTGTTAGTATTTTCACTAAGACACTAAGGGAGGGATTCAATAGAAAATTCTGAAAGTGGAAATACCATTACTCCAAATTGGTCATTAAAAAACATAGAACCTATTTTGGAAAACAACATAAGATGGATGATGGAAGAGAAAAAAATTTAATCATGTATTGGGTAAGATAGGCATGAGTAAGTGAAATATCTATTTTTCTGTTTTAGCTATGAACATTGTCTTGAGTTTAAAATATTTAAGTACCATGTTTTTAAAGTTATTACTTGACGGTGTGTTGGGAATCCAAAAACACATCATGGTAATTTAGATGATAATTTCCAAACTAGGAAGGTCATTTAGTTCATACTTATATCACCCAATACTTCTTGAGGATGAAAATTTAGAAGGTGGGGTGGTTGTAACATCTCATGTTATGGATTTTTGTTTGTTTCAAAAGGAAAGTGATTGGTTTCTCCATCAATGGATGATAAATGTTTTGAATAGGAAATAAGAATGAGGTCATGCGTGTTTGAACAATCATATGGGGTGTTTTTGGATGTTTTCTATGTACCAGTTGATGTCCAAGGTGGTCCGAGAAGTTATTTGAGTATGAATGGAAAGATGGGATAATGGAAATAACTATTTATTTCCATGTATATTGGGAATCCCATTTAATATGTAAATGGGTTTCATGGGATGTGGCCTAGAATATTTTGGATGTTAAATCCTTGGGGATTACCCCTGTGGAATTTATAGTATGAATCCAATTCACATTGTGAATCATGTAAGATGGATTTTTTTAAAATGGTAATAGGGTTTCTAACCCTTATTTTAATTAGCAACATGAAGGTTCCTAGGAGGTATTGTTGATTAATCCTCTCCCACACCCATTGTTCATTGGTTATCCTTTTTTGAAGCTCTAATTCAAGTAATATTCATCATGTTGGATTCCTCTTGGTAAGAATTAGACTCTTATCACTTTTTTTCTACATTTCTCCCACTATATTGGATTCTATTTCCAAGAGAACTACTTTGTGCTATTTTCAGGGAGTTTTTCTAATCTTCTAATTTATATCATTCTACGATGAATCAAAGATTGATAATGGACAAGTTTGTCTTAATAAGAATGATGTTGGTGGTCTTATGAATTTCCCTTAAAGGCTAATATGTTTATAAAATGTGCTATTATGACACCCATCTTATTCCCTGTACATAACTCCTTATATGTGTAACAGTTAAATTAAATTTCCCATTATATGATTTAAAACCTTCATAAAAACTTTTTCATTGTTAAAGGATGATACCTAAGTGTGGAAAACCCCATGGGTGAAACACTCATATGCCTTTAAAATCGAATTTGGGAATTTATCAAAATACAAATAGGTTTGTTTGGAATGACTTTTAAAATAAGAATCATTAAAGTCCAATCAATAAATTGACTAAATTAATCTCAAGAATGTATCCATACTTTACAATGTTAAATAATAAATTATTCCCTGGAATAAAATGGTGTTGGAATGAGATGTAAGACCATCATATTTTTATTTCTATTAAGACCTTTTTTCTTATGTAACCAAACACCCATATAAGGTGTTTTGAAGTGATTATTTATATGGAATGACTAGAGAATCTTCATAAATGGGATGTTTTATGGACATAAAATCTTGAACCATATTAATTATAATTGAAGTGATTATTGATGGATGTTAAATAAGCTATAATGAATTGAAAAATGGATTTTTTATGTGAATGTACTTGTTAATTTATTATGAATTAAATTATAATATGGAATTTTCATGTAAATGTAATTATTTATTATTAATGAATGAACTGAATTTTGTAAGATGTATTAAATAAAAAATGAATAGTAAGGCCATCACACTTTCTCCTCCATAGAACTTATGAATTAAATGAAAAAAATTAATTGTTTGAACTATAAACGGGCATGACATTCCATATTATTAATGGGAATATAGTCCCTTATTATTCATTAGAATGGAATCCATTACTATTATTGGGCATATAGTCCCTTATAAACTGTTATACTTTTGAATGGTGTCCCTTAGGAATGATACTGAGGCACAACATCCCTTAAACAAGATACTCGGGCACAATATCCCTTAAATATGATACTCAAGAATGGAATCCCTTACACATGATACCCAGGAATGGAATCCACTTCACATGATACTTTGAAACGGTATCCGTTACACAAGATATTTATAAATTGTGTCCCTTATTACTATACGAGGATTTTATGACTAAGCATGGGTGGTTAAGTTATGTCCCAGATTTTTTATAAAAAAATGTATCTATAATGTGTATATATATATATATATGTTTCTATGTATATAGTTTATATATATACATACATCTATATATATCTATATACATGGTGACAAGTGTTTTGAGATATTTTGGTTTAGGTAAAACTATGTATGGTTGGCCAGGTGTCCTCAAGGAACCTGTGTCTGAATTTATTTCATTTACATTTACTACACTACTTTACTTTTTTATTATAAATTCACATGACATAAATTAAAATTCATGGAATAGATGTAAATATACACTAGTGGTGGTGGTATACTGAGTATATATCAAACCCTATTCAATTATCCATTTGGTACCTGGATTGACCTTGTGGTTTTAGGTTTAGGATTATGGATTATGCTTTCTTTCCCACTTTTATTCCATATATTCTTGGACTAGACAAGAGAAATTGTAAGTAGTAAATGAGATTGTACTCAAAATACCTTATGGAGTAGATGTCTTTCATTTATATATCCTTCTTTTCTAGTTTATTCATGTTTTATATCTCTATTGTATTGTTTATTAATTTTATTTTTTTCATATAATGTTCATGCATGGATATGTATTTGGATTTGGCATGGTTAGTCATTCATTTATTATTTATTGTAAGATATTATCATCCCCTTATCTTTACCTATTTTTCTATTTATGTATGTTTTCATTTTTCATATTTTTATATACCACTATTCTACTCAGATTATGAGGGTATAGTCTCCCCACCATACCATTATTAGACCCTTTCTGCTATTTGGAAATCTATAGTTTATGGGGAGGTGTTCTTGAGTCCATGTTACCAAGCGTAAAGGGGAACCATTTCAATGGATCACATGTTTGGATGCTATATCACACACATGATAGGCTATAGCCTATGTACTTGTAAAAAATTGCATATCCATTAATTAGTATAATGAAAAATATATATTTGATACTCAAAATGAATTCATATTAACTAACCCCACATCATAGTACAAAAAAATAATATAGAAAAATAAAATGGGGTGCCTACAATCCCACTAAAATTACAATGGAGTTAGATCTTCTTGAATGAATAAAATATCCATGAAATTTCAAAACATTCATGAAAATATGATCAAACATTCCTAAATAATATCCACCTATTTCTGGTCCACCTAATAATCTATTGTAAGACCTATCATCCTCATATTACATGACATGTGTAGGAATATCCCTTAAAGGGGTTAGTATAAATATTCCCTATAGAAATACTTGAAATCAATAAACATAAAAATCATGGAGGGATTCATTTGTAAATCACAAATACAACTTAAAATAAGATAAAAATAGATATTATTGAAGAAATAATCCAAGTCTTGGGGTTAGGATTGTCCTCATTATCAACATTGGAATTATACTTAATTCTCTAAGTAAATTCTTTCCTGAGGGAACTCACTCCACTAATCTATAATAAAATAAACGAGACCATAATCAAATGATATACCAATAGGGAATCGTGACTAGGGAATGTGGGAGATACCTAACCCTAATTATAATAACCCACTAGGAAGGGGATCACAAGCCTTAGATATTGGCCACAAGATATGTATACCGACCTAGAGATAAAGAGATAGAGGATCACACCCTATACAACATAGAGAGATACTTGAATCTATCTATATCATTTCCATATAGGTTATCTTTTATCCTCTAGTCATAATGTAATGGATTACTATTCCCTATCAAAAATAGAAACGGATATCCCAAACCTGCTAAAATTATTCAAGAGAACATACTCATGCTAAACTAAATCTATCCTAGGAGTTAATAAATGTGAAGATAAAGTGGAAGGGTATGTGATAATTCCTTAGTTTGGAAGGAAATAAATTTTATAAGGTGTTGAAAGGATGTTTTCATTCCAAAATTTACACACTGTTGGGAATAGTTTCCCCAAAACTATAATTATTCAATAATTAACCACTAGAACCATTTTTTCCTTTTCTAAAACCATGGGTATCGCTTAAAATTGATATGAATTATATAGACCCTGAAAATTAATCATCCTTACTCCATAAAAATAAAAAACTTATATAATATATCATGTAAAATCATTGTCACCCGCACCACTATCAGATTCCCATAATCACCATCACACATTTGTCAGTTATCCAATATTTACATCAAACCTACATAAATAATCTATTAAAACATAGAGTCAAACACACCATGAAATGGGTTTCCAAATATTTTCAAGAAATCATGCAATAAAATTCCATTAATGAATACAGAATTAATGGAGAAATGTAAAGAAAAAAGAGTGAGAATGCAATTAGGGGCATGTTCATTTGGAAAAAATTAGAAAAATATGAAGAACATGGTGTATAAACAAAATAATAAATTCCAAAAAAATAATAAACCACAAATTCTTATTTCTAAAAATAAAAAAATAAAAAATCATAAAAAATACAATTATTAATTTTAGAATAAATAATTCATGTTTTTTCAATAACCATGAATTGGTAAATTAAACTATAAGAACAAATTCCCTACATCAGGTTGGTTTGATTGACAGAAGTGGAAATGAATAAAAGTTATAGACATGAAAAAATTCCTTCACTCACTACCGACTCTATAAACCCAAAAATTCATCCACCCCTATGAAAATATTTTCAGTCTATATCTCTATAGATTCAATTTCCTAGTTATGTTTGGATAAGCCTCCATCAGTATCAATAAGTATATGGAATTTAGTTCTCACCCTAGTTCATTCAGAATGTTGGGAAAATGATAATATTTGATGGATTTCAATGAGGGATGTAAAGACCCAGAAATTTCCGAGTATTTTTTTTAATTAAATGGGAATTTTATGAGTCCGCAAAAATTTAAAGTGGGTGATTCCGAGGCCTGGAGTGCCTGGAATGAATTTATGAATTTTTTTGGTACGTTTAGTAAACGTGCGAGTGGGTGTTTATAACTTTTGAACCGGTGATCAAAATTAAAATTTGAGGATACCGTTGAAATCACAGTTCCAATATTCACTTAAGGAGACCATCACCTTGACCACAGTAGGTTGAGGGTGGAAGTTATCTTTTCACATATTTGTGAAAGAATAAAATAAAAAGAAATGGTGTAAATTTTTATTTTATTTTTCTTTGGAATTCCCCATGTAGATATTTCACAGGTGGGGGTCACCTAAACTAAATCCTCACATGAGGGGTTATGGAGGTGGGGACCACTAAGCCTAACCTCCCATGAGAGGTTATGGTGATGGGGACCACCTGAGTATAAACCCCCTTGAAATCCCCTTTAATGATAGAAATCCTCAAACTTTCTATTAAATGTGGGGGAGCCTCTTCAACTCCTCCAACGTTTATTATACCAACTCAATGTAATTAATTTAGCCAATTTGAATTTTGTGCCAATAAACTTAATAATAGATAACATAATCTATTATTTTGGTCTACCATTCATTTTGATGGAATTGGGGAAAAGGCTTGGCAGAGGGGAGAACTTTGGAGACTTGGGAGAAAGCTCTCCAATGAAGAACTCCAATGAAGAACTCAAACCTTGACTTCGAATTTCTTCCTCGGTACATCCCCCAACATGGGACGTCTTCAATCTATGATCGTCTTCCCCTCCCCAACGATATTGTCTTCTCCCTCACGATCTCCGTCGATGAATCAAATGAGGTAGGGGGTTATTATTGAATTCTTGAATTCTTTGGTTTAATTTCTTCATTATCAGAAAGAAAGGAGAATGTGGATCAACCAAAATGAGTTGATCCACGATTCATATTAAATTAAAGAGTTTGTCATTATTGACTCCAAATTTTGTTGAGATGATTGCTACTACTCTAACACGGAGGGTCCGGGCCAAACCAACATGGCCCGCGCCCTCCGTCGTTCTTTCTTATTGTGTTATTCGGGATGGAAGAAAGTTTGTTACACCACGATGACAAACAAAGAGAGAGGCCGGTTAAACTAGCCATCAGTGAAGGAATGCCGCTGCTGTGGCCTCACCGCCTGAGCTCACGCCGACTTCCACAGCCGAGACACCGCCGCGACCTAGATGTCTGAGCTGCCGCTGCCATCCAGGCCGAGATGTTGTCCAAGCCGCCATCGCCCTTCTAGCTGAACCGCCCCAGCCGTGCCGCCCCACAGCCTCGCGCCCTCATGACATTCCCCGACCAAGCCGCTCTGTGGTCTTGCGCCCTCATGGAACCCTCCGCAGCCTCGCGGTCTACCGGGCCGCCCAGGGGGCCGGGTCAAACCCAATAGGCCAGACCACCCAGTGGGCCGATCCAGACCTAGCAAGTTTTTCTAGGTCGACCTGAACTGGTTTGGACCAAACTGGGTTGGGCCGGGTCAGTCCGACCGGGTCGGAACGGACCAGAGCCCACTACGACCCATTTACATTCTTTTAGCCAAAACATTGGCACGAGATGTCCGTTTGAAGAACCGTCAGTGGTGCTGGAATCCTCGAAGAGATACGTTCCCTTAGAGTATACTCCACTAGATTTTTGGATTATTATGGGGAACAGTCGTGTTGGATCGAGGAGGAATCCAACCGGACCCCCAGGACTAAAAGACTAATAACTCACAGACCAGACATCTGATTAACACACCGTCTATTACGTTGAGACCCATATGATGTGGAGAACCTTTGAGATACTTCTTCGTGTAAAATAGTTGTAGTTAGGGAATCGACCAGTGGCTTGGGGAATGGACTCTCCTGAAGATGAGAAATACTCGTGTGGAAACCAAGTAGCTGGATATGATGAGAATAGTGCTCCTAGCTATCCTGTGCGGGTCAGCTCCTATCAATCCTGTGTGGGTCAGCTCCTAGAGATCCTTTGTGGGTCAGATCCTAGCAATAATGTGTGTGTCAGCTCTAGAGATCTTATGGGGGTCAGATCCTAGTGATCTTGTGTGGGTCAGCTCCTAGCGATCCTGTGTGTGTCTGCTCCAGCGATCCTCTGTGGGTCAGCTCCTAACGATCCAGTGTGGGTCAGATCCTAGCGATCCTATGTGGGTCAGCTTCAGCGATCCTGTGAGAGTCAGCTTCTAGAGTGTAACACCCCGAGATTTTATGAAAAATATTATTTTAATTGATGTCTTGTGTTGTAAGATACAACAAGATTGCCTTGCGCTATACGCAACACCATATGAGCTTGAAGTATATGCAACACTATTCTTAGATTGTGTTACACACAATTTCAAGTTCGTTTTATAATAGTCATTCTACACAACATTAAGTGTATATATATATATTAAATGTATAAATGAAATATGGTTGGATTCTATTATACAAAACAATGAAGGATTCTTTCACAACACGCAACCCTGACTTGGCTTGCATTACACGCAATCACGACTTTCCTCGATAGCGTGTGTTGTACGCAATATCAAGTTTCACTAAACAATGATATATGGTTATAATATTACTACGAACTAGCCTTTATGAATAGTATTAACTAAATTTTGAATGTTATAATATTATTATTTCATCTTACACATTTTCTAGAACATGGTATGTGAACAAAATAATTTTTTCGTGTAAAATAAGTATTTTTCAAAAAATGCATTTTTGCCGCCTTTTGATGGTGCACCCACTTTAAATCTGATTTTTGACATGTTTATAAGTTCAATTTTACAAAATAAACTTCTTATTTTGAATTAGGATATAAAAATTTACATTGGATAAAGTTTTGATATTTTTCTGATAACTTTCATATTTTAATGAATAGTAAAAACACGCTATATTTTAATTAAAAACAACTTTTTTCATCGTAATAATTTATATGGTTAAATTATAATATTGAATGGTTTTAAAGTATAAATAGAATATATTTTTATCATTTAATATAATTTATGTCATTAGCATTGATTTTACCTTGAATTCGTAGGTTAAATCAATTCAATCTTTTGCAATGTTTTAAACAAAAACCCGTTTTCTTTCGACAATGAGATTAATTTTAATTTAATTTCTGAAACTTTTATATATTGAATTTCGAAAAATGGATTCCATATTTGGAATCAGTGGGTACAAATTATGTTAATATGCTACTTTTTATTTTTGGAAATTATGAATAGTAACTATGATAAATTTTATTTACCATAATTAAAGGTAAATCGGGTAATTAAGGGTAAATATAATATTATAAAATTACTCTAACACATGCCAAAATTCAATTAGATGACTAAAAGTCGACACATATCACCTAAGGGTCCGATTGGATTCATTTAATGGGCTTTTTTCCATGAAAATAATTTAATTATTATTAAAACCAAAGAAAGTGACAACATGTCACTCTCTTAAATCTTATATGTATAATAATTTTACTTTAGTGATAAAATTCATGAAAATTAGAACATGAGTAGTCTCCAGAAATCTAATAAAATTATCTACATCATATTAATTTATTTATAATTTTTAGGGATTAAATAATTATCATTAATTATGACACAATAGTGATGCAGAAATTGTTTATCTAGTGAAAAATCAAGAATATAGTTTTTATTAAACTAATAGTGACCACAAAATGCACAAAACCCTGAAAAAAAATTGTTGTTCATGTAAATGTAAACCATAATCATCCAATGGTCGAATTTTTGACCATTTGGAGCCTTATAAAAGTGATTATGACACTTATATTATTTTATTTTAAATGATGCCAAAGTTGTCACCTTCATAATTTAATAAATATAACAATTTAAATATTGTGATTTTAATATGATAAATTCGAGTAAAAGTATTATTGTGAAATTTAATAGATTTATCGTCATCATAGGATTTTATTTTTAATTTTTATACAACAAATAAGTATATTAAATAATTATACAAAAATGTTTTAGTATTTATTTTATTAAGAGATAAACCAAATAAATGGTTTTAAAAATAATAAAATAAATATTATATGAACTATTTAATGTGATAAACTAATTTTATAGATACATATGACCTTTTATGAATCTATTAAATATTTTAGTTTGAATATATTCTCTGTTTAGATTTTATTCAAATTCAAATAAATGAATAGTGTCAAAATTGACACTATTATTATTTTATAAATATAACATATTATTAAATTGTTTAAAAATCACAAAAATATTTAAAAATTATAAATTTAAAGTTATATAGTCGAAAATTTTATAATTTCTCCAATTATGTAAAATTAACAACACATAAGTTATTATTAATAACCACTTAAAATTTAGAATTTTATTACCACAAATAAACTTAAATAGATTAAATAATGATAAATCAAAATGATAAGGTTTAAAATAAGCTCCAAACATGTCTAAATTTGATTGTTTGATGAGATTACAACCCTATATCATCTAATCTTAGAATATGAGTCATTTTTGGAGGTTTTTAAGTGGGTTTAGATTTATTATAAATTAATATTTTTAAGAATTCCCAAGGTGCCCCTCTCCTCCCTTATAAAAGGGCACCTCCTCCCTCTCTTCCTCAAACAACTTTGAGCCTTAAATCTCGGCCAAAACCTGCCAAATTCACTTATACACTTCCCTAGAAACATCCTAGAGGTCCTGATATTCTTCAAAGACCAATTTTAGTGCCCTAAGAGGAGGTCTCAAAGAGGTGCTTCAAAGAAGAGGTAATGTCCGTTACCGATTCTTTCAACTTTATTTCTTCTTCCACTTCTTATTATTAGGTTGTTTCATTATGAAGTAATAACATCAGTATCACTAATATACTGATATGTTATTATAAGTATGAAACATCCCTATTTCACCATCTATCCATCCTTCTGAAAACGAAATCACCGCGCGTGCGTACGTACGGAATACCGTCACCACGCCGTGGTGTAATATATTTTCCACCACCACCTTACTTGGATGAGTATAATGGTGTAAATAATAACTATATATGATTATTGTAAAGTTATATTGATTATTTAATAGTATACATACACTCCAATAAAATTCCACAATCATGGGAACGATATCATCGCTCGTGCGTACGTACGGAATACCGTCTCCACGACGCGATGAGATTCATTCTCAATGATTAACCATTCATAAATGATTATAAAGTATATATAATAAGTAATCATGAAATATATGAGATAATAATGATACTGGATTTATGTACATATATATGTATGTCATATACTTAATTCCATTCAATTCAATAAGGAAACGAAAACAGCGTTTATGCGTACGTACGACCTACCGTCTCCATGAACGGTGTATTTATTTCCATTTATCGATCTATTATATATACGTATATTATGAATATATATTATATATAAATCATGTTTTAAATTATGGATTTATGTAATCATGATCTAAGTAATCATATGAATAATTACAAGTTAAAACACGAACGACAAATGAAACGATTTTACCCAAAACGCTACTTTAACATGAATTTACAAAAGAAAAGGTAATATAAAGTCATAAGTGAACCATATATGATATAATAACAATTAATATGATTCTGTAATAAGTCAATAACATTATTTAAATCATTATACAGGAGGTTCAGACACTTACGAAGCAAATCGGACCTAAGGTAAGAGATAATTTTGCAAATCTCATTTTTATCTGAGATTGCTTATTCGTAAGTATTTACTGGGGTTATTTCTATCATCCATGTCCATGTTTTTAAAAATTGTTTTCATGTATGTTTAAAGTCCTTTTTACCCATTTTTTACTTTTACTACATGTTATGTAAGGAATCTTTCTTTTGTTTACGTTACGAGGTACTTTTTTTGATTTTTCTGGAAAAAGTACGAGAAGAATGTTTTCTTTAACTTATACGACATGAAAGGATTTTTACGGTTTTATAAAGCCTTATTTTCATGAATCTTCCTCAAAAATATTTCATGACTATTTTCTACAAAATATATTTCTTTTGAAATTGAATGACTTTTTGTGAAAATAAATTTATTCTAAAGAAGAAAGGATATTTTCCTCAAGAATTCATTTCAAGTGTTTTATCAAAACCATTTTCCATCTAAAATAAAATTATTTCATATGTGTATGTTTTAAGTATAATGTCTCTATGATTTACATGGTTTCAATTTTCTTATTATGAAATTATATCCATTTCTTTTATATGGATTATGTGATGATGGAATGATGTTTATGAAACCCATTTTATTTATTGGGTTATTATGAATGATGTATGTTTATTTTGTGGCACAAGTAAGAATGATTTCATTATGAGATGGGTGGGACCTATATCTCCCTCCAATGCATTGGGTAAAGATTTATATCTCATGAGATAGACATGGCTGGAATGGTAAGTTAATCCTGTTCAGTGTTACAGGACTGAAACGAGGAGTGAACTCGATTCAGAAAGGGACGTTGTCCACTAAGATGGTCTTGGCAGCAATGCCTTGGCTACTATGGAAATCATAACAAGTGCTGAATGGTTGCAAAAATTACATGTTTTATTCCCATGCTATTTTATCATGATTTATGCTCCATTATGATCTATGCCTTATGTACTTCCATGTTTTAAGTCGTTGCTCAAGATTTTGATGTTTAAACATTATGTTCATGTTTTTAAGTTCAAATGTATATGGTATGTTTTATTTTATCCATGCTTACCCTTATTGAGCATTTTATATCACCCTTTTTATGTTTTATTTTCCCCCAGGATTAAAAGAAAGGTTTAGGTAAGGAAACAAAAAGTGGAAGATCTTTATGGGAGATGTTGAAGTTCTTTCACCACGATTAGAAGATTACGTTCCAAGTTTCCAAAGACACTAAACTATTACAGTCCTTGTGTGTCTATTTTTGTTATGTATTATGTATTACGCAAAATTAATGTAATATCCATGTACGTCATGCTTCGGGTCTCTAAAGTTATTATCAGAGGAAAGTTTTAGTCAACCATTGGAAACTAGGATGCGAAAACGTTAGTGATATCCCTAGAGATATTTCTAAGGTATGTCTAGGGATGTCCCTAAGGATAAGTATACATATAGGATATGGTCCTAGAACTATGGTAACGATCTTAGAATTTAACCTAAGATGTTAGATATTGAGGTAAATCCCCCTTTACTATGTTGTTTTCCCTAGCATGATTTTTTCCTCTCATACTATTCTTTTTGGGTTTTAGAAAATGGCTGGAAACAGGAAGATTCACGATAATGGAGGATATGACAGACAATGGAATGATATTCTTTATGAGAAACCAAATGAAACGGGATCTGGAAGTCCAAACATCGTTATTATTCCTAATCAGCAATCTCATAATATGATCAATAATCTCAACTTTGGTAAGTTTCCCGACTCAGATAATAAGAGAAAGATAGAGTTTCATGATGATCATAGAGGAAAGAAAGTTCAATTTATCTCATGTAAATCATGTGGGAAGAGGCATCAGGGAGATTGTTTCAAAGGAACTGGAAGATGATTTGGGTGTGGAAAAGAAGGATACAAAGCCAGTAAGTGCAAAGGAAAAGGTTCGGTTAACACCATGGACAAGGATAATGGTATTTCTACGACATCAAAAATGATTAGATGTTTTAAATGTGGAATGTACGGGCATTATGCAAACCAATTCCCTAATGGAAAATCTCATGAAGAGAATCATCATGGTTATATGGGTAGTATTTATGTGGATGATGATGAGGAGACTAAAAATGATATATGAGCTGAAAGAAGTGTTGAAGCTCAGTTAGTTGTTTTAGAAGGTAGTGGAATGATTGTATATTTATCGAGAGTTATGTTGTATAGTTAATGGTACTATGTAATAAAGAATCATCTAAGGATTGTTACACTATTGTTTTTCCTAAAATTATTTGAAAGTATATGTTGAATGGTACCAGTAACCATGGAAGGTTATTCAGACATTTTTGTAAAGTAGATGATATGCGCATAATGAAGGAATAAGAAGATAATGAGATGTTTGGTTGTATTCATGAGCTCATGATTGATATAAGGACTAAGTGATATCATGGTTTGAGTATATAGAATTTTGAGGATTTTGGTATGTGGAAAGTGTTAACTTTTAACTGTATTCATGTTTTCACTAAGGTTCAATGGATATTCATTTTTCAAGAGAATACATGATTAAGGCCTTCGAATGTTTGGAATGTGACCAACAAGACATATCTTATGATATATGGGGATCAACGATGGTATTAAATCTCTGGTAATCGTTTTTACTATATTATGAGAGTGGACTGCAGTATTATAGATAAGCCTAAAGATTGGAATGGATTATGTTGGACATAAGTTAGTATTGTTTAAGGATAGAAGTTTTTTTTTGATATTATTTATGGGATGTTATAGTAATGTAGTTTTAGAAAAAGGACAACCTGCAGGACAGACGACGACCCATCGCGTTGGACAAGGATGTGGGAATCGAACCCACAACTGAAGTGCGACTGGCCTTTATCACCTACCACTGGCCTACAGGAAGTCCCTGTTTAGTAGAAACTAGTTTTATTATATTAAGCAGTATGATATATGAAGTATAAGTCCATTTTAGGAACCATATATGATTAATCTCACTATAGATGGACTTATGTATTTTTGATAACTTTTATAACCTTTTGTTTGAGACAGATGTAATGACCCATCATTCTATCACATGATCTGATAACACTTCAGGAATGAAAAATTCAACTTTATTTGTTTAAGAGATGAATTGGAAATTTTCCAAAGAACGAATAACGGTGAGACTGTAAAAAAATCACAAAAGTATTTCTTCTAATTCCAAATTCATAATCTTTAGGGAAATTATCTTGAAAACCAAAAATGTTGTCCTAGTGCCCTTATATCCGATGAATCTGATGGTACCTTAGATCTTCACAAATCTATGGCTTTGTGATTGATGGCTTTTTCATAGCCATGTTCTCTACCACTCTCCATCAGAACTTAATGGTTATATTTTTCTTCCATATCCATATTTTCACCTATGTTCTCCTATATGGAAACCCAGTGATGAGTTACTTTGGGTAATTGTTACATTTCATACTTTAGTTTTTAAAATTAAGTTTTAGAATTCCTTTTTACGATGTGGGTTTCTATAAATAGTAAACGATTTATAACCCCGACGAATTTCGAGGGAGAAATTCATTTTAAAGGGGGTAGAATGTAACACCCCGAGATTTTATGAAAAATATTATTTTAATTGATGTCTTGTGTTGTAAGATACAACAAGATTTCCTTGCGCTATACGCAACACCATATGAGCTTGAAGTATATACAACACTATTCTTAGATTGTGTTACACACAATTTAAAGTTCGTTTTATAATAGTCATTCTACACAACATTGAGTGTATATATATATATATATTCAATGTATAAATGAAATATGGCTGGATTCTGTTATACGGAACAACAAAGGATTCTTTCTCAACACGCAACCCTGACTTGGCTTGCATTACACGCAATCACGACTTTCCTCGATAGCGTGTGTTTTACGCAATATCAGGTTTCACTAAATAATGATATATGGTTATAATATTATTACAAACCAGCCTTTATGAATATTATTAACTAAATTTTTAATGTTATAACATTATAATTTCATCTTAAACATTTTCTAGAACATGGTATGTGAACAAAATAAATTTTTCGGGTAAAATAAGTATTTTTCAAAAAATGCATTTTTGCCACCTTTTGATGGAGCACCCACTTTAAATCTAGTATTTGAAATGTTTTAAAGTTAAATTTTACAAAATAAACTTCTTCTTTTGAATCAGGATATAAAAATTTACATTGGATAAAGTTTTGATATTTTTTTTGATAACTTTCATATTTTAATGAATAGTAAAAACACGCTATATTTTAATTAAAAACAACTTTTTTCATCGTAATAATTTATATGGTTAAATTATAATATTTAATGGTTTTAAAGTATAAATAGAATATATTTTTACCATTTAATATAATTTATGTCATTTGTATTGATTTTACCTTGAATTCTTAGGTTAAATCAACTCAATCTTTTGCAATGTTTTAAACAAAAAAAAGTTTTCTTTCGACAACGGGATTAATTTTAATTTAATTTATGCAAATTTTGTGTATTGAATTTTGAAAAATGGATTCCATATTTGGAATAAGTGGGTAAAAATTATATTAATAGGATACGTTTTATTTTTGGAAATTATGAATAGTAACTACGGTAAATTTTATTTACTATAGTTAAAGGTAAATCGGGTAATTAAGGGTAAATATAATATTATAAAATTATCCTAACACATGCCAAAATTAAATTGGATGACTAAAAGTAGACCCATATCACCTAAGGGTCGGATTGGATTCATTTAATGGACTTTTGTCCATGAAAATAATTTAATTATTATTAAAACCAAAGAAAGTGACAACATGTCACTCTCTTAAATCTTATAAGTATAATAATTTTAATTTAGTGATAAAATTCATGAAAATTAGAACATGAGTAGTCTAAATAAATATAATAAAATTATATACATCATATGAATTTATTTATAATTTTTAGGGATTAAATAATTATCATTAATTATGACACAATAGTGATGCAGAAATTGTTTATCTAGTGAAAAATCAAGAATATAGTTTTTATTAAACTAATAGTGACCATAAAATGCACAAAAACCTGACAAAAACTTATTGGTAATGTAAATGTAAACCATAATCATACAATGGTCGAATATTTGACCATTTTGAGCCTTATAAAAGTGATTATGACACTTATATTATTTTATTTTAAATGATGCCAAAGTTGTCACCTTCATAATTTAATAAATATAACAATTTAAATATTGTGATTTTAAGATGATAAATTAGAGTAAAAGTATCATTGTGAAAGGTAATATATTTATATTCATCATAGTATTTTATTTTTAATTTTTATGCAAAAAATAAGTATATTAAATAATTATACAAAAATGTTGTAGTATTTATTTTTTTAAGAGATAAACCAAATAAATGGTTTTAAAAATAATAAAATAAATATTATATGAACTATTTAATGTAATGAACTAATTTTATAGATACATATGACCTTTTATGAATCTAGTAAATATTTTATTTTGAATATATCCTCTTTTTAGATTTTATTTAAATTCAAATAAATGAATAGTGTCAAAATTGACACTATTGTAATTTTATAAAAATAACATATTATTAAATTGTTTAAAAATCACAAAAATATTTAAAAATTATAAATTGAAATTTATATAGTCTAAAATGTCATAAAGTATCTAATTATGTAAAACTAACAACACATAAGTGATTATTTATAACCATTTAAAATTTAGAATTTTATTACCACAAATAAACTTAAATATATTAAATAAGGATAAATCCAAATTATATGGTTTAAAATAAGATCAAAACATGTCTAAATTTTATTGGTTGATGGGATTACAACCATATATAATATAATATTTGAATATGAGTCATTTTTTGAGGTTTTTAAGTGGGGTTAGATTTATTATAAATTAATATTTTTAAGAATTCCAAAGGTGCCCCTCTCCTCCCTTATAAAAGGGCACCTCTTCCCTCTCTTCCTCACAACACTTTGAGCCTTAATTCTCGGCCAACCCCTACCAAATTCACTTCTACACTTCCCTAGAAACATCCTAGAGGTCCTGGTCTTCTTCAAAGACCAAGTTCAGTGCCCTAAGAGGAGGTCTCAAAGAGGCGCTTCAAAGAAGAGGTAATGTCCGTTACCGATTCTTTGAAATTTATTTCTTCTTCCAATTATTCTTATTAGGTTGTTTCATTATGAATTAATAACATCAGTATCACTCGTATACTGATATGTTATTATATGTATGAAAAAACTCTATTTCACCATCTATCCATCCTACGGAAAACGAAATCACCGCGCGTGCGTACATACGGAATACCGTCTCCACGCTGTGGTGTAATCTATTTTCCACCACCACCTTACTTGGATGGGTATAATGGTGTAAATAATAACTATATATGATTATTGTAAATTGATATTGATTATTTAATAGAATACATACACTCTAATAAAATTCCACGATCATGGGAACGATATCATCGCTCGTGCGTATGTACAGAATACCATCTCCATGACACGATGAGATTCATTCTCAATGATTAACCATTCATAAATGATTATAAAGTATATATAATAAGTAATCATGAAATATATGAGATAATATTGATACTGTATTTATGTACATATATATGTATGTCATATACTTAATTCCATTCAATTCAATAAGGAAACAAAAACAACGTTCATGCGTACGTACGACCTACCGTCTCCATGAACCGTGTATTTCTTTCCATTTATCGATCTATTATATATATGTATATTATGAATATATATTATATATAAATCATGTTTTACATTATGGATTTAAGTAATCATGATCTACGTAATCATATGAATAATTACAAGTTAAAACACGAATGACAAATGAAACGATTTTACCCAAAACGCTACTTTAACATGAATTTACAAAAGAATGGGTAATATAAAGTCATAAGTGAACCATATATGATATAATAACAATGAATATGATTCTTTAATAAGTCAATAACATTATTTAAATCATTATACAAGAGGTTAGAACACTTACGAAGAAAATCAGACCTAAGGTAAGGGATAATTTTGCAATTCTCATTTTTATCCGAGATTGCTTATTCGTAAGTATTTAATAGGGTTATTTCTATCATACATGTACATGTTTTTAAAAAGTGTTTTCATGTATGTTTAAATTCATTTTTACCCATTTTTTACTTTTACTACCTGGTATGTAAGGAATATTTCTTTTGTTTACGTTACGAGGTACTTTTTTTGATTTTTCTGGAAAAAGTACGAGAAGAATGTTTTCTTTAAATTATACGACATGAAAGGATTTTTACGGTTTTATAAAGCCTTATTTTCATGAATCTTCCTCCAAAATATTTCATGAATATTTTCTAAAAAATATATTTCTTTTGAAATTGAATGATGTTTTTTGAAAAGAAATTGATTCTAAAGAAGAAAGGATATTTTCCTCAAGAATTCATTTCAAGTGTTTTATCAAAACCATTTTCCATCTACAATGAAATTATTTCATATGTGTATGTTTTAAGTATAACGTATCTATGATTTACATGGTTTCACTTTTCTTATTATTAAATGATATCCATTTCTTTTATATGGATTATGTGATGATGGAATGATGTTTATGAAACCCATTTTATTTATTGGGTTATTATGAATGATGTATGTTTATTTTGTGGCACAAGTAAGAATGATTTCATTATGAGATGGGTGGGACCTATATCTCCTTCCAATGAATTGGGTAAAGATTTATATCTCATGAGATAGACATGGCTGGAACGGTAAGTTAATCCGGTTTAGTGTTACAAGACTGAAACGAGGAGTGAACTCGATTCAGAAAGGGACGTTGTCCACTAACATGGTCTTGGCAGTAATGCCTTGGATAATATGGAAATCATAACAAGTGCTAAATGGTTGCCACAATTACATGTTTTATTCCCATGCTATTTTATCATGATTTATGCTCCATTATGATCTATGCCTTATGTACTTCCATGTTTTAAGTCTTTGCTCAAGATTTTGATTTTTAAACATTATGTTCATGTTTTTAAGTTCAAATGTATATGGTATGTTTTATTTTATACATGCTTACCCTTACTGAGCATTTTAGCTCACCCTTTTTTTCCCCCAGGATTAAAAGAAAGGTTTAGGTAAGGAAACAAAAAGTGGAAGATCTTTATGGGAGATGTTGAAGATCTTTCACCGCGATTAGAAGATTACGTTCCAAGTTTCCAAAGACACTAAACTATTACGGTCCTTGTGTGTTTATTTTTGTTATGTATTACGTATTCCGCAAAAGTATTGTAATATCCATGTACGTCAAGCTTCGACTCTCTACATAGAGATTCTATAAAGGTTATCAGAAGAGCCTATTAACTGAATAAGATGATTCAGTTTTTATAACTAATCATCTCTACTACGGTACCTAAAGATATACCTCATGTGAGCTGAGTCAAAACCTCTGTGTTCCTTCATGATTGAGATGGATTACTTGATAACTTAGGTATATGTATGGGAATATACCTATGTAGGGTTATTAGTTGATTTCATACTTTGTGGTTTATCCTCGGTGGATTTAGTGAGACCTTGAGTGTCTCGGGATCCCTACCAAGTATCGTTATACTCACCCCTACACAGGATATGCCCACACCTTGTTGTGTAGGATGCAGACGATGGGAAGTGTTGACTGAGGATGAGGGTACCGGGACTGGAGGTAGCTTAGAGGTGGAACTAGACAAGGAATACCATAGAGATGACTGATCGAGAGATGTACTTACCCTTCAGGTAGGATCCTTGGTGGTTGATCACAGGAGCAGTTCTAGTTAGTTGTACTTTCGACTGTCTTTTAATTTCCAGTTTTCCTTGTAAATTCCAGTTGGGCTTGTATTCTGGATCCTTTTTATTACTATACTCACTATGTTTACTATTTATTTTACTTGAGTTCATATGTTGTTTTGTGCCTGGTTGTGTGTTTATAGGTTATAAAGGCAACGACTTCATAGTTCTATGGAATTATTCCATTGGTGTTAGTCACCAGCCCCTGGACTAAGGAAGTGAGACTTAGGGTAGTCATGGAACAGGCCCCGGGGGATGGGTTATGACAAATTGGTATCAAAGGAGTCGGTTCTACCACAGAACATAGGACTTTGATCTTTCTTTTAAATGGAAATAGTTTTAATTTTAGTCAGTGTGGTTATCAGTTTAGGGAATCTAGTGTTGGTGCGGTGAACGACGTATCCATACACCAAGACCCTGAATTATGATTTCTGACTCAGTTCACGAAAACACTGATTGTGTGTGTGTTTTAAAAATAATTCTTTGTGATCTTTTGAGTCATCTCACCAGGTATAACTTATTAACCATAGCATGCCTGTTTCTTTTTAGTATGCCTCCATGCAGACAGCCAGCTAGAGTTTTGAGAGTTGTATGCACTGATATCCCATCAAGTTATGAGGCCTTAGTGCAGGGCCCTTTTCTAGCAGAGGCACCAATGGTACCATTACCCATTGAGCCACCAATGACATAATCCCCAGTATCAGAGAGTGTATGCTGCCTAAGCTAGTTGCACGAGTTTTAGTGCCATAGTCCACCCAAGTTCAGGGGAGAGACGGTCCCAAAGGCAGTTGAGGATTGGATGGAGGCTGTAGTGAGAATCTTATGACAGGTAGGGACACCATCCGATCTCATGGTGATTCATACCACCAGCCTTTTACAGGAAGAAGTGGGAATATGGTGGAGCTTGATGCTCCAGGTTCACGACGAGGCGATTCTTCTCTAGGAAGACTTTGAGAGCCTGTTTCAGGTAGAGTTTGTTCCAGCGACTCATCGCGCAGTGCTCATTCAGGAGCTACTTCATCTGCAGCAGGGCATCATGACTGTTCCTCAGTACTCATAGAGGTTCACTGATGTCACGACCCGTCCTCGGGGCTCATACCATGACTACCCCAAGCCCGCCTTCCATAGGACAGGGGCTGGCGACTAGCACCAAGGCGTAAATCCTAACAAAAAGGGGAAGGAATTGCCTTTATAAAGTAAACAAAAACCACAGAGTAAGCAAGAAGAAGTAAACACTAAGTAAACTAGGTACAATAGTGAGTTTGGAAAAGTAAGTGGGCCAGAATACAAACCCAGACTGAAAGTAAAGTACAATCAGAAAGGAAGTATAACAACTGAAAAGTAAAGTCGCAACGTCGAGCTGTCCACTGGAAGTCCCACCTGAATGGTGGGTACAGATAGTATCCACAGCTCCATGGGTCCATCCGTCCGCTCCGTGTACGTCCCACCCAGTGGTCCACCTCCAGGTACCGAATCACTCCACAAGCCTCAACCACGATCAGTGCTATCCGTCATCTGCATCCAACAAAACGTAGTGCGGGCATAGCCCGTGTAGGGGTGAGTATACGCTACTCAGTAGGTACCCCGAGACCCTCGAAGGTCTCCCAAAATCCACAAAGGTTAAACCACAAAGGAAATATACAATCACGAAGTAACATCCAACACTACTTAGGTATATGCCCATACATATACCTAAGTCATCAATTCCCATTCGGATCTAGCATCTATGCTAAGTTCGATCACGTCCATATAGGAGTACAACCCAATCCACACAGGATAACACAACTCATTCCACATAGGAAAGAAAGTCAATCACATCAAAGATATTGATTGAAGTCAAGACTCAGCTCACACAGGTATACTTCTTCGTAAGATGATAGAGATGATCAGATGTAGCCACTGATTCATCTAAGCTGTCGGACCCACACAGGATCGATAGGTACTAACCCCTGCAATGACCCACTTAGGATCGATAGGTATTAACCCCCGCAATGACCCACACAGGATCTGACCCACACATGATCGGTATGCGCTGGCCCGCACAGGACCGCTGAGCGCTGACCCACACAGGATCTGACCCACACAGGATCGGTAGCACTGATCCACACAGGATCGATGAGTGCTGTAGTCGTCGCTGTTGATCCCATGGAGGATTTCTGTATAGTTGTCATCGTCGTCGCAGTCGCAGCCAGCTCTAGGGTTCCCGCACACAGCAAGCTCGTTCGGGGAGGGTCCGCTCCATGAGCCGAGGGGCTGATACATCAACTGACATGAAGTCTGGAGTTTATGTATCCAAAAGTTCCGTATCGTCAAACGGAACTCAACAAGACAGACGGCGCGTCAATCAGACGCCCGGTCTGAGAGTTAATGGATTTTTCGTCTCAGGGGTCCGATTGGTTTTTAAGTCAAAACTGACCCGACCGCACTCCATATGTATCCAAACCTCGAGAGGAGTAATCCAAAAGGTCCGTCTCACTAAGAGGAATCCAAAAAAGTTTACAACACGTCAATCGGACGTCCGGAGCTCAAGTTATAAGCGTTTCCGCTCCGAGGGCCCGATTGGTTTTGTGTTCGAACCAACCCGGCCAAACCCAAAGTTCTTCCAAAACTTGAGTTTAATATACCAAGATGTCCGTCTCGATCCAAGGATCTCATTGCAGCTGACGGTGCATCGATCGGAGGTCCGTATCCCATGTTATGGGCAAAATACCGAACGGGGCCCGGAAATGGGGGTTTTTGTGCCCGGACCGACCCGGCCCGAGACCCCCTGGGTCGGCCCGAACCGGGTCGACCTGACCCAGGTCCGGGTCCAGCCCATTTGGGTGTGGCCCGGCCCGGCCCCCCCTGGGCGGCCGGTGGCCTGGCGCCCTCGGGCGGCCCGCATGGCCAGCTCGGCTGGCCGAGCTGAGCGGAACGGGGGGGGGGGGGGGGGGGGGGGGGGTGGACCCCTGATTAATGAGTCGCGACCCCCATGTGGGGGCCACTCTTTGTTCCATCCGGGGGTTACGAACCCATGGTATCCCCCTGAAACGGCCGGCCGGGTCCGGCCGGCCGGTTGCTGCCACCGCGGGACCGCCGCGGTCCCGCCCTCCTGCTCTGGCGGACAACGGTTCTGGCCGCCGCTTCCCGCACCACCGCGGCCATAGGCCGCGACCTTGTTCGATCGGCGCAGCGCGATGGTTCCGCAACCCACCGCCGTGGACCCGCTCCGGCTGCGGCCTTTTCGAGGTTCTCCGATATTGCGTGACAGTGCCGCAGCCTTGTTCGACTTCAATGGCGCCGCGCGACGGTGCCGCGCTTCTCCATGCATACTTCATTATTTTCACGCTGTGCAACGACACCGCGCTGCCTTGCTCGTGCCGCAACAAAATAAAGCATCAAGGGGGGGGGGGTCGGCCGTGTTCGTGCAGTCTGACCTCCTCCCGTTATTACGATAACAGGAAGCTCAATTAGGAAACGATGAACGACAGAGAAAGTATTCACGAAGAAGAAATTAACCCCTACCTCAAGAGTTGTTGATTCTTCATGGAAAAGAACATCGTGGAAGAAGGCGTCGCAGAAGGAGGATCATCGGCGTCACGGAGAAGAGAATCGTCAGCGTCGCGTTGTCGATCTCTGAGGACGGCGTCTCTCACCGGCTGCGAAGAGGGAAGAAGATGGTGCGATGAACTCCCCTTTGCAGTGACAAAGTTCTTCGTCGAAGGCTCGGTGTTCTTCGCGTTCTTCGACGAGGAAGAAGAACTTCAAAACTTAGAGATTTTTTCTTCCCAAAGCTTCTCGCACAACGAAAAACCCTCTAATAAAATAAGGATTGCATTATTTTATTTCTCATGCCAAACCTTTTGAAATTCAAATTGAATTCAAGAATTAATTAAATTTAATAACTTAATCAATTAATTAATTAAAGAGTTGACTTTCATTTAAAGGGGGTGCGGGTGGGTTACAAATTAAATGAGAGTTAAGGAATATGAAAGGGTGGGGCTCGTGTGGGCCCCACCCCACAAATATCCTACCAAGTAGAGTAGTTAGGATGTGGTGGGTCCCACTCCAACCTCTAATCATAGGTTTAACTACTTAGAATAAAAATAAAATTGGTTTCACCATTTTAGTTTATTCTCTACTTAACCCAACATTTTAATAACCACACCCGATAAAACACAACTTTAGAAAAGGTGTTCCAAAGAAATTACCGGCACTGCGGTTTCATCGGTTCCCTCAGATTTCGATTCTGATCACCAGTTAAAAAGATAGGAAATCCTGCTCGTTCGTTCACTGAACGTTCCCAAGCTATACTTCGGTAAATTATTCTGGGCTCACCGGGCCTCGGAATCAGGTGCAGTCAGAAATTACATTCTTGTAAAATCCCAAAGAAAATTAAGAAAAATTTTCCCTTGAATTTTATGGGTATTTACAACTAACCTCTCACGTTACTCCACAGATATGGTAAGGGAACCATTCTTTAGGTCCCAGACCTTTGATCCAGGGCTCAGGCGTGAGATCAGGGCTTATATGATCTCACTCAGAATTCTGACGCAGGCAAGGGTGTTAGAGAGAGCCCTCTTTGTGGAGAGTTTCCTTGTTTAGTAGTCACCAGCAGCGAGACCCACCACTAGTTGAAACGTAGAGGAGTATTCTATAGCTGGAAGAAGACAGATGACACAGAGGTCCAAGAGGATGAGACCTACAGGTGGACGACCGCATGATTCAGGATCGATTGTGCAGGGAACCCGAGGCAGAGCCAGTCATACCATGTGCGAGTAGTGTTACAATTGCGGCAAGTAGGGTCACATGGCTTGTGACTGTTCGACCCTCCAAACGTATGATCATCAGATGGTTTGAAGGGCCGCCAAGGCAGAGACCAAGATTCGACCGAGGTGGTCTGTAGGGAGCAGGCGGATATTGCTGAGGAGCTAGCCGTGCAGTTGGTGGTGGGTGGCATTTAGAGATGTTACTGCCACCACCACTAGGTGGTCCACCCCGACCACAGGGAGTTAGAAGAAAAGGGCGAGCTCAGATCTAGGAAGATGAGGCCTATGATCATGATGCTCTGAAGATGATACGAGGTATGATCTGTGTCTACTCCACCTTAGATGTAGTACTTATAGACACTGCTTCTAGTCATTCTTTTATTTCCACTACCCTCATTCGGAGCTCAAAGATTCATACAGAGTCGTTGGATTGATCCTTATGGATAAAGACTCATATGGGAGAAGATTCAATGATTACACATTGGTTTCGGTAGTGCGAGATTACTCTAGGAGGCGAGAGCTTCAGCTGGGATATCCTAGTAGAAGCGTCGATGACTTATGACATTATCTTGGGTATGGACTGGTTATCTACAGTCCATGCTCAGATAGACTCTATTAGGCGCAATGTGCGGTGTGTCCGCACATATGGGACCAGGTTCACCTTTAATGATGAGAAGGGAGCCTTTGTAGCGCAGGATGGACTTGACCAGAGGAGGGCGCATCCGATCACTCATCTGTTAGCTAGCCTTACCCTCAAAGCGGTTGATATGGAGAGTCTAAATTATCCTATAGTGGTGGGATAATACACATATTTCTTTCCTGATGATGTCTCAGGTCTACCTCCTTGTAGATAGGTGGAATTTTTCATTGACTTCTACCCCGAGAGGACACTGATATCTACACCAGCGTATTGGATGGCTCCTGTGGAGCTTTGTGAGCTACAGGTATAGCTGGAGGACTTGTAGTGAAATGGGATCATTTGGACCAATGTTTCACCATGGGCTGCCCAATTCTATTCTCCAAGAAGGATGATGAGATCTTGATGATTTGTGTTGACTATCAGCGCCAAAACTAGTGGACTGTGAAGAAAAAGTACCAACTCCCAAGGATTGATGACCTCTTTGATCAGCTGAAGGGAGCACAGTGATTCTCAAAGATAGACCTCTAATCAGGCTATCATCAGCTCAGAGTACGAGATGAGGATGTGCATAAGATGTCCTTCTAGTGTCGGTACGACCATTATGAGTTCTTGGTTATTCCATTCGGATTAACCAACGCTCCAGCATCGTTCATGGGACTCTTGAACATGATCTTTCAACCATACCTTGATCGCTTTGTAGTAGTCTTCATCAACGACATTCAGATCTACTCATCTATTGAGGGGGAGAATGCCTATCATTTTTAGGTAGTAATGGACACTCTTCGAGAGCACCATATTTATTTTAATCTCTCAAAGTCCCAGTTTTCGATTTAAGATGTTCAATTTCTGGGACGTGTCATATCAGAGGCTGGAGTTGCAGTGGATCTAGAAAATATTGAGGCGATACTTTCTTAGGAGCCCCCCTAGGAGTGTGACGGAGGTACGGAGTTTCCAGGGTTTGGTTGGATACTACTGGAGGTTTGTTCCATATTTCTATAGAGTTGCATCACCTCTATCAGCATTGACGAAGAAGGAGCAACCCTTCATGTGGTTAGAGAGATGCTAGCAGAGTTATCAGAAGCTGAGGAAGAGGATGAATAGTTCCCCCATCTTGAGGCTTCCAGAAGAGGGCATAGGGTATGTAGTCTACTGCGACGCATCAGGGACCAGATTCGGATGTGTCCAGATGTAGGAGTGAGTGGTGATCATATATAGTTCTCGACAGCTGAGATAGCTTGAGCAGAACTATGCTACCCATGACCTAGAGTTAACAACAGTGGTCTTCACCTTAAAGATGTGGTGACACTATCTGATGGGTGAATGTTTTATAGTCTACTCTGATCACAAGAGTATCATGTATATCTTCTCTTAGAAGGACTTGAACCTGAGACAACAATGTTGGCTTGAGTTCCTCCATGACTTCGAATTCAAGATAGTCTATACTCCTGGGAATTTGAACGTTGTAGAAGATGCACTCAGTAGGAGATCTGGTATACAACTGCTAGGTGAGGTGACTGAGTAGCTGGAAACTTTAAAAATATCCTTTGTGGATCAATATGGAGCATCTTTCCTTCAGTCTCTTACAGTCACTCCTCCACTTCTTCAGCGAGTCAAGGAGGCACAACGAGGGGACACTAGATTCAAGGCTCGATGTGCTCAGATAACCACATGGTAGGCACCTAATGGATTTTATGAAGGTGGGGAGTATGTCATCCTCTTCAGAGGATGTACCATGGTACCAATGTCACTTCAGGAGGAAGTATTGTGGGAGTTACACACATCCCCTCTAGCGGTACATCCAGGAGTGGAGAATATGTACCATGATCTCTGATGACAACACTGGTGGCCAGGAATGAACAAAGTAGTAGTAGAGTTTGTTTCTCAGTGCCACACTTGTCAGCAAGTGAAGGCGGAGCATCAAGTAGAAGTAGGCTTGAAAGGTGAATGAACTCATTTCAGTAAGGGATTCTGTTCAATATGATAGTCTTAGAAGTTAACCATGATGACTAAAATGGTTTGATGAGTGAACCCGAAGCATTATGATAGTCTTGATAGCGATATGTTAAAACTAAGGAAATGATTTTTTTCTTATATGTATACCAAAATTCCATGTCTTATACCAATGTTATACTCTCATGGATAATGTTATTTGATTCCTTTTTTATTCATGCCATATGAACTGCCAATATTTGTTCCATGACTCAAGATTATGATCTATGATATACAGGGTATGGTTCTTAAATGTTAACATATTGTTAGAATAAATATATAGTCATTTTATGATTATGTGATCATTGTTATCTCCCTTTTTTACACTTACAGAGAATATGAGCTCAACCTTTCTTAAGTTTACTTTCCCTAATTTAAGAAGAATAATTTTAAGTATGATATATCTAATAAAGGTAATTGTTATGATTAAATTAATGGGATACTCTTATGAACAAGTTATTTATATGTCAAAGTTTCCAAAAATAATATTAATATATGATTATGGATTGGATCATAATGTTATGTAATGAATATTAAAATAATAATATGTAATATCTATATATGAAAAGTATGAGTCACTATAGTTAGTATACAAGAAAAAATTAGTTATACTTTTGAAACTATTATGAGAAAAAATTTGTAGATTCCTAGGAATTAGTCTATGTATAGGATACAATCCTAATGATTTGGTAACAATCATGGATGAACTCGGTTAAACCTAATGTTTCATAGATTGAAAAAATGTGCCTTGATTTAGTCATCTAGTAAATGATATTTCCAAATTATATGGTTTCCTTCCATGATTGTTGTTTCTCACAACATGAATTTTGGTTTAGTCAATGGATTTAACCTAAAGAAATAACTTTAATGTTGAATAAGATAGAAAATGCTATGATTTTTATATTTAGTAACTTAATGTTAAGGGATATAGAATAAAAAATATCATTTAAATGCTAACATAAGTTTTTTCAAGTTATAAATCATGCTAATCTTCCAACCCATAAATGGAGAAAAAATTATTATGTTGATTCCCTCATTAGGTAACTCCCACCTTATTTTAGTCATACTTATAATACACAAGTTTTTTAAAATTGTATTTATACCACTAAAAAGATATTTTATGTTCTTCAATTTCTAGAGCATAATAAAGTCATTTTGGATATCTATCATTGAGAAGGTGAAGCAGATCAATGGTGGATTTTTATTAAGAATATGAGGAAACTCTAAGAAGTGGGATGAGCTTAAGATCTTATTTTTCTATAAGTAATTTTTTTCATATAAATCCAAGGAAAGTGGAGAATGAATTTCTTGGATCCAAAGAAGAAGGATTTTGAATCTGTTAGTACCTTTGTGGAAAAGTTTACAAGGCTTGCGAGGTATACTTATGGTATTATCATCCTAACTAAATGTAAGGTTGATCAATTATTTAATTTTCGAAAACAAGAATCTGATGGGAGTTATCCTTAAGATACATTAGTAGCTATAAACATATCATTCAATGTGTTAGATTAGTGGAAATGGATATTGGATTTACCTATCCATCACATAGTTTTGATAAGAAATGAAACATGGGATTCAAAGGCAATTATGACTCAAATGGCCTAAAGGCCCTCATTTTTATTGATTTTTTATAACCCCCTTTACAAGGGATGAAGGGTATCCCTTATAAGGCTCGTAGGCTTAGAGATTACATGGACCGTAGTCCTAGGAGATTACATGACCTGAAGGCCTTAAGAAATTCAACCAGAATATCTATAAGGAACTACCCCTCCTCAGCATCTGCATCATGATAATATCTCTCCACCTTCGAATGCCTGTTTGGATAGGATTACCATGAAAGAAAAGTCTAGTCCCTATGTAATAACCATACCCTCTCATTCTGAAAAATCCATTTTTCTATGCTCTAGTGAGTGCACCTACTCTGAATCCTCTTTGGGGGCTGCTTATTTTTTGTAGAGTCTATCTAGGGAAATTGCACGTGGCCCGAAGGCCTTAAAGGTGGCCAAAAATATCAACTGACCCAAAGGTCTGGGTGGCCCGAAATCATTAAGTACTCCAAGCCCAAACCGATGGCCCAAGGTGAATAGTTCTAGCTGCAACAATATCAAACAGTACCAGCTACAATAACTTCTATAGTGATTTCTATAGTACTGCACAATGTACAGTTCTTCTATAGTACTACTATAGTTCCCACTACAATACCAGCTATAATACTGCTACAATACCCCAAGAAATATGCCTATAACTGGTTTTGAACTTGGGTCTCATGGATGCACTTAATGATACTTCAGCAACTGGGATGAGGCTCATGTGCAAAATGTGGGTTGCTAACACGGACTCCCAGCAGGGGAGAGGGGTGCTGAACAAGCCTAGGTGTGCTCCACACTACCCAACTAAACAAATGGATTTGAATTTCCCTATGCATAATAAGCACAGTGTTAGAGACTGGTGGACTCGATCCTGCGCCAGTTCCCACGTAGAGCGTGGGGTACAACCAGCGGGTACCACTGTACTAACACCCCACAAGCTAAAATGTGGGTTTCTAATACTGACTCCCAGCGGGGGTCCCTGACCAAGCCCATGTGTGCTCCACACTCCCCAGCTAAGAAAATGGCTTTGAATCACCCTATGAATAATACACATAGTGTCTGAGTTTGGTGAGACTCAATCCTACGCCAGTTCCCACAGAGAGTGAGGAGTACAACCAGTGGGTACCACTCAGCTAACACCCCATGGGAAGATAAGATGATGATATTTCCATTATGCTCCAAGTGTGGCAAGAAACAATGTGGAAATTTTCTCAGGGGTATAGAAAAATGTTTTATGTGTGTAAAGAAAGGTCATCTGGAAATAAAATTCTGAAGTGACGAAAAGAAGGTATCTAATGATTCAGATAGAGATAAATATATATAAAATTCACCACTTATACTGCAATGATTAAAATGAAAGGAGTATTAAAATTATTCTAACTATATATAAAGCCTAAAGGTTAACGCCAATGATTGATGAAAAAATCCTTTTAAGAACCTAGAAAAAAGGAAATATCAGGTGTATTGGAGATGTGGAATATGATAACAAAGGGGTTAAAAGAATACATAAAATCCACTATAGAACTACTAATTTTATATTTGTTTCTATATCTATTCACTATTTTATATATAAATAATTTTACAAGGGTATCATAGTACCAAAATAAATATTAGATGCTAAGTTAGTAGTAAAAACCCTAAATGCTTTGATGATCAAATCACAAGTATATGAATCTTCTCTGATTGATGTTTTTTTGGAATGTACTTCAGGAAAAATAACTTTATTCTTACTATAGATGAATTCAATGTTATTTTGGGAATATATTGGCTTTATTCACATATGTATCACATAAATATTTTAGTAAGGGAATTCACATTTTATATTCAAACCAAACCTATGGTTTTATATCATTGCAATGATAAATATAAAATTCAAATGTAAATTTGATCCATTTTATGGGTCACGGTTTTTATTAAAAATAGGTGTTTATAACATATGGATGGGGAGAAATTTATTATCCAATATATTCCTATTGTATGAGATTTTTTTAATTTCTTTCTGGATCAGTATCCTAGACTTACACTAAATTTTGAAGTTGCATTTTTAATAGAACTCATATTTAGTTTTACACCTATTTCATATATACCATATAGAATCGATCCAATTTAGTTTATTGAATTTAAGAATAAACTCCCAGAGAATATTCCAAAAGATTTCACTTGAACAAGTGAATCGCCATAGGGTGCACCCAATATTTTTGTCAAAAAGAAATATGGATCAATGAATCTTTTCATTGATTATCTTGAACATTACAAGATCACGATCAATAAAACATATCCTATTCCCCATATTGATGAATTTTTTTATAAACTGTTTGATGATAAATACTTTTGGATGATTGACCTTTATTCTAGATACCATCAATTTTGTATCAAGAAGGAGGATATAGCCAAGACGACATTCCATTAAAGGTATGGAAGCTATAATTTTTTAGTAATGTATTTTTTTCAAAACAATTCCCCACTATCATAATATATTTAATGAATAGAGTATTTTTAGATTACCTTTATCAATTTATAGTAGTCCTTATAGATTATTTTCTTATTTGTTCAAAGAGAACTGTAGAACTTGAAGATTATTTTAGACTTGTGCTGAAGGTATTGAGAAAGAAAAAGGTTTATAAAAAAATATACCAAGTGTGAATTTTGGATTTAGAATGTTTCATTCATGGTTTATATAATATTTTGTGAGGGTATATAAATAGATACTTCAGAGACTAAAGTTATTAAAAATTGGCCTAGAATGACCACTATGATAGAGATTTTTAGATTTCTTGGTTTAACTGTATATTATTGGTGCTTTGTGGATAATTTATCAGGAAATTGTTATCCAATCACTAATTTAACATGGTAGGGACCTAAGTTTCTTTGGATAGGTGAATGTGAAGAAAATTTCAAGGAAATAAAGATAATTTTAGTATGTGTACCTATTCTTACTTTACCCTATAATGGAAAAGGTATTGTAAACTATATTGATGCATTTAAGATGAGACCAAGATTCATTCTCATAAAGAATTATATGGTGATAGCATATGCATCAAAAAAATTGAAGGAACGTGAAAAAAATTACTGAACTCAGGATTTGGAGTTAGTTTCTAAAAGTTTAGTATTAAATATGTGGACACATTATAATTTTAGAAGAATGTGTGATATATATAGTCTGATCATAAAATTTTAATGAATATTTTCACATATAAAGAGTTGTATATGTGCTAGTGAAGTTGGTTGGAGTTGATTAAATATTATGAACTATCAATATATTACCAACCTGGGGAAAAAACAAGGTGATAAATTATATGAGTTGAAAGGATCATGATATCACATCTATAATGAAGATAACAAAAGGTAAAATATTTCTATATTTAAAAGGAATAGATCTTGAAATATTAAAGAAATAAGAGAAACATTTCCTTTATCAAATGAATATTCTACCATCTATCCAAATGAATATTAATTTGGCATAGAAGGAAGATATAAATCTATAGAAGAATAATGTAAATTTTCCTAAATTGAAACATAATTTTTATAAAATGACAGGATTCAATAACCACATATGTGTTCCATGTATAATATATATGAAGGAGCTATTTTATGAGGCTCATAGTCCTTAATTATCTATTCATATAGGATGTAAAAATATTTATAGAGACCAGGAAGAGATTATTTGGTTAGAAAATATGAAGATATATATTTTATAATATGTATCTAAAATATAGGTATATTATGAATTTGAGGTTGAGTAATAGAATTATAAGGGGATGCTACATCTTTGACCCATACTAGAATGTAAATGGGAAAACATCCACGTGGATTTTTTCATTGGACTCCCCAAAAAATATAAATTCCCTAATTCTATTTTCACTATATTATATTGCATTAGTAATTCATCAAAATTCATTACCATTATGTAATATTTCTGCAATTATTATCTTATTAGGATATAAATTAAATATTTTTTAATATCTCATAGAGTACCACATTCTATTGCATTTGATCAGGATCAGAGGTTTACCTCAAAATAATTGAAAATAATTGAGCACAATATTGATACAGAGTAAATTTTCATAATTTATTATCATCCTTAGATAGGTTGTAAGTCCTATAGAACCATTTAAACCCAAGAATATATTTTGATATTTTTCCCTTGATTTCACAGGTGGTTGGGATAAACACTTTCCACTAGTCATATTTTCTTATAATAATAGCTTTCATTATAGAATTCCAAAAGATCCTTATATATAACTCTGTGGATTGAATTGTATAACTATAACATGTAGATACGAATTTGGATAAATAATTCTATTGGGACCTGATCAAGGTGAGGAAATGTCAAATATATCTAGAGCTATTCAGTAGCACATCAAGGTAGACCAATGTCGACAAAAAAGTTATATTGACAATCATTGGTCGAATTTTGAATTCAACATTGGAGAGATTATTATTATGTGAATTTATATATTTATTAAGTTTATTAGATTCATAAATAAAGGAATGTTAATCCATAGTTATATTATACCTTTTTAGATTTCTTTTCGAGTAGGGATGGTAGCTTATCACTTGGTTATTCTACCGAACTTCTCTCAAGTTCACAACATGTTCCATGTATTTCTCTCAAGGAAGTAAAAAACTAATCCTTAAAATTTACTAAAAATAGATTCTTTTTTACCATTAGAGTATGATCATCCCTATAAATAATAAATATTATAGTCTTGGATCATAGAGGTGAAGTGTTATGGGACAAAACTACTGACCTAACTAAAGTTCAGTAGAGAAATGATAATTTTAAAAAGCTACATGGGAAATTGAGTATGAAATGAAAGAAGTAAATAATAATTTTTTTGTATTACATTACTATAATTATAGGAAAATATTCATTTTAAGGTGGGTATACTGTAACACCCAGAGATTTTATAAAATAGTTCTCTTCAAATATTGTTTTCTCTCGATAGCTTACGATACACAAAACCTCAAATCAGGAATTGTAATATAATATACCATCATAATATATCCATTAAATTTGTGGGTATGAATACTATTAAATAATTTAATATAATTAATGGTTTACACATATATAAAATAAATTCTATGTTTATCAATTAATTAAAGATAAAAATAAGAATCATTTGAAAATAAAAAATATTTTTTTCTTCTGAAAAACTGTTTTTTTGTGCCTGAAGTATTATTATATTTAAAAATTAAATTAATAAATATTGGTGAATTATTTAAATTAAATTTTTATATTATTAATTTAATATTTTTTTCTGACATTAATTGTATATTTTTATAAACATGGGATACTAATTAACTAGGTTTTATGCTTAAAGTTGTTTCTTTTCTAAATTATAGTTTTCAACACATTTTTTAACATTATTTTTAAAATTGATTTCTTTAAATTATAGGTATTTAATTTGAAAAAATTTATTCCATATTTTTAATAAATTTGTTCAAAATTTTTAAATAAGCCTTTTTTTTGTAAATACAAATAGTAATTATGGTAAAATTTATCACCTCGGTAAAGGGTAAATCTGGTTAATATAGTTTAAAATAAGTCATAAAGAAATAAATTTTCATCCCAATTATTACCTGATGAAGGTTATTCTACACTTGTCACCATAGGATAAAATTTTATTTGTTTAATGAACCCTTTACATAAACATGACCTCTATAATATTTAAATAAAACAAAGTTCAAAATTGCACTCCATTTCTTTTAACTATATATTTTGTGTAAAAATAGGTGAAAAATAATGTTCTGAACAAATATAATCATCTATATTGTTCAAAATTAAATTATATTCATTATTTTAATTTATTTAATTTTCTGTGATTTAATAATTATATTAAATCCTTGCATAATGGAAATTCATTATTTATTGAATTAATTTTAAAACAAAAAAACAATTTTTAGAAAATTAAAAGTAATATAAATTGTTTGAGTTATAGTGTTCCATAAATTTTTTAGATAAATATAAAATATTATTTATATTTAAAAATATAATATTGAATTTATAACTTTTTCTTTATGTCTTTAATTCAAATTAATTGAATAGTGTCGAAATTGATATTAATAGTGTTTTATCAAAATTAAATGTTATTAAATTATTTATAAATAATAATAACATTAAATGAAGAGAATATAGATGTGATATGTTCTAAAATTTGTTCCTTTTTCTATTTAAGAACAAAGTTTTACATTATAAGTAATGTTATAACCCATTAAGTGTAAATAATATGTCACCGCGGTTAAGGTTAAAATTGAAAAACCAAAATGTAAATAAAAAAGATAAAGTTTAAAATGTCACCAAATCATTTCTGAATTTTATTTTTAGATTATATTTTAACCCCATACTTCCTTATATTTTAATATCTGTCTATTTGGAATCATTTTTCTAAAGAATGACTTGATTATATTTTAATCTTTTAAGAAATACCAAGAGTGACCTTCCCCAAAATTATAAAAGGTCACACCTCCTTTATCTTCACCACACCAAATTTTGACATCTATATTAACTTACCCAAAATAAATATATTCTAAAATAAATTATACACATTCTATAGGTTTTTTAATCCCAAATAACCATCCCTTTTATCCTTAAAAGAATATCTAAAAGAGTTTTTTCAATGAATAGACAATCACCTTAAATGATCAATTTTTTTAAATTATTCTTTTACCTCTTATAAATAAACTATATTATTAAAAAACAATAATATAGTATCCTAAATATAATTAAATGTTATTTTTTATGAAAAACCCTTTATTAACCCTCTTTATATCGAATGATGTGTGAAAGTATTTCTCATGCGTACGTATGGCTTACCATCTCCACATAAAGATACAATTAAATTTCCAGACCCATTTTACATGGATGGTCATTATTATATGTTTCATGTTCATATATTATAATTATTGAATACTTATACCTCTATAATAATATAATAAAATCTACATTCTTCACTTCCAAACTTTTGTAAAATGATAATGTAGCTCGTGCGTACTTGTGGACCACCACCACCACGAGGCGATGTGACCTGTTTCTTGTTTCTACATTATATCAATGGTAATAGAGATAAATATGATTAATATATATGATATATATGATGTAATAATTATTCTACAAAATTTAATCACTTTACCAATTTTTTGTTCCATTCTTTATAAAATGAAATCAACATTCATGCGTACATATGACCTAATATCACCTTGAATAGGGGAATTCATTTTTTCTTCCTCAATTTTAAGGATAATAATATATATGAATTTAAATAATATTTATGATATATATATCATTACTAACATTATAGATATGATTTATCCATGATTAAATGTTCCAGGACCAAAACTACCAAACAAAAACATAAATGTAAAAGGAAGCATATATCACCCAAAATAATGATTTTAATAAAAAAATATTTAAACAGTTGATAAAATATTATTTGAAAGTTATATATTGTATAATATATATTATTTTGTTTGTGAAATATTTTTATAACAAATATATATCTATTATATAATAGTTTTGAACATATATAAAAGAATTTGGACCTGCAATAAGGGATTTCTAGTCTCAAATTTATTTTTAGGAGACATGAAATATTCATAAATTGTATTGTCATGAACCAAGATGAGTCATCATCTGAACCAATGCCTGACTTGGCCTATTTCATTGCCCAAATAGCGTTCTCTATTCCCACAGGCTGGGAACAAGGGCATGAGTATCAACAATAAAGAAAGGGAATGATTTTACTTGATTTCATTATTATAACCAACCATCAAAATAAATAAGGTGAAACTAAAAATATCCAAAAAAACATGGAATAATATTTTTCCCTAATTTGAGTTTTCTAGAATATGCAAAAAAAGGGGGATATAATAATGGATAAAAAAATAACCCAAAAAAATTTACCATATAACAAGAAGAGCATCGCCCTCAAGACTCCACCACCAAAACCCCACAAGAAAGACCTCTAGAAACCCGAACCACCATCTATGTCAAACATAACCAAGTATACTTTCACCCAAAGGTGTAAGTAGGGTGTTATCCAAAGCCCAGTAGGATGCCACCCAATAAATGATTCCATGAAATAAACATTCTAAGATAAATAAACAATCATGTTTTATGAAATAAAGACTAGAAAAATTTTATGGAAATCAATTTTTTAAGAAAACATGGTTTCCTTTAAAATAACAAACGAAGTATACAGTATGCCAACATTATGTGAAATATCACAATAGACCACTAAGTCATGGGAGTACCCTCTAGGAACTAGATAACACTGGGACACTAGGTACATCGTATCTCAGTGAAATGGGGCATAAAAACAATGAATAACATCATTCTCATGTAGGATCCACTATGAGGGGAAACCCCATGGGCCTAGTGGACTCATATAATCACAATGTTTAGTTAGTGTTTTAGAATCAATACTACTAGATGAAACCAAGGAGAACCACTTCTGAATCATCTAGTATATTAGTAGTAGTCTTCCCACATAGTTACAGAGGTTTTATATTTTTTGTCTCAATCATGTTTCAAATATCACATAACACATCCTTTTCACATTACTCATGCCAAAAAATTCCACACATAAGAAAATACCACTAATTATGGAACCAAATTTTATTTGGAAACCAAACACAAACAAAAACTATTTCAAAACATTATTCTCACCACTTTCACAATTTAATAACTATCATACATCATTTATAAAATACAATCAAGAAACACTACAAGGGTTTACAAAATAAAAAACACAATTTCTTATAGACAAATAAAATTCCATCCATATGCATGTAAAATCATTTCAAAAACTTCTTCCACACTGAAAACATATATCATAGAGCACATATAAATTGTAATGAGAGTATATTTTTTTTTTCATATAATGTTTGAGAATATAATATGGTACCTTGGATGTAGAAACAATATTAATCTGGTGAAATACTTCAACCACCCTCAACCTCACCTTCAAGAACCAAGATCAAAACCTAGACATCACGATTAAACCCAAAGAATCAAGATCTAACCATAAAATAGGCACCCAAACTACTATATTAGATGAAACCCAAATAAATAGGGAATAAACCCTATAAGAGAGAAGGAATCATGGAAGGAATACACTTACTTAAATATCCGAAGGGAAATCACTCCAAATATTTCAGAGAAAATGGAGCTCCAAGGGAGGGGAATGGAGAGGGAGGTGCACCTAGGGTGTGGAATTATAAATGGGGGGGGGGGAGAGAAAATGGGTTTTAGGTTTAAAAATATGGAAGATAGATACTTTAAAACCAAAATTTAATGACTTGGACAGGCCACACAGTTAGTCCACATAGTTGGAAAAGCTGTGTACCAATTGTGCTTCCCTCACTGTCCAAAAAGAACCTATTGTACCATCATCTATAATGGTCTAAATGATCATGAAAAAGACATGTGGTAGCTACTACCTCAATACAAACACCTATAGCACCATTACCTAGGATGAGGTGCACAGTTACCACTAAATGTGCACCAACTATACACCAAAGTCTATCCACAAAAAAATTTCACACTTTTCTCAAAAAACGCAAATGAAACCTCAAGGGAAAATGGAAGAACTAGAATAGATAGAATAATAACTCAGAATAAAATCACGTATTTGATAATTATACCCACTTTGAAAACATTCCATCCCTAGAAAGACTACTCAAATCTTGATGAAAAAATAAGAATTAGTATTGTTGTTCAACTTATGACTTCCACTCCCAAGTCTCATTAATATCACTACCATTCTACTGAAGGAAACATACCAATTGAATAGTCTTCCCAAGAAGCACTATCTCTTGAGAATACACTACCCATAATGTCTATTAAAAAATGGACAAGTTAGGATCTATTTCCAATTCACCTCAATTTAACATATGAGATGGATCTAGATTATATTTATTCAATTGAGAGACATGAAATATTTCATGAATCAATGTTAACTGAGAGGAAAAATCTAACCAGTTTTCCACCTTGCCAACCCACTCAGTGATCTCAAAAGGCTCAACATTCCTCGACATTAGCATACCATTTATTCCCAAATAACGATGACCAAAATTAGTTTCAACTTTCAAAAACACCTGGCCACCCAAAGAAATATCAAGATCTCAATTCAAATAATCAGTATATGATTCATGTAGAATATAATATTTTAATAACCACTTCCTGATCAAATTGACCTTATCAGAATTATATTGCACTAAACTCAGTCCCAAAAGCGAGGTCTCACCCACCTCATACAAACATTAAGGTGACTGAGATGACTGACCATATAGCACCACAAAATGAGCCACTCGAATAGAGGATTGGTAACTTTTATTATATGAAAAATCAACCAATCCAAAATGGATATACCACAATCCTCCCAAATCCAAGACACATATCTACGACATGTCTTTCAGAATATGATTTTCTTGCACCTTCTAACCATTTGGTTGAGGATGTTATGTCATACTCATATTGATTTATGATGCCGATTCTCCTTGAAGGCCTTACTAGAACAGAGAGATTAAATGGGGGTCTCTATCAGATATAATTGTTGATGGCACATCCTAAAGACTTACTATCTATTTGATGTAAAACCAACCCAATTATTCTACCATCACTAAATATTTGATCAAAATGAAATGGGATGACTTGATCAAATGGTCAATTACCAACCAAATATAATTCCCTCCTTGAGGTGTATGCTGCAATCCAATAATAAAATCCATGGAAACCTTGTCCAAATTTAAGGTAGGAATGTGTAATGGTAGAAGAAAACCAGTGGGCCTTTAAAGCTCTGATTTTACATGCTAAAACGTATAACACCTCGATACTAAGTCAACTACATCTTTCCTCAAACCTGACTATGAGAACTATCAACAAACATCATAATAAATATCTATAGTTCCAAGATGAATAACCTCCTAAGACTGATGGATATTCTACACAACCACCTTCTTCAGAGATAAAAAACCCACAAAAAATCCCTTGAAACATAGGATTCCATTAGGAGACAATGACCAATGGAAATGTTTCTCCCCACCATAAAGAAACTTCAAAGACTACTGGAACTACTCATCACCAAACTGATCGTAATAAATCAAATTTGTAAGATAAGAAGCCACATAAACACTATTCAATAAAACATCTCCACTATTCTCTTTGTCTTCCAAGTGTAGCTAGTAAAAAATCCCATTAAGGTCCACTCATAACTGGTATTCCTCAATTCTTACACTAAAGATTTTTTTTCTCAAGGAATTACCCACAAAATTACCCTTTCATGGGGTATATATGATATTGAAATCAAACCCCTACAAATACTCAACCAAAAAGAATTTCCTCAAGTTAAAATCCTTTTGTGAGAAGATCTTGGCTAAGAATTTATGATCATAATAGACCAAAAATTTCTTCAATAAAAAGATAATGATGCCATATATTCAATGCATGCATCATCACTGCTTACTCTAGGTCATAGGTTAAGTAGATCTTTTCATGTGGTCGGAGTTGGTGAGATCCACAAGACACTATATGATCATCTTGCATAAGAATACATATAAGGCCCATAAATGAAGAAACACAAAAAACTATATAGTACTTTCTAGATTCTGGAAAGATAAACACTAGAGTGGTAGTGAATAACCACTTAGCTCCATAATGGTTTCCCAAAATTTTGAGATCCATTCAAACTTCACCCCTTTCTGTGTGAGTGATTTTAGGGAGGTGAAATTCAAGAAAGGTCCTTAACAAAATTTCAGTAATAACCTAGCATATAAAGAAAAAATCTAATTAAAAAAATATCATTGGATGCTCCCATGACATAACTATACTGATCTTCTCAAGGTCTACTGAAATACCTTGTTTTGAGATAAAATTTCCCAGAAAATTCACTTCCCTTATCCAAAAAGTGCACTTTGAAAACATTTCCTAATGACAATGATCCAGAAGAGTGCCCAACACAATCCTCAAATGTCGCTCTTTCTCTTCCTCAGATCTGAAATAAACTATAATTATATCATTGAATACCTTGATAAAAGAGTCGAGATACTGGTTGAACACACTATTCAGGAGCACCATAAAAACCTCTGTAGCATTCTTCAACCCAAAATGCACAAACAAGTATTCTAAGTGGACATAACTACTTTAAAAATCCATTTTCAGAATATCAGCCTCTTTCAACCAATATTGGTGGTAACCAAAACATAAATCTATCTTGGATAACCACATTGAAAATTTTAGATAATTAAACAAGTAATCAATTCAGGTAAATAGATACTTTTTATTGATGGTTATTTTATTAAATTTCAAGTAATCAATAAAAAACTAGGGAGATTCATCAGCCTTATTTGGAAAAAAGACCAGGGTGAACCTAGGAGAGATGATTGGGCGAATGAACCCTTTGGATTCAAAATAATCGAGCTATATATTTAATTACCTCAAGTTAGTGGGGACCATATGATACGAGGGAAGAGATATATGTTGTGTCCCTAATTCCAAAAATGTCTATAACTTCACTTTCCACTCTGGGGGTAAACTTGAAATTTCATCCAGAAATTTGTATAGGAACACATCCACAATAAGTGGTAATCCACACTTAGGATAACCACCACCACCATCTAGTATGAGAAACTCCATCTGAAAAAATATAATTCATTTATCAGAGTAGAGGTCTAGCACCAAGAAGCTGATGATCCCATTCTCTATTAAAAACCTAGTAATTTCCATCAGGTTCCACAAAACATACCCACCGCTTATAACTATCGATATGTGCTTGAAATTCCACCATCTAATCCATACTGGGGATCACATCAACATTATCCACATCCAAGACTAGAAAATTCAATTCTATCTTGACCCATATCATGGTGAGTGCACAATATGGGCACCTAAGATCCTTCTATCACTTCTTACCGAGAAACATTACGAACTCCATTTAAAATTAAATAATATCACTAGGAAATTTTAAAATATTCACAAGGTAGGAAGATATAAATGAAATAGAAGCGCTAATGTCATATAAAATATATACTATAGAAGATGAAATTAAAATGGAAACTTGAACTACTGGAGGTCCTATATCAGGTCCCACTGGTGCTTGGTCCACAAAATAAAGTTTCCTGGTCTCTACCTGAGTCTGAACAAAACCACTAACCTATGGCTATACCCTGAATTGACTCTGGACAGAAGAGGAACCAGTCCTACCTCCAAAACCACTAATATGAGATCCCACAATCCTAGATGACTCTGATTGAGCTGACATCCCCTAGTAGGATGTCTGATCCCACAACAGTCTATTATGGGAGGATCACCTTGTAGAAACATTGAATCTTCCCCATAGCTCTACATATGTGGTAAGACTTGGGAGGGGATGTACACACTGGATGAGTGTTCCCAACCACCCCACAATTGATCCATAAAACTAACTCTTCATTAAAAGACACAAATGAATACTATTGGGAATGATGGATCAAACCACCATCTCTATTTTCCCTTTCTCATCTCGATTAATCTTATTATTAGATGAAATCCTGATTCCCATTGCTAACATACCCTATAGATACCAGACCATCCCTTATGGTCTATCTATACTATAAAATATAGTTCAAATACTTCAACATATGCCTTTATCTTGAAAAAAAATACTTTTAACCACTGATTTTTCCTGTGCTCGTTGGAAACAATTTTGGGTGCATACCGAACTAACTCAAAAAAGAGATTGGCATACTTCATCACTGAATGGTCCCCCTAAAAAAGATCCATAAACCCTTGAGATCTATCATAGGACAAGAAATCAGTTCAATATTGTCCATTGAATACATTTTTAATGTATTTACAACTCATCTTCTTGTTCTTTACTTTTTGGACCACTGAGTCCCACCACCATCAACTAGAACCTTTGAGAAAAAACATGGAACATTTCAACCTGACATCCTTAAGAGTTTCAAATAATTAAAACAATTTCTCTATCTTTTTAAGCTAGTTCTCTAATTCTTGAGACTCCATGCTTTCGTAAAAAGAATGAGGTTTGATATTAAGAAACTTTTAAGCTCTTCACTTCCTAGGACCAGGTTCATATTCTATGATTGGAGTAGGACCGAGACCTACTCCCTCTCCCAAATCATAAACATCCCAGTCTAGAGCTTCCACTAATCTCTAATAAAGAAGTGATGGAGAAATCTCTCTATATTCATCACACTATTACAAGGTAAATATCCAAGGAAAATGTTTTCTACCAAAAGAAATAATCACATGAAATAACCATCAATACAACCATTATAAATAATTTTCAACAATAACCACAAATACTAATAAATCGAACTCATCATGAAAATATTAAAACCAAACCACTTCCTCTCCACCTAGTGTCTATAGACAGTCTTTAGAATATACATATCATCTAGAGGGGAAGTCAAAAAGAAATCCCTAACATCCCATGGAAACTCAAGACCTTTAATGAGGTTTGCTTGCTTGGTACCATGATTGAAACCAAAGCCTTAATCCTTGATATTCCTAGCTCTAATATATCTTGAATAATCACAAATAAAATGTCCCAAAATAGATTAAACTACCTATAATACCATTTTTTCACAAACCAGGCTAAGTCATCATCCAAACTGGTGCCTGACCTGATCTGTAGCATGGATTGAAGGGTGTTCCCAATCCCCCTGGGCTGGAAACAAGTTCTTGGATATCAATGATAAACCATGAGAACAATTTTATCCAATTTCATTATCATAACCAACCCTAAAAATAAATAAAATGAAATTGAAAATATAAGATCAAACATGGAATAAATAATTTTACAAATTTGAGTTTACAACACTAGACGAAATTCCAAAAGGTACTACAATAAAGGAGAACAAAAATATCCCAAAAAACCCAACATTTAACAAGAGGAGAATCTCCCTCAAGCCACCACCACCAAAACATCACAAGGAAGTCCTCTAGCAACTTGAACAACCATATCCAAATTCTTTTTCTTTAACTATTTCATATAGAAATAAGTCTACTTACACCCAAAGGTGTAAGTAGGGTGTGGGAAAAATCCTAGTAGGATTAAACCCAATAAAATATTCATTAAAATACACATTATAAGATAAATAAACTTGAATGTTTATGAAATAATGTCTAGAAACGTTTTATGCAAATAAATTTTCCATGAAAACATGCTTTCCTTTGAAATAAAAAACCAAGTATACCATATTACAACGATAATTGCGATATCACCATAGATAACTATGTCATAAGAGAACCCTCTAGGAACTATATATCAATGGGAAACTACAAACACTATATATTTATGAAATTTGAAACATCATCCATAAAAAACATAATTCTTGTGTAAGATCCACTAGGAGGGGAAACCCCACGGTCCTAGTGGTCTACAATCATCCCAATGTTTAGTTAGTGTTGTATCATTAATACTTATATATGAAACAAGAATGAATAAATTTCAAATCATCTAGTGTACTAGTCCTAGTTTTCCAACCTAGTAATCTAGGTTTCCCATTACTCAATGCCATAAAATTCCACACACAAGAAAATGCAGCCATAAGAACAACTAGAAAAAATGCTTTTGAAACTAAACACACACAAAAACTATTTCAAAACATGATTCAAACCAATTTAATGATTTAATAACAATATTTCATAACTTATAAAATATGCTCTAGAAGCACAATTAGGGTTTACACAAGAAATACACCCAATTTCGTAGTGAAAACCAACTTTTATGGCATATTCATGTCAAATAATTTCAAAAATCTATTTCTCACCACACAAATAAATCATAAATCACATAAAAATACTCAAAAAATAAAATAAAAAATTCATCAAATAATATTTAATCTTAGAATCACCTACCTCAGGTGTAAAAAGTTTTGAAATATGGTGAAAAACATCTACCACACCTTCAAGAAGAAATATGAAACCCTTGACACCAATATTAAACCAAAGAATCAAGATATATCCTAAAATTGGCACCCAACCCACTCGAGTAGAGAAACCCAAAAAAGAGAAAGGAAATCCTAGCATATAGAAGGAATTAAGGAGAGAAGACGCTTACATGAATATCCAGAAGGAAATCACACTAAATATCCCACAAAAATTGAGATCCAAGGGAGGGGAAAAGAGGGGGAGGCACACCTAGGATGAGGAATCTCAAAGGGGGGGGGAGAGAAATTAGGGTTTTTGGGATTAAAAATTGGGGATAGTGAAACTTTAAAACAAAGTTTTAATGACCTAGATAGGCCTCATGTTTCGTCCACATGGTTTAGAAAACCTCTGTGGTGACCGTGCTTCCCTAAATGTCTAAAAATAACTTACCACACATTCATGTAGCATAGTCTGACTAACCGTGTTTAAGTCATGCAGTAACTGTTGCCACAAATAGGCCACCTACCACATGGTTTCCTGTCCTGAGGTGTAGAGTTATCACTAACTATGAACCAACCATGTTCCATAGTCTATCCACCCAAAATTTAATACTTCCTTAAAAACCTCAAAGGAAACCTCAATGGAAAATGGTCGACTGAATATAAATAAAAAATAAATCAAAACAAAATCATGGATGTGACATGTATGCTTTGTATGGTGTATATAATAACCTTTTTGACATGTTACATCATTAATGTCCTTATTTTAATTACATTTAAGGTTTCTTTTGATGTTTATCTTTAATTTGGACTTTTATTCAAAAGTTATAAAAATTTTAAGGATTTTATGTGGAAATCTAATTATTTATTGGGATTGTTTATGATTAAGTTTCTAATAAAGAATTATTATGATCAATCTATCATGAAACTCATAGATTTTACAATCCTATTTTTATTTTTTAGGATATATATTTTTATTTTAGTTTACTCACCTTAAGTACTCAAGAGATTGAAAATAATTTTCTTAAAAAAAATAGACCTTATTTTTCCTTTCGATCAAAGAAATTATTCTTCCACATCTTTGTTTTTTGAAAAATTGTTTTCAAGGAGATTTTTAATATTGTACTATGAAATTTTAACGTAAATTTTAACCATAATTTACATCATATAAAATTTTTTAAAATTAATTTTCAATTTTTTTCCCAGGGACTTTCTTTTTTACTTTTTACAAACGTATAAAAGTGATGTTTTATTTAAACATATAAAACATGAATAGAATTTCCCTGAGTCATCAGAAAACAATTATTTGAATAAATATTTATAATTTTCAAAGGATATTTTGAAATAATATTTTGCCTTAAAATTTTATAATTTTTTATAATTTAAATTAGTGGTCTTAAAGTGAAAAGTGTATTTTACTCAAAAATTATTTCAGGTGATCATAATGCATTTTAAATTTTGATAACATCCTTTGTTGTTAAATATGATCTAAAAGGACATGTTCCAAGTATAACATACTTATTTTTTTATCTCAATGATTTATGATCTTGATAATTAAATATTTTTGAAACCCATACCCTTTCTATCGGGTATGTTATGATTAATTGTGGAAATTTTTGTGAAACCCATTTCTTATCCATGTGTTATGATATGATAATTATTTTATGTAACCCAATAATTTCACATAGGTTTTTATATGATGAATGTTTTATGGTCCAATAAAACACATATTTATTATTTTCATTATGTTATGGGTCGGTCTATAAAAATATATCTCTCCAATGCATTGGCTAAAGATATATATCTCATGAGACAAATATGACTAGAATGGGGAGTGAACCGATTTCAGTAAGGGACTCTATCCTCTTCGATATTCTCGAGAGTTATCATTTAATACTATGACGTTTTGTAGAGTGAATTCAATACACTTTTATAGTATTTGTAGAGATCCTTGAATACAAAAGAAAATGATTTTATATACTAATATCTAATCCAAAATTTCATGTCATATGCCAATTCTATAGCCTTCGGGCTCATGTTCATTGATTCTTTTATCATTAATTCCTTATGAAATACCATGATTTATTTGATGACTCGAGATGTCGATCTATGTTATATAGGGTATAGTTTTAAAATTTTAATATTAGGTTCTCATACCCTTATACTCTTGTTATTATTATATGATCATTTATATTTCCCATGTTTACCCTAAATGAGCATCTAAGAAAAACCTTTCTTATGTTTCTTTCCTCAGGTTATGAAGAAATATTTTAAGTAAGATATGTCTAAGGTGGGATCTAGTTATGTATAAATTAATGGGAGAATTTTACGAAAAATATATTTACATGTACAAGTTTTCATATATATTAGAGCTATATGATTCTAGTGTGTATCATAATGCTATGTAATGGATATTAATCCATTAATATGTAATATACACATATAAAAAATATGGGCTTCAGTACTAATTCTCTAAAAATAAAAACTATAAAAGAGACTCTAAATTCAATAAAGTGAATTATTTTCAAAAAATGAAATTATTGGTCGAATAATTCTTGGTATTTATAATTATTCTTCTATGGAAATAATAAAAAATGGAAGAAAAATCATGAAAATTTGTCTTCCCGTTTTAGTGACATTTTCATAAAAAAATTATAACTCATTCTAAAATAACGTTAAAAAGGTGAAAAAGTCTATAACAACATTATTTTAATAATAAAATTCCCAATAATGGAATATTTAAATTAAATAAAAGTAACAAAAAAGTACTATGAAATTGAAAAATAAAATTTTTAGAGATGGAATGAAATACATTTTAAGAATTTTTCAACTATTTTAAAGAAATTTCCATTGATAAAAAGAATTATAAGTTTTAATTTTGAAAATAGATAAAGTGAAATATGAAAGGTAGAAAATATAAAAAATATTTATCTTTCAAAATAACAAAATAATGGGTTTTAGTAAAAATTAAAATGGACATTAAAGATAAATAAATAATATAGAAGATGAAACTCATTCTTAATAACATTGGATTTCTATCTTGAATTAAGTCCATAAAAATATGATTTTGATATAAAAATGTAACTTATTATATATAAAGGGAAAGTAAAATATTAAATTAAAAATAGTTATAAAATATAAATCTTAGAAGAACAAAGTCAAATAAAAAAATTAGACCACTCAATGAAATGATGATTGAGTCAATATAAACCCTTCCATTTTTTATTAGTTATGAATAAAAATCCCTTGAAAGGATGAACACATAATTAAAATTAAAATTCTTTTTATAATATTTAAATTATTATAAAATATTACTATGGTCTAAAAGATACTACTTATAGGGAAAATAAGTGTATAATAAGAAAATAATCCCTATAAAAGAAAATTGAGATGAAATACCATTATATTAATTTTTTTAGATCAAACCTTCTCTAAAAAATAGTTTAATAAATTTATTTGTATTATTAATATATGTATTAATACCTTATATATATATATATATTTCTTTAAATAGTTTATTTATATGTTATTATCACCTAATTATTAGTTATCCATAGTTCAATATGATTATTTGCTTTTAAATTCTCTATTTTCCCAACACTTGTTTTGGTATAAAGGTTTTGATTATTGGACCTTTATCAGAAATCCATACACTTTAGAATTTTCATAGAGATGTGATAAATGTTTTTTATATATTTTCAAAGTTCGATGTTATTTTTATGAATTTTATAGTGATAATTCATAATGAAAAGTTATAAATTCTTATTTTTGTGAATATTAAATTAATAAAAAGAATTAATTTTATTATTAAATATTATTATGAATATTACCAATATATAAATTTTAAATCATCATAAATTCATAATTATTATTTTATATTACCAATATATTTAATTTTAGTCTGTCATTGTAGAAATTTTCAAATACTGTTTCTGTAGGTGGTAGAACCGATCCCAACAAAAACATGGTATGATAAATTGATTAGTAATAATATGTTATTATATAAATATTGATTAAATTTTATAGGATAATAAAGATTTAAATTACATAATATTTATTTTTTTAAAAAAATTTAACTGTTATATAAAAAAAGATAAATAAAAAAGATTATGTATAAGATAACACTTATGTGGTGGTGAAAATATTCCCTTACCAATCTTTATTAGGAATAAAGGATTGTGTACTCATTATTATCACTATAAGATATAAAAGTGGTATAGGATTATTATAGGGGGATTTGGAGAAGGGATATAAGAGAAAATTGGAGAAAAGGTGTTCTTTTTGCACTACTACAAAATTGGCCTTTAACATCACTAAAAATGGATTTTATCAGTGCTAGAGAACACTGACTACCATAGTGAGATTAAAATCCATAATCTTTTATCAGTGCTAAAAACATGATTATAAAGGCAAATTCTACATTATACTACAAAAACACACTATATAACCAGTATAGGGTGCTGTAATAGCACAACGAAGCACCTATAACCTCATAAAATCAGTAAAATCAAGTACGAATACATAATTTAAATTAATTAAAATTTACAACACAAATACAAGAAAAAATACCATATTATCGACATTTCAAACGTTTTTTTATAAAATTTCTTAAGTAAAAATTATTACATTCATTAAATAGTAGTATTAATTATTTTTCATTTTATCCTAACCCTTTATTGAGAAAAAAATATACTTGTATAAGGAAAAAATTGTTTTGTTTGTAATAATATAAAGAAACAAATTAGCAAAATGTGTAGATTTTAAACTAATAATTGAGTCATACTAGGAAAACTATGTAACAGATTGAGATCTAGTTGATTATTACACATCCCACCATTACTTGTTCATCTTCATTATATTTGTGAAAATTAACCAGATAAGTATAAAAAAATAATAATTAAATTAATTACATAATAGCATATATAATGATGAGAAAACAACCTAGGCCTTATTGCTATGTTTAAGTTATGTTAAGGGTGTTTTAAACTAAACTGACACTTATATATTGAAAAAAATCACTTGGAGAAATACTAGTTACACCATGAGTCAGATTGAGGTAATGATGATTCCTCCACATCTCAAATAACTTATAGATCATTTTTCAAAATCATCAAAACAATAATAATCTATTTTCTCTATTTTGAGAAAATCACTTATCTTTTTTTAATAAAATGTCAATTTATAATTTAAACACATACATTGACTGATACTGGATAGATCATGTGTACATTTGATGTGATATTAATTCCTACACATCAAAAATTACTTCTGAATTATTTTGTAAAATTATCAAGACAATCCATAAAGGTTTTCTCTACTTGCAATTAGTGGAACCTTTTGAACTAAAATGCGATTTTAAACTGATGATGGACATATTGAGTCATACTGATAACATAATGTATCTTATTGTGGATAAAATAATTCATAAATGTCAAAAATGACCTATGGATTGTTTTAATAGTGTATCAAAATAATACAAATGCATTTTCTTTTTTTGAGTTTGGTCGGTTGTCCTCTTTACTAAAATTGTTGTAAATTTTAAATTAAAATATTCAATTGGAGTTATATCATTAACAACATGCATTGAATTGTGGTAAAGAATATTATAAAGTGTCACAAATGACTTATAAATCATTTTTCTAAAGTATCTACACAATATTATTGGGCTTTCTTGGTTTTGAGTAGGCCTGTTGTCCTTTTTTCTAAAATTGATGTCTATTTTAATTAAAAAGATGCACTTGGAGTAATAATAGTCACATCATGTGCCATATTGAAGTGAGTCTGGTCAATAAATGTCCCAAAATACGTATGTTCATTTTATGAATGTATCAAAACAACCCAAATGAATTTACTTAGTTTCAAGTACGTCACTTCTTTTTTTAACAAAAATGTCAATTTAAACATGAAACACACACTTTGACTCATACTGATCACATAATGTATCAGTTTTACATGAGAAAAATTCTTAAAAGATATAAATAAATTATGAATAACATTATGAAATTATCAATACATTCCAAGTGCGTTTTCTCAGTTTCAGTGAGTGACACTTTTTGAACTAAATAGTAGAATTTAAACTGACAATAGACATATTGAGTCATACCAAGCACATTGTGTATTCGATTGAGGTACGAATGATTAATATACATCGAAAATTACTTATGTATAATTTCAATAATGTACCGAAAAAATATGAATGAATTTTCTAACTTTTGAGTAGGTCAGTTTTCCTTTTTACTAAAATTATTTTCAATTTTAGATAAAAAGATGCACTTTGAGTCATATCGGTCACACCGTTCATTGGATTGAGGTGCAAATGATTATTATTCATCTCAAATGACTTATGGATTATTTCAATGAATTATATGAACATTACAAATGTGTTTCATTGGTTTTGAGTATTTCACTTTCTTTACTAATATGTCATTTTGAACTAGAAATACACACTTTTACTCAAAACAATCACATTGTGAATCATTTTAATGTGAGTGTAATTTCTACTTGTCACAAATGAATTATTAATTTATTTACTAAATTATCAATAAAATCCAAGAAAATTTTATCTATTTTCAATGAGTGAAATATTTTGAACTAAACTGTATATTTTAAAATGACAATGGATACATTGAGTCATACCAAGAACATTGTGTATCAGATTGAGGTGCTACTGATTAATATAATTTAAAAACTGGTTATAGATCATTTTTGTAAAGTATAAAAATAATCTGAATGTTTTTTCTTTGTTTTTAGAAGGATAGTTTCCCTTTTTACTAAAATTTAGGTCAATTTTAAATAAAAAAACACACTTGGAGTTAGAGTGGTCACAATGTGTGTCGAATGGAGGTACGACTAATTCTTAAATGTACCAAATTATTTATGGATCATTTTTATAAATTATCAAAAAAATGTAATTAGTTTTCATGGTTCTAATATTATCAATGTTTATTTTTACTAAAATTAATGTCATTTTTAATAAAAAAACGAACATGTAGTCATACCTATCACACCATGTGTTGGATTGAGGTATGGTGAATTCCTATACATCTTAAAGTCTCCAAATAGAACTAAAATATAATTTTACCATGATTTATATTTTATTTCTATGTTGAACTTAAAACAATTTATATTGGCTCCCTGTTTTTAACCATCAAACCATTCTCATTGCAGGAATATAGAAGAGAAGAGGAAGCTCATGTGCCTATTATATCATGAGAAGTCACCCAAATAGGCATGTAATCTTCCAATCATATTCTCGCTTTAAAAAAAATTAATTTTTTCATTAAAAAACATGAAATAAATTTGAAGTGTTAGAATTTATACAAATAAGTGAAATGATAACGGAAAATGTGGTAACATTAGAAAAAATAAATGTTGTATCACTTTTGTGTCTTGTTGCAAATAATTGAAATAAAATTATAACATCTATTTTTTTTGAAAAAAACTAAATAAGTATTATATAAAAATTAGGTGAAAATTAACATAAAAATAGTAGATAAAATGATGAAAAATTAATTAAATAATTATTTGCAATTCAACTTTTCTTGATGATTATATGTATTCTTGATGCATTTTTATTGTAATTATCTTAGTTGTAGGCTCGAAGTCCAATACTTCACGAGAATGAGAACCTTTGAAAAAACCAACCCAAATAAATAAAAAATACACCTATATAAAAAAAAATTATTATATGAGTAATAATAAGAAGAAACATAAATATGAAATAATAAATTAATTTTATGTATAATTATTTTACTGTGAAAACATTGTGAACATAGGGATATACTGAAGATAAAGTAAGAATGATGATAAAAAATGTGAACAAATATTGCCAAAAAATCAATCAACAAGTGAGGAGGATGAGGAGAAAATAAGACACATTGGATTGATTATTTGAATGATTTGAGAGAAAGTAGAGATATCCTACTGAGTTAATAAAATGTTTATCTTTTATAATAAATTAATAAATAGACATAATATATTTATTATCAAAGGGGAAAGTTATAGATAATTATAATAATGTAAAATTAACATTTGATTATTTAAATAATTTAAGTAATATTTGATGAAATTTGGTAATTTGATTTAAGAAAATAATTACTACACTATGGTAGGTGTTATCCTCTAAATTCATCCCAAGGTGAAGGTTATGGACAATTGTCATCCTCATCATCTTATTTACCAAATTGTTATCATTATATTTTGTTGTTTGGAACTGGTCCTCCAACTCTTATGGATATGAAAATATTTTCTATAAACACTAAAACAAGTAGTCATCCATATGATGACTATTTCTTGGAGTGGTACTAGATATAAAAAATATACTGGGGATGAGTCCCAATAAAAAAATTAGAATTAAATATATTAAATAGATGAAACTGATCAAGATGATATTTGTACCCCATTGTGTTCACTAAAAATGGAAATTCCACCAATATTTGAGAATTACATGGATGGTAATCAGTGATTTTAAAGGGTGGAACCAAAAGGCAATGTTAAGGAATGATATGTTTTTATATGGATTAATGTAAAACATACACATTTTTTTTATGGGTGTGACAAAAGAAATGAATTGATTTTTAACAAGTATTTATGAGTGGTTCATCAGTTTAAAGATGGATTTATTTTTAAAGAGGTATAGAAAACTAGCCAAACAATTTTTTGATTTGGGGTCAGTAAAAATTTATTCTAATTGTGTTTGAAATAGAAAATTGATCTGTGGTAGTGAAAAATTGATCATATTAGATAATGAGACAATTTAATACTGACTTAAATGGGTCAGTTGAGATTTTTTTGCTATTACATGATAATATTGATAGATATTTTTTACTAATTAGAATGTGGAGATTTTAAATAAGTAAAATATTGTTTAAAGATCATAGTAAATTAATATTGAGTTGAGTAGCATAGGAGAAAGCATACAGTGAAGATCATACTCAAAATAAAGCATTTATGGTGATGAAAATGAAGACGTATTATCAAACATTATAAATAAAATAAATTATGAAATTAATGAATAAAATTTCATTAGTGATCAGACATTTTTACTAAAAACAAGAAATATTAAGTATCTACAAAAAACCTCATTTTTCCCAAGTAGAATCAAAATAATTTATAGAGGCTAAAAATTATTATTAATGGATCAAATATATGCATGACGATCTTGATACAAATAAGAACAATGTGACATGGTAAATTGTTCCAAGGCTTGATCAATGAAATTTTATCAGAACCAAGAAGGTGTTCAATAATAAAATCACTGATTATGAAAAAGTGGCTGAAAATAAAGAATATATAGTGTGTAAGGGGAACTAATTGATCAAATGAAATTATATTTTATTATATATTTACTCCCACATCCCAATTGAAAATTATTGTAATTTCTTTTAGCTATTTTAGTGAAAATGTAGTTAATGGTATACCAAAATGATTTCAAATATATGTTCCTCAATGGAGTTATTAATGGGGTAGTATATATTGAGAAATTGGATGGGAATATTATGGATGAAAATGAGAGAAATGTGTTCCATTAAAATAATTATTTGTATAAGATAAATAAATCATTGAAGACCTGGTATTTATGGATGGATTAATACATAAGAAAGCCTAGATTTTAGTGAGGTGTCATTTATCATAGCCTCTACATCAAGAAAAATAATGATAAAAGGATGTTTCTAGTAATATATGTTGAAGATAAACTATTTTACGATTGGAAAAATCAAAATTATTTTTTTGTGGATCATATGAGGCATGATATCGAGATATCTATGATTGGTGAAATATTTTCCTTGGTTTATAGGTGAATCAATGAAATCATAGAAAATTAATTTTTCTTTCATAATTTGAAAAAGAGGTTACCAAGTAATTTGAAATGGAATATTCCAAACCAATGAAAACACCAACCACTATATGGATGAATTTTTCAAAATTTGATGACTGCAAAGAGGCATATGTCATGGAATATTGGTTTTGGGAGCCTATTATACCTCACAACAATATGGAAGAACATTGGGCTTGATATATTTCAAGTCGTATAGTACAAATGTTGTCCCAAGGAGATCCCCATGAAATCAGGGAAGATGATACTTCAATATATGTAAAAATAGTGAATTTTGTTATTATAGTATAGTGAAACTGGAGTTGTTGGGATATAAAAATGTGGGATGAGAAGGTTCATTTGATAACCGGGGGAAATTAGAGATATAGAAAAACTAAATTTCATTCGATCCTTAGTTTTTTTCAACCCTTGGATCATTGAGACCTTGGAATCTAGCCATGGAATAGATAGAGCATTGATTCTAGCCTATATTCAAGCTTGGATTCAATAACAAGGAGCACCAATAGTAGGTGGCCTTCGTAGAGAGATTCAAATATGGTGAACTGGTTCGTGATGTTTTGAGTTCTTAAAATAGATCGAGACACTATTATCAGTGCTTCCAAAAAAGCACAGATTAAGATCCCATATTTCAATGCTATGTTAGTAAGAGCTAATAAAAGGAATCGTTATCAGTGATAAAATGTTAGCGCTGATAAGGATTGCTTTTATCAGCAATAAAAAAATTATTTTTAAATATTATAATATTTTTTAAAAAATAATACGTTAAAAAGTATAATTATTATATATAATTATAATACATATAATAATACTTTTATAAAAAAATTATAATTTTATAAATATTTAAATATATAATTATTTATTTATAATTACACAAATTATTTTTTTTAAAAATAATATTTATATCATTATATATATTTATATAATTATACATATATATTTAATAAATATATATATATTCTTTATTTAAATAAATTTATTAGAATTTTATAATTATTTTAATATATATAATTAATTATTTATTTTTATCTAAATATTTTTATAAAATATTATTTATTTATTTATATATATTATAATATAAAATAGTAAATACACATTTATAAATTCATTAGTTTATAAATATTTTTTACAAATATATTTTTAACATTATAAATGAATATTTAATCTTATGTACATACATGTTAAAAATGAATAAAATGAATAATTAAAAATGATAACACTTTAACAATATTGAAAAATTTGATAAGTTTGATTAATTATATAAAAATCATTAAAAAATAGAAATATATTGAAATAAATATGAATACAGATTTAAAATATTAAAACATAGTAAATAAATATATATAAAAGAAACAACAGAAATTGATTAAATTACCAAAACAAATTTGTGTATGTGTATTGTATATAAAAATTTATTAATATTACATATATTTGAAATCAAAATAATACATTTGATCCATATTAAATTGAAAAATAAAATGACAGTCCATTACTCGATGCAATTAGTCAGTATTTTTAATTCATATTAATTTTAAATTATAAATCATTATTCACTGAATATATCACTATTTAATATAAAGCATAAATAATTTTTATTATATAAAAAATTTTTATAAAAATTTTTATATATCAATATATTTAATATATACTATTTATAAACACTATCAATAATTGTTTAATTAAGAAAATGTTTAATATTTTTCCAAATTAAATTATTTTTAGTTTTTTTTTCTAATTTTCATTTTAAATATATATATATATATATATATATTTAAAATATACTATTTATTAGTATTTATAATTTATATATATTATCATAATTTTATTCATTTTTATCGATAATTATTTTATTAATAAATTTATTAATAAATTTATAAATATATTTTTTAATAAACTCATTTTTATTTTTTATTATTTAATTATTTTATTTGATTTGAACTTAAGTTCTAAAAAGAATTGATAAAGGATTTCTTTATGGGAGGTAAAAATAAAGCATTGATAAAGTTTAACCCTTTATTAGTACTAAAAATAATGCATTGATAAAGAGTGTCCTTTATTAACGATAAAAATAAAGCATTGATAAAGGGAACCATTTATCAGTGATACAAAAAATTCAATCATAAAGTGTTTTGTTTTTGAGAACTAGAAAACAGGGCTAATAAAAGGTACCCTTTATCAGCACTGGTTTTAGTGCTGATAAAGGGAACATTTATCAGCACTAGTTTTAGCGCTGATAAAGGCCAGTTTTTTAAATGCATGTTTTGTAATAGGGTTTGTAGGCATAGAAAAGTTCATTCCTTATGCGAGTTTCTTTGGAATTCCTACAAATATCCAATCCTTAATGTGTATGAAAATAATTTTTTTATGAAAAGTGGATCAATAATGAAAATGAGATGAGGAAAGGATTTGAATTACCTCATTGATACATTTATAAAATATTTGGGGGATATTTTAGGATTTTACTTCTCATTTTTTCCTTTTTATATCATTTTACCCATGATCATAGAAACAAAATATTACATCATAAATTATTTTTATTAAAAATTTTCCATATTACCTAATTTGAACATGAATATTTATTATATTAAATTATTTTTATTGTATTTAATTTCTAAAAGTTATTAAAATTATTTTCATAAAAAATTTAATGGTGAGTGTTCTTTTTGAAAATATATTTTCAGAAAAAAATGAATTTATATTTATTCCTTACCATGTAATAATAATTAGATGAATTTAGTTTTTTATTTACACATATAAACTATAAATTTAACTAAAATAATTCTTTTACAATTATCATTTTAAATTTTTTTGTTTAAAATTAAAAACACATAAAAAAACAATTCTTTGAAAAAATATCACTTTTTAGACATAAATGACTTTATTACTATTTCTTTATAATTATCCATCTACTAATAATGCATTTTAATATATCAAAAATTATTTATTTAAATAATATTTATAATTTTTTAGAAACATTTATTAAAAATCATTCTATAAAACTAATAAATTTAATAAAAATTTAAATGATAAAAAATATATATAAAAATAAATATTTTGAAAATATAATTTATTTCATTAATAATTAATTGTTAATATATTATTCATAACACATTGGTCAATTAAAATTATAAAATATTTAATATTCTTATTAGATACATGTATTTCTAAAGGCCATATATCCATTTTCCATAAATCCATGACCATATATCCAACGACCACATATTCAAAGACTATATAGTAATCATATGCCCATTTAAATTCCTATAAATATCCGTACACAATTACCCATAAATAATAAATCTAACCATTTAATTTACCGGCTAATATGTCTTTCAAATTTATAATATTTTTTCTTCTTTCCATAGGGGTAATCTATAGTAAAATATTCAATAAAAATTGAGACAATAAAGATTTCAATTTTATAGTCTATTTATTTACTCAAGGTTTTATTCCTCTTGTAATTATCATAATTATGTTTTATTTTTTTCTATCACAATGTATTAATTTTTATCATGTATTATAAAATTTTATCTCAATATAATATATATATATTTCTTTTTGTTTTGTTATGTGGGTAAGACAATATATCAAAGACATGGGAGATATTTATAGGAAATTTCATATTAAAAAATTAAGGTCACATTTTCTCCAATTATAATAAACATTTCATGCTTGAAATTTCATTAATAAAATTAAAATAGATGAGATTAATTTTATCTCATTACATATTTGGTTAAAAATTACTTTCCTAGACTTAATATCTCTATATAGAATATTTTCCATGTGAGTGTATTTGTTTCGTAAAAGATTATCTTGATGATTTCAGTTATCAACTGGGTTTTTCATATAAGGGATACCATGTCCTAGTTATAAAACTTTGAGTTTCATACATATGATTATATTGTATGAAATTTGTCGTAAGTTATATGTGAAACACATATTGTAATTAAGATATGTTTGGTTTATGTTCTTGGAGATACATTAATCTCCCCACATGACTGAGAATTTTAAAGTGACAGATAAATCAAGGGATTATCTTCCCATTATTCCTGAATCTCATAATTCTCTTCTATGGTAAAATTGCAATGAATAACATATCTCCAAAATTGAAATCTATATTTCTTGTATTATTATCAACAATGATATTATTTCATCATTATGATACATTCAATTTTCATTTAATGGTATGAACCTTATCTACTATTTATTATGAAGGATCGAGTCTCAAAAAAATTCCCTCAAAAAATTTATCCCAACATGTTAGAGTTCTATATATCTTCCCAGTCAGATCCACATATGGTTCTCTTTGAATGATAAAATTGAAATTGTTGTAATATGAGAAATCAACTAGTGGAAGATATTTATTTCAACCAATATTGACCATTTTTTTAAGGATTATAACATGCTAAAAAGTTTATCTATGTATTTTATTCTTTCTAAATAATTCTAAAATTTTTATGTGAACCTTGGGTCTTGATTATATATAGTTGAACTGAGTACAATATACCAACTAAAAAATTATTATAAAAGTCTTATCAAGTTATAGGTCCTCAAAATTATAAATTAATTATAGAAATTTTATAAGTTGATCCACGATAATAAAGATGAAATTATGTCTTTTAGAGGTATTGGGAAGACCTATGGTGTAATCCTGGGTGATGTTACCCAATTTCCATATGATTATGGGTAATGGAAGCATCATCCACTTAGATATTTCACATTCATATATGACTTTATTCCATACCCATAATTGATATATATACTATAAAATCTACATATTTATGTAATCCCACCATAATTTATCCCTTATATATCTATAAATATTTTTTCCTTCTAGGTGAATAGTGAATGATGGGTAATACAGATTATCCATAATATTTCACTTAATTTTTTGGAATGGATTCCACACCTATTTGAGTTCCAAATAATTTTACTCATTATTTAAAAAGTTTGATATTTGAAATATTTCACACTTTATTTTTTTGGACCATATCATTCTTTATTATTTCATAAATATTCACATATATGGATATTTGATAAATAATTTGATAAATGTAATATTTTATCCCTTCCATTATGATTTCTATATACATTATTTTTATATCCATTATGATTGAGTCTATTTAAATTCTCATCATGGATAATTTAACATGATCTTTTATTCTTAGATCATTAGACACCTTGATTTCCTTCTTAGTAAGGTATTCCTTCAAGAAATCAATGTCTATGATTAGATCTAGTGACATACTTTAGAATATGTCCCACTACTTCTATGTGAATATATTGAAAAATATATTATGATCAATATATATATTACACTTATCACTATTAATATAGCAACTCAAAATATTTAATGAAAAATGTATCACTGATAACTCTAACACATGCATTAAGAAATTTTTCAAATGGGTCTTTATTTGATGGGAGGTAGAAGATATCACCGTATCAATTTTTATTATGATACATATGAATATATTATTTGAATAATCACAATATATTATAAACAATTATACACTATTTTTTGGTGTGATTACAAGTGAAATGAAAAACATATTCTTAGTCTCTATTATGTTTTATTGATATTCTTATATCCAATGAATCTTTACTCTATTATGAGTTAAATATGTCAGTGTATTTTATTATAATGATAAATTTCTCACAAAAAATCCAAAAAAATAACCATTCCAAAAAAACTATGTATCCATATCATAGATGTTGGCCTAAGACACTCTTCAATCGCTACTTTATTAGAAGGATCCATAGATATATTCTCAATTATCAGTATATGACCCAATAAAGATAATTTTTTATATCCAACACTGACACTTTCTACTCCTTTCATAGGGTAATTTTCAAAATTCTCAAATAATATTATTTTTCATTTTTTATCATAGAACATATAAATATATAATACTTAATTAATTCCAAAAAATTATATTGGTAAACTATACATACTATATTATCAAATATGTGAAGATAATAGGGAAATTAATAACTCCAAATGGAATTAATTCGTATTCATAATATAAATATTTTTTTGACGGTTTTCCTGGGTATATCACAACTCTTTGCCCTTATTTGATGATATCTATATTTAAGATCCACATTTGAGAAGTACTAAACCACTTTAAGTAGATCAAATGATTCATCAATATTTGGTAAAATATAATTGATAATTATTTTTATCTTGTTAATCTCTTAACAATCAATGTAAATTCATATTAATCCATCCATATTTTTAACAAAGAGTACTGGATCATCTCCTAAAGAATAATTTTTTCAAATAAAACCCCTATCTATATTCTCAAAATATTCTTCTATATTTATCATAATTAAATTGGACCCTTTTTATAAAGTCTCTATGATATTGGTATTGATCTAGGTTTGAGTTCATAGGAAAAATAAACCTCACAATTTAGGGGAAGATCATCCAGCTCATTAGGAAGTATAATAATCCATTTTTTTGATAATATTATCATTAATGTTGACCTCCTCCCCAAAAATGAGAGAAAGACATCACTAATTATTGGATATCAAGACCCATATAATAAAATTAGTTACTGAAAGGAGTTTATCAACATCCATATATTGATATTTTATCCTAAAATAATTGGGGACAATAAATGAAATATTATTATATAGAAAATATATAAGAGATTTATGTTAAGAGAAAGTAACCATGGAGAATATATCATCTAGTTCTACCCAAGAAAGAATATCTACATGTTAAGAAAGTATATTTTCATAAATTTATATTATGGAAGAGATAAATACTTTGGATGAATTCATCAAACCATTAGCATTTTCACCAAAAACTCAACATCCCAACTCTAATTAATTGAATTAATGATCATAATTTTTTTTTTATAGAAATAGGGGAATAAAAATAAACATAATAACATTAGAATCTAGGTGTTATTATATTGGTAAGATATTTATTATTCACTACTTTATTATCATGAATCACTTTAGTGGTAGCGATCCCATAATAAATTTTGTGATCTATTTTTTATGGAAGATAATAATGTTAATTATTCCCATTAACACATGTATTAGGGGATTGATTATTATATTTACCAAACTATTTATATTTAAATAATTGAAATATTGGTGGTGAATTAGTTGGGACCCTATTTCATAATGTCTTTTTAATGGTAATCATTATACTATTTTGTAACCGTGTGCTAGATAACCCACCGTACCATATGAAAAACATATTTATGATCCATTAAGATAATTCCATTAGTTTTTTCTATTTAAAACTTAAGTACAATATTATATTTTTTGAGTACACATCTTTACTTGTGATAATTTTTGGATTGGTCTTAATTTAAATATGACATGTTCTAATAGAGCTAGTGTCACTATCTTTGACAAATAAAGAGGTATTTTTTTGTGAAACATGTTTACATGTGATAATTTTTAAATATATTTTAATCTAAATATGACATGTTATAATGGAGAAAAAACCATTGTCTTCAACCAATAAAGAGGTATTTATGAGTTAAGGTTTTATGAGATGGAATATTGAAGATTCCATTTATAATGTCTAGATCATGAAGTTCACTGAAATTAGTATAAGGAAACCATTTTTAAATTTTTATGAGATTAATAAGAGATGATGTTATGTTATATAAGAATATAATTCACTTTTAAAACATCCAGAACTTGGAGCTAAAAAGGAAAACCAAAAAAGATATTAATGTAAGTATTTTCCGTCTAAACATATAAATTTGAGTTCCATAACTGAATGTAAGTATTTTTTCATCTTAATTCTTTGATCCTCATAACAAGACTTTGATGTAGAACATAGAAATGGAAAATACCATGAATGAAAATATTTTCATACTTATTGTATTTATTTTCCTAGCATAAATATAAATTATAATTCTTTATAATTCTAATCATAATACTTCAATGTAAGTATTTTCTAATGATTGTAATACTTTAACTCTTAATATTTTTTCTAGAGATCTATCGGGTAAAAATTTGCTATTCCCATGTTCATATTATGAATAAATAATACCACAATAAATTTAGATTTATATTTTGTGATGTTATTCATGGATAAAACATTATGTAAATACATATTATTATAACCATTATAGATATTAAATGGGGTAGTTTAGAAAATGAGATCAAGATATTGTTGAGGGAGTTTAATGGGAAATTTTTATGTTCCACTTCAGTATTCCTATATAGATATATCAAGAAAAATTAATGTTATAGATTTTTTTGGGGATATTTAATGAAGGAAAATTCCCTGGAAATTGAAATATCATATAGGGTTAATAAACTAATTCATTGTACTATTTTAGAGGTTGATTTGTATGGGTATGATTAGCCACTAAATGAGGATAATATTCATTGTTAATATATATAATATTTATGTTCTTTATTATTCATAAACACAATTTTAGTGCATTTTAAACTTTGAACATCATTTCACATTATAATTGTAATACCTTCTTAAAATGCACTATTATGTGGTACAATTTTGAACATCATTTGAAGTACCCAATGATTCATATGATTTTAAGGAATCTAATTATACATATTTTAATTTGATATTTTTTTAAATTGATCTACACTTCAATATTAACATGCTTGATTCAGGGATAAATGGAGAATTCATGGAAGAAGATGGAGATATTTTGTGATGAAAGGAAACAATTCTGGAGAAGTCAGATTGGACACCAGCTCACTGATGAGACTGTGGGGACAACATACAGGCCCAATGAATCCAAAATTTCATCTGATGATATAATAAATTTATAGTAACAAATAAAGATTCAGGATCCAATGCTAATTCGGCCTCCATGGTGTCCATTTTGGAGGCCCAAGTTAGAGATAAAATTCTGGGCCAGATTCTGAGGCCTAGAAAAACAGTCCACTAATATAATCATATCTCTGAATCCACAACTCCAAATGGGACCAAAAGTTATATGAGGGTTGGAGACACCCGAGGATCAATTTTATTCTTCTATAGACCACTCTGATTCGGCCATCTAGAAGGACTTAAAATCACGTCTGTTCGTTGGAAGCAAGATGGCTGCCACCTCGGGTCAAGGGTGGAAAAGTCTTCTCTCCCTTACTTTCCACCACCCTAGGCCTACCATACTCAAGTGGAATCTTTTGTATTGTTGGAGGCTCGACCAAAGGCTCCCAAAATTTCTATTTAAGGTAGTGTTGGTGAAGGAGTTTTTCATCTTGTATGCTTTGTTCAATTGTAATTTTATGCTGTGATTTTTTTGTCTCAAGTTTGTCTTTCATTTGTAAGTTGTTCAATTCACTTTAGTTTCTTAATAAAAGTTCTTATTATACTCTTATTCTGTTGTTATTAATATCACTTTGATACCGTTGGTTCAAGGTGTGAATTTATTCACACCAAACCTTGTGAAATTATCACACAACGGTGGAGTGATCGTTATTTCATTGTTTCTTTTTTTACTTCTCCATTTCCTCCCTCATGAGCCTACTTTCCGCTTCTATTGAAACCATAGAATCAATGGAGGGCTAACCCACTTATGGGTTGATCCAAGGGAGTATCAAGGGGATGGATTGGATGTTATTTATCACCCCATTAATGTATAATCACTTCTTTAATTGAGATTTTTATTTGATGATTTTTAAACTCCATCGTCCTTGTTGAATTTAAGGCCACACACTTCATGTGCTAATACGAACCTTTACCTTGAAGTGCTCAAAACTTTGTTATTTAAAGTTTATAGGTGATTATTATTAAAGTTTTTATGAATTAAACCACTAAGTGATGATGTTTTTTTATCTTCTTAAATGAACCCATCTCAAATTTAAGAAATTGAAATTATTGAAAATGAAATACGTCCAATCCACCCCTTGTAATAACCTAGGATCAACCCTTCTCATAATTTCAATTCACTTAAGACTTTTAGTGTTAACATGAAACCATATAAAATCAACCCAAAGTTGGAATCTTAATAGCCAAAAATAGTCCATAGAATGTACGTGTCCATAGGTTACTTCTTAGGTCTCCGAGGATTCGACAACCCAAGCTAAACTACAAGGACCATTCTACCTTCATCTCTTGGGTAAATTTGAGCGAGAATCAAATTTTTATGCCATTAATAGGGACCTAAGTCATCTCAACACCCATTCTATTCTCCTCCATTTCTTCTTTTCTCATCCAAATTCTCTTATCTTGTCCCTTTCTCATTTTTTTTTCTTTTGGCGCATGTCCGCCTACACCCGCAATCAATCAAACTGTCTAGTTAGGGTGGATAGTCCTGGGGTTGTGGAGTCAAGTACACCAAGGGAACTCTTTCCATTATATCCTAATATTCCTAATACTCCATAGTTCAAAATTAATCCAATTTCAATGGAAGGTCTTCAAAGAAACCAAAATGGAAACCCAAATGAGGTAGCCCCAAACATGGGGAATGCAGTTGATCAAACCATGAATGACTACCTCACAACTTCCTAGACCAATGACATATCATGCATTAGACATAAATTTGTAGAATATGCCAACTACATCTTTAAACCCCATGTCCTAAACCACCTTCCCACATTCCATGGAATGGAGTCCGAGATGCCCTATCTTCACATTAAGGAGTTCAATGACATTGTAGAAACCATGTGTCCCCCACATCAACTAGAATCAGCTAAGATGAGGCTATTTCCTTTTTATTTAAAGTATCAAGCTAAAAATTGGCTAAAAAATTTGATACCATCATCCATAAACTCTTGGGACCAACTACAAAGATGATTCTACAAAAATTACTTTCCCCACCACAAAACAATTGCACTTAAAAAGAGTATCCAAAACTTTTTTGAAAAAGAGGGAGAGTCATTCTATGAAACATGGAAGAGGTTCAAAGACACTCTAAACATGGTTCCACACCATGGTTTTTCTATACCTGAACAAGTGAGAATTTTCTATGAAGGGTTGGGTCCGGGGAACAAACAATTCATTGACATGATGTGTAATGGAACCTTTAAAAACAAAGCCCCAAATGATGCTTACGAGTATCTAGAAAGCCTTTATGAACAAAACCAAACATGGGGAACTTAACTTTATTCTAAAAAGCCACAAAGAACTACCGGAATTCATACACTTAGAGAATTGGAAATCCTTAGGGCTAAACTCTTAGCACTCTCTAGGAAGGTTGAAGAGATAGACCTTAGGAAAGTCCATGAAATCCAAACTATTGACCCTGTTTGCACAATTTGTAAAAAACATGACCATAAGACAGAAAACTTCCCAACCATTCCATACATGAAAGATGTTCTTTTAGAAGGACCCCCAGTGGAAGTAAATGCCTTGAACTTTCAAAATCCTGAATACCAAAACAACTTTAACCCAAGGTATAATGACCACCCAGGCTTCTGCTGGAAAGATAACCAACAACCTAGCCAACCACATGGACAAAATACTTACCCCCATTAGAACTACCAATCCCATAACTAGTTCCAAACCCAACCTATCCAATACCAACATCCACCGGTCCATTTTCAAAAAACCATCCCACCTCCAAAATATACCCTCGGGATAAACCAATCTTCTCAAGCACCAACCCAAACTGTTCCACAAATCCTACTAGAACAACTGTGCAAAAAAATGGAAAGGATGAACTCGGAAGTCTCTTACCTTAAACAAGAACTTCAAACCATAAAAACTGGAAAGGCACCCATGCCTACTCAGGAGGTTACATCCTCAACTTCAAGGGGAGAGTCAAGTTGTACTCAAACAACTCAAGAATAACTAAAGGCTATGACTGTTTTAAGAAGTGGGAAATCAATTGGTAAACCGAAACAACTAATTCAGAACCCACTTGGAAATTCAAACTTGGATGAAAATTCAAATGAACTAAATGATAAAACTGAGGAAACTAATAAAAATGTCAAAGAAACAACTCTTCAACAAACAACCCCACAACCTGCACCATTCCCTCAACACAGGAGGGGGAAAACCATGCCTGAATTGAGTAAAACATTGAGGGAAATCTTCTCACAAGTCAAGTTGAACATTCCTCTTCTCGATGCAATCCAAACCATACCTACCTACTCAAAGTACCTTAAGGACCTATGCACTTTTAAAAGAAAATTTTCACATAAAAACAAAGTCCTTTTGGCTGCTAATGTGAGTACCACCATTCAAGGGACCATTCCTCCTAAGATGAAAGACCCGGGTTTCCCTTACATCAATGTTGAACTAGGATAGATAAAAGTTGTCAAGGCATTGTGTGACCAAGGTGCTAGTGTCAATATCATTACCTATGCTGTGTACTACCAGTTAGGACTAGAAGAACTCCAAAACACATCTGTCACACTTCAACTTGCTGATCATAACATTAGGGTTCCAAAGGGTATTTTAAAGGACGTTCTGGTAAAGGTTGAAAACTTCATCTACCCTTCTGACTTCATTATCCTTGACAACCATCCAAACTTAATAAATAAGGAACAAACCCCAATCATCCTTGGTCGACCTTTCCTTGCAACAATCAAATCTGTTATCCGAGTCTGAAATGGGAACATGACCATCACCTTTGGGAACATGTGTCTAGACTTGAACATCTACAATGCAAGCTCACAAATAGAAGATGATGAAGACATTCATGAAGTAAACATGATAGGAAGAATTGATAATGAATCCATAGAACATCAAGGAATACTTGATGGATGTTTAAGTTGGGATGAGATTGATTTCCTTTGTTCACATGAAGGAAGTTTATCTCCTTGGATTGAATCATTTTCAAATTACTCTTATGATGAAGTATTAGGTCCAACAATTAGTGAAACCTTTCAAACTTCCTTCCCTAAATTTGATCAAACCAGTCTTGTAGCTAAAAATTTAATATGTGGGGAATCAATATTATCTAAAACTTTAGGAAATAAAATTGATCTTGATCCAATGTCCCAATCTTCTGTTGAAATTTTGAACCAACCTGATCTTGAATTTAAGGAACTTCCTACTGCACTAAAGTATGCCTTCCTAGGGGACAATAAAACACATCCTATTTTCATTTCTTCTTTTCTTGAAGCCAATCATTAGAGGATGCTTCTAGATATCCTTAGGAAACATAAGAAAGACATTGGGTGAACCCTGTATGATATTCCCAGGATTAGCCCACTTATCGAGACTCATAGGATTGTTCTAAAATCTGATTCAAAGCCATGTCGTCAACCTCAACAACGAATCAATCCCAATCTCATGGAGGTAGTTAGGAAGGAACTTCTAAAATTGTTAAAAGCCGGTATCATCTATCCCATAGTTGAGAGTGAGTGGGTGAGCCCAATAGAAGTGGTTCCAAAAAATTCTAGAATCACATTGATAACCAATGAGGATGGAGAGATTCTTCCAACAAGGGAGAGTAGTGGATGGAGGGTATGCATTTACTATAGAAAGCTAAACTCATTCACTAAGAAGGACCATTTCCCCTTACCATTCATTGACCAAGTCCTTGAGAGAGTGGCTGGTCATGCCTTCTACTGTTTCATAGATGAGTACTCGGGGTATAATCAAATTGAGGTCTCCCTATAGGATCAAGGGAAGACTACATTCATATGTCCATTCGGCACCTTTTCCATCAAACTCATGCCCTTTGGTTTATGCAATGCTCCTGGAACCTTCCAGCAATGCATGATGGGACTCTTCTCAGACATGGTAGGGGATTTTCTAGAGGTCTTCATGGATGAATTCTCTGTGTTTGGGGATACATTTGAGGGATGTATGCAGAATGTGTAGAGAGTCTTGTCAAGATGTGAAGAAAAAAATCTAGTCCTAAACTGGGAAAAATGACATTTCATGGTTAAAGAGGGACTAGTTATAGGCCATCTGGTCTCGGGTTAGGGGATTGAAGTTGATAAATCTAAGGTTGACATCATTTGTCACCTTCCATCACCAAAAACTGTCAAGGAAGTGAGGTATTTCTTAGGACATACTGGTTTCTATAGAAGATTCATCAAGGACTTTAGTTCAATCTCCCATCCCCTTTGTGCTCTTCTAGTAAAGAATGCTCCTTTTTTTTGGACAGAAAGCTGTGAGGGTTCATTCTCAACCCTCAAATCCTCTCTCATCTCTCCCCCCATCATGAAATATCCAAATTTGAACCTTCCTTTCGAACTTATGTGTGATGCCAGTGACTTTTCTGTAGGATCTGTGTTAGGACAACGTTGTGATAAAAATCCTTATGTCGTTGCTTATGCAAGAAAATCCTTAAATGATGACCAAATCAACTACACCACTACTAAAAAGGAGTTACTTTATATCATGTTTTCTTTAGAGAAGTTTAGGTCCTACCTCTTAGGATCCCCCATCACTGTGTTCACTGAACATTCTACACTAAAATACCTCTTCCAAAAACAAGATGCTAAGGCTAGACTGATTAGGTGGGTCCTTCTATTACAAGGATTTGACCTCAAAATCAAGGATAAAAAGGGTGTTGAAAATGTTGTAGCTGATCACCTCTCTAGGATGGAATTCAAAGACAACTCAAATCACATTTCTGTGTCTGATTCATTTCCTGATGAACACCTATACTCTGTGAGTAATTGCCCTTGGTATGATGACATAGCCAACTTCTTAGTTACGAGAGAAATTCCAAAATTCTTAGGGACTCAAGCTCAAAGGAAATTCCTTTCTGATATTAGGAACTATGTGTTTGATGATCCATACCTCTATAAGTTCTACCCTGACCAAGTCATTAGGAGGTGTGTCCCAAAATATGAACAAGAGTCCATCCTTAAATTCTGTCATAGTGAGGCATATGGAGGTCAATTTTCTTCTAAAAAAAATTCTGCTAAGGTTCTTTAGTGTGGTCTCTTTTTTCCCACCCTCTCAAGGGACTCTTACAAATTTTGTCAAAGTTGTCCTAGGTATCAAAAAATTGGGTCCATCACAAAAAGGAATCAAATGACACTCACTCCCATCTTAGTGGTTGAAATATTTTACTGTTGGGGAATTGATTTCATGGGTCCCTTCCCAAACTCTTGGGGATACCTCTACATACTCTTAGCTGTTGATTATGTCTCAAAATGGGTTGAAGTCATTCCCAGTAAGTCCAATGATCATCAAGTTGTGATTCTATTTCTGAAAGAGAACATATTTTCTCGATTTGGAATTCCTAGGGCTATAATCAGTGATCGAGGAACCCATTTATGCAACCACCCATTCTCTTCAATCATTTATAAGTATGGTATTTCTCATAAAGTGTCCACTGCATACCATCCTGAAACTAATGGTCAAGCTGAGTTAGCGAATAGGGAGATTAAGAAAATTCTTGAAAAAACTGTCAAACCCTCTAGGAAATATTGGCCTGAGAAACTCTTAGATGCTCGTTGGGCCTATCGAACTGCATATAAAACCATTTTAGGAATTTTCCCATATAGGTTGGTTTATGGAAAAGCATGCCATTTACCTTTTGAAATTGAGCATAAGGCATTTTGGGCAATCAAAAAAATGAATTTCGACATTTCTTTAGCTGAAGAAAAGAGGAAATTAGATCTTAATGAACTTGAGGAACTTAGGATGGAGGATTATGAAAATTCAAGGATAAATAAAGCTATATTTCAAGCCTACCAATCTAGGAATATCAAAGTCAAACATTTTGAACCGAGAAAATTTGTGCTCTTGTATAGTTCAAAACTTCATTTACACCTGGGAAAGTTGAGGTCCAGATGGTCAGGCCCATACATAGTGCATAAGGTGTACCCCCATGGGGCTGTAGAAATTCAAGATCCCACCAATGGTCAAACCTTTAAAGTTAATGTCCATAGAGTCAAACCATTCATTGAACCATTTCAAAAATAGTAAGTTATTGAAGACTTGTGTGAACCAACATTAGATGAGGAAAATACTAAAACAATTAGGTGTCCATGTCGGGCTAATGACGTTAAACAAAGCGCTGCATGGGATTCAAACCATGGTTTTCAATTTTCCTATCATTTTGTTGTTTTAAACAACTTTATATTTTAAATAGGATTAATTAATCATTTTTATATTTAAAAAAATAGACTGTTGACCTGTTCTTCTATTATGAGTATGGATGGGTATGGAAGGGCAGCACCAAATTCATCCGTGTCATGTGGTGTGATCCTTGAGTAATTCCTTACCCAGAAATTTAAAAATAAGACAATCACTACTACAAACATGGCCTTTATCAGCGCTAAAAATGGCCTTTATCAACGCTAGAAAAGCATTGATAAAGCCAGCGTAGATAATATATAGTTATATGAATATATATTTATATAGTTATATTAACATATATATAGTTATATTAACATATATATAGTTATATGAATATATATTTATATAGTTATATTAATATATATATAGTGATATTAATATATATATTTATGGTGATATTAATATGTATATTTGTAGTAATACTAATATATATATATGTAGTTATATTAATATATATATAGTTATTAGATTAATATATATATAGTTAGATTAATATATATATAGTTAGATTAATATATATATAGTTAGATTAATATATAGGTATATAAATATTCATATATTGGTATTTTAAATAAAATGGATATTTGTTATTATTTAGATAAAGCTAATATATTTTATATGTAAATATGTTTAATTATTTATTTAAAAAATTTAATTTTTAGGTGCGAATATATAAAAAACATGTACATATAGTTATATATTTGATTATAAATAGCAGTTCATTATAAAAAAGGATGAAATTTTAAAGAAATAATATCAATATGAATGTAATACCTTGGAATAAATTTAGTCCCTACCAAGAAAAGCCAATAATACCCTCTTAAACGAGTTTGAAAATCCACAAAATGTTAAAAGATCTGGGTACCCCGACAAAAAACTCAGTTTTGGAGGCCTTCTAGGCCTCTGTTGGCCTCGAAAAACGCTTAACTTGGGTCCCCCCGAGTTACAGCGACGTAGAGCTTGTCGCAGGCTTCGATTTGATATGTGGTAGAGCTCAAACGGACACCCGGATCAAAAGTTATGGCCGTTTGAAGTTTGAGTTGTGTTTTCAAAATATTTTGGATCTTTTTTTAATTTTTTTAGTCCTCAAATTGTTATTAAATGACTATTACTTCATAATGATTATCAAAATATTAATTAAAAATATTTTTTTAATTTTTTAAGAAGTCATTTTCACTAAATATCTTAAATATTAAGTATAATAAGTGTAAATGTACATTTATACTTATCTAAAACATATTTAAAAATTATATATTATATTTATATAACAATATAACTATATTTATATATTAATATATTTTTAATTTTTTTTAAGCCGACCCTTTATCAGCGCTACTAAGAAAGCACTGATAAAGGGGGGCCCTTTATCAGCGCTAACAAAAGCGCTGATAAAGGGACCCCCCTTTATCAACGCTTTTTCGTTATCGCTGATAAAGGGGGGCGCTGTGAAAAACTGTTTTATTATCATGAGCTGGGAGTCATACTTTCAAAAATCCATCACATGTTGACCACATTTGATGGAATTACTTATAACGATGATCCGTCCTAGATTATTATTATTTTATTTTGGTATTTATAAACTTTACCCATCCCACATGAATATGAAGACATACCAAAAATTTATTCAAAATTAATAATAAAAAATTTATTTAACAAAATCAAATCATTCAAAACCCACCCTTTTGGATTAAAAAAATAAGGGTTTTAAAAATAAATTCCCCCAGATATTTCAAAAAAAATCATAAACAAGATTTAGAAAAGTCCAAGACAATAAGTTATAAAACAGTAGAGTGGTTGATAATTCACCTACCTTGGTTATTTTTTGAAAAAAGAATCCTAAAAGATCACATGGATCAATATACTGATTTTTTTCCTCTTTCAAACTTGAATAATATATTTTCACAACAAATTTAAACCCATAAATATAGGCTAAAACACATATTTTTGGACCAATCTACTGATTTCATGATTGAATGCTCAAATATTCATTTACAATGGATTTTGGATGTCAGAGTTCACTAAAAGTTATATTAGGGTTCCCTAAACATTGAGGGAAATGAGAGAATCTTGAATGAGTAATATTTGACCTATTGGCTGGTTAAATCCCTCTAAGCCTGATGGATTCATGGTGTGAGGGAATATCCCAGTGTGAATTACTCAAGAGGTCACATATGCCGCTATTCACATTGCTTTGGATTATTTTCCGAGATAAAATGATTTCATAATGTGAATGGTTTTCATATACTGAATAAACTATAAGAAACCATTCATCCTTTGAAAATTTTCGTGTCTTATACCCTAAAAAATTCACGATGTGAAACCTTTTCACAATGTGTATTTTTTCTGCAAAATTTTCCTGTAGCTTGAATAAGCATTTAATACCTATAATACCTCTTAAAGACAACTAAAAAATACAACTAAACAAAGAATAAAATTATGGTGTACCACAAACCATGGGTACCATACTATACCCACTATTGGGATTTCCATCCTTGGGAAGATGAAAAAAATCAGGTCATTTCTCCCACATAACATTTTCTTATTCCCATGTTTCTTATGGAATATAAAATGATTCCATAACACTCCCACCAAGGAAAATAAATATCATTAGAATGAACTTTTACCTCATATATAGAACACACACTAGTACATGGAAAAGGTCACATCCATATTAATATTAACATGATCCCAAATGATCACATATTGTGGTTTAGGATGACATTTCTCTATTTGAGAAACATGGAAGCCACCATGAATAACACCGAATCTCGGTGGTAACACTAACTAGTTCATATTAGTTCCAATCTTTTATAAACCATATAATGGTAACAAATATCGTGTTTCTATATTATCATGTTTCTCTAAGATTTTATCACCTAATTTTAGTGACACTTTCAAGAAAACATTTTCATTGACATAAAATAATAATGGATGTTGATGAATATATCCATATGATTTATATATACTTTTTGCTATTGAAATTTTCATCTTGATCATTTGGAATATCTTCCTAGTGTATTGGAGAAGACTTGGTGTAATCAAAGATGTTTCTCGTGTTTCCACCCAACAAAAAAGAGAATGAAAATGATGACTATACAAAGCCTCAAATGGTGGAATCTGTATTATTAGCTAATAAATATGGGATTAGGATAATTCAAACAATGGAATATGATCCTCCCATGAACCACCAATTTCCATGACACATGCTAATAGAATATCCTCTGATATATGAATAGAGAAATTTGACTTTCTATAAATATTTGGATGATATGTATACTCATAGTTAATTGTATTCCAAGAGCCTGTTGTAAGGATTTCCAAAATCGTAAACAAAAATGGGGGTCCCATTCAGATATAGTCAAATATGGAACTCTATGTAATCCGACCATTTCATAGATATAATTTTTTTTAATTCATTTACCATGTTCGTTTCACTAATAGGGATAAGGTGTGAAAACTTATTAACAAGATCACCTGATAATCATATAGAATCATGTTTCCATAGATTTCTGGGTAGGACAATAAAAAAATATATCTCAACATGTTCCCAATTTTAAATAAGTATATCCTTAAATTTTGGCATACCATCTAGTATTTTATATTTATCTATTATCTACTGACATGTCATAAATTTAATTACAATTTCTGTAATCTTTCATTTCATACCATCCCACCAGAAATCTGATTTCTTTGACTTGTATATTTTCTGTACACCTAAATATATAACCCAATTTAAATGGTGGTATTCTTAAAAGAGATGTTCTTAACAAGATTTAGGATCAATAAGTTGATTCTAAAAATCATAACATAGAGTTTCAATCTTTTTTCTAGTCATAAAAAATATCCCCACCATTTAGGTTTGACGAATTGGTGATGCAATCAGAATCTCATATTTGGGATTCTTTTACCAATGTTATTTGGTACAGAATAAGAATTATTGTAAATAAAAATAAATGCTAACCTTTTACAACAAAATTTTAATTCATATTATCTATGATTATCATCAATGAATTTTGGTCACAAGCTTCTCAGGCCACATAACTATACAATTTCCAAATTGACACATCTTCTATAGGATTCCTTTAACTAGGTGTGCATACCAAGTAAAAATATAACATTAGGAGGTACTATATACATATTTGTTTCATGAAGATCAATTTTATATAATAAAAGATATATTTCAAACTCTTATGGTCATTGAAAGCTATAAACTTTTCACCATAGAGGTAATGCATCCAGGTATTTAAAGCATGTAAAAACTTAACTAATTCTTAGTCATGCAAGATATAATTATTCTCATGCACTCAAAACTACCTAAAATTGTATGCAACAACATAGTGTCACTATATGATAACACAACCATGATGATATCTAGAACCCTCAAATTATAAAACATAGATGTTACCTAGTTTTGTTAATATTAGGATGGGTACTGAGGTGAGATCAGTTAAAAGTTCTAAAATGTGTTTCTAAAATTCATCTTTATATATTAATGGAACAACATTACCTATAAGAGTATTCTTGGGAGAATAAATTATTGAGAAATCTAAAATTAAGTGACAATAATACCCTTCAAATCCAAGAATATTTCATACCTCAAAATATTATTTTTTTCTTCCAAGACATTACAACTTTAATCTTCATATGTTTAATAGATAGTACTTCTTCAGAAATAGCATACCCAAGGTAAAAAACATTTTTATCCAGAAGTTTAACTAAGAAAAATTATCTTACAAATTTATTTTTTGAAATTCAATTAATACAATTCCCAAGTGCTCCTCATGGTCATTAATTTTTTTACAATAAACAAAAATATCATTGAAAAATTCCACAAAAAATAGAGGTACCTATGGAAGATAAAGTTCAAAAAATCCATGAAACATGTTAATGAATTCAACCAACCAAAAGGCATGAAGACATATTCAAAATTTCTAAAACAACTCAAAAATTCTATTTTCAGGATATCATCTCTCTTGAATCTAATTGGATTATACCCTTAGTGTAAATAAATTTTAGTGATCCATTCAGATCCCTTTAAATGATCAAAGATATCATTTATTTGAGGAACAATATATAGTTTTTTAAATCATTACTTGATTCAGCTAATGATAATCTACACACAAGAGGGGAGTACCATGTTTCTTCTTTATGAATAAAAATCCTACAGAACTAGGTGATGGACTAAGTCTAATAACTAATTTACTTCATAACTCTTTTATCTGAACTATTTACTCTCAAAAATAAATCGGATCCATTCTGTTTGATAGTAGTAAAATAGGGCTTGTTCATAGGATTAGTTTCATAGTAAATTAGATTTCAATTTTGGGTGGTAAACTAGAGAAATAATTTAGAAAATCATCTAGGTATTGATCCCCTATTTTAATAAAAGACCCATTCTCTAATTCCATAGCTTTTCTCAATGTCATTACAGTTAATTTTATAAATATGGTTCCATGAACTATCACTAATGGTCATACTCTTCCAGCATTAATATCCTTATCCCCTTGAAATGATGAAGAACTCCATTTGGTGAATTAAATGTTACATTATGTGAATAATAGTTGATTTTAGCATTAAATCCAAATAACTAGTCCATACCAATGATTAAATTAAAAAAATCTTTCTAAGGAACCATAAACACCTAGAGAAACTATACAAAATCAATGGTAATGGAACATGATGGGTACTTAAATCCTTTACATTCAATCTATCAAAAGGGTCCATTTATACTCATGACACGAGGCATAATTTTCAAATATAGTCCCAATTTCTTAACCATAGAATAATGAAGGAAAGAATGTGATGAACCAGTATCAAATAGGACATGCAGAATTGTAGAATTCAGAAGAAAGGTACCTCACACAATATATGGACCTGGTTTCTCATTGGAAATAACCTGTTATTCTCTATATAACTGTCTCTCATCTATCATATTAGAAATTTTCATTCTTAACTAAGGTGTTAATTAAACAACCCTAGTATTTCTAAAAACATCACGGTTAACCTATCTCTATTGATGTGTACTAGTATGACGGGACTAATATTAATGAACATATGAAATATACAGATGTGTTGATCCTATTCCACTTTTTGATCTCAAAATTTAATAATTAATCTTCTTAATTTGGCCATTATTTCTACAGTGGTTGCGATTCCTCTGTGTTGTAGTAAATTTTTTCATCTTGTGCATCAATTAACCTCACTAGAAATATCTTGGTTTGGTATCATATATTCAAGGAAAATTAACTAATTATATAATATGAATCTGGGGTTTTCTACCCATATGATAATAAATATAACTCTTTCTCTTATTTATAACACTAGAGTTAAAACCTATCTCTATGAGAACAAACATACCTCCACCGACATGATTCCCAACAAGATACCCTTATACTACTATTTCTTTATCAAACATCTCAATATAATATATAATAGAAAGAAAAACTATCTTGGATCCAATTTCTAGTCGTAATCCCTACTCTAAGATATGCCCCTTTGAGGTTTCACTCATAGCTATTTTCAAGGGAAAATGAACTATGTTCATAAATATTACTGCATACAATGTAAAGGAGAGATTTTCTTGATTAAAACTCAGAAAATATTTTCTTTCTATTTTTAATGTGTGGGGGAAAAATTATTGGAAATAATTCCTAAATATCCTCCCACATAATTCCTTGGTCATCATTATCTTGGATAACTAAATACCACCATTATAGAAAAGATCTCTATATTATAGGTCGCTAAATTAATCTTTAAATATAACATTTTACAAAGTAAATAAAAGATTCTATTAATTAAATTCATCCAATCCTCTTCTTTTTTATGTTGATTATCCCCTTTAAATACTGAGTGAGTATATTTTTAAATTTAAAATGAATGATACACTTACCTGAGTTAATCATTTCTATGTCCTCTTTCAATTTATTGAAATGCTTAAAAAATACTCTATATATGTTAATGGTTCGCCTATGGATTAGGTGAAACCACAATTTCTGAATCATGTCCCTTATAATTTCTATAGTGTCTTCATTGTTCCATTTTCTATAAACAGAATAATACAAAATTTATATAATTTCACTCTAGTATTTAAGGATTTAATAGATTCCAGAACATTATAAATAATTATTATTACCACGTAAAAAAACTAGTAAAACCCTAATTTCAAAAATAACATATTTTTATCATATCCAAAAATCATTTGAACATCAAATGAAAAATGAAATCCAAGTAGGTATTCTCTATACAAATTCTATATATGAAACACTCATAAGATAAACACATGATGATGTTATAAAAAAATTATAGTAGTGTCCTAGAAAACTTTTATACCCAGAAACCCAAGCAACATAATGTATAAAAGGAAAAGGTTAGCTATGTTTTTTAGGCTATAAATTTCTTATTATGAAAATCCTATCACATTGCAACCAACCTAACTCAAAGATAAAATGCAAAATAATACCTTTTGTAACACCCCTCCATAACTCATTGTCTTAAGAAGTGGAAAACAACTATTAACCATAGGTGATATCCCCATGATACAAAAGTATGTAAGTAAATGAAAAGGTAATAGTGAATTGTTGGGGGATGATTTTCCTACATGAATACAAAACTTGTTGAAAAGTAAGAATATAATAAAAATCAACTACATGATTCATAACTAATCTAAAACCAATGAATAAAATGTTAGAGTACAATGGAAAAGAAATGAAATGTGAACGACTAATAATCTAAATAAAAATACTTTAGCACCAAAGACATACCATCCTCGATCAAGATGAAGACACTCCCCAGCTCCATCATTGGCATTCAAACCGTGATGTCAAGGATCACCAATAGAGATGTAAAGAACATGAACCCTCCATATATCTCAGTAGACGACATATTCAAAATCACTAAAGTTCCCAAGAAGGTTTGAGTATAATACTTAGTATTATTTCTCTAAATACTTCTCATCACATAGAACTACAACTAGAACATTTTAGAACATTTTATATAAACTGTAAGTGATGAATATAAATATTTTACATCAAAACCTACTAAAGTTCCTAGGAAAATATAAAATATAACATAACAAAAAATCATTAGTTTTTGGATAATTATTTCATTTCCACACGAATACACACACAAACACAATATATGCAACCATGTATATACCTATACTTGTGAGTGTTGAGTTATCCTATAACTAAGAAATCGCTTGGTGAAAAAATTTGATGGTGGTACTTAGTACCTTGATTCATCATAGGTTTTTATAATTTGGAGGTGGTACTTCTGAATATTTCTCATCCCATGTTTATTATCATTTGTTAGTAGTACTTATGACTAGTACCCATCCAATATTAACATGAACACATTCCAAACTATTATTTGAAATTTAAAATAAAATATTTATTAAAAAAAATCCAATTTTCCCAAACCCTCCCTTCTAAAATCACAACAAGTAAGGGTTTGTAAAACCATTTCCACAAGAGATTTCCAAGAAATCATAAACATGATTTAGAAAAGATCAATCCAATAGGTCACACCCCGACCATGGGTTTCCATTATTTATAATTATTTTCTCAATTTTGATTCTTTGGTTGATGTTTGGGATCAGGTCCCACTTTAAATTTTTTGATGTTTGTTAACTTTGGATGGTTTCGGACTGGTGCATGGGCACCACATGGTTAGCACTAACTATGTGGCCAAACCAGATGACCGTACATGTTCCTAGTAATTAAAATAAATAAATTTTATAAATTCTTAAACCATAATAATAATAATATTATTTTTTCAGATAATAATATTATAATTTTTTTTAATAATAATATTATTAAATTGTTATTAATAATAATAATAAATTATTATTAACAATGATATTATTAAATTAATATTAATACTATTATTTTTAAAAAATGAAATGAATATTATTAATATGATTAATATCATTATTATTATGATTATTATTATAATAAGTTTATTATATATATTTTTACGCAGGTTTTCCCTTCCCTCTCCACTTTCATGCATCCCCTCATGTTTCCCTTGCCTTGTGGGACTCTAGAAGCACCCTTACATTTCTTCTCCCCTATCTCCAATGATTCCTCCTCCTTGGCATGCTCCCCTTTCCCTACGGACCTCTATGGTGTGCAGCCCTTCCATGTAGACCTCACTGGTTCTCCCTCTCCCTTCAGCCAGCCTTCCGCTCTATATGGACTTCTCTAGAAAGTTCACCTACTTCCTGGTCCATCCTAGTCTCCAACGTGACCCCTCTAGGATGGAAAGACCTTCTCTAGTGGTGGTCCCCCCTCGTGGCATAGCAATCCTCCCCACTCCCCTCTTCGGTAACATTTATAATATTTCAATGGTTTTGATGAGGGTTTTCCTTATTTTTCAAACCCTAATGGTTGGGGTTTAGTATTTTTTTTTCATGGATTCGATGGGTGCACATAATTCATGGGGGCATATTCTCTATTTTCCGAGTGTTTCGTCACGTTCGAACACCAAAAAGATAGGTGATTTATTTTTTTCCCTTTCTAATGTGATCAAATTAATTATTGAACATCTCAATAATATGTAATATATGATTCACACTTTATGTGTTTTTATAGTAGTTAAATCAGCTAAAAATTGGTTTTGAAGCAATTTGATGTTTATGGTAAACATGATTTTCACCATTATGTAACCCTTTTAGGTTATTTTTTTTTAAAATTGGTATAAATTGTTTAAGGAAGTTTTTGAAGTGATTTCATTAATTATTCCAATGATTATTTGTGCCAAAGGTGCTTGATAAAATATCAATTGAAAAGGTAGGGTGAAATTGGATGGTTGAGTGATCTCATATCATTTTAATTATTTTTTATAAATTGGTTTGGATAATATCTTGGATTTTATATGTGATACATAGTGGTTTCTTTTAGTGTAGTATAAAAATTTCATTGAAAATGGCTCTCTTGGTTTGTGAACTTGTGTTTCATTTTATGAATGAGTGAAATGGATTAATCTGGGTTGAAAGTAAATAGTGGTTTTATGAAAATGGGTTTTGAGTGTTTTCATTTACATAATAGTGTGCCATTGGATGTTGTAACATCCATGGGTGCACTAGGTGAAGACATTTATGTGTAATAGAATTAATATGGCATGCTAGAGCTAGTCTCCCTCAAAAACACCACTTTCCCCCTTTCTCCTATTTCTATTAAAATAGTTTTATGTTTTCTAAAATGGGGGAAGTGGTGTTTCTTATGATATGAAAATGTTCCTGAATGTTTTCTTTATGGTTTCGCATGATTGGACTTGAAATGTACTTAGACGAATGGTTGGTAAAAGTAAGGCCCATTTGGCATTTGAGGTGTGTGTAGGTGAAGGTTGGTTTAAAGGACCATTTTGAAATTCAACATAAAAGTAATGTTTGATCTTAGTTTTGGAAATGGATTTTGAATTGTTTTGGTAAATGTATTTGGGATGTATAATGATTAAGGGCCCATTTGTAATTTTGTATTTAAAAGATATGTTTTGTGTTAAATTTGGAAAATAATGTGGTTTCAAAAATGTGTGTGCCCAGTTGGAATCTTTGAACGTTTGGAGGTATGTTTTAGAAGAAATGTGACGTAATGACCTAGTTGGAAACTCAAATTATTTATGAAAATGAGTTTGATATTGATATGATATGATGCCCTAGTTGTAACTTTAAACGAGTGATGTAAATATGTATATTTATATAGTGGGAACCCATATCTAGGGTTTCACTTTATGGGTTGTCATAAAGGAGATGTCTGTGTTTGGGGTAGGCAAGTGCGGTGGCAGAAAGTAAGGTGAGTCACACATGAGAGGGAGTACGACTTACAAAGTTTATTTATACCATCGATTCTGTGGCATATTTTAGGGGATTGAGTGATGATTTCTAACCAACCCCACTAGATGGGTTAGTACCCCCCGGATCGAAGATATGCTCAGGGAAATATTTCCACTCGATTAGTTAGTTTAGGGTGGCCAATGGTCATTGACATAGGGGCTTCACTATATGCTAATATTTTTTTTGAACTGAGTATGTATAGTGGTATTACAAGGATGTTTAAGAGTGATCAATGTTAATTTTTTTATCTTTTGGTTGTTATATCTCTACTTTTAGTTTTTTTATCACACTACTACTCTATTTTTATCATCTACTAGATTATTTTCAGTTTTTCTTATTTATTTATTTCTTTCATAGACAGTTTTTACTTGTTTGGGCTTTTGGGTTTTAAAAATGTAAACTCATTTGGAAATGAAATGTGGCGTGGGTTGGATTTTAAAATGGGAAGCTATGTATTTTTAGAAAAATTTTAAAAACATATTTTATATTTGTAATTTAAAACTTGTGTTAATGGATTGTTTTTGGGAAAGGAAAAAACATAGATTCCATGGTTTATCTTAGGAATTAATACTTAGAATTTTAGTGCTCACACGTACTTTATCTTTTCTGTTTCAGGTTCTAGTTTTGGATAGCCCTTGTAGTGAGTGTGGTTCTATGTTTGGTGGTGATCCATGAGGTCATGTGGAGGTATGTTTCACTGCATGACTTTATCTTATTTCTAGTTCTTGTGTTTATCTATTTTATACTTTATATTTATTTATTTTTATTTAATTTTGGGCATAAATCTTTCCCACTTGTATGTTTGGATGCCTAAAAGTAGTTGTCAGCCCACGGGGATCAAGAATTCCCATCGAACCATACAGCGGATATGGTCGAGTGACCGGTTCATTGTTTACTCATGTAGGTACATGAAAAAGGGTATACGTGGTTGTTTCTTGTTATTTGGGGTGTCCAATAGATGGAGACTAGGACTTTCAGAACATGGGATTTAGGTATGGGAAGGGTTTCATGAACCCTTTCTCATTCTGAACCTCGAGTTTCTAGGGGTATTTTGAGAATTGAGTTATTGTCTTTTCTTGGATTGTTTTTGTATAGATGGATGATAGTGGTGGAAAGTTAGTGTTAAATTATGATTTTACATGGATCAGTGCCCCATGTGTCCTCTGAGTACATGGTGTAATATCCTCCTAGTTTTTATAATTTATTGGGGAAATGATCACTACCATGTTAATGAGTTAAGTATGACTAATATTTCCTCATTCCAGTGGTTTGGTGTAATTTGTTCTTCATTGTGGTTTTTATTGGTGTTAGTGTGTTTTAAAAATGAAAGTTTTTTTAAATGGAATTTTTTCTTTTAAAATGTATATAAATTGGTAAAGAGGGTTACAAAATGAAAAGAGTTTTGGATTGAAAGTTTGGTTCTTTTTGGGACCTATTAAGAGAATACCTTGGGAGATCTTTATGATAATTTTCATGTGTAGAAGTTTTTGTGTTAATTGTACATTGGGGCATATAGATTGGAACATATGAACACATGTGGAATAGTTCATAGGATTCCTTTTGTTTGTATTTGAAACTAAAGGCATAGCCTTGTTTCTATAAATTAATATTAACAGGGAAAATGATTTTGGAAATTGAATTGGTTTTTAAAGTGGGTTTTGTTAATTTGAATGTGGAATTGAAAGAAGGTAGTTTGGAAATTTTAAATGAAAAGGAGATTTTGAAAAGAAGATATTTGGTTATGCTCATATGTTCTTGGATTATTAGCTTGTTGTTTTGGATTGAGATATTCTTCTTGGTTTTGTTTCGCATTGATGTTGGATTTGTTTTTATGTTTCTTGTTTCGTTTAGAAAATTCCATCCAAAAATATTCCAAATGTTCTTGATAAGTCATGTAATGTTTTTTATTCTCATAAAATTCTATCCATCCTTCATGGTGACCAGGGTCCATTAGAGGAAGCAAAGTGGATTGTGGAAGTGAAGCACATATTTAGGACGTGTGGAACTCTTAAGGATGTTAGGGTTCATGCTATTCTGGGATTGTTTAGGGTCCATCTGGGGACAAATTGGAGCAATTCACTCCGCTATGATTCTAATTCAGGACTACATGGGGAGTTTTAAATTATATTTTCATATGATGGTTCATACATGAAGAGATAAAGATGATGAAATAGAAAGAGCTCTTGGATATTCAGTAAATCCATCTATTGGTGAAGGAAATCATTGAAACCTTTACATAACTTGTTTAGTTTTCAGAAGAGGTAGTGTCATAGGATTAGATGAATACTTCTCTCTTTATCAAGGGTTTTTTACCGGAGATCCGGGAACATGTCCTCTCTTTTAAGGACAGTTTTTTTGAGAAGCTGGTTGACGAACCGTTTCTAGGTGAGTAGGTCTCTAGAGTGAAAATGGTTGGAAATCCATAATCTCTTACTACTCTTAATGGTTCCCCATCTAGAAAATGGGGTGTACCAGGGGGACCTATTTTTTAAAAATCTCATTTGTTGGTTCCTACTTTCTATTCATCTGATCATCCTCACATGTTTTGCTAGTGTGGCTAGGTCAAGCGCTTATAGTCATCATGTCGCATCCCTATGAATATGTGCCATCATTATAGTTGTCAGGGTCATCTAGAGATGTTCTATAGAAAACATCAGCTAATGAAGACATTATGAATAAGGGATTCCAATTCCTAATTGTGAGGTAGGATATGATTTATCCATCAAAACTCCATCCACAATTCTTGGAGTGATTCTCCCACAAAGTTAGGAGTTTTCAGGGGTGTGAACCCTCGGTTCGGGCTCTGTGTCCCATATTGGGATTTAATCATTTAAATACATTTAGTTATTTTTTTCTTACTGTCATAAATTCATCATTAATTATAAAAGTGTGATGGACTTGTTTCATTATAGTCCAACCCATTTTACTTTTTTAAAAGTGTCCCTTTTGAATCTTTTATTTTCCTTGAGTGTTTATGTTGTGATAATTTATAGATATTTATGTTTTGTGGAATTGATGGATAATGTTTTTGGTTCATCGTTTGGTTTGAGTTTCTTACTATGAGTTTCCCCTAGAATTGGGGGTTTTCATAAAGGTGTTTTTTGTGTAGTGTGGATAGGTTGATTTAGTTCTCGAGGTCCTATTATGTTTATTTTCTCCCATAGTGGGTTTTCTATTTACGTCCTAGTTTTTTGGGATTTAATTTTTAAAATAGTAGAATCATTGTGTAGGGGAGAACCCCCTTGTGTTCTCCCATTGTTTTGGGTTGTGGTTTTTTCTAGATAGTTTGGGTGTGAATTGTGGAATAAATATTCACTATATAATTCCTTGTTTCTTATAGTTATGTTCAGGTATGGACTTGATATTTTTGTTATTCTTTAGATTGGTTACATTTTAGGGGAAGAAATTGTCTATGGTGGGGAGAATTTTCATGCCCTAACCATGAGTTTCACTCTTTTTAATTATTTTTTCAATGTCAATTTTTTAGTTGATGGTCAAATAATGGTTCGATTTTATATTTTTTTGATAGTTTTTAATTTTTGTGCATTTTGGGCCAGCACTCAGGAACCACACAATTAGTGATAATAGTGTGGTCGGCCTAGGTGACCATATGGCTTCCCAGTACTTAAAATATAATTTTTTTTTAAAATTTTAAACCATAATAATAATAATAATATTATTTTTGTAGATAATAATATTATCCTTATTAAGTTAATAATAATAATAATATTACGTTACTATTAATATGACTAATATTAAATTATTATCGAGATTTTTATTATTAAAAAAATGAAATGAATATTATTAATATGATAATGATGATGATGATGATAATAATTATAATAATAATAATAATTATTTCACTATATTTTCTTACCCTAGTTTCCCTCTCCCCCTCAACTTTCACGGTTCCACCCCCTCACATTTCCCTTGACATGCATTACTCTTATGCCACCCCAACTTGTGCCTCCCCAACCTCTGACGATCCCTCTACTCAGTGAGACCCCCCTTCCCTGAAGACCTCCCTGACATGTTTCTCCTTCCCTAATGACCTCATCGGTGGTCCCTGTCCCACCAAACAGCCTTCCACTCTATCAATATTTCTCCCAACAACAACCCTACCTTTGGCGCCCTCCTTCACTCTGATGTGACCCCTCCAGAGTGGCACAAACTTCTCTGACAGCCGTCCACCACTCACGATGTGGCCAACCAACCCTCTCCCATCTCTAGTAAAATTAACCTCATTTATTGGTTTTTAATGAGGGGTTTACTTGGTGGCCAAATACTAATGGTTAGGGCATATGATTTTTTTTGTTTTTATTGGATTCTAGGGGATGAAATTTATTCTTTAGGGAGTATTATCCCTTATCCAAGTGTTTCATCACATTCACACACTAACAAGGTTGGTGATTCCATGTTTCTTCCTTTCTAATGCAATCTAATTAATGCTTGAGTGTTTTAATGAATTTTTATATATGATATTCACCTGTATATGAATTATTATTAATTTATTTTAGTTTTTTTTATGGTAATTGAATCTGTTATAAATATATTTTAAATTAATTAATTGTTTAGGCCTATATATTTTCTCACTGAATGATGTTTGAGTAATTTTTAATAAATTTGTAGTCATTATTTCACCCTTATGGAACCTCTATTTAGATTATTTTAGTGTTATGAAATTAGTAGAAATTGTTTACAATAGTTTTTGGAGTTATTTAATTAAGTATAACCTAGTTTATTTGTGCGAATGGTGTTTGATAAAATGTTATTTGAAATTTTAGGGTGAAATTGGATTATTGAGTGAGGTATTCCCATTTAAAATGTTTTTTTAAAATTGATTTGGATAATATATTAGATTTTATATTTAAAAAAATGGTGGTTTCTTTTAGTGTGGTTTTAAAAATTCTTTGAAAAGGTATCTCTTGGTTTGTGAAATTTTCTTGCAATTAATGAATGAGTTAAATTGATATATTTGGGTTGAAAGAAAATAGTGGTTTTATGGAAATAGGTTTTTATTGTTTTCATTGAAATTAGATTGTGTAATTTAATGTTTCAATATCAATGGGTGAAAAATATTAACACATAGATGTAAAATAAAATGAATACAACATGCTAGAAGTAGTATCCCATAAAAACACCTCTTTCTCCTTTTCTCCAATTTCCATAAAATTGTTTCTATGTTTTCCAAAATGGGGGAAGTGGTGATTTTTGCATTTTGAAAATGGTTTTGAATGTGGTATTTATGGTTTGGATGGATTTACTTGAAAGGTACTTAGGTGAGTGGTTGGTAAAGGTAAGCCCCATTTGGAATTTGAGGAGTGTGTGGGCGATGTTTGGTTTAAAAGACGGTTTTTAAATGTCAATATAAAAGTGATGTTTGATCTTGGTTTTGGAAATGAATTTTATAGTGTTTTTGGTAAATGTATTAGGGATGTGTAAAGAATAAAGGAAGTTTTGGAATTGGGTATTTAAAATAGATGTTGTGTGTTGAATTTTGTAAAATCATGTGGTTTGACAAATGTGTGTTCCCATTTTGCATTCTTAAATGGCTTGAGGTATGTTTTAGAAGTAATGTGATGTGATAGCCCAGTTGACTACTCAAAGTATTTTGTAAAAAGGTTTCAATATAGATATGATATGATGGCCCGGTTAGCACTTTCAATGACTGATGTACATAAGTATATGTATATAGTGGGACCCATATCAAGGATATCACTTTATGGGTTTTCTTATATGAGATGTCAATGTTTGGGGTAGGAAAGTGAAGAGGCAGTAGGTTAGGTGAGTCACCTATGAGGGCCTCCCACTTAAAAAATTTACAATTTATATGGGTTCCTAGGTGTATTTTAGGGTATTGAGTGATGGTTTTTAACTAACCCCTATTATATGGGTTGGTACAACCAGAATCGTAGATAGGCCGGGTGGAATGTTTCCACTTGATTGGTCAATTTAGGGAGGCTAGTGGCCATTGAATTAAGTGCTTCACTATACACAAAAAGGTGGTTCAAAAATATGTACATACATGCGTCTTCTAGGGATGTTTAGGAAATTTTGAGGTTACATTATTTATCTTCTTGTTTTTATCTCTCTTTTTTTGGGTTTTTTGAAAACACTACCAGTCTATTTTCATCATCTATAAGATTATTTTCAATTTTTACTGTTCATTTTTTTCTTTTAGTATCTAGTTTTTCATTATTGGTGGTTTTGGTTTTTAAAATGGTAAACCCGCCTTTGAAAATAAAATGTGGTGTGTGTTGTATTTTGAAATGGGAAGCTATGTTTGTTTAATAAAATATGCAAAAACATATTTTATATTTTAATTTTCAAACTAGTGTTAACGGATTATTTTCAGGAAAAAAATACATAGATTCAGTGGTTTAACTTTGGAATTCCTATTGAGAATTTCGGTGCTCATTCCTACATTATCTTTTTTGTTTTAGGTTCTAGTTTTGGATAACTCTTGCATAGAGCATGGTTTTGGGTCATTTGGTGACCCACGAGGTCCCCTGGATGTACGTTTGGCAGTGTTACTTTATCTTATTTATGTTTCTAGTGTTTATCTATCTTGTTTAGTTTAAATTTATTTTTGTGTCTTTTATTTTGGTCATAAATCATTCCCACTTATATTGTTTGATGTCCAGAACTTGTTTCTATCCCATAGGGTTCTATAATTCCCTTCGGACCATGTCTCAGAACATATCGGGTTTCCAATTCAGGATTGATCTAGGTTGGTTCTTGATAGAACAAGTCCTAGAAAAGTTAAGTGGGAGAAAAGCTTCCAACATCAGTTTTGTATTTCTGAATGGATATTAGATGATTCCATATATTAACCCATTCCTTCAGTTCCTCTATAAAAACCCAAAAATATATCATTACATAAAAAGAAAAACCATATATCTAGTATTCCACACAAATATAGGGTTCCAAGTGAATCAAATCAGGGATATCTAAGATAATGAAGAGTGAGGAGACCCTAAAATTTTATTTCATTTCATGAATTCTCAATGATTTGTTTTCTAATATATTTGAAACATTGAAGTTCTATATAAATTTTCTAGGTTTTCCCTAGAAGTTAAAAGAAAAAATAGAAGGATGGATGATAAATATTTCACCTACAAGCTATTTAAATTTCACTAGGCCTAATGTATTCATGATATAAAGTAGTTTCAGGTCATGAATTACTTAGGTGGTCACTTACACCGATATTCACACTACCACATCATATTTTCCTTGAGAAATCAATTTGACGAATTGAATGGTTTCACATAAAAAATGATCCAGAAAAGACCATTCATCATTTTAGTGTTTCATGATATATTCCCAAAATTATTGATGACATAAAACCCCTTCATGATTTGAATGTTTCCAACATAATTTTTCAATAGGTATACTATCCAGTTATTCCTTGCAACACTTACATAAGATAACCCAAAACAAAAAAGAATAAACAAAATGTGTAAAAAATGGCATACCTCAAACTTTTGGTGCTACAAAAACAAATTCCATTTAATCAGTAACATGAGAATGAATAATAATATGGCTTGAATAAATTATGAACAAATAATTTCATATAAATAATCACTTGGTCTCTAATCAAATACATAGATAATATTAGTGAACTAATATAATGGATAATAATAATAAATTATGAAATAAGTAAACGATTAATAATGGATTTCATAATTTCAGAACTCATGAAATTTATACAATCTATTCATTTCACCAAGATAGTTTATTATTATGTGTAAGGACCCATCTAATGCCATTTTACTGATTTGTCTCATGAGACTCATCAACGCATCAAGGAAGATATATAATTCATTACCCCACCCATCACTACATGTCCAAAGAATTCTTAATATATCAAATTATTTATTAAATTACTAAATACTATACCTTATCAATAAATATTCATATTGAGTAAAAATAAAGATTTAACAAGATTTCCATAGACAGTCAAAAATCCTTTGAAATAAAACAACATATTAATTATTTTATAATATTTAGGAAAAAATAATATGTATAATAATATTAATATACATATTTAAGAAATATTAATGTCCAATGATCATGAGAAAGTGAATGTTTCATGAAAAAGTTAAATATTAAAAAATTAATAATGAAAGGGAATGTCTATACATTCTCAAATAAAACTGATCATAAACCATACATAGAAAGAATAATTATTTTATCATTAAAATATATATCTAGTGGAGTGTAAGTAAAATAATGGGGGTTTTCATTGATGAAATGAAATACCATAATAATATCATTGAAACAACCTTTAGGAAAACCCACTTTTCACGTCGAAAATTACTTTAAAAAACTAAAAATTTCTAGAATATTAAAAAAAAAATCTTTGAAAATGAGCTTACAAACATGGAAAGTAATATTAAAAAAATTAATAGTCATGAAAACAACATTATTCTAAAAATAAAAAGAATGTTAGAACAAATATAACATTAAAAGTTTTGATAATTGTCAAAAATTTCATTTTTTTGGAAAATGACAAGAAGATTTATTTTAATCCATTTTTAATGTAAAACATGGATAAAAATAACTTTAATTAATTATTATAAAATATTAAACAAATTAATTAATTTTTTTTATGGAAAATATTCATATATAATAAAACTCATTTTTACTAAAAAGATAAATCAAACAACATTTCAAAAAAAATTATCTATCATTTTAAATTCCAAAGAGATGAAAATGGTAATACTATGTGATAATTTGATAAATAATAAAATTGAGAAGTAAATTAAATGGTTTCATTATAGAATTATTAAACAACATCCTTCAAAAGAATATCAATCATAAAAAATCACAGCTAAAATGTGATTGAATCATAAACCCATACAACCTTGGTAACTTTTGAATCATAACCACATTAAAGTAAAAAAATCAAATTAAATACTAAATAATATAAATATAATTTGTTAATGATATTAAATATCAAAGGATAAGTATTTATACCTCAAAATAATAAATAGGTTCATAAAATGAATATTTTTTCAATAGAGAGGAAATTGAGAGAAAATGTATTATGAATATAAAATTATTAATAAAAGGATTTTTTCAATGAATAGAATATGTGAATAAAATGTAGATCAAAATAATATTTTTTAGTAAATCATTAATGAAATAAAAAAATTTCATACACATAATCATAATATATCAATGAAAATTAAGATGAAATATAACCCAGTGAAAAGAAATTAAGTTATGAAATTACTTATCACTTGGTAAATTTAGAGTCAAATTAACTTGGATGAAATAAATAAATTTAAAATATAAAATAACATTAAATATTAAATATTGATTATATACAATTTAATACTGGCAGTATATACGCTATATAAAATAAATTAGTTGCAACACATTAAAATATGCTTCAATAAAAGGAAATTTAGATAAAATCCATTACCTCACGTTTCTCTTAAGTTGGACATGATTTAACCTCCTATATAATGGTTTTAAGCATGTTATTTATTTATAATAGAACAATATTCATATTTATAATATCATATATTATCTTTCAATTACTTCTTACTAGAAATTCATTATTAATATTTATTTATTACCTTTATTTTGGGTGTTAACTAATTTGTTTTTTCATGCATGTTTTATCAGAAAAGTTCCAATAATTGTGAATAGAATATAGTTAAATAATATATAGAATTATATAAATGTTATAAATATAGTTTTTATCCATCTTATACATTTTTAGAATTATTCTTGGATGTTGGACATGGAAAATGAATCACATCACTTCATGAAGATTGTTGGTCGTATATATGCATGAACAACAATAAAATTACCTTAAATAATGAAAGGGTTGAGAATTAGATGATTTATTAATTTTTTATGATTAATATCTGGTCATATTTATTTCATATATTAATTATTTCTATAATTATTACTATCCATGTGTGTCAGTGACGAAAAAATTACATTGGATCACAGATTGTTGTCTGTCGTACACACAAGCATTGAATTTGTTTTCCCATTTATGGATAAATGTCATTCCATAAACATTAAAACTTATTAGTATATGTACTATTATAGTTTTAGTATATTATAATTTTTAATACATATTTTACGGTTAAAAAAGAAGATGTAAAAAAGAAGAATCTTAGTGAAGATAATTACCTTCTCTTAGAATAATCACCTCTGTATATCTTATTAAGGATCCTGTGGATATAATTTTAAAAAGATCTGTTTCTGTATAATGTAAATAAGGGTTTTAGGGATCTATTTTTTTGGTTTTGGTCAAGATAAGTATTTTTAGTGGTGTGAAAAAGTTTTCCGAAAGAATGAACTTTTATAATTGCGGAGTGTCATTTATTTAATTACCAAAAACTATTCAATAATATGATGTCACTATCCCCCAAGTGACTAAAAAATAAATGAATAAAGGATTACTAGGAATTTAAGGTTTATAAACAATTCGACCACAAAATTAGAAGTAATTATTTTATATATTTTATTCTCTTCACCTCAAATTATACTTTTTTAATTTCATTTTTCAACATGGTAAATAAGTATTTAACCTCTATAATTTATCCATTAAGACTGAAATAAAATTATAATTAGTAGATAATTTTTAATCACTTATTTTTAATATTAAATCCAATTTATCAATTACAAAATCCATGTGGGTGGAAAATTAATTTTAATATAAGTGAATGTAACGTGTAATACCCAATTTTATCCATGATCACAGTAAACAAATTTTAGTCTATTTAATAAAAATTATGAAAAAAATTTGGCTGAAATTATTTTATAATATTAATTATTATATTTAAAAATATTTAATTTATTTTTTTAAATTAATTTCACCATTATTTTAGAATATTAATTAAAAATATAATTGAAAAATTTGTCGAAAAATGGCTTTTCAAGAAATATTGTTTTCTAGTATAATATGATCTTACTTTAAATATATGACTAATAATCATCATAATATGGATTCAAATTCATATATTTATATATATACTCTATAAATGTCATTTAAATATTTCTTCATTTTGGGTTATTTTAATTAATTAAAATGAAAAAACATTTTGCACATAAAAACAATTAAAAAAAAATCATTTTTAATCCTAAAATTAACTTTGGATCTAATTGGTTTTAAATATTATTAAAATTAAATTAATTATATTTAAAATATCAAAATAATAATAGTGTTACATTAAAGTCAAATTTTCCGCACAATTGGATTTAAAATAACTTAATTTAATTAAAATAAACAATAGAATTTGAAAATTGGTATTTTTCACTATTAACAAAAAAATTAACTTTTTTCAAAAATAAAATAAAAATTTAATCATATTATAATATTGAAACATGAATTAAAAAATTATACCCATGTTATCAAATAAAATTTATAATTATTTTTTGAAATTAATTATAATATTTCCTTATAAAAACAATAAAAAACATTTTTTGAATAATACATATTTTTAACATATAAAACGACTTTAATAAAAATTTGAGTGATTATTTACTAATAATTTTCAATAAATTTTATTTATTAAGACATATACACACGAACACACACACACATGTCATAATTTAGTTAATCTTATTAATACCCACTAATTCTACATCTAGGTTATAATAGTTATTTTTAAATAATATATTTCATGGGTTATTAAATCTTAGTATTATGTGGCGTATACAGTGTATAACACAATGTTCTTATTTTAAAATATAAAAGTGTAACATTATTACCACCATCAATAAATTTAATACTCTCAATTTGAACTTTCCCTAATTATATCGGGGGTTTTACGTTTTAAAATACCATAATGAAAACCCATATCGTAAAAAGGGATAATAAAGAATCCTCTTAAAAGAGGGAAAAAGGAAATATTAAATTCATCTAAAATAACACATAAATAAGATTACAAGTAATATATAATTGGTGGTAAGTTAAAATATCACATGGAAGAAAATTTTAAATAATTATGGAGAGTGATAGAGATCAAAGATCATTAATCGTAAGAATGTGATTGATCAAGATAATGTTAACAAAAAATATAAAATGAATCATTGATGGGTTAAAATTACATTTAATCATAAATTATTAAATTAATAGGACATACCATTGTCTTTATTTACCATTTTACTAGATTTTATGGATTCTTTTACAATCAATATATGGAATACCAAAAATAGACTTACTTGATATCTTTTTATTTCATAATCTTAATTTAATCCTTTGGTTATTCTTTGATCTATTCCCACATCATTTATTACTATAATAAATGAATATAATAAGTTAATTTTAATTCCTTAAGAAATTAAATTAACTTTTAATGGGTAATATTATCCATAAATGAATTAAATGTACTTCTATATTTCTATAAATATTTACCAATACCAAAATAGTTAGAATAATTTATCCATTAATCTCTAAATGTCATCAATAACATCCAATATTATAATTTTTTCATTACATAAGTATATAGATAAAAAATTATTTAAGTAAAATAAATTTTGTACTAACCAATACATCATATATTTCAGTGGTAGGTTCCACACCCTTGTCTCCCATAAGTTGTAGGTTCAAGTCCATCAGCCTTTCCAGATACTGCAGATTGTCACCTGGCATGAGGGTTTTCCTTTTACTAAAATTATATTTATTTAACTCTTTAATATTCACAAAAATATGATGAAAATCCTCAAAAAATAACAGTAATCATCAAATAAATTCTTAACCACTATGTATTTTTACACAACTGAATTATTCCCCAAAATCAAAAAATCTTAATTGATTATTATAACATTAAAATCAATGATCATATTAACCCCAAATGTTATCAATACATTTAAACTAATTAATAGATAATTCTTCATTAAATAATAATTTATTTTTAACCTAACGGTTACATATACCTTGACCTAATAAAATATATCCTTGAATGTCGTTAATCCCATAAAAATTCCATCACTTTAAACCTAGAAGGGGGTTTCTATGAATTTGATCTTTTGAGAAACCCTAAACTCATAAACCCATGATGGTATCCATAATTTATGAGTTAATATTAAATGAATAAATTTTTTATTCCATAAAATTAAAACAATTTATAGATGTTTTATGATTATTACAACCAAAATACCATTGATAGAAAATCATACACTATAAATTTTGAATCCCAATACATAAATAATTCAACCATTTTTCTTAAAAACATGATATTACATTGTTTAAGAGTTATACATTAAATTGTTTCATTGACTTAGATAATTCCCAGGTTCCCTACATTCAAGAAAACTAAATATAAATGGATATCAAGGATGAGAATTAATTATCTCTATTAAACTTATCACATTTTCTTGAAAATTTGTTTCTATATTCTGTTATTTTTCACACATAAAACATTTTCATATTACTTGGAGAAATTAAATTGGGTTTCTCTTTCCACACTTTTTTCGTAAAGGAAATTGATCCTTCTTTCCACCGAGGTCTCCACCAATTGAGATCTTAACAAACTTTGTCATTAAATTCTCTAGTGAGTCTAAAGATGGTTAAGGTAGAAGGTGTTAATCATATCATTGTATAAATAATTATACATAATCAAAAAAATGTTTCACTATATTCATTATAATATTTGGTTTCTCATAATCACCATGTTTTTCATTATATTCAATATTGACATAATTCCTTCAAGTTACATCCCTTGACTAAAACCTAAGAGAAAAGTGTGAGCAACATTAATCATAGTGTAAAACCATATAATAATTTATAGGATGTCAATATCATTATACCTTATTTTAAATATGAGGCACCATATATTTAACCTAGGTCATTAATTATCACCATCTATTCATTTCAAATAGATGGTTCATGATGAAAATGTAAATTGAATCAATCATGTCCCCTGAGGGTGTCAAACCAGGGGTATAGAAACACTTATTATTGTGTACTAGGTGATGATTATGTTGAATACCAATATGCCATTTTAATAGTTATTACCTCTCGGTAAAAATATTCAAAATCGACATCCACTTTTAGTATCTTGATAGGGATTTATTGTAATGAAATCAATATAACGTCTACCCTATAAAAACATTTAGATATTATCCTATAACTAGAAATATTCTCAAAATCATTGAAAGGGTTGTATTCCATAATCTATGTTTTCCTAAATCCAGTTCCCAAGATTTATAATAAAATAACTCTAATACTAATTATAAAGACTCCAACTACTCTATCCTATAATTAGTATTTACTTTATTACATTGGCATAAAATAAAATATATCATTTCCAAAAGGAACAAATAGTTTAGTATTATTTTTAAACTAGATACATAATTCTTTAATTAAATTTGAAAATATAAATTAAAACAAAGTGAATGTAAATATTCAATATTCTAGAACTCATTAAAATATTCCTTCTTCATATCATTGTGAAAAGAAACAAAATATCATTGATCTTAGATTCCCAATATGGGTTATGTATAGTGGAAGATATCAGAAATTAATAAGTAGTAATCAATAAAAAAAGGTATATAACTGAAAGGCAATACATTTAATCAATGAATAGAGAAACAAGAATATTATGGTAGGTATTAATGATTATAAATTAATTCCATATAAATAATCCCATGACATTGAAGATAAAACATAGATAATATTATGGAAGTAATATTTTGGGTAATAAAAACTAAAATATTAACTATGGAAATAAATAATATTAGACGCCATGATCTCATAAATTATGATATCTATACCATCACAAACCTTTGAAAATATATATTTAAAATATGGGTAAATACAAATTTAATTCACATTTATGATTTTTTTCATGAGATCTCTCGATGTATTAAGAGGATATATAATTCTAGGCCCCACCCAACACTACATTTTTAATCATTAATAATATATTTAATAGTTTATTTAGCTCACAAACAATATTACTTATCAATAAATATCTATGTTGAGTAAAGAATAAATATTGAACAAGATTTCCCATGTTAATAAAATAACAATTATAAAAACAATATAGGTAAAAGTGGTTTATGGTTTATGAAATAATAATATTCATGATACAAATTGTATTTATATTTAAGAGAAATTTAATATGCAATGATCAAAATAAAGTTAATATTTCAAAAGAATGTTAATAATTAAAAAATCAATCATGAATGTGAATGTCAATACTTTCTCTATTCAAACTAAACATAGAACATACAAATAATGAAAAAGGATGGTATTGTTAAAATATATCGCTATTGAAGTGTAATTAAAATAAATGATTATTATTATTCATGAAAATACATACCCAAATATAATCATTAAAACAACCTTGAGGTAAATTCACTTTCAAATTTGAAAATCACTTTTAGAAACTAAATATTGATAGAATATTATGAAAAATATTTTCATTGAATATAAAAATGTGAAATTTGAAACGATGTTTTAATGTAATGAGTGGTTATGAAGCCATGAATATTTCATATAATTCCAACAACATTAAAACAAATATTCCATTAACATATTTGGTAAAAATTAAAAATTTAACTTGTTTATAAACAAAAAATAATATTAATTTTATATTATTATGTAAATAGTTAAAAATAGGTAAATATTTCATTAATAAATCATCAGATAATATTAAAAATATTATTTAAATTTTTTAAGGAAAATATGGACATCGATGAGAAATAATTATTGAACAAAAAGATAAATAAGTTTGGTTTTTACTAAAAATATTTTCTCAACCATTTTAAGTAAAAACGAGAGGATAATAGTACCATTACCCAAATTTTTTAATAATAACTAGAGGAGATGAAAATAAAATGGTTATATTATACAAATATGAATTATTTTTTTTCCCAGGAAATTAAAACTTAAATAATCCAGATTAAAATGAGATTGAAACAAAACCCCTTACTAATTTGGTAACTTTTCAATCATCACCCCATGATAAAAATAAAATAAATGAAACATTAAATACCGTTAATAAAAATAGATGCATGATATAATATATCAAATGGGATGTAGATAAACCTCATTAAAATAAATAGTTGGACGACAACAAATTTGTCTTAATGGAGAGAAAATTGAGATGAATTATCTTATAAAGAGAGAACCTTTTATGTGATTATTAATCAATGAATATATTATGTGTATAAAATTTAAATTCACATACAAAAGTGGACGTGTTAGGCCAGGCATGACAGGAACCTTGTAACACTTACAGATGATGTAGCCATGCGGCTGCCCTGGGCCTTTGGGCCTTCTTCCTCGGACACTTGGCCTTGGACCTACATGTTATGTAATGGGTCTCAATCTACCCAGATAGAAATTTATCTTTGATTTCATAATAATATAATGAAAATTAATAAGCAATATAACCTAAGGAAAAAGATATTGAGTTATGAAATTCTTTACAAATTTGAAACTTTAAATTCAAATAGACCTAGATCAAATTATTCAAATTTAAAATTAAAATACATGAAGTATGATGGATTAATGATATTACATGTAAAAAATTCTGTATACACACTATATAAAATAAATTAGGTGTATATCATTAAAATATTCCACAATGAAAAGAAATTGAGATGAAATCCCTTGCCTCTCATTTCTATTTTTTAGACATAATTTAACCTCCTATATTATGGGTCTAAAAATGTTATTAGTTATAATAGAACAATATTCTTATTTATAGTATCATATATGATCTTCTTATAACATATTATCTCTTTTTCATTAATAATATTTATTTTTTAACATTGTTTTAGGTTTTAATATATTTGTTTTATCATGAATGGTTGCTCTTAAAAGTTTTGGTTCTAGTTCATAAGATATAGATACATCATGTTCATAATTATATTAATGTTAAAAATATAATTCCTTTTAATTTGATACATTTTTAGAAACATTTTTTAATTTTGGAAATGGAAAATGGATCACTTCACTTTTAGGAGACAGTAGGTCATACATACACACAAGCGATGATATCATTCCCTTAGTGGGTGAAAGGGTAAATAGTTTGATGAAGATTTTTTTTCTCAAAATTTATATCATTTTATAATTATCATATATATTCATTATTTCTAACATTATTACTATCCATGTGAGTTAGTAATGAAAAATATATTACAGAGGTTCGTGAGTCAGTAGTCTACTATGCACACATCTTATGTATTTTTTTCCCATTTGATGGAGAATGTGATGGATAAATATTATTCAATAAACTTAATAAAATATCATTATATTTGTGATATTTTTTAAATATATTTAAAATTTTAATACATAATTTAACTTGGAAAAAGAATAAGTAAAAACAAGAAGCTTAATGAAGACAATTACCTTTGCTTGGAATAACCACACTTAGATCCCTTATTAAGAACCATAGGGATCGTATTTTAGAAGGAAAATAATATCTGTAATTTTTATAATGATTTTATGGAGATTTTTTGGAAGGATTTGGGGGTGATAAATTTCATTATAAGCGTGAATAAGAAAGGGGAGTGGATTCCCTTTTATAGATGAGGAGAGAGTTTTTTTGTAAATATCCCAAACTATTCAATAATGGGAATTCAATATCAACATAAATCCCTTAAAAATTTATAAATTTTGTATTTGAGGTAGGTTAAGGTTTATACCACCATCTAATATAAAAAATAAACAATTTTTAATCAGGTTATTTCCTTTCATTATAAGTTTACTTACCTTTAACATTTTACTTTTCATCACTGTTATTTGAATTTTAACCTAGGTAATTTATCATTTAAAACTTAATAAAATGATCATAATAGGATATTTAGGAATAATTTATTTTTATTATTAAATAAAATTTATTTAAAAAAATTCAATGTGTGTTGAAAATTACTTTTAACCCTTGTGCATGTAACACACAAAACCTCATTTTTTCTTTAATCACCGTAAATAATTTTTTTGATTTAGTAATAATTATAAATAATAATTAAGTTGAACATATTATAAAATATTTATTATAAATATTAAAAATATATAATTAATTTTATGAAATTAAATTAACATAATTGGTAGAATTTAATTTTAAAATAAACTCACAAAACGTGTAGAAAAACAGTTTTTCATGAAAAACTTATTTCAAGGATAAGATGATATTACATTAACTATATGACTAGTAATAAAAAATATATGGACTAAAATTAATATATTTAGATATATAATATTTATTTTAATTTATACAATTCTTAATTATGGTTTATATTAATTAATTAAAATAGAGGAACACTATACAATTAGAAACAGTTTTTTAGAAAAATGTGTTTTTAATCTTAAATATTAACCTATACCAAAATAAAGTATAAAGATGTTTAAAATAAAATTAATTATATTAAATCCAACTAAATAATACTTATTTTAATTTTAATTAAAATTTAAATAATAACAGGACATTAAAATTACTTAATTAAATTAAAATAAATAACAGTATTTGAAAAAATTGATAGTTTTAATATCCACTAAAAAATCAACCTCTTCAAAAAAATCTTCTAATTTCATGATAATCTAATTTTGAAATTGTGATTTATTTTTTTTCCATTTTATCAAATAAATTTTTAAAAATTTCAAAAATTTATTTATAATATTTTCTCAATAAAAGTAATTAACCCCATTTTTGAAGAAACCATATTTTAAAGGATATAATGACTTTACTGAAAATTTGGGTAATTATTTAGTAAAAATTATTCAATAAGTTTTTATTGATTAGGAATTATATATATATATATTATATAATATTTAATTATATTTGTAACCACTAATTCAATGGATATGTTATAAAATTCATATTTAAATAATATATTTCATGGGTTATTTAAGCTCTATGTTGTGCATCTTATACACTATCGAACAAAATTTTCTTCTTTGAAAATGTCAAGGTTTCAAACACTAATTTGTTTTCCCCTTAAAATATAAATAGAGAGATTGGTATAGAATATTTGATTTCACTTTATCAAATATGAGATAATAACTTACCTTTTTAACTTATATAAATTCAGATCAAGATTTATCCAAATTATAATTATCTCCTAAAATTATATCTTTTAACTTAAATACTTGAAACCTCTCTAAGAAATGGTTGAGAAAGTTTTAATGGCTATTTTATAAATTATTTCAAGGCCTACTGAGGTTATTTAACAATAAATATAGGTGTATTTGTAACCAAATCATATTTATATTACTTTATTTGTCATTACCACTATAGATATATGATTTTCATTGATATAAGTGGAAAGGATCTTCATTTGGTTACTCGCCTTTTCAATCATTATGAAAATTTCTTCTATAATTTTTATATTTTATGGCATTAAATCAACAAATATTCCACCCTTATAGACTTATAACAATATTTACCAAGACAATAATATGAAAAATCACAATAAAAGTCCATATTTAACTAATAAAATTAAAATAAATACACTATTTTTTTGAAATATTTTTGTTTTTATGATAAATTGTTTCTGGATGATTTTTTTCTCTAAAAAACGGAATAAAATTGGTTCCTTATGATGGTTCATGGATACCAAGTTAATAAATTTCTTATTACCTAAGAATACAGTATAGTGCACGAATTAATGTTTATCTCTTTATGAGTCCACTTATAAATATTGTTTCTATATTCCACAAATATTATTTTTAAATAAAGTATTACAAAATTATACTAATATAAAAGGGGTATTTTAAGGGATGATATATATATATATTTTTATATTAATTTAAACGAATATGAGAATGAAAACATAAAGAAATTAGAAAACCATAAGGAAGTTGGGAGAAGAAAAAAATTCTACCGAGGATTTCATTATAATGTAGTCATTGTTATGAAATATAGTCTCAATATTATATTTAATACGGTGATAAAGACATATCAAACTAGAACTTCCTTTTTTGAATTATCATTATCCCACACCAAGACCTATATATGCGCAATATTATTATTTCCTAAGATATATTGGAGACATCTTCACTAAGTAAATTAATTTAAGTCACACTTCACCATATCTATAAACAATAAAATGAAGGATGATTAATAACAGGGAATAAGAAAAAATAAGTAGAGAAAATGGGTTGACCATTAATCTTAATCTATTTAACTATTATAAAAATTATTATAATAGAATAGGTAAAAAATATTGGATCCAAATAACCCAATTAAAAAACTCCCTCCCTCAATTTTTTTGGGATTATTTATTTATTTTATGGGATATAAGAATCAAATGGAGGGAGAATCAAAAATGATAAAAATGGAAGAGAGAGAGAGAGATTAACATTTTAATGAAAAAATTATTATAAAATATTTACTAGAAAAGAATTCTTTTTTTCGTGGAGATGAAAGGTTTGAAAAACAAAGAAATGTCTATGGTATCACGTTTTAGCACAAATTAATTGTGGTGTTCATGTTGTATGTGTAATGACCTTCATTAATAATACCTTTCCATTAAGATTTACTAAGAAATTAAAGTATCAGTGGAGTTTATAAGGACCAATTCCTCCTGAAAGTTTCAATTTTTTCTCATAGTTAGTACATTCATTCACATGATCAATAATTTTTCCTCACTGTCAATCAGTTTGTTCACATAATAATTATATTCATTTTCATGGTTCATAGTTTTCTACCATGATAGATCTATTTTTTACAATGTTTAAAATTTATCCTCACATTAAATATATTTTAATCATTGTTAATCCATTAATTTTAATGGTTAACAGTTTTTTTTCAAGATTAGTACTTTCTCATGATTTATCCTTTCGATGAACGATACCATTATAGTTGATTAAACAGTTTAAAAAAATTTAAATCTTTTTAGAAAATAACTATTTTTTTTCCATAATGATATGTGAAAATATATTTTTAAAAAAAATGTGAGATTTAAATATTAAATAAATGTTTTTAAATTCAATTTTTGAGATTAATTCGATCATTTTAATTATATAATACATATTATATTAATTTTATCCCACTTTAGTTTTAAATGAAACTAAATAAAATAGATAATAAAAATGAATGTTAAATGTGTCAATTTTCATATTTATATATTTCATATTAAATTATTTTCCTTTCTTCCATTTGATTATTTACATGTTTCATTCGAGTAAGGATATGAAAAAACCTTTATATTTATCAATGAGAGTTTTCCAATTGCACATGAAGGCTTCCTATTCGTGATTTTAGGCATGTTTAATAAGATTTTTCCCACTCAATTATATAATAGTTTGATTCATTGAAGTTAATAAAATGTTTCTCATATGTATTCCTCATTTCTCATAAAGTGTTTTATGATGGATCAAGAAGTCACATTACTGATATATAGGTGGAGACATCATCATATTTCCTTCTATTTTTAGTGAAACATGTTTATGAATTTGTTTTATAGGTTGAAGAACCATGTTCTATCTTCTTTAAGAATCTGATTAATGAGCATGGTTTTAGATTATATAGGTTTTGTGGTACATATTATATAATGAATATAAAAAACAAAATTAAATTGAATTTAAAGATAAAAGTGAGTAATCACATGTATTTATCTATTTTCTTTTTATTTCTAATTTATTTTCCCTTGATACATATAACCTATTACAATGAGAATGTTTTAGATATTTTAAATTTATTAAACAATTTGTGTATTTACAAACCATTATTTTTTTTAAATTTAATTATAATAAAATTATTAATACATATATTCACAATGAATGGGATGTTTTTGTAAATATGGAATTGTATGAAAATACTTGTGCACGAGCTGATGAATTTATGTGAAATCCCTCAGTAAATAAATTATCATAAAATATATTGTTTATAAATATAATACCATGTTATAATATTTTTATTTATATTTGGTTTTGTGTCCTTTTTGGGTTTTTCATGATTCTAGTGGTGAACAGTTCTAATACAGAATGTGTTACGGGTAGTGGAAATTTGGTTTCAATGTGATTCCATATTTTAGTTGTATAGTTGAAATGGGATATGTGGTTTATATTAATAAAAAGGGAAATTTTGTGGTTAGTATCTCATAAAAGTGGAATGCAATATTTATTTATTACTAGTTTAATGACATGGATAATTATGAATAGGTAAGACATAATGGAGGTATAATATTGGTGTTGGTTTTAGTTGATGTAATCAAATATTAATATAATTAGATTCATTAATAAAGAGTGGTTGTTAATGTAATAATATGTAAAGGCGGATAAACCTATAAATTAAATTAATGAAGCTATGGGTTGTGTGTGGTTGTTTTGGGGATGGGCTACATCTAGTTGGTGGTATTATGTGGACATCTTAGTATAATATTGATGTTATGGAGAATGTGATGATGTATTTATGTAAACCCATTAGAATGGGGTTTTCTGCTATATATATATATATTCTTGTATATTCATATTACTTTCATACATAGAACACCCTCATCTTGTTCCATATATCGACACCCATATTTTTAGGGGTGTTTTCCAAAAATATCCAAACTATATGGAATGGATGATGGATTACCCCTTCTTACCATATTTTCCTTTAAAAGTTGTAATATGTAATGACATAGTTTTTGGTGGTCCCCAATCCATTTTTATTCCACATTTTGTGAAGATTCCCAGTGATGAGAGTATATTATATATATTGGGGGTTTTCTTTGGTCAGAAGAGGGAATAAGGAAGATGTCCTTAATGTTTATAATACCCTACTACTTTGGATATGTGGTTATTTGATTATATAGATTATTATATGATAATTGAATGAGATATTTTAATTTTTGATTCAAACATAGGATGTTGGGACCTATGGGTGGTCAGTTTAGGGAGGTTTGAGGTTCAATCCACATTGGATATAGTTTGATATGGGGTAATGAGATGAAAAATAATGGATATGAGTATATTACATTTAAAATTGGGGATGTTAGAGAAAAATATATGTTTGGGAAGTGGATATGGGGTTCCTTATCAATGAATTATTATTTTTTACTTTACTATATTCACTAATTATTTAGTAAATGAGACTTGGTAAAGTTGGGATGAATAGATAACCAATCAAGGCTATCATTGGTCATGTTGTTTGTTCTTTTTTGAATTAGTATGTTATTTTAACATTTTCATATGGGACCTTGGGTATGATCCTTCTATGTATACATGTTATACTCACCCTTATATATATATAATTTTTTTTGGTTTTTAATAGGGTAACGCGGACTGATTTGGGGTTTACAATCTTGGAGGTCACTTCTTTTATGGCGTCTTTTTCCTAGTTTTATTCTAATATTTACCATAGTTAATATTTGTTACATCCAAGGTAATTATAAAATAATATATTTTTATATATATTAATATTTTTTAATAACATATTAATTTTAAGTTAATTGTGATTATTTGTTCAATAATATACTTGACACACAATGACCAATTTCTCCAAAATGTTACGTTGTAAACAAGATTGAGTTATACTAAAAAATAATAAATAATTAATATCATTAATTTAAATAGCAGTTAAAACCTAGAAATTTTATTTGCGGTAATGAATATAACTAACTATATTATGTTTACCCATGTTTTATAAATGTTTTTACATTCATACAGTAAATTTTAGAGCCTTAAAATGAGACTAAATCCAATTTTAAGCATAAAATACTCTAATATTTTTAAAAGGTAGTTGTACCACCTATTGTTAGAGAAAATTTTAGAAATATAGTTTTTGAAAACATTGTAAGATATATTTGAAAAAATAAACTTCTTATTTGGATGATGGATTCTAAATTTTACTTTGGTTGAAATTTTGGTATTTTTATGATAAAATTCATATTTTAGTGAATAGTAAAAAATACTGCATTATAATTCCAAGATGTTGTTGCCTATAATTTATTTATATATGTAGGGTATTATTTTAATTTTTTTTAAATATTAATTGAATAATTTTTTTCAATTAATAAAATTTTGGTAACTGGAAGAAATTTCACATTGAAATTTTATATAAAAACTTGTCAATCTTTTGATGATTTTTACCTTTAAAATCATGTTTTCTCATTTTGACAATGAGATTTAATTTTAAATTAATTACTGTAAATTACGTGCTTTTAATTTGTAAAAATATAATCCATATTTTTAATCATAAATTCCAAATTATGTTAATAGGTCACATTTATTTTTCGACATGATGAATAATAATTTTAGTTATTTTTTTACCACAATTAAAGGGAAAATCTGGTAAAGAGGGTAAAAACAATTTAATAATAATATAAAACAACTATAATACTTCTCTGAAGCCTATTTTATTAGAAAATTCCAACCAAAAAAACACTTGGGATGAAATTTTGGCCTTTGGAAGCCACATGGGTGGGATAATGACACTCCTAACATTGAATTTAATGTAAAGGAAAATATGTTAAAAATATATATCTTCTTAATAAAACAATTTTAATATGGGTTTATATAAGTGATATATTGGAATATAAATTGTAATTATAAATATAAAATAATTTCAATTATCATGGTATTTTATTTATATTTCTTAGACATTAAATAATTGAATTTAATTATATCAAAATAATGATGGAGCGATTGCTTTATTAAGGAAGCAATCTATTAAATGATATTATAAATATTAAAATAAACATTATTTGACATAATTTATTTCATAAACTGTTTTATAGGTTAATATGAAATTTTAAATTACTATTAAATTCTTTAGTTCAATGTTATCTATCTGTTTTTATTTTCTTTAAATTAAATATAATGAATAGTGTAAAAATTAATATAATTGATGTTTAATAAAAATAGTAATTTATTAAATTATTTAGAAATCATAAAAATATTTTAAAATCACAAAGTTACTATGATAAGGTCTAAAAGTTCATAAAGTGTTAAATTATAAGAAATTGACCCCATATAAGTAAAATTAATACCCTCTTAATAATTAAAATGTTTTTACCAGAATTAAAATTAAGTGAGAATAATTAAGGGTAAACTGAAAAGATAAGATTTAAAATAAAAAATTCTTGTCTAAAAACAATTGGATTATATTAGTTCTAACTATACTCCTCTAACATTCTACATAACTCAATTTAGTTCCATTTGACTTAAAAAATTAATTTATTTTAATTTAATAATTTAAGAGTTTCCAAGGGTGCCCCTTCCCACTCCTATAAAAAGGCACCCTATCTTATCTAATAAAAACACTTAAATAACCCTTTGGTTTGCCCAATACCTACACTAAACATTTCCTAGAATCTATCCTCTAATCCTAGAATCCTTCTATATGGAATAAAGACTCCCTATGAAGCCTTTTGTTATAAACAAAAAAAGTTACCCAATTTAGAGGTAATGCCTGCTCTTATGTTTTTTAGTTTCATTTCAATTATTCACTCCCTAAACTCTTATTATTCTATGATTATATTAAAAAAATTATCCTAAATACACTATGTTGTTTTTATGATAATTTTTCTATCTTCACTTACAGAAACCTCCATTTTATGGGTAACGAACATATTGTTTCTGCGTATGGTGAACTACTGCCACCCAAAATCATAATTATTCAATTTTTCCCTTACCACCTATCATGGTGGAAATTATGATGGAAAATATTTTTACATATGATATATAGTAAATTTTTATTTTCTCTATGATTCTATAATTTTAATTTAGAATATACCTTTAAGCATTCCATGTTGGGTAAATAAGATATTTTCATTTGAGGAAGTGTGAACTAACACCCCCTCAAAGTGATATGACTCGTTCCTTCTATACGTAGAATATATAAAAGATAATTTTATTAAAACTATGAAGAATATATGAATATAATATAATAATGTTATTATATCAAACATTTTTATCATTTAATTATTATTCCTTTAATATGAAAAAGAAATGAAAATATCGTTCATACGTATGTACGACCTACCATCTCCAGGAATGGTGAATTTCATTTATTATCTCTAAATATTTTGTATTATTATAAATACATATATAATGAATATATATGATATTTAAATCATGAATAATATTATGGAGATTAAGGACTTATGAACACATGGATTATTAACATCATACCAAGTTCATTTTTGACTCGAGTACCGAATATCCACAAAACACCTCATGTTAACATAAATAATTAAGTAATTTTTATGAAATGATAATAAGTGATATAAAATAAATAATTAACTTGAAAAATATTATCAAGAATGTATAAATTCACTTAATTTTGTTTTTTGGGAAAAAAAATAAGCAGACATGATGAATCAAACATAAAGTAAGGGACTTCATCTCAATATTATTTCATTAAGGCATATTTTGATGTTATAAAAACCCTTATTTTAAAGAGTTTATAATTATCACATTTTAATTTTAATTTATTAAATTTTATTTGAATGGAATATTTTACTATGAAGTATTTTACTAAACAAAAAACAAATGTTTTTAATGCAAGCAGGTATAATAACTTCTCTACCGCCGTATCAATTATTTGATATTTGGATTCCAATATAAGCCTTAATGTTTTTAAAAGGAAAAAACCCATTATTCCCTTATTGGGTGTTTTGGTACTGAAAATGGTTTTGAAAGTAGATTTACTATTTCAATATCATGAAATTATTTTCTGTGATTTCAAATGAAATGTTTAGAGTGAAATGTGGATAATTGAAATATTTTATGTGTTATGATTATATAATGGTACTTGGACATTTGACAGGTAGTTACATGAAAAAACAAATATATGTGTTATATAACAAAGATCGGTGGTTCTGTGATAAACCAAGGATGATTGGTTATGTTGTAACCTCAAATGCATTGGGTATGGAAGTTGGTTGTATGGCTATTCCATTCAGTGATATGTGAGGAGGTCAACCGTATGGTTATTTAATTTAAGTATGATAATTTTCTATGTTACCTTTATATGTTATATGTGATTTATATGGGTTTTAAGGTAATATTTTGATTACAAAAAGTTTAAGAAAATAGCTTATATTCAGTGAAGTGTAATTACTAATTCTTAATGGTGGAAAATATGACATTATCATAAAGTATTAATGGTTTACATGTTTTCCAAAGACTAATTTTTATCCTTATTTCTGTACCCCTTACTGAGATTTTTATGCTCATCATATATTTTGTAATGTTTTTCATAGGGCATAAAGAAAAATATAGTCAAAGATGGGATCAAGGAAAATATATGTTGTTTAAACATGAAATGAAACCATGCTTATTTTTAAAAGTTTTCTTGTTTTATAAAATATATGGATAGTGAGTAGAAGTGTCTAATTGTAATATTTAAGTCATTATGTATGAGTTATGACCTCATTATCTGAATATATAAACCTAAAATATCCTAGAAGTTAATTAAATTCAAATTGTTGACTTATCTCAAGATAATGTAATTTTTAAAGTCAGTGTCTTATTATCGGTATCAAAGGTCCATTTAGATAACTTTTGGGTTAGGATATTGTTAATATAATATCCATAAATGATTTTTAATTTATGGACTAATTGAAATGTTACAACATTTGAAAATTACCATATTTCTTCATCTATGATATTTTTGTACATATTGGTTTTCTACAGAAGAAATATAGAAGTTGTGCTCGGATGAAAAACATTAGAATACAACCTTCCAAATTAGCATCTATATATTGTCAGAATCAGAAATGAATAGTGTTTTAGTGTGATGTTTAAGTTGAATCAATTGATAAATATTGGTGATGTTCATGCATGGGATCAACTAGATCAACCACAGAATAATATAATTTTAGTGGAGTAATTAATAAGGCAACATCCCCCATAATTCAGAGGATCATATGATCCTGTGAAATTTGAAGGGTGGATTAAATAACTAGAAAATATTTTTTATGCAATGGGGTGTCTAGGAAAAAAATTCAAGTTTTTATATTTATCATTTTAAAGGTGAAGTCGATCATTGGTGGTCAATGATTAAAAATATCAGAGGAAGTGAAGAGATTGATGCCATTGAATGTGATGAATTTAAGAAAATTGTCCTTGAGAAATATTTTAATAAGGATATTTTAATTAGAATGGAAAATCAATTATTATAATTGAGATAGAATGAAGAAGATTATATGGATAAATATGAAGAAAATTTAAAAATTTGGTCAAGGTAAGTCCTGAATTTTATTAAGGATATTAATAGTAAGATAAATCAATTTTAATCACTATTGAAGACAATATATCAAAGGGAAATAACTTATCATGAGTTGAAAATCTATGAGAAACTTTTCTTATGTGATGAAAAGATATAAATGAAGTTTTTTATTATCATTGGAATTATGAGAGTTTGTAAAATAAGTGATAAAGTTGGTAGGAAATGGGAAATAATTCATTAAAGAAGTTTGGAGGCAAGAAAACTAAATTTCCCACTTGTGAGAAGGGTAGTAAAAGGAACACTAGATAATTTCTATCAAATTATGAGAAAAGATTTTGATGTGTTAATACTGGTCATATTTCTCATAATTGTAAGGAATATTATCAAGAAAACAATAAAATCCCAGTGGAAAGATGCTTTAGTTGGAACGAGTTAGGTCATTATGCCAATGTGTGTCCAAAGTGGATTACCCTGGGAGAAAACCAACAATATTGAAAGCAAAAGGGTATGGAAAAATAATTTTCTACAACTATGGTTGTTTTGGGACCTCAAATGAAGTGGTGAAATGTATGTTAAAGGTTTTTTCAAAGTATTCTAATACTCTATTTTACTATGGATCTTCACATTCTTTCATTTTAGAGAGATTTTCATGTAATTTTGAAATAGTACCTCATGAATGTGATATATATGTTTTTGTAAAAAATCCTGGTGGAAGTATTAATGAAACCAGGATTTATAGGAATCTTCTTATTATCATTATTGGGATAGTATTTTGTAAAAATATTTTTGAACTTTCTATAGTGGAATTTGATATCATTATGGGTATGGATTGACAATTAGTTTATCATGATAAAATAGATTATAAAGGAAAAAAATTAATCAATTATTTTATACCTTTGATAATATACTAATAAGATAAGATATTGATTAAATATCATTGTAACACCCCAAGCTTCTACGGTACACTTCTATTTGAATAATGCAATAGTGTGTGTTGTACGCAACATCGAGTTCTAACACACCACAACCAATCAAACTAGCCGTTATGAATAGTAATACACACTTTTTTATATTGATAAATTTTATATTTCAAAATGGACTTCATTTTTGGATTCGGAATATCGAAATTAGCCTAGGGTGAATTTTTGGTATTTTTCTGAAAAACTTCATTTTTTGATGAATAGTGAAACCACTAAGTGGTAGTAAAAAAAAAATGAATTTTTCATAAAACATAATTTTACCACTTATTTGAGTGGAATTTAAAAATTCTGAGAGACACGGTTAATATCAATGAGTAAAATGTGGTTCAATGAGATGAAAATAATTTTTGGTGAATAGTGACTTTTTACTTTTATTTACCACGGTTAAAAGTAAATAGGGCAATTAAGGGTAAAAATGATATGAATATTACCCTAACACATGTACTAATTCTATTGTACAAGTTTATCTCAACCAAAAATAACTTTAGGAATAAAATATTATCATTTAGGTCCACTTGGATTAGATTATGACATTTATTATTATTTAATTCAAAGAAGAGTTAAAAGAGTTAAAATCAAAGTTTATTTACTAAAACATTTTTAATATAGGGTTAAACATAAGATAAATTCGATTGTAAATATTAATTATAAAGCTAAAAATATTTCCTACATAATGGTATTTTATACATTAAACAATTTAATTTATTTATGACACAATGGTGATGTAGTAATTACCATAATAGTGAAAAATTAAAACAATTGATATTATAAATATCCAAATAAATATAATTTGAGACTTTTTATGAATTAAACTAATTTTTTAGGTTAATATGACATTTTAAGAATGATTTAATTAACTTTGTTCGAAGTAATCATTCTGTTATGATTTTCACAAAAATCAATTTTCCAAATAGTGTCAAAATTGACATAAAAGAGTTTTTAAAACAAATATTATATTATTAATTGATATTCAATTCCTAAAAATCTAAGGTTCGGCCAAGAGACTTATATCATGATAGGTGTATCATTAATGTACCACTTGGGGTTCTCTTGGAGGTATATAGTATTTTTATTAACTATATAATATAAAAATACAAAGTGAAAAGGTAAGTGTCAAACTAATTAACTATGAGTTAAAACTAAAAGATAGGGTTAATATAATGACCCAAACCTATATAAATTCTATTGGTTGAGTGGTTTTCGACCCATCCCCACATTAAACTTTAAATAATCCACTTTGGAGCCATTAGAAACCAAATATGAATTTATTATAAAATAATATTTCTAGCTTTTCCAAAGGTGCCCCTCACCCCTATTATAAAAGGGCACCCCCCTTCTCATTAATTCACATCTTCAAAGCCATTTTGATCGGCCAAACTCTTCCCAAATACTCTCTTAACTTCCCTAAATTCATCCTAGAGGCATTCCTTTAGTCAGAAAGCCAACCTAAGGATCCTTTTTGATCAAATCAAAAGGAAGAACCTGAAGAAGAGGTAATGATTTCACCACCCCTTTTCAAGTTCCCTTCCTCTTCCACTTATTCTTTATTTGTTATTAACATTCTAAAATAATTCATCCAGTATCTCCTATATATTGTAATATTATTATAAATATGGTACAACCATATTCAATATTCAATCCATCCTTTGAATGACATGTCACCATACGTGCATACGTACGGCTTACCATCTCCACGTCGTGGTGTAATTGTTATTCAATATATTATTATTTGGATGGGTATAATAATGATTTTTAATTCATTTAAATAATAAATATAACATGATAATGATTCTGTATATATGATATACCATCCAATTATATATTATTTTAAAATCAAAAGAATGATATTGTCTCTCATGCGTACGTACGAACTATCGTCTCCACGAACGTGATGAGATTCATTCTCCATCGTATCCATTGAAGTATAATTATAATTTGATGATTTCAAAATAATGTTTAAGGACTTTATATCATTCTTTATATGAATAATATACAACCTATCCATGAAAAACATGCCTTACGTAACAAAACATTGAAAATAAAATGAGTAAGTTAACACCCGAAACAACGATAATTCTAAAATATTATTAACAAAGCAATGTATAAAGATCATATATGATATCATATTAATATATATGATTCTTTTATAATTTAATAATAATTATTTCACAATTATACAGGAGGTTAAACTACCCCAACCAAGCAAAAGTACAAGGTAAGGGTTTATTTCGCAATCTCTTCATTATCCGAGGTTGTTTATACGTAATAATCTACTGGGACTTCTTTATCATCCACATCCATGTTTCTTAAAAATGTATTTCAAAACATTTTTACTATTTACTAGAATATGGGTTAAAGTCATTTATACCCTTTTTGACTTTTATAAGTTGTTTATAAAGGAATCTTTCTTCCGTTTTTTAAACAAGGTCCTTTTTAACCTTTTCGACAGAATTAAGGTAAGAATGTTTTTTAACTTATATGGCGGGTGCGGCTATTTTCCACCGTTATAAAATCATCGAAGCTTCACTTACAAGCTTATAAGAATATTTTCAAAGAAAATGATTTATTTTATATATGACTCTTAAATTATTTCAAAATAGAAAGAGATATTTCTCTAAAAAGAGTTTTGATTTCATCTATGTCAACATCCTCTGATGGATTTTACGCTTATTTGAAGTTGATTTATTATGATACAAAACTTCTATATTATATTGAAGGTTTTGTGACATGTTTTACTATGGATGCGTTATTTTTATACCATTGATGGTTAATGGATGAAGTATTTACATTTCGTATGCTAGTTTTATTACTAATGTTTATGTTATGTTTAAACCTTTTCATATGGGAATGCATTGGACTTAATATGTTATGGGTGGAGCCCGCTATAGCTCCTCGATGCATCGACAGGTCTAATGTGACAAACTAGTGTCTTGGAAAAAGGCATTGACAAAATATTATTTGTAGTCATTGAACAAGGCCTTGGCTATGTGGTTATGATAGTATGGAATTATGCATTCCATCATTATGAAAGTGGTTATTGATATTGCATGTGATTATTCGATTAGTAGAATATCCATGTGAATAATTAAATGGCATTATTTCATGTTATTTTTTCCATACTATGTCGAAGTTCAAGTTTAAAAGACTTTTGTTTTAGTTATACATTGCCTTGAATGTTTATTCTTATTTATAAAAGTTTCCGCAATATTGTTATCCTTACTGGGCATTTGAGATCACCCCTTTTCTATGTTTTATTTTTCACAGGATGCGAAGAAGTAATTTATGAATGACTTGCAGGGATAGTATGAGGGAATAAGAGTGTGGACTATGGATACTATATTGTTTTAGTTTTCATTTTATGATGTAATGTAAACTTTATTAATGTATCTAGTTATTCCAAGGCTACTAAACTAATTGGTCTTTCGAGACTTGATATTTCTTATGATCATGAAAATGTTATATAATAATGCACCGACTCTGGGTAACTGGGGTCGGGGCATTATAGTTGGTATCAGAGGAAGTTTAGTATAAACATTGGAAACTAGATTTAGATAAACTCTAATTAGAGCACATAGATTTAAGATGGACTTTGAGGATTAGTATAGAAGAACTTCCTAGAATTTTGGTATTGTACAAATTTTGTGAGTTTTACGAGAAATACATCCCTATCTAGATACGAGAAGGTAGAGGCGGCTCTGGAAAAGATGTACCTAGGGGTAAAACTCGAAAACACCGCTTTGAGCTAGACTCGAACGGGAACTGGTGCACGACAGCGGGCCTTGCTGCACTCTTGGTTACGACACTCCCGGGGGACATGCTTAGGATAACTCTCATTTTCATTGAAAATCATTATGAAGGGTTTATGAGTATATAATTCCACAAAGAAAACATTTTTATGATTATGGATTATATCCATAAATAGTTCAATTTATGTTAAGTGTTTTATAAGTATGGAATTATGTATTTTTATTCATAAACTGATCTAGTTTATGTCATTATTTAGAATTGGCACCTAGTGGAAGAAATGGAAACAATATCAATGCATGCCCTCCATATAGGGATTTCCCTCCTGCTCAAGATAATTATAGTGGAGTTGGTGATGCAACCGGTGCTGATCAACTAATCACCATACTGGGACAACTCACTCAAGTTATGAATAATAACCTTACCCGTATGGAGCACCCTGATCCACTGCATGGAGGATCAATGTTAGATCGCCTCATGAGGCAACAACCACCAACATTCAATGGGAGTACAAATCCATTTGGTAGCTAAGCAATGGATAAGTTCCCTAGAGAAAATATTTCACGCTTTGGGAAGTAGTGAAAGGAAAAAAGTTATCATGGAAGTTTACCGCCTCACTGGAGATGCTGATCAATGGTGGTCATTGATTCAAAACACGAAGGAAGATGATTAAGTATCAAATATGGAATGGAGGGAGTTCAAATATCAGTTTTTAGAAAAATATTTTCCTTGTGACCATCGAGTAGATATGGAAAGACAATTTCTGAGTCTGAGACAAAAGGAGGATGAGAATGTCACTAAGTATGAGGCTAACTTTACAAGGTTAGCAAGGTATTCTAGAGATTATATAAGTAACCCAAGAAGTAAGATTAATCATTTCTTTGATGGGTTAAATCCATTTATCCATCGATCATTAGTCTCACAATCCTTCTCGTTGTACGAAGACATTGTCTCAAGTGATATCAAGACAAGGAAATAATTCTTTAACTCATATGACTTTAAAGAAAAGTAAGATAAGAAGAGATCTGCTGATCAATCTGGGAATGGAAATAAAGCCAAGATGGGAAAATTTGAATATCCATCATGCAGTAAATGTGGGAAGAAACACCCCGGTACTTTCTTAAAAGGAACGAGAGTCTGTTACAAGTGTGGTGAAAAAGGCCACCAAGCTCGTGATTGCAAGGGGAAGAAGGAAGCTACCGATGTCCAATGCTACAATTGCAGGGAGATGAGACATTATGCAAATGAATTTCCTAAGAGTTAGGGGAACTTACCTCATAAAAGGCCAAGGGATCAAGGCCAAGCTTATGCTATCACTACTGCTGAGGTAGAAGCTCTGAAAGGCATGGTGGCAGGTAATTTAATGGTTTCCTCAAGTTTAGAAAATGCATTATTTGATTCTGTATCATCACATTGTTTCATATCTTCCCAGTTTTCTAAGAAAATTAGATATTTCCAATTTGATTTAACAAGGGATTTGTCAGTTGAAACTCCTAAGGGAAATATCATTGCAACAAAATTTTGTGAATCAGTCCCCATTAGAGCACATAAATGTTCTTTATCCGCTGATCTCATCGTCATAACTATGATTGAGTTTGATATAATCCTAGGTATGGATTGGATTTTGGACCATGATGCGAATATTTATTGTAAGAAGAAAGAGGTTATGATTTTTGATGATGATGATAAGTAACACCTTATCTTTAGAGCAGAATCATCACCACCTAATTCTTATCTAGATCCACCCCCAGTAGCTCAACTAAATTCAATTTTTGGGGAGGAAGAGGATGAAATTATATTGGGTGAGGAAAGGAATGTTCAAATAGAGGATGTACCTATTGTGAAAGAATATTTAGATGTGTTTCCGTAAGATTTACATGGACATCATACCGAACGAGAAGTCAAGTTTTCCATTGATTTAATTCCTGGATCAAGGCCTATATCGAATACCCCTTATTGAATGGACACTGTAGAGTTAGTTGAACTAAAGAAAAAACTAGAGGAATTTAGTAATAAGGTATTTATTCACCCTAGTGTTTCTCCATTGGGAGCCCCTGTTCTTTTTGTTAAAAAGAAAGATGGATCTATGAGGTTATGTGTAGACTATAGGGAGATCAATGCTATAAAAATAAAGAACAAGTATCCCCTACCTCGCATTGATGATTTATTTGACCAAATGCATGGAGCTCAATACTTTTCAAAGATTGAACTTCGATCTAGATACCATCAGTTGTGTGTGAAGATGGAAGACATTCCAAAGACAACATTTCAAACCAGGTACGGGCATTATGAGTTTACAGTAATGCCTTTTGGATTGACTAATGAACCCTCTGTATTCATGGATATGATGAATAGACTTTTCAAGGAACATCTTGATGACTTTGTAGTGGTATTTATTGATGATATCTTGGCATAATTCAAAATCTACGAAGATCATGAAAATCACTTTCACATTATCCTGAAGACTCTGCGAAGACATGAATTATATGGGAAGTTTAGCAAGTTTGAATTCTGGCTTCAGGAGATTTCTTTTCTTGGACATATTGTCTCTAAAGATGGAATCTCTATTGATCCTTCTAAGACCAAGGAAATCCAAGAATGGACATCACCTACAAGTATAACTGAGGTACGTAGTTTTATTGGTTTGGAAGGTTATTATCGACGTTTCGTCCAGAATTTTTCCCGATTGGAAAACCCATTAATGAAGCTGACACGTAAAGGGGTTAAATTTGTTTGGAAAAAAGAGTGTGAAGAATGTTTTGAAGAACTGAAGAGAAGATTAGTCAATGATCCTATATTGACTCAACCATTAGGGAATTATGGGTTCATTATTTATAGTGATGCATCAATGAAAGGACTTGGTTGCGTCCTTATGCAGAATGATAGGGTTATTGCCTATGCATCACGACAGTTGAAAATTCATAAACAATACTATCCTACTCATGATCTTGAGTTAGCAGCTATGATCTTTTCTTTGAAGATATGGAGGCACTACCTCTATGGTGAAAAATGTGAGATTTATACTGATCACAAGAGTTTGGAATATATTTTCTCACAAAAAGAACTCAACATGAGGCAAAGGAGATGACTCGAATTACTCAAGGATTATGATTGTACGATACACTACCACCCCGGGAAAGCAAACAATGTGGCAGATGCTTTGAGCAGAAAAGACCATGTAGTTTTGAACAATATAAGAATTGAAAGGGATCCAATTTTCAAGGATCTAGTGAATATGGACATGGGAATAACCAGGGAAGGTGAAAAATCAATGCTTTTTCAAATGGTTGCCAAACCATCTTTACTAGAAAGGATTAAGAGTTCTCAGACCGATGATGACAAATTTCAAAAGAATATTAAAGCTGTGAATGATGGGATATTGAGAGACTTTGTGTATTAAGATGGAATTTTGAAATTCGGGAAGAGACTTTGTGTTCTCGATATACCTGATCTAAAAAGGGAATTGCTGGATGATGCTCATAGTTCCAATTTTTCTATACACCCTGGGAGCACCAAAATGTATAGATATTTGAAGGAACATTTTTGGTGGGACAACATAAAGAGGGAGATTGCCGATTTTGTGTCAAGATGTATGGTTTGTCAACAAGTGAAAGCTGGAAGGCAACAACCTGGTGGAGTATTGCAACCTCTTCCCATACCTGAGTGGAAATGGGATAATATCACGATGGACTTTGTCATGGGACTACCAAAGACTCCTAGAAGGAATGATTAAATATGGGTTATTATTGATCGTCTTACCAAGTCAGCACATTTTCTTGCTATAAGAGAAGATCTACCACTGGAACGTCTAGAAAGACTATATTTTGATGAAGTTGTGAGACTTCATGGAGTACCCCTGTTGATTGTTTCTGATCGTGATCCCCGTTTTACTTCAAGATTCTGGAAAAGTCTTCAGAAATACTTGGATACTGAACTTCATTTGAGAACAGCCTACCACCCTCAAACAGATGGATAATCAGAACGAACTATTCAAACCTTAGAAGACATATTGAGATCCTTCTTACTTGACTTTCAGGGTATGTGGGATCAATATTTACCTCTGGTAGAATTTTCCTATAACAATAGCTTCCATTTGAGTATTTAGATGGCACCATATGAAGCGTTATATGGAAAGAGATGTCGCACACCAACCTGTTGGGATGACGTTGGTGAAAGAAAACTTGTAGGCCCAGAACTGGTGGAGGAAACGATGGAAAAGGTGAAGGTAATCCAAAAACATATTAAAGCAGCTCAAAGTAGGTAAAAGAGCTATGCTGATAATCGAAGGAAGGATTTGGAATTTCAAGTTAGTGATCATGTTTTCCTGAAGGTATCTCCATGGAAGGGAGTCATACGTTTTGGTAAGTAAATTGAGTTCCAGGTACATCGGACCTTTCAAAATTCTAGAACGAATTGGGGCTGTAGCTTACCGTTTGGCAATGCCGCCAAATCTCTCCAAAGCTCATGATGTGTTCCACGTATCACTATTGAGGAAATACATGCCTAACCCAATGCATGTACTCACCTATGAGGAATTAGAACTGGAACCCGATCTGTATTATTGCAAAGAGCCTTTCAGGATTCTTGATATGAGAGAACAAGTACTGAGAAACTGAATGACTAGTCTGGTAAAATTCTTGTGGAGAAACCATAAGATGGAAGAGGCAACGTGGGAACCCAAGGAACTTATGATGAAGAACCACCCGAGTATTTTCACGTGGTAGTATTCTAGAAATTTTGAGGATGAAATTATTTGTAGGAGGGGAGAATGTAACACCCCAAGCTTCTACAGTACACTTCTCTTTGAATAATGCAATAGCCTGTGTTGTATGCAACATCGAGTTCTAACACACCACAACCAATCAAACTTGCCGTTATGAATATTAATCCCCACTTTTTGAAATTTATAAATTTTATTTTTCAAAATGGACTTCATTTTTTGATTTGGAATATCGAAATTATCCTAGGGTGAATTTTTGGTATTTTTCTGAAATACTTCATTTTTTGATGAATAGTGAAACCACTAAGTGGTAGTTACAAAAACTGAATTTTTCATAAAACTTAATTTTACCGCTTCTGTGAGTGGAATTTCAAAAATCCGAGAGACACAGTTAATATAAAGGAGTAAAATGTGGTTCAATGAGATGAAAATAATTTTTGGTGAATAGTAACTTTTTAGTTTTATTTAACACGATTAAAAGTAAATAGGGTAATTAAGGGTAAAAATGATATTAATATTACTCTAAAACATGTCCTAATTCTATTGGACAAGTGTATCTCGACCAAAAACAACCTTATGAATAAAATATTATCATTTAGGTCCACTTGGATTAGATTAGGATATTTATTATTATTTAATTCAACGAAGAGTTAAAAGAGTTAAAATCAAAGTTTATTTACTAAAACATTTTTAATATAGGGTTACACATATGATAAATTCGATTTTAAATATTCACTAGAAGGATAAAAATATTTCCTACATAATGGTATTTTATAAATTAAATAATTTAATTTATTTATGACATAATGGTTATGCAGTAATTACCATAATTGTGAAAAATTAAAATAATTGATATTATAAATACCCAAATAAATATAATTTGAGACTTTTTATGAATTACACTACTTTTTTAGGTTAATATGAAATGTTAGGAATGATTTAATTAACTTTGTTCAAAGTAATCATTCTGTTATGATTTTCACAAAAATCAATTTTCCAAATAGTGTCAAAATTGACATAAAAGAGTTTTTAAAACAAATATTATATTATTAATTGATATTCAATGCCTAAAAATCTAAGGTTTGGACAAGATACATATATCATGATAGATTTATCATTAATGGACCACTTTGGGGTTTCTTGGAGGTATATAGTAAGTTTATTAACTATATAATATAAAAATACAAAGTGACATGGTAAGTGTCAAACTAATTAACTAAGAGTTAAAACTAAAAGATAAGGTTAATATAATGACCCAAACATGTCTAAATTCTATTAGTTGAGTGGTTTTAGACCCATACCCTCCTTAACCTTTAAATAATACACTTTTGATCCATTAGAAACCTAATATGAATTTATTATAAAATAATATTTCTAGCTTTTCCAAAGGTGCCCCTCACCCCTCTTATAAAAGGGCACTCCCCCTTCTCATTAATTCACCCATTCAAAGCCATTTGGCTTGGTAAAACTCTGCCGAAATACTCTAGAAACTTCCCTCAATTCATCCTAGAGGCATTCCTTTAGTCAGAAAGCCAAACTAATGAGACCTTTTGATCAAATCAAAAGGAAGAACCCGAAGAAGAGGTAATGATTTCACCAGCCCTTTTCAAGTTCCTTTCTTCTTCCAATTCTACTTTCTTTGTTATTCCCATTCTAAAATAATGAATCCAGTATCTCCTATATACTGTAATATTATTATAAATATGGTACAACCATATTCAGTATTCTATCCATCCTTTTAATGACATGTCACCATACATGCGTACGTACGGCTTACCATCTCCACGTCGTGGTGTAATTGTTATTCAATATATTATTATTTGGATGGGTATAATAATGATTTGTAATTCATGTAAATAATAAATATAACATGATAATGATTCTGTATATATGATATACCATCCAATTATATATTATTTTAATATCAAAAGAATGATATTGTCGCTCGTGCGTACGTACGGACTACCGTCTCCACAAACGCGATTAGATTCATTCTCCATCATATTCATTCAAGTATAATTATCATTTTATGACTTCAAAATAATGTTTAAGGACTTGATATCATTATGGATATAAATAAGATACAACCTATCCATGAAAAACATGACTTACATAACAAAACATAGAAAAGAAAACGAGTAAGTTAACACCCAAAACAATGATAATTCTAAAATATTATTAACAAAGCAATGTTAAAAGATCATATATGATATCATATTAATATATATGATTCTTGTATAATTTAATAACAACTATTCAACCATTATACAATAGTTTAACCTACCCCAATCAAGGAAAAGTACAAGGTAAGGGTTTATTTCGCAATCTCTTCATTATCTGAGGTTGTTTATACGTAATAATCTACTGGGACTTCTTTATCATCCACATCCATGTTTTTTAAAAATGGTTTTCAAAACATTTTTACTATTTACTAGAATATAGGTTAAATTCATTTATACCCTCTTTTAATTTTATAAGTGGTTTATAAAAGAATCTTTCTGTCATTTTCCAAACAAGGTCCTTTTTAACCTTTTCGACAGAATTAAGGTAAGAATGTTTTTTTAACTTATACGGTGGGTGCGGCTATTTTACGCCATTATAAAATTGTCGAAGCTTCCCTTATAAGATTATAAGAATATTTTCAAAGAAAATGTTTTATTTTATATATGAATCTTAAATGATTTCAAAATATAAAGAGATATTTCTCTAAAAAGAGTTTTGATTTCATCTATGTCAACATCCTCTGATGCATTTTACGCTTATTTGAAGTTGATTTATTATGATACAAAACTTATATATTGTATTGAAGGTTTTGTGATATGTTTGACTGTGGATGTGTTATTTTTATACCAATCATGTTTTATGGATGAAGTATTTACATTTCATATGCTAGTTTTTTTATGAATGTTTGTGTTATGTTTAAACCTTTTCATATGGGAATGCATTGGACTTAATATGTGACGGGTCGAGCCCGCTATAGCTCCTCAATGCATCGGTAGGTCTCATGAGACAAACTAGTGTCTTGGAACAAGTCCTTGACAAAATCTTATTTGTAGTCTTGGCATGAGGCCATGGCTATGTGGTTATGATAGTCTGGCATTATGCATTCCATCATTATGAAAGTGGTTAATGATATTGCATGTGATTATTCAATTAGTATAATTTCCATGTGAATAAGTAAATGGAATTATTTCATTTTATTTTTTCCATACTATATTTAATTTCAAGTTTAAAAGGCTTTTGTTTTAGTTATACATTGCCTTGAATGTTTATTCTTATTTATGAAAGTTTCTGCTATATTGTTATCCTTACTGGGCATTTGTGCTCACCACTTTTCTATGTTTTATTTTTCCCAGGATGTGAAAAAGTAATTTATGAATGAACTTCAGGGATAGTATTAGAGGATAAGAGTGTGGATTATGGAGACTATATTGTTGTAGTTTTTATTTTTTGATGTAATGCAAACTTTATTAATGTATCTAGTTATTCCAAGGCTACTAAACTAATCGGTCTTTCGAGACTTGATCTTTCTTGTGATAATTCCAATGTTATGTAATAATGCACCAAATCTGGGTAACTGGGGTCGAGGCGTTACAATGATAGTGAGATTTGTGTAGATAATATGGTTTAAAATAAGGAAAAATTTTGATTAGTGAAATTCCAGTAGTGAATGAATTCACATATTTTTTTTCTGATGAATTTCCTGGTATTTTTCATAATTGGGACGTTGAATTTAATATTGATTTAGTGTGGATGATAAGCCTATTTCTTAACCACCTTATCGAATGGATCAAGTAAAAAATGTGAAATTGAAGAAACAGTTGTATGAATTACTTGATAAAGGTTTCATTCGACCTTTCACTTCACCATGGGGTGCTCCAATTTTATTTGTGAAAAAGAAAAATAGTTTAATGAGCCATTGTATTGATTACAGATACTTGAATAACATCACTATTAAGAAAAAGTATCTTTTTCCTCATAATGATGATTTGTTTTATCATATCTGGGTATCTCAATATTCTTCAAATATTTATTTGAGTTCTAGGTACAATTGGATATAGATAAAATAGGATGACATTCCAAAGACAGTGTTCTGAATGAGATATGGGCATTATGTGTTTATAGTTATGACCTTTGGGTTATATAATGAACCTTCAATATTAATGAATCCCTTGACTAGATTATTTCATCAGTTTTTTGATCAGTTTATAGTTGTGTATATAGATGATATTTTGGAAAATTCTAAAATCCATAAGGAACATGAAATCCACTTAAGGATTCTTTTTGAAGCTATAAAAGAAAAAAAACTTTATGGGAAGTTTAGTAAGTGTGAATTTTGTTGAAACAAATTTCATTCCATGGTCATATTGTTTCAAAATATGGAAAAATTATTTAACCTTTTAAAACAAAATTTATTGAAGAGTGGTAAAGACCTAAAAATATCATAGAAAATTGTAGGTTTCTTGGATTAGAGGGTTATTAAGAAAGGTTTGCTGAAAACGTTTCTTGGTTATCTTACCCACAAACTAATTTAAGACGTAATGGAGTAAAGTTTATCTAGACAAAATAATGTGACAATTGTTTTCTGGAACTGAAAATAAGTTTAGTAAATGATCTAGTTTTTGACCTATCTTCATGTATTGGTGAATTTTTTATCTATAGTGATGCTTTATTGAAAGGACATGGTTGTGTCTTCATGAATAATGATTAGGTAATTGATTTTTCTTCACATCAGTTGAAACCTTGGGAGTAAAATTACCCTACACATGATTTGTAATTAGCTGTTGTTTTTTTTTCATTAAATATTTAGAGGAATCATTTGTATGGTGTAAAGTGTGACATATATACTTACCATGATATTTTATATTCTGTATTCTCTCAAAAATAATTGAACATGAGATAGAGTGGATGGATGAAATTAATCAAATATTATTATTACATGACTCATTACCATCTTATAAAACAAAATAAAGTGGTTGATGCTTTGTGTCGGAAAAGTAATGCTACATTAACATGATATATTTAGAAAGTGATCCCTTGGTTATTGATTTGATGAATTTGGGATTGGAATTTGTTGCTGTAGATAATTCTTCAATTTTTTATGTGGCAATGAAATCATCTCTACTAGAAATAATTAAGAAAGGGGAGAAAGAAGATAGTGAGTTGCAGAAAAAGTAATAATTGGTTCTAAATGGAAAGTTACCTGAATTTAACATTGATAAAGGATGTGTATTGTGGTTTGGAAAGATATTATATGTTCCTTTTTATTCATAGTTGAACAAAGAGTTGTTATATAAAGCTCATAATACTCTTTTTTCAGTTCATCATATCAGTACTAAGATGTATAGATATCTTTGAGAGTATTATTTGTGGGATGGAATTAAAGAAGGTATATTATTAAATTTACCCTGAGATGTTTGATTGTTCAATAGGTTAAAAATGAGAAGAAGTTATCGAAATGGATGATTCAGTCTTTTAAAGTGCTAGAATGAAAATGGGACAATATATCCATGGATTTCGTAGTGGTATTACAAAAGGACTCTCAAGGAAACAATGTGATTTGGGTTATTATTGATTGATTGACTAAATCTTCTCATTTTCTTCATTTTCAATATACTCTTTCTCTAGATCAATCTTCTTGGTTTTATATTAAAGAGATATCTAGGTCACATGGTGTTCCCCTATCTATTTTAGTTAATTGTGATCCCATGTTCACTTCAAATTTTTTTAATGGCCCTCAAAAGACCTTGGGAAGTGAATTAAATTTCAGTACATCTTTTCATCCTCAATAATATTCGAAAGTAGAATAAAAAATTCAGACCATTTAGGATAAGGTATATTATTTTTCAATGGATTACCAAGGAAGTTGGAATTAATATATTTCACTGGTTTAGTATTCTTATAATAATTGTTTTCATTCCAACATAAAAATGGAACCATTTGAATAATTATATGGAAAGTGGTTTTGAAATCCATCTTTTTGTGATGAAGTAGGTGAAAGGAAGTTTATGGGAACAAAATTGGTAGAAGAGATGGAAAAAAAGTTCGATTGATTTAGAAGTATATGAGGGTAGATTAGAGAAGGTAAAAAATTTATAATGATAACCAAAGGAAAGATATTTCTTTTGAGGTAGGTGATCATGTATTTATAAATGTTTCACCATGAAAAAGTGTGATTCTTTTTGGTAAGAAAGTGAATCTGAGTCCCCAATTCATTGGACCCTATGAAATCTTAGATAAAGTATGGTTCATTTCCGAAAAATTGGCTTTACATATGAGTTTATCCCAGTTACATGATGTTTTTCATGTTTCAATGTTAAGAAACTATATGCTAGATCCATCCAATGTTTTGAGTCTAGAAGTAGTTCAGTTGGAAGAGAATCATTATTATGAGGAACAACCGGTCCATATTTTTAATGGTAGAGGAAAGGTGTTTCTGAATAAGGTTATTATTCATGTTAAGGTTTTTTTGGGAAACCATATGGTTGAAGAGGAAACATGGGAATCTGAAATTTCTATGAAGGATAAATACCCCCATATATTTTATTAGAAAATAAAATTGCAGGGATGTAGTTTCCAAAAATAGGGAATAATGTCACATCCTAGGTAATTATAGAAAAAGATATTTTCATATCTATTAATATTTATAAATATGATATTAATTTTACATTAAAGGGGATTCTTTTTCTGATAACGAATTTAAAATGCAACAACAAGTTTCTCCGAAATCTTATGTTATACATAAGACAGAGTTATACTAAAAAATTATAATATATTAATATTATTATTTTAAATGGATATTAATGCCCAGCCATTGTATTATAGATAATTAATAAAAAAAATAAATTATGTTTACACATTTTGTTTAATGTTTTTACATTCATTCAATAAATTTTTGAGGATTAAAATTAGAATAAATACAATTTTAAGCCTGAAGTACACTAATATTTTTAAAAGCTACTTTTACTGCCTATTGATAAAAAAACTTTTTTAAATCCAGTTTTTGACAAACTAATATGTTATATTTGAAAAAATAATCTTCTTATTTTGAAGAGGGATATTAAAATTTACTTTGGATGAAATTTTGGTATTTTTATGATAAAATTTATATTTTAATGAAAAGTAAAAAATACTGTATTATAATTCAGAACTGCCTTTTCATATAATTTATTTAAAAAGTTAGGTTTTCCTTTTAATTAGTTATAAATTGTAATTTGATTATGATTTTATTACTTAATCAAATTTTTTATTGGATGTAATTTCACATTGAAATTTGATATAAACACGTGTTAATCTTTTGATTGTTTTACTTTTGAAAAATTCATTTTCACATTTTAACAACTAGAATTAATTTTAAATTAATTATAGAAACATATATGATAGAGGGTGTTTGTAGTTTTCTTCCCACTATAATTTCTAGTTTTTTATCACAGTCGATCAATTACTTCACTCGGTTGATAGTTTGTTCTCAGAGTCAACTAGTTTGTTCGCATGATTGATCCATTCATTCACATAGTTGACTGTTTTTCTCAACGCTGATCTAATCCTTTTTTGGATTGATATTTTTCTCACATGGAAAATAAAATCTCTTGATCTATCATTTCTCATTGTTTATCCCTTCAAAAAAATTTCTAAAAATTTACAATTTTTTTAGAGTTTTAAAATAACAGTATTTGTCTAGAGTGATCAGATAAAATTATTTTAATGAAAATTCGGGATTTGAATCTTAAATAAATGTTTTTAAAATATGTAATATAGGAATTAAATGTAGATTTTGAATTCCATAAACCCAATGATTTTGAATATATATCTCTATCTGTTTTAGATAATACTGAAATAAATGAAAAATAAAAATTAATGTTAGCCACGTTAATCGATAGAGTTATTCTAGGAACTATATCAAAGAACTTTTTATATGGGGATGAGTTCAATTAATGTATTTAATTGTTTCCTTTAAGTCTAGATGAACATAAACCTTTTAATTAATCCTTAAGACCTGACTTTTCCCAACCAGATCCTATCTATTTGTGTTTCTTAGTGTGTTCAATAACTTAGTTCCCTCTCTATTATTCAATATCATATAACATGTGATGTAGAATTTTGTTTCTAATTTATATTACTTCATTGTCTGTATGTTTTGTGTGATTTATTAATATATTTCCTTCCCTATAACTATATAGTTACATTATCATAATCTTTTCCACTGTTTTTGGTGTAGAATGTTTCCAAATTTTTTTCTAGAAAGGGGATCAATGTTCTCTTTTCCTTCTGAATGTTTTCAATTTGCATGTGTTTATTATCCATTAGGTGGGGGGTATAGATTAACTAATAGATATAATAAACTAGATTTAATTTAATTTAAATTAAAGGGGATTAATATCACGTGTTTATTTATTTCCTTGTTGTTAATGATTTTGTTTACATTGTGACATATAAACTACTTTGATGATCATATTGGTGTTGTTGAGAATTTATTATACCCTATTATGGAATAATAAACCTATATGTATTTGAAATTTGATCCCATGAATCCTAAAATTAAAAATATAAAATTTTGGATTAAATTGGGTTACCTTTTAAAATCATAAATTGTATGAAAATACCCAATAAAATGAAGATGATTTAATATAGATCCCTTATATATATGAATTGTAAAAAATATAGGGGTTAGAAATATATTATTGTATATTGTTTGTATTTTTGTTGTTATCCTCATGTAAGTGTGGCCTTTGAAGGGTTTTTATGATATTTGTGGAGACAATTTGAAATGAAAGATATGTTCAAGCAATCAGAAAGTATAGTGCTAGATATGATGTGTTATATTATAGTATCCTATTAGCGATAGGATATGAGTTTCATAGTAAAATAATGGAAATTTTTAGGGAGGTTTATAATATAATTGGGATAGAATTTAGTGTGATAATCATTTTTAAAATGTGAATAATATAAAATAGGATACACTTAATTGATTTTAAATTTAGGTGTCAGATTTAGTTGTTTTATCAAATATTATATAAGTTACCTAATCAATTAACACTGGTTGTTAAAGTAATAATTTGGAATGGTGGATGAACCTGTAATTAAAAGAAATAATGTTGTGTGAAATGTATGGTTGTATATTTGAATAGTTTTTTCTAGTTGGTGGTAGTGTTTGGTAATGTTATTATAATGTTCAAGTTAAGGAAAATTTAATGAATTATCAAAGTGAAACCATTAGAAAAATCATATGTGATGTCTATATATATGATTTTATTTTCATCTAACTCACAACCCACCCATATTGAGTACCATATACCAATACCCTCATGTTTTAGGGGGTTTTCCCCAATATCAAGATTAGGATGAATGTATGGATGATTACCAATATTCCACACTCTTAATTTATAAGTAGTAACAATAAATAGTGTAGTTGGTGGAAGATCTTAGTTTTTGATAATAAAATAGTTGGAGGAGGTTCTTGAAGATGGAAGGATGCAATATGTAGTTTGGGTAATGCCTGGTAGTTAGAGGGATGGTGGTTAATTCTCTTCATGATCATGATACCATAAAAATATAGATGTGTTGTTCTGTGATGATTTGTAAGTGACATGAGTTATGTTCCCGATTAATGTCAACATGAGATTATAGTCCCTATGGTGGTTGTTGTAGGTAGGGTCATGACCCAATACACATTAGAGACAACTTGATATGTGGTGGAGGGTTAAAATACAAGGTTTGGGAGCACATGATTTTTGAAATAAGTGATGAACCTTAGTAGGAGAAGTGGTTGTGGGGTGCCTTATCGATACTTTTTTGATATCATCTTACTAATTTATTATGTTATTTCATGAGTTGGACATGGTGAGACTAGGTTGAATAAATGAACTGTTTAGGTTCTAGTTGGTCATGCTATTTTTTCATTAGTTTATTAGTATGTTCTCTTATAATTTTCATGAGATACCTTGGGTAGTCTCCAACTACATGTACATTTGATACTAACCCTATTTATATATAAACTATTTTTCAGGTTTACAAGAGGGTCATAGGAACCGAGTTAGGCATTACTAACTTTGGATTCAGAAAAACTGAGGAGTCACTACCCTAGTTTTATTTTTCTATTTAACATAGAGACTATTTTTATTTCATGACATCCACATGTGGGATGATTTTATTTATTTTATATTATGAATTAGAGTTATTTTTTTATTATTTATATTATCTCTTGATAAATTTATATATTGTGGTTAATGCCTCCATTTTTGAGTGTTTTTCACCCTCGGTTTGAGCCACCAACACGAGACCTACTAGAGGCCTGACTCAATGGTCACTACTTCTCTTCTGTAGATTCCATAGTGGGGTACTGCTAGGGTGGGGGGTCATTAAAACATTAATGGGGAAATTATATCACACATATAACACTTTTTATCTTTCTTCTAGGTGAAATTAATGAAACTTGTTGGATCTTCCTTTATTCTTGGATTAAAAGAATTTTCTCCTTGCTATTTCCACATGCTAATGAAATTTTTTTTTTTTTAAATCCCCGCTATGAAATTTTAATTTAATATTATATTTTAACAGAGGTATATGGTAAAATTTGTTTCTACTATGAAATTCATGTGAAATAATTGGGGAATTATCCATATAATAATTAAAATATCCATCATCATTTAAGGATTTTCCATTGACCACGACCACCACCCACACCATTATAGATTTTGTTAGTTTTTTTGAACAAAGTCTCATTGCACAAATTTTTTCCATTTATATTGAGCTTAGGTAACATTCATTTGGTGTACTCTGTAGTTTTAAACATGTGAGAACCTCAGTTAAAACACCTTATAAAATTTCCCATAGTGAAAATATGATTCCTATTTTAACATCATGGTGAATTCGAGCATCACTATAGTGAAATATATTGAATGTTCCCAAATTATAAGAAGAAATTATTAATTATTATTTAAATATATATGATTTTGAGTTTCATATAACATAGTTTACCTCATATAACATCAATAAAAAGAATATGAAATTGTGATTTTCCATATTAATTATGATCAATACTTTTGACTTCCATTAAATTAATATGACATCACCCAAGATATTATTAATTAATTTCATAAAAAAGTTAACATTTAAATATCACATATATTTTATTCTAAATAAGTTAAATAAAACTAATAATTATTCCATTATTTCAATAAATGATTAAAACACTCATAACCATAAATGTATCAATTTTCAATATAAAACACAATTTCTTCTATAAATATAAAATAGTGATGATTACATACCAATTGATAAAATATTTGGGATATTTTCAATAAATTACCAAGATAAATATGTAAAAACATGAGTTTATCATTATTTTAAATTAAAATTTTCACTTGATTTATATGGATCCCTATGTGTTTGTAGATTTTAAAACCCCAAAAAAACATTGATTCCCTATCCACCCCATTTAATTATTTAAAGGATAATGTTTTGAAAATATATCAAAACAAAAATGATGATAATATAAAATCAATATAATTAAAGAATACATATATTCTGTATATTGAAAAATATAAAAGATATAATTCAGTAGTTTATAAACCATTTTTTAGAATTATTTGACTATAAATCATATAATTTTTCATGAGTATTATTTGGGGAATAAAAAATTTAAAACAAAAAATGATTGAAACTAAAAATAATAGTGATTTAGTAATAGATTTTTGGGTACAAGGACCTAATACAAATTAATATATATTTTAAATTTATCGTATTGGTCAAGAATATAAATCAAATTATAAGGAATGTATATAAGTTTCATTTTATTATATATGCCCTTGTAAATTAAATTTCTTTATTCTATTAATGTTGTTTAGAAAAATTTATCTCGATGAGACTATAATATATATATATATACAATAAATGAGTTATAAAAATTATACATTAGGGATTTCATAAATTTTATATATGATATCATACCTCAATAGAAATATCACATGTAACATAGTAAATAAACATCAAGGGAAAAGTTTTATAGTGTTATTTCAAGAGATGCTGATGTGATATTTACTTTAAATAAGAAGTAAGGAAAATATTTATTTAGTGAAGATGAAGAACCCAATGATTGGAAATATGAAGTGATTAAAGTATAACGTGAAGCATTTATGTCATATATGGATGAGCTAAAGGAATGTTATTTTAGTGTACCTTGATGTTTTACTTATAGGTTATATTAATAAGTTTGATAATTTTTTAGAAGATGAGTAGATATGGATGAAAATGAGGTATTACAATCCAATTTTATATTATTGTGTAATATTTTTTATTTTTTATAATTTAAATGATTCTGCAATATTTAATATATTGGCTTATAACATGAGAAGATGATTTTATATATTTTTAGTCAATTTCTGAGTCTCATTATAGTAGAATATATTAATAAATTTTATATCTCTATAAGGTAGATGAGGGGATGATCGTATATATAGAAGAATAAATTTGGATATGGTATAATAATGAGAGTTTATACTAGTGTTCTTGGAACAGGAATATAATTTATTTATCACTTATACGATGGATAATTTTGGAAGATAAATGGTTATGGCATGATAAAAATTTATTAGTTAATAATAGAGTAATTAAGAATATATTGTAAAATATAAAAATTTGTGATTAATGTTGTTATTAAAATTGTAGTCATCTATATGAGTTTTTATATGCTACATATACATTAGAAAAAACTACCTAATAACTAAATAGAATTTAAATATATATTGAGGTAATTTATTTTATTTGAGTTAACTATTATTTATTGAAGATTAAAGGACCATTTATTAATTTTTTTTGATATGAAGAATAACATTAAGAGTTTTGGATATAAAATATTTCCAAAAGTTTAGAGGTATAAATGAATAAAGTGGAATTTGAATAGACTCTATAAGTGAAAATCCAAAATTTCAAAATATTATTAGGAATAACTCAAGTGGAATATTTTAAAAAGAAAAATGTATGAATAAATTAGTGATATATGTATGAGTAAATATTATTTTTAATCTCATACATAAAATATCACAGAACCACATTTTAAGAAAGTATTTATGTAATGGTAAAGTTGGCATATATAAAAATCATTGTGTGTTTGAACAGTTAATATAAGATTAAATATAATGTTTTATAACATATATTAGATTAATTTTGAGGATATATAAGAGTAATGAGAGATTAAAACGATAGTGTAAAATACTATATGTGATCACATAAGATTAAATGTTTGTTTTCTTATGTGAAGTGAGATTAAATTTGATGAATATATTTTGAAACTTATTTGTTAAATATAATCATGATTCATAAGGATCACGATTCATGTTGAGGTGTCTGGGTGTATAGTTTTTTTAAAAAAGTTATTCTCCATGATCTTGAACATTTCTACAAAATTATATTTTCATGTAATCATTCACATATTGAAATGAAGTTGTATGAATTATGGAAGTTCAAAGTGGATATGATATTTGGATGATTTGATTGAGTACTATAATTAACTATTTGTTAGGTTCCTTTAAATATAATAATGAGGATTAAAAAATGAGAAATTTTCATCTATATAATTTTCATCCAAATTGAATATTTTTTATGATTATTTGAATAGTGTCAAATATGAAGACCCTAACCCCATGTATTTCAGGAATTTTCCAATTCTGAATATTGGAATTTTTATAATGATTAATTGTGAGTTTAAAAAGAGAAATTTATTTAATGAATATAAAGAGATATATAGAGAAAGTTTACGATACTAACCTGGTGCTAATATATATCATTTGAGGTTATGGTTTTCAAAAAAAAATAATAGTGTGGAAAAAATTTCTGTTGAATATCAAAAATATTAAAAAAAATATTGACAGTAAAAAGATACGTGAGAAAATAATAATTCCTAAATATTATATGGTCATTAATTTTTTTTTCAATAAAGAATGCATACATGATTATTGATGTAATTTTTTTAGGGGAGATAAATATAGATGTTTCATATCTAAAAACTAAGAGGTTGAGGAATATGATAATCTGATGTATAATAACCTATCATCACATTGATCTTTTTAAATAGAGTTCTAGAAAGTAGTACCTATAATGATATTTCATCATAATATGGGAAGAGGATCATACATGAATACTCTAATGGAGACCCAAGATTACCTTTTCTAGTAATTATTTAATAATATATATGATATTCTTTTCATTTTTACTAGTTAGTAATTATAAAATAACCAATTTATGATTGAATAGTTGATTGATATTAATATTAGGTTCATTGGTATACACTTTCAGATGGGTATTTATAAAAAAATATCAACCATGTTTATGTTGTATTAAAACCATCATACACATAGGGTATCTCAAAAAATAGGATTAAACCATATAAATATATGTGTTCTTTATTTATTATTGTTTTTTTCAATATTTCTATTATGTAGACCATGTAACATATGAGAAATGGAGATATAGTGAATTTAGTATGTTCATGGTTAATAGAAATGGATTTAAATTGTTAAATTACTATACACACTCATTCACACCACTATAAGTGTTGATGAACTAAACTTATAGAGTAAACAATTGGTATCATATCAATGGTTCTATAATTATATAGAATTTCATCAAATTAAAGGATTGATTTTCATGTTATTATTTTAAAATTCACCGTTAAATAATGAAATATATAAGATGTGTCAACTGATAATATATAGATTATTTATTTTAAAAAAAATGAAATAATAAGGTGATAATAAAATTGAAAAAGTCATCCCCCATACAAAAAGAAAGAAAATATTTAACTTATACACATTTTAATTAAAAAAATATATATTTGGTATGGATGGTTATAATATAGTGGGAAAATACACTAGAATAAAAAGGAAAAACTCTTTTACACTAGGTGTTTCAATTTTTTTTATATAGAGATTAGGTAACTAAAATTTATTTATGATTTTTTACTTTTTATAAAAAAGGAACATGCTGGGAGTATTATATACCTAAGTAATGAAAATTTTATTCATATATTGTTTCAAAGAGTACCCTTTAGAATTTTCATAAAGAACTAGTATGTTTTATTTTTGTCTATTTAATAGATTTTCACAATGAGGATAACATACTTGATGAATATTGAAAAATAATTGAAGAATTAATCAAAAAATAATGTTTAAAATACATCAATATATATGAATTTAAATAAATTAAAATTGAAATAAATGTGGAATTTGTGTATAAAGGAGTGATTCAAGATATGATCAATAAATTAGAAGAAAAGCTAAGATCTATCATTGATTCTGTGAGTGGTTAGATGGAGATCAAAGATTAAAGGATAAGTGAGCCTAAAAATTCATCCTGAGAGATGATTAAAATGAATGAATAATATGAATGTAATTGCAAGAACATAAAATATATAATGAGATTACCAAATGAATCATTTTATCATAAGAATAAAACAATGAATTTTAAGAGACTTTAGCTAGATGCAATGTTTAAAAATGTGGATTTTTTAAAGATGAATAACCATAGGTTACTAAGGAAATAAGTTTTGTCATCTAGAAACTTGATAAGGTTCTTAGTCATAAAATAACTAATTATATTAGAAATAAGGGATTTAAATCATCCAAATATTTTTTATATACGATCAAAATTTGAGGTAACATATTTTCTACAAAATATTATTTTCATTGATGCAATTTCCATGAAAAGTAATGGGTGTAATGATAATTATGAGAAATGTATGCTAAAAATGATGAGAAAACCAATACTACATCAAAGTTTATGTATGAAATTAAAAGAGATCCCTAAATTATATTCAAGAGAAAAGTATATTTATACAAAAATAACAAGAATTAAATCTAGGTTGAATGTTTATTAAGGGAAATAATTAATTTTTATTATCTACTATTAGAACTATGAGAATTTTCTTCACTAGGTTATTTATTATTGGCATAATATGTTAACTCATAAAAGACATCGAAGGTATATAGAAAAAAATATTAGTACTAATTCTATGGAAGGTACAAAAAGAAAGAATGTGGGTATTTCTTATACTTAAATAAATTTAAGAAATATAGATTTATCCTATAGAAATATCCAAAAAATATTTTCATTATGATGATGATTATTATTTTAAACTAGAAGATCATTTTCTATAAGTATGAAATTAAAGAATACCCAAAAATATAAGAAAAAAATAAAAAAATAAGCCATGTTTACAATGGGGGATGTGTTAAATAAGTTTTTTCAAACAAGATACACCCATGAAGTTTGAGTTTGATATTATAGTAAATATACAGAGAATATGTATCTACTATAGAAGAAAAATGTACCCAATGGAGTTTTTTAAACAATCCATGAGTATTAGTAATGATATATTTAAAATGAATAAAAAAATTAGAATCTTTACCTAAAATAAATAAGAGGATTATTTTGGTGGTATACATCTATGAGAATAAATATGTGGTCAAATATATTAAGAATTATCTAAAATAAGGTGACCCATTAATACTTGATAAGCTCTGTGGATATTATAAGATATCTAGATGCATTTTAAAAATATTATTTGAGCATGCTTATAGCTGATTTAGAAATGAAAAAATAAATTAATAAATAATCGAGGAATACATGTTATATGATAAATGAAGTAAAATAAATGACTATGAAAATGGTGATAAATAAATTAATCATGAAATGTATTTCTTTCAATTATATTGGATTCTAAAATTATGGAATTGATCAATACTTATTCTATCAAATATGGAGTTAAAATGAATGTTGTTTCTTATTAGAGAAGAAATTGTTAAACTTGTTTCTCTAACGTATGGGAAAAGGATAAACCACATTATTAAAAAATATATTTTGTTTGATTTTATATAAAGGGAGGTGAATATGATCAATTCATGGGGAGAACATGTTTGATGAGTGTACTGTGAAAGTGTTACATAATGATGTATGTATTTATATTTTCAGTGAACTATCATAATTTCATAAGTTCTCGATGAATTTTTCTAATATAAAATTCATTTATCTTTTTTGAAAAAGAGACCATAATTGATAGTGATAATATAGAGTGTATCCATTTCGAGAGATTATAATTGAAAAAGCTTCTATAAAACATTATTTTATAAAAAATTATATTAAAATATAAGTGATAAATTTGTCAATGATTATGAATAACTCTCACTTGTTCACATACTTGTGTTAATTGAGTTAATTTAGAAATTTAGTTGGGGAAACATAATGATTAAATAATAATTAAAGTGATTATTGGTTGAGGAATAATTGGATTTTTAGGAAATTATTTGGAAATTAATTATGAAATATTATTTTTATATGATGAATTATTAATGTAAACATAGAGTTGATTAATTAATAACTCCCAAGTATTATCAAACATCATATTACTATATATAAGTTGTATAAAATAGATTAAAATTAGTAATTATATTGAAACCAATATCTTTATGGGTATTGAAAATAAATATAAAGGGATACATTCTTTTTCACATGGATAATGATGACCTATTTTTTCAACATGTAAAGATTTCAATATATATAGAGTGAAGCTGTAGAACCCACTGATTTAAAATATTGAATGATTGAGACATAACATTAAGTTATTATTTTATATATGGATATGATAAAGGAATATAATGTTTACGCTATTTAAAGTTTCATGTAAATAATATAATTTATGGTTTTAGGAAGATAAATATAAGATTTGATGACATGGATATCAAGGAAGGTTTACATGACTATTTGAGATGAATGTGGAAAATTACATATTATTTATAAATCAAACGAGCTACTGGATTGAATATATTGGATCATGATGTGTGATAACATTCTTTAGTTTTTTTTAAAAAATTGGTGAGTGTCATTGAATTTTGAAAAGTTAGAATCTTTTTCGAGTGGTAATGAATCCACATAATCATATATCAGAACCATGTTTGAATTAGAGTGTGTGAAAATGTTTACATGTATTCTAGTAAGTAATATAGAACTATAGTAGTGGAAGTATAATAACTGGTACTATAACAAAGTACCTTAATACTAATAATATTCATTAATAATGTGATTTTGATCAATAAAAGTAGGTCTTTTGGTGCCAGGGAATTTAGGCCATCAAAGGAATTTGAACCATAAGAAACATGGGCCATGAAGCAGTGAAAAAAAATTCTAAAGTATCCCTGAGAAAATAGATCAATCTAAAATCCATCACCATGGTAGATCCAACTATACCCATGTATTGAAGGAGGGATATATCAGTCAGGTCATTAGCTTTTACAACTCTGCACAAGGGATTTATTAATTAATTAATAATTAAGACACTTTAAACAATCATAAAAAGAGTAAAAAACTAATTATTAAGGATGTTGAGTACATTAAAGTACTTTAAATAAGTTATTATAGGATTCATATGTTCTGGGAATCAATTTTTGATAATTATTTATGATTTAAAATGTATTGAAGTAATCATGCTTCTTAATGGTGGTTGAGATTGAATAAATATGAGTTTATAAAGTTTCAATCCATGATAATATGAATATTGATATTTTGTGATGAAGATTTTAAGGATTTTATAAATTGTTGAAATATATATATAAATAAAATGGATTTCCAAAAAATGCGTATTTGTGAATAATTTTTTTTATGTTGTGCAAGAATATATCGAGTGTAATATTATAAAATCTAGTGTATAGAGTTAACTCAGTGGAATATATAAATGTGACTCTTATTTTTCACAGAATTTGTAAGATCATGTAGAGGAAGAAGTTATAAAATTACTTATGTAATCATAATGTTTGGATATATAAGAATTACTATTATTTTTAAATACTAATTTTTAATTAACACTAATGATATATAGATTATGTAAAGTTAATTTTAAGGAAATGTAAATGAAATGCCACATGCCATAGGATACATAAGATTCATTAGTAGGTCAAGTATGATTAATTGTGTGTTTTATTATATTTAGTGTTATTAAATATGATTATGATTTTTTTTCATGTCTAAACATCATGATAATTTTGGATGATCATTACAGAAACTAAGGTTTCTTGGTGTAGATTTTGTAAAGAGTAATAATAGAATTTTTGACGAAACTTTTTTTCTACTATTATATTTTTTATACGTTCATGAACATGTGTAAAAGAAGATAAAAAAATATTATAAGTTAAAATCAGATTAGATTTAAATGTGATCTTAATGATGACATTAAATAGATATCTGTGAGGATCATTAAATAATAATAATGAATTTTAAAAAATTGGGATATTTATGTTTATTATAAGGATTACAGATGGATGATTTTATATAAATATTTGAACATTTTCAAAAATAAAGACAATGATGCCCAAAATATAAAAGAATTATAACTTTAAATATTGAAAATAACCTACTGATGAATCTTTTGTTTATATTGAGAAAATAAGTTTAAAAAGTAAAATAGAAAGAGATAGGAAATCTAAGATACTAGCATGTTACCAATACACAAGACCCAGGTTCAAAACCAGGTTGAGGCATATTTCTAGGTATTGTAGTAGGCACTGTAGCGGGCATTGTATCAGTACTATACATTGTGTGGTAATGTAGAAAAACTGTACACTATACAGGTACTGTAGCAGAATTGTACACTGTACTAGTACTGTAGTAGGCACTGTTTGGTACTGTAGCAGCTGGAACTATTCACCTTGGGCTACGGGTTTGAGATTGGAGTCTTTAAGGATTTCAGGCCACCCAGGACTTCGAGTCAGTAGGGATTTCAGGACACTTTTAAGGCCCTTAGGCCACCTCAAGGCCTTCGGGCCACATGTAGTTTCCCCAGACACACTACAAAAAAGGAGCAGCCTGAGAAGAGGATTCATAACAGGTGCTGTAACACCCTGATATTTTATGAGAAGTATATTTTTTTTATGTATTATGTTATACGCAAAATCAAAGGAATATTTCATTACACACAACACTAGCTTGGATTTCTTTACACGCAAACGTGACCTTCCATGATAGCGTGTGTTGTACGAAATACCGAGTTTCACTAAACAACAATATGCTATTAAAATATTATATAAACTAGCCGTTATGTATAGTAATACCAACTTTTTAAAATTTTATAAATTTTATCTTTCAAAATGGACTTCATTTTTGTAGAGACCCAAAGCTTGATGTACATAGATATTACATTAATTTTGCGGAATACTTAATACATAACAAAAACAGACAAACAAGGACCATAACGGTTTAGTGTCTTTGAAAACTTGGAACGTAATCTTCTAATTGTGGTGAAAGATCTTCAACATCTCCCATAAAGATCTTCCACTTTTTGTTTCCTTACCTAAAACCTTTATTTTAATTTTGAGGGGAAATAAAACATAAAAAGGGTGAGCTCAAATGCTCATTAAGGGTAAGCATGGATAAAATAAAACATACCATATACATTTGAACTAAAAAAACATGAACATAATGTTTAAGCATCAAAATAATGAGCAACGACATAAAACATGGAATTACATAAGGCATAGATCATAATGGAATATAAATCATGATAAAATAGCATGGGAATAAACATGTAATTGTGGCATCCATTAAGCACATGTAATGATTTCCATAGTAGCCAAGGCATTGCTTCCATGACCATGTTAGTGGACAAAGTCCCTTTCTGAATCGAGTTCACTCCTCGTTTCAGTCCTGTAATACTGAACCGGATTAACTTACCATTCCAGACATGTCTATCTCATGAGATATAAATCTTTACCCAATGCATTGGAGGGAGATATAGGTCCCACCCATCTCATAATGATACCATTCTTATGTGTGCCACGAAATAATAAATCATACATCATTGCATAACCCATTTAATAAAAATGGGATTCTTAAACAACATGACATCATAAAACAATTCATATAAGATAAAGGAATTTATAAAAATAATTCCATCACATCATAATCCAATAAATGTAATAATAGGGATAGAAACAGAACCCTATGTTATCTTAGATGGAAAATAATTTTGATAAAACACTTGAACTCCACTTTTGAGGAAAATATCATTTCTACTTCAAAAACATTTTACTTTCTTAACATGTCATACAATTTTAAACTAAAAGAAGTTGATTAAAAATAAACTTGAAAACTTGTAAAGGAATATTCTTGGAAATAATGTTTTAAAAATCCATTCATGCCGTATAAGTTAAAAAAACATTCTTCTCGTACTTTTGTCGGAAAAGTCAAAAAGTACCTCGTACGAAAAACGACAAAATATTCCTTTCATATCTTTTACTAAAAACTCACCGAAGGGTAAAATTGGATTTAAACAATTGTAGGTGGATGGAAACAATATTACATATTGAGGAAACATGGATGTGGATGATAAAATACACCCCAATAAATACCAAAGTATAAACAATCTCGGATAAAAATGAGATTGTGATATTTTCCCTTACCTTAGGTCCGATATTCTTCATACGTATCTGAACCTTCTGTATAATGATTTAAATAATGTCATTGAATTATTATAGAATCATATTCATTGTTATGATATCATATATGGTTCACTTATGACTTTATATTACCCGTTCTTTTGTAAATTCCATGTTAAAGAGTGTTTTGGGTAAAATCGTTTCATTTGTCGTCCATGTTTTGACTTGTAATTATTCATATGATTACTTAGATCATGATTAATTAATTCAAGAATATAAAACCTGATTTATATAATATATATTCAGAATATAAATATATATAATAGATCGATAAATGGAAAGAAATACACCGTTCACGGAGACGGTAGGCCGTACATACGCATGAACGTTGTTTTCGTTTCCTCATTGAATTGAATGGAATTAATTGGATGACATATATATATATATATATATATATATACGTAAATCCAGAATCATTATTATTTCATATATTTCATGATTACTTATTATATATACATTATAATCATTGATTAATGGTTAATCATTGAGAATGAATCTCATCGAGTCGTGGAGACGGTATTCCGTACGTACGCACGAGCGATGATATTTTTCCCATGATCATGGAATATTATTGGATTGTATGTATACTATTAAAAAATCAATATCACTTTACAATAATCATATATAGTTATTATTTACACCATTATACCCATCCAAATAAGGTAGTGGTGGAAAATAGATTACACCACGGCGTGGAGACGGTATTCCGTACGTAAGCATGCGTGGTGATTTCGTTTTCCATAAGATGGATAGATGGTGAAATATGGTTGTTTCATACTTATAATAACATATCATTATATGAGTGATACTGATGTTATTACTTCATAATGAAGAAACCTATGAAGAATAAGTGGAAGAAGAAATAAAGTTGAAAGAATCGGTAACGGACATTACCTCTTTTTTGAAGCGCCTCTTTGAGACCTCCTCTTAGGGCACTAAAATTGGTCTTTGAAGAATACTAGGACCTCTAGGATGTTTCTAGAGAAGTGGAGAAGAGAATTTGGCAGGGGTTGGTCGAGCTTGAAGGCTCGAAGTGGTGTGAGGAAGAGAGGGAGGAGATTTCCTTTTATAAGAGAGGAGAGGGGCACCTTTAGAATAACTAAAAATATTATTTTATTATAAAGTCATATTCCGTTTTTAATATCTCTAAATTGTTTTATTTCGAATATAAGGTGGGGATGGGTCGAAATCCTCTCATCCAATTGAATTTAAGCAAGTTTAGGTCATTATATTAACCTTAACTTTTAGTTTTAACTCTTAGTTAATTAGATTGACATTTACCATGTCACTTTGTATTTTTATATAATATAGCTAATAAACTTACCATATACATCCAAGAGACCCCCAAGTGGTCCATTAACGATACAACTATCATGATATAAGTATCGTGGCCGAAACATTGATTTTTAGGAATATAATAACAATTAATAATAGAATATTTGTTTTAAAAACTATTTTATGTCGATTTTGAAACTATTTGGTAATTGATTTTTGTGAAAATCATAACAGAATTATTAGTTCTAAAAAAGTTAATTAAATGAATACTAACATGTCATATTAACATATAAAATTATTGGAATTCATAAAAAGTATCAAATTACATTTATTTGGGTATTTATAATATCAATTATGTCAATATTTCATTAATAAGATAATTACTACATCATCATTGTGTCATAAATAAATTAAATTATTGTAAGTCTAAAAATTACAAATAAAATACCATTATGTAGGAAATATTTTTATATTTCTAATGAATATTTATAGTCTAATTTATCTTGTTTATAACCCTATATTAAAATGATTTAGTTATTAAACATTGATTTTAGCTTTTTTAACCCTTCTTTAAATAAATTAATAATAAATGTCATAATCTAATCCAAGTGGGCCTAAATGGTCATATTTTATCCCTAAGGATGTTTTTTGTCGAATTACACTTATCTAATAGAATTAGGTCATGTGTTAGGGTAATAATAATATCATATTTCCCTTAATTACCCTATTTACTTTTAACCGTGGTAAAAAAATTAAAAAGTTACTATTCAAAAAAAATTATTTTCATCTCATTGAACCACATTTTAGTCCTTGATATTAACCGTGTCTCTCGGATTTTTGAAATTCCACTCACAGAAGTGGTAAAATTATGTTTTATGAAAAATTCAGTTTTTTTAACTACCACTTAGTGGTTTCACTATTAATCAAAAAATGAAAGTTTCCAGAAAAATACCAAAAATTAGGACTAACCTATATTTGATATTATGAGTTAAAAAATGATTTCTATTTTACCAAATGAAAAACATATCATTTAAATTAACTAATTTAAAAATTAATTCCCGTCGTCAAAACAAATAGCGCATTTTTAAGAGAAAATAACTATCAAAAGATTGACACTTGTTTATGTCTAGTTTAAATGTGAAATTACATACAATGACCAACATTGTATTAAATTGTAAAAATATATTCTAAATAAACTTTAAAACTACGCAAATTAATAATTTATCACTATTAATTATTTCAATTAAAAAAGTTGTTTTTAATTAAAATTTATTAATTTTCACTATTCACCAGAATGTGAAAGTTATCCGAAAAGTACCAAAATTTTACCCTAAGCTAATTTCGATATTCCGAATCCAAAAATGAAGTCCATTTTGAAAGATAAAATTTATAAAATTTCCAAAATTGGGTATTACTATTCATAATGGCTAGTTCATAATAATATTATAATAATATCTCATTTAGTGAAACTCGGTATTGCATATTACACACGCTATCGAGGAAGGTCATGATTGCGTGTAATGCAAGGCAAGTCAGGGATGCGTGTTGTGCAAGCTCCTTTTGGTGCAGCGTACAACACAAGACATTAATGAAATTAAAAAGAATATTTTTCATAAAATCTTGGGGTGTTACATTCTACCCCCTTAAAATGAATTCCTCCCTCGAAATTCGTCGGGGTTATAAATGGTTTACTACTCGAAAGTTTCTTTAATAGAAACCCATATCGTAAAAAGGAATACCAAAACTTGTCTTTAAAAACTAAAGTATGAAACGTAATGGTTACCCAAATTAACTCATCACTGGGTTTCCATGTAGGAGAACATAGGTGAAAATATGGATATGGAAGAAAAATATAACCATCAAGTTCTGATGGAGAGTGGTAGAGAACATGGCTATGAAAAAGACAACAATCACAAAGACATAAATTTGTGACGATCTAAGGTACCATATGATTCATCGGATATAAGAGCACTAGGACAACATTTTTGGATTTTAAGATCATTTCCATAAAGTTGATGAAATTGGAATTAGAAGAAATACTTTCGTGATTTTCGTACAGTATCACCGTTGGTCATTCTTTGGACAATTTACACTTCATCTCTTAAAGAAATGAAGTTGAATTTTTCATTCGTGAAGTGTTAGCAGATCATGTGATAGAATGATGGGTCATTCCATCTCTCTCAAACAAAAGGTTAGAAAAGTTATCAAAAAATACATAAGTCCATAAATAGTGATATTAATCATATATGGTTCCTAAAATGAACTTATACTTCATATATCATACCGCATAATAAAATAAAACTAGTTTCTACTAACCAGGGACTTCCTGTAGGCCAGTGGTAGGCGATAAAGGCCAGTTGCACTTTGGTTGTGGGTTCGATTCCCATAGCCTTGTCCGACGTGATGGGATGTCGCCCGTCCTGCAGGTTGTCCTTTTTTCTAGAACTACATTACTATAACATCCCATCAATAATATCGAAAAAAACTTCTATACTAACTTATGTCAAACATAATCCATTCCAATCCTTAGGCTTATCCAAAATACTGCTGTCCAATCTCATATTACAGTGAAAATGATTACCAAAGAGTTCATATAACAAGCATGTTAATACCATCGTTGATCCCCATATATCATGAGATATGTCTTTTTGGTCACATTATAAACATTCGAAGGCCTTAATCATGTATTCTCTTGAAAAAGGAATACCCATTGAATCTTAGTGAAAACATGAGTGCTGTCAAAAGTTAACTCTTCCCACATACCAAAACCCCAAAATTCTATATACTCAAACCATGATATAACTATTTCCTTATATCAGTCATGAGCTCATGAATACTATCAAACATTTCATTTTCTCCTTATCCCTTCATTATGCGCATATCATCATTTTTCCAAAAATATCTCAATCACATTCCATGGTTACCGGTACCATAAAATTATTGAAAACCGTAATAGACCAATACATAAATATTCTAATATTCCACGATACTATATACAACATTATTTTGGAATCCCATTACATTAACACTTAATCATTCCACCACATCATTGTCATATTCAACATCACCAATAGTGATCGCATGTGACTTCCCTTTGTCATTTGCCTTAAGTGGTTGCTCATGTCGATCATCACTAACCCTTGGATTAGGGCATTTATTAGTATAATTCCCCATTTCCTTGCACTTGAAGCATTGAAGTGTTGGTGGTGCGTTCTCTGCAGTCTTTTCTTTATTCACATCATTAGAATCCCTTTTTCCATTACTTCGACACTCAGCTGCTCTATGACCTTCTTTTCCACACTAAAAACATTTTCTAGTCCCTTTAAGACAATCTCCACCATGCTTATTTCCACACTTTGAGCATAAGGATACATTCATCTTCTTTTCACCATTATTATGAGATTTCTCCTTAAAATCCATCTTTCATTTCTTGTCAAAACTATGAGATGGATAAGTAACACCAACTTCCATTTGTACCTTGATAGCACAACGCACAATTTCTTCATAGCTACTGAAGTCTCTTATAGCTAATTCCCTTCGAAGATTTGGTTTTAATCCACTGAAGAATCGATCAACTTTACTTTCAGGTTGGATGATAAAGCCAGATTCATACCTTGCAAGCCTTGTAAAATTCGCTTCGTATACACCAACAGATTAATCATCCTTTTGATTTAGTCCAAGAAACTCCTTCTCCATCTTTATTCGAAGAATACGAGGGAAGTACTTATTGAAAAATAAGTTCTTGAACTCGGAACATTCCATGGACTCAATTTCATCTCTTGGCCTCGTATTATTGATAAGATTCCACCATTGATTAGCTTCACCTTCCAAACGATATACTGATAAGATAACTTTATCATGTTCAGAACATTGAAGAACTGAAAATATCTTTTCAGTGGTACTGATCCATTGTTCAGCAACAAGTGGATTATAAGACCCACTGAAAGAAGGTGGACGTTGCGTCATGAAGGACTCAATAGAATATTGTTCCCTTCTCTACTCATTTGGAAGTCCAGAATTATTCATAGCTTGTTCAAGTATAGCAATAAGATTTTTCACTCCATCTCCCATAACATTTGTTTTTTAGGAGGACAATCATTGCATTGTCCATTTCATTGATCAACACGGTTCTTTCGGGTTCCATCCATCATCTAAAACCCAAAAAGAATAGTGTGAGAGGTAAAAATCATGCTAGGGAAAACAACATAGTAAAGGGGGAGTACCCTCAATATCTAACATCTTAGATTAAATTCTAAGATCGTTAGCGCAATTCTAGGACTATAACCTATACGTATACTTAACCTTATGGACATCCCTAGACATACCTTAGAAATATCTATAGGGATCTCACTAAAGTTTTCTCATCCTAGTTTCCAAAGGTTAACTAAACCTTTCCTCTGATACCAAATATAGAGACCTGAAGCTTGACGTACATAGATATTACATTACTTTTTCAGAATACTTAATACATAACAAAAATAGACATACAAGGACCGTAATAGTTTAGTGTCTTTGGAAACTTGGAACGTAATCTTCTAATCGTGATGAAATATCTTCAACATCTCCCATAAAGATCTTCCACTTTTTGTTTCCTTACCTAAAACCTTTCTTTTAATCCTGGGGGAAAATAAAACATAAAAAGGGTGAGCTCAAATGCTCAGTAAGGGTAAGCATGGATAAAATAAAACATACCATATACATTTGAACTAAAAAAACATGAACATAATGTTTAAACATAAAAATCATGAGCAACGACATAAAACATGGAAGTACATAAGGCATAGATCATAATGGAACATAAATCATGATAAAATAGAATGGGAATAAAACATGTAATTGTGGCATCCATTAAGCACATGTAATGATTTCCATAGTATCCAAGGCATTACTGCCATGACCATGTTAGTGGACAAAGTCCCTTTCTGAATCGAGTTCACTCCTCATTTCAGTCCTGTAATACTGAACCAGATTAACTTACCATTCCAGCCATGTCTATCTCATGAGATATAATTATTTACCCAATGCATTGGAGGGAGATATAGGCCCCACCCATCTCATAATGATAACATTCTTATGTGTGCCACAAAATCATATATCATACATCATTGCATAACCCATGTAATAAAAATGGGATTATTAAACAACATGACATCATAAAACAATTCATATAAGATAAAGGAATTCATAAAAATAATTCCATCACATCATAATCAAATAAATGTAATAATAGGTATAGAAATAGAACCCTATATTATCTTAGATGAAAAATAATTTTGATAAAACACTTGAACTCCACTTTTGAGGAAAATATCCTTTCTACTTCAAAAACATTTTCCTCTCTTAACATGTCATAAAATTTTAAACTAAAAGAAGTTGATTAAAAATAAACTTGAAAAATTATAAAGGAAGATTCTTGAAAATAATGTTTTAAAAATCCATTCATGCCGTATAAGTTAAAAAAAAAATCTTCTCGTACTTTTTCGGAAAAGTCAAAAAGTACCTCGTACGAAAAACGAAAAAAGATTCCTTTCATATCTTTTAATAAAAACTCACCGTAGGGTAAAATTGGATTTAAAAAATTTTAGGTGGATGGAAACAATATTACATATTGAGGAAACATGGATGTGGATGATAAAATACACCCTAGTAAATAACAAAGTATAAATAATCTCGGATAAAAATGAGATTGTGATATTTTCCCTTACCTTAGGTCCGATATGCTTCGTACGTATCCGAAACTCCTGTATAATGATTTAAATAATGTCATTGACTTATTATAGAATCATATTCATTGTTATGATATCATATATGGTTCACTTATGACTTTATATTACCTGTTCTTTTGTAAATTCCATGTTAAAGAGTGTTTTGGGTAAAATCGTTTCATTTCTCGTCTGTGTTTTGACTTGTAATTATTCATATGATTACTTAGATCATGATTACTTAATTCCAGAATATAAAACATGATTTATATATAATATATATTCATAATATATATATATATATATATATATAATATCGATAAATGGAATGAAATACACCGTTGATGGAGACGGTAGGTCGTACGTACGCATGAACGTTGTTTTCGTTTCCTCATTGAATTGAATGGAATTAATTGGATGAAATAAATACATATATATATATATATAAATAAATATAGTATCATTATTATGTCATATATTTCATTATTACTTATTATATATACTTTATAATCATTCATGAATGGTTAATCATTGATAATGAATCTCATCACGCCGTGGAGACGGTATTGCGTACGTACACACGAGCGATGATATCGTTACCATGATCATGGAATTTTATTGGAGTGTATGTATACTATTACAGAATAAATATCACTTTACAATAATCATATATAGTTATTATTTAAACCATTATACCCATCCAAGTAAGGTGGTGGTGGAAAATAGATTACACCACGGCGTGGAGACGGTATTCCGTACGTATGGACCCGTGGTGATTTCGTTTTCCATATGATGGATAGATGGTGAAATAGGGTTGTTTCATACTTATAATAACATATCAGTATATGAGTGATACTAATGTTATTACTTCATAATGAATAAACCTAATAATAAGAAGTGGAAGAATAAATAAAGTTGAAAGAATCGGTAATGAACATTACCTCTTCTTTGAAGCGCCTCTTTCAGACCTCCTCTTAGGGCGCTAAAATTGGTCTTTGAAGAATACCAGGACCTCTAGGATGTTTCTAGGTAAGTGGAGAAGAGAATTTGGCAGGGGTTGGCTGAGCTTGAAGGCTCAAAGTGGTGTGAGGAAGAGAGGAAGGAGGTTCCCTTTTATAAGGGAGGAGAGGGGCACCTTTAAAATAACAAAAAAATTATTTTACTATAAAGTCATATTCGGTTTTTAATAGCTCCAAAGTGATTTATTTATAAGATAAGGTGGGTATGGGTATAAAGCATCTCATAAAATAGAATTTAGACAAGTTTAGGTCATTATATTAACCTTAACATTTAGTTTTAACTCTTAGTTAATTAGATTGACATTTACCATGTCACTTTGTATTTTTATATTATATAGTTAATAAACTTACCATATACATCCAAGAGACCCCTCAAGTGGTCCATTAATGATACAACTATCATGATATAAGTATCTTGGCCGAACCTTAGATTTTTAGGAATATAATAACAATTAATAATATAATATTTGTTTTAAAAACTATTTTATGTCAATTTTGACACTATTTGGTAATTGATTTTTGTGAAAATCATAACAGAATTATTAGTTCAAAAAAAGTTAATTAAATCAATACTAACATGTTATATTAACATAGAAAATTATTGTAATTCATAAAAATTATCAAATTACATTTATTTGGGTATTCATAATATCAATTATGTCAATATTTCATTAATAAGATAATTACTGCATCATCATTGTGTCATAAATAAATTAAATTATTTTAAGTCTAAAAATTAAAAATTAAATACCATTATGTAGAAAATCTTTTTAGATTTATAATGAATATTTATAGTCTAATTTATCTTATTTATAACCCTATATTAAAATTATTTAGTTATTAAACATTGATTTTAACTATTTTAACCCTTCTTTAAATAAATTAATAATAAATGTCCTAATCTAATACAAGTGGGCCTAAATGGTCATATTTTATTCCTATGGTTGTTTTTGTCCGAATTACACTTATCCAATAGAAATAGGACCTGTGTTAGGGTAATAATAATATCATATTTACCTTTAATTACCCTATTTACTTTTAACCGTGGTAAAAAAAGTAAAAAGTTACTATTCACCAAAAATTATTTTCATCTCACTGAAACACATTTTAGTCCTTGATATTAACCTTGTCTCTAAGATTTTTGAAATTCCACTCACAAAAGTGGTAAAATTAAGTTTTATGAAAAATTCAGTTTTTTTTAACTACCCCTTAGTGGTTTCACTGTTCATCAAAAAAATGAAAGTTTCCAGAAAAATACCAAAAATTATTCCTAAGATATATTTGATATTATGAATTCAAAAATGATTTCTATTTTACCAAATTCAAAACATATCTGTTACATTAACTAATTTAAAAATTAATTCCCATCGTCAAAAAAAATAGCGCATTTTTAAGAGATAATAACATTCAAAAGATTGACACTTGTTTTTGTCTGGTTTAAATGTGAAATTACATCCAATCACCAAAATTGTATTAAATTGTGAAAATATATTCTAAATATAATTTAAAACCACTCAAATTAATAATTTATCACTATTAATTATTTCTATTAAAAAAGATGTTTTTAATTAAAATTTAGTAATTTTCACTATTCATCAGAATGTGAAAGTTATCCGAAAAGTACCAAAATTTCACCCTAAGCTAATTTTGATATTACAAATCCAAAAATGAATTACATTTTGAAAGATAAAATTTATAAAATTTCAAAAAGTGGGTATTACTATTCATAATGGCTAGTTCATAATAATATTATAATAATTTCTCGTTTAGTGAAACTCGGTATTGCGTATTACATATGCTATCGAGGAAGGTCATGATTGCGTGTAATGCAAGGAAAGTCAGGTATGCATGTTGTGAAAGATCCTTATGGTGTAGCGTACAACATAAGACATTAATGAAATTAAAAAGAATATTTTTCATAAAATCTCGGGGTGTTACAATTTTTGGATTCGGAATATCGAAATTAGCCTAGAGTAAAATATTGGTATTTCTCTGAAAACTATCAATTTTTGATGAACATTGAAAACAATGGGTTGCTATTTAAAAACCAAATTTTATATTTAAATAATTAACTATTTTATTTAAATTTATTTTAGGTCATAATATATAAATAATACCTACATAAGTTCAATGTAATTCATTGGAGTCATTTTATAATAATTTTAGATATATAAAATTTTTATTGAAATTTTCACTGACTTTTACCCACCTCCTATGAGAATTTTCAAATGTAAATAAAACTTAATTTTACCACTTATATTAGTGTAATTTAAAAAATTTGAGAGACCTGGTTAATATCAAGGAGTAAAATGTGGTTCAGAAAGATAAAAATATTTTTTGGTGAATAGTAACTGTTTACTTTTATTTACCACGATTAAAAGTAAAAAGGGTAATTAAGGGTAAAAATTGTATTATTATTACACTAAAACATGTCCTAATTCTATTGGATAAGTTTAATTCGACAAAAAACAACCTTATAAATAAAATATGACCATTTATGTCCACTTGGATTAGATTAGGACATTTAAGGTTATTTTATTTAAAGAAGAGTTAAAATAGTTAAAATCAAAGTTTAATAACTAAAACATTTTTAATATTGGGTTATAAATAAGATAAATTCAAATATAAATATTTATTATAAAGATAAAAATATTTCATACATAATGGTGTTTTATTAATAATTTTTATACATTAAATAAATTAATTTATTTATGACACAATGATGATGTAGTAATTACCTTATTAAGGAAATATTAACATAATGGATATTATAAATACCCAAATAAATATAATTTGAGACTTTTTATGAATTACAATAATTATTTAGGTTAATATGACATGTTATTATTGATTAATATAACTTATAATGAACTAATCATGATGTTATGATTTTTACAAAAATCAATTACCAAATAGTGTTAAAATTGACATAAAATAGTTTTTAAAACAAATATTATATGATTAATTTTTATTTTATTCCTAAAAATATAAGTTTCAGAAAAATGACATATATAAGGTTATATATATTAATAATGAACCACATGGGGTTATTTTGGCTTGTTATAGTAAGTTTATTAACCTTATAGTGTAAGAAAATAAGAAGACACAGTAAAAGTTAAAATATTTAACTTAGAGTTAAATCTAAATTATATGGTTAAAATAGTAACCTAAACTTGTCTAAAACCCATTTGTTGAGAGGATTCCGATCCATACCCACTTTAGCTTCAAAATAAATCAGTTTGGAGCTACTAAAAACCGAATATGACTTTTTTATAAAATAATATTTTAAGTTTCTCCTAAGGTTCCCCTCTCCTCCCTTATAAAAAGGAACCTCCTCCCTCTTCTCCTCACACTACTTTGAGCCTTGAAGATCGGACAAACCCTGAAAATTTCTCTTCTCTACTTCCCTAGTAATATTATAGAGGTCCTGGTCTTCTTCAAAGACCAATTTTAGTGCCCTAAGTGGAGGTTTCAAAGAGGCATGTCGAAGAAGAGGTAATGTCCGTTACCGATTCTTTGAAATTTATTTCTTCTTCTACTTAATATTATTTAGTTGTTTCATTATGAAGTAATAACATCAGTATCACTCATATAATTATATGTTATTATAAATATGAAACAACCATATTTAACCTTCTATCCATCCAACAGAAAATGAAATCACCGCACTTGCATACGTATGAAATACCATCTCCACGCCATGGTGTAATCTGTTTTCCATCACCACCTTACTTGGATGGGTATAATGGTTTAAATAATAACAATATATTATTATTGTAAAGTGATATTGATTCTGAAATAGTATACATACACTTCAATACAATTCCATGATCATGGGAATGATATCATCGCTCGTGCGTACGTGCGACCTACCGTCTCCACGATGTGATGCAACTCGTTTTACATGATATTCATTGAATAATGATTATATAAATTAATTGAATGAATAAATATGATATGTATTACACTAATAACATTATTTAAATTAGGTATCTATAATATAAAAACAAGAATAATAATTTATTCAACAAAACATGCATAAGAACATAAAGCAATGAACACCCGAATTACAAGAAACAATGAAATATTAGTAATAAGAAGCGAAGAATATGACCATATATGATATCATAACAATGATTATGATTATAGAATAAGTAAATAACATTATTTAAATCATTATACAGGAGGTTCAGTCACGTACAAAGCATATCAGACCTAAGGTAAGGGAAATATCACAATCTAATTTTTATCCGAGATTGTTTATACTTCAGAATTTACTGGGGAATATTTATCATCCGCATCCATTTATCCTCAATATCTAATATTATGTTTATCCTCCTACAATTTTTTAAATACAATTTTACCTATTGGTTAATTTTATTAAAAGATATTAAAGGAATTTTTGTCATTTTCAGTACGAGATACTTTTTGCCTTTTTCGACTAAAGTACGAGAAGAATGTTTTTTTAACTTATACTGATTGACTGGATTTTTATGATCCCATAGAAAATTTTTTCCATGAAGCTTCCTTTAAAAATTTTCAAGTTTATTTTTAATTAACTTCTTTTAGTTTAAAATTTTATGACATGTTAAGAAAGGAAAAAATTTTTTGAAGTGGAAAGGATATTTTCCTCAAGAATGGAGTTCAAGTGTTTTATCAAAATTATTTTCCATATAAGATAATATAGGGTTATGTTTCTATCCATATTATTAAATTGATTTGATTATTTTCTGATGGAATTATTTTTATTAAGTCCTTTATCTTATATGAATTGTTTTATTATGTCACGATGTTTAAGAATCCCATTTTTATTACATGGGTTATGCTGTGATGTGTGATTTATGATTTTGTGTCACACATAAGAATGGTTTCATTATGAGATGGGTGAGACCTATATCTCCCTCCAATGCCTTGGGTAAGGATTTATATCTCAATAGATAGACATGGCTAGAATGGAAAGTTAATCCGGTTCAGTGATACATGACTGAAATGAGGAGTGATCTCGGTTCAGAAATGGACTTTTTCCACTAGGATAGTCTTGGAAATGAGTCTTGACTACTAAGAAATGATTCTTTATGATTATGTGTGTTTTCCACAAAGTTTCATGTTTTACGTTATGATTATTGGGATTACAATTCACTTCCATTATTTATCTAATGTTATGATATTATTATCTCTTTTGCAGGATAATATTTTCAAAATGTTGTGTTCTTATAAATACGATATGATTGATATTTCTTTTGTTTACCCTTACTGAGCATTCGAGCTAACCCTTTTGTTTGTTTTATTTTACCCAGGTCAAAAAGAATGGTATTAAGTAGGATATGCCAAAAAGAACTCTATATATGATGAAATAAATGGGAGACAATGTAGATGCTTTATGAACCAGTTTTTTATGTTTCCTAGTTTCTAAAGACACTATACCTATACGGTCCTACCATGGTTTGGTTATATGTTTTAATAAGTATGATTTAATTCTGAATTAATAACAATTTATGTAAAGTATGGGTTGTTATAGTTGTTATTAGAGGAAAGGTATAGTCAACCTTTGGAAACTAGGATGTGAAAACCTTAGTAAGAACCCTAAGGATAAGTCTAATCATAGAACATAATCTTAGTGTTTTAGAAATTTCCATGAAAACCAATGGTAAGACCTAAAGTGTGAAATTTTATTCTTTATTATGTGGGTTTTCTATTATGATTAATGTTTCCCACACTATGCTTATTGGTTTTAGTCAATGGATGGAACCCAAAGGAACCGTGTTAATGCTGAATGCGATGGGTAATGAAATAATTGTCCCCCTGAGCAACCAAATGTTATGGGAGTTGGAATGAAAAATCTTGTATCCATGCTCACACAACTTTCTCAAGCTATGAACCATACAGGAATACCAAACAAGCAAAGGAGAAAAATTCTGTTGAATCCTTCTTGAGGTAGTGTCCACCCTCATTCAGCGGGTCTACTGATCCATTAGTGGAAAAACAATGGATATGTACCACTAAAAAGATATTTTTAGTTCTTCAATGTTCTGAATAAGATAAAGTCATCTTAGCAGTATATCGTTTGGAAGGTGAAGCTGATAAATGGTAGAATCTTATCAAGAATATGAGTCCAAGAGATGAAATTGAGTCCATGGAATAGGATGAGTTCAAGAACTTATTTTTCAATAAGTACTTCTCTTATATTCTTCGAACAAATATGGAGAAGGAGTTTCTTGAACTAAATCAAAAGGATGATGAATCTGTTGGTACCTATGAAGAAAATTTTATAAGGCTTGCAAGGTCCGCTTCTGGGATTATTATCCAACCTGAGAGTAAGATCGATCGATTCTTTAGTGGCATAAAACCAAGTCTTCGAAGGGCGTTAACAATAAGGGACTTCAATGGCTATGAGGAAATAGTTCGATGTGCTCTCAAGGTTGAGATGGAGATTGGAGTAACCCATCAGTCATATGCGTTTGATAAGAAGAGGAAGATGGAATTCAAAGGAAAATCTAAAGAGCACAATGAAAAGAAGATGTGTTTCCCCATATGATCAAAATGTGGAAAGAAACATCGATGGATTTGTCTTAAAGGGAAAAGAAAATGTTTCAAATGTGAAAAGGAAGGTCATCGGGCATTTGAATGCCACAATGATGGGAAGAAGGTGTCTAGTGATGAAAACAAAGAAAAGGCTACACAGAGTGTACCTCCTACACTTCAATGTTACAAGTGTAGGGAAATGGGGAGTTATGATAATCCATGCCCTAATCCAAGGGTTGTTGATGATGATCGACGTTAAAAAACTCTTAAGGATATAGACAAAGGAAAGTCACATGCAATTTATATCAACGATGTGGAGTATGATAACGAAGTGGTGAAAGGTACACTTACCATCCAATATAAAGTAGCAAATGTTTTATTTGATTATGGATCCTCCCACTCTTTTATTTCTGAAGAATTTTATAAGGGTATCGCTGTATTACCTCAACAATTAGATGTTGAGTTAGCTGTGACCACCCCTAATGGCACAATAGTCGCATCAAAAGTTTACAATTCTTCTCCGATTGAAGTTTGTGGGAAAGTGCTTCGTGAAAATATTTTGATCCTTCCTATAGTGGAATTTGATGTGATTCTTGGAATGGATTTGCTTTCTTTATATGGATCTCATATCAATTTCCAAATAAGGGAAGTCACATTTCATATTCCAGATTAATCTATGATCGTCTATCGATGCAAGGATGAACGTAACCTTCTAGTGGAAATTTCTTCCATCTTATGGGTCTTGATTACACTAAATGAAGGTTATTTATCTCAAATGGTTGGTGATAAAATCATGATTAAGAATATGCCCATTTTACTGGAGTTTGATGATGTCTTTCTGGATGAATTTCTATGTCTTCCACCAAATCTTGAAGTTGAGTTTTCAATAGAACTCATACCGGGTGTTATGCCTATTTCAAAGACACCTTATAGAATGGCCCCAATTGAGTTGCAGGAATTGAAGAAGAAACTCCAAGAGAATCTTGATAAGGGATTCATATGCCCTAGTGCATCACCTTGGGGAGAACCTGTTCTGTTTGTTAAGAAGAAAGATGGGTCAATGAGACTCTGCATTGATTATCGAAAACTTAACAAGATCACTATCAAGAACAAATATCCTATTCCATGCATTGATGACTTATTTGACCAACTACGCGGAGCTCAATAGTTTTCCAGGATTGATCTTCGTTTAGGGTGTCATCAATTAAGGGTCAAAAGGGAGGATATACCAAAGATGACTTTCTGTACAAGGTATGGACACTATGAATTTATAGTGATTCCATTTGGTCTTACTAATTCCCCTACTATCTTCATGGATCTAATTAATAGAGTCATTAGAGACAATCTTGATCAGTTTGTGGTAGTCTTTATAGACGATATTCTTGTCAATTAAAAGTGAAAGGAAGAACATGAATAATACTTGAGAATTGTATTAAAGACCCTAATAAAGGAGAATATTTATGCCAAAATTTTCAAGTGTAAATTTTGGCTTCAAAAAGTTTCATTTTTGGGTCACATAATCTCAAAAGAGGTGATATCTGTGGATCCAGCATAAACAGAGGTTATCGAAAGATAGTCGGTACCAACAACAGTAACTGAGATCCGAAGTTTTCTTGGTCTGGATGGATATTATCGATGTTTTGTGAAAGATGTTTCACGATTATCTAATCCACTCACCAGGTTGAATTGAAAAGGAGTTAAGTTCGTTTGGAAAGAGGAGTGTGAAGAGAACTTCGAGGAGTTAAAAAGAAGGTTATCCAGTGCACCTGTGCTCACACTGCCTTGTAGTGGAGAATGGTTTGTGATCTATAGTGATGCATCCAAGAAGGGGCTAGGGTGTGTTCTCAGGAAAAATGATATGGTGATATCTTATGCCCCACGACAGTTGAAAGCCCATGAGAAAAATTACCCAACTCATGATTTGGAGTTAGCTGTGGTAATATTTGCATTAAATATTTGGAGGCATTATATTTATGGTGAAAGGTGTGATATTTATAATGATCATAAAAGTTTAAAGTATATTTTCACACAAAAGGAGCTGAATATGCGCCAAAGAAGATGGTTGGAGTTGATTAAGGTCTATGACTGCTCAATTCATTATCACACTGGGAAAGCAAACAAGGTGGTAGATGCATTAATTCGACAAGACTATGCCAACTTATCCATGACGAGGATCACAAAATATCCAATATTTATGGATTTACAAAGGTTGGATCTTGGAATTATAATGGATGGGGAAAAATATTATCTTTATAAAATGAATGTTCAACCATCTGTACATGTGAAGATTAAGGAGGCACAAAAAGAAGATGTAGAGATACAAAAGAAGGTGATAATTGTTCCTGAATTCAACCATGATTATGATGAGATAATAAGATTCAAGGATCGGGTTTGTGTTCCTCCCATCCCAGAATTAAAGAAGGAGATGCTGGATAAGGCTCATAGTTCTTCATTCTCTATTCATCCTGGAAGTACGAAGATGTATAGGGACCTGAAAGAGTACTTCTGGTGGGATGACATGAAAAGAGATGTTGCTGAATATGTCTCTCGATGCTTGGTTTGCCAGTAAGTTAAAGATGAAAGACAGAAGTCTAAGGGGATTTTACAACCATCACCCATACCTTAATGGAAATGGGAAAACATCACTATGGACTTTGTCACTGGACTTCCAAAAACATCCAAAGGGAATAATGCTATCTGGGTTATAGTTGATCGTCTTAAGAAGTCGGCACACTTCATTGCTATTAGAGAATATTTCTCTCTGGATCAGCTTCCTAGGATATATGTAAAGGAAGTGGTAAGATTTCATGGAGTAAAAATTTCCATTATATCTGATTGGGATCCAAGGTTTACCTCGAAGTTCTAGCAAAGTCTTCAGCATACTTTAGATATAGAGTTGAGTTTGAACACTGCTTATCATCCTCATACAGACGGTCAGTCTGAGAGAACAATTCAAACTCTAGAAGATATGTTAAGATCTTTCTCTATGGATATCATAAGTGGTTGGGATCAACACCAACTTTTGGTGTAATTTTATTATAATAATAGCGTTAACTCAAGTATTCATATGGCTCATTATGAAGCTCTCTATGGAAAGAAATGCATAACTCCAACTTACTGGGATGATGTTGGGGAATGAAAGCTATTAGAACCTGATCTTGTTGATGAGATGGCAGAAAAGGTCAGATCTATTAAACAACACATAAGATCAGATCAGAGTCGACAAAAAAGTTATGTCGACAACCGAAGAAAAGACCTAGAGTTTGAAGTGGGTGATAAAGTGTTCTTACGAATATCTATTTGGAAGAGAGTAATGAGATTTAGAAAGAAGGGAAAGCTGAGCCCTACGTATATCTGTACTTTAGAAATAATGGATCGTGTTGGGAAGGTAGCTTACCAATTGGCACTTCCACTGAATCTCTCTCAAGTTCATGATGTGTTCCATTTATCTCTCCTAAGAAAGTACATACCCGATCCTTCACTTGTACTCAGCTCAGAATTTTTACTCCTAGAGCAAGATCTTTCTTACGAAGAATAGCCGATAGAGATTCTGGATCGTAGTGAAAAAGTCCTATAGAACAAGACCACTTGGTTGGTGAAATATTTATGGAGGAGACACCAATTAGAATAAGCTACATGGGAGATTAAGGATATGATGAGAGAGAGGTAACCTCATCTGTTTGTTACGAAGTGACGAATCTCAAGGGCGAAATTCATTTTAAGGGGGGTAGAATGTAACACCCTGATATTTTATGAGAAGTATATTTTTTTGTGTCTTATGTTATACGCAACATCAAAGGAATCTTTCATTACACACAACACTATATTGGCTTTCTTTACACGCAATCGTGACCTTCCACGATAGCGTGTGTTGTACGCAATACCGAGTTTCACTAAACAATGATATGCTATTAAAATATTATATAAACTAGCCTTTATGAATAGTAATACCAAGTTTTTTAAATTTTATAAATTTTATCCTTCAAAATGGACTTCATTTTTGGATTCTAAATATTTAAATTATCCTAGGGTGAAATTTTGGTATTTGTCTGAAAATATTCAATTTTTGATGAATAGTGAAAACAATGAGTTACTATTTAAAAACCAACTTTTTATTTAAATAATTATTTATTTTATTTAAAATTATTTTAGGTCTAAATATATACATAATACCCATATAAGTTGAATGTAATTCATTGGAGTCATTTTATAATAATTTTAGACATTTAATAATTTTATTGAACTTTTCACCATCTTTTACCCACCTCCTAGGAGAATTTGAAAATGTACATAAAACTTAATTTTACCACTTTTGTGAGTGAAATTTCGAAAATCTGAGAGAAACAGTTAATATCTAGGAGTAAAAAGTGGTTCAATAAGATAAAAATAATTTTTGGTGAATAGTAACTTTTTACTTTTATTTACCACGGTTAAATTTAAAAAGGGTAATTAAGGGTATAAATGGTATTATTATTACCCTAACACATGTCCTAATTCTATTGAATAAGTTTAATTCGACCAAAAACAACTTTATGAATAAAATATGACCATTTAGGTCAACTTGGTTTAGAATAAGACATTTAATGTTATTTTATTTAAAGAAGAGTTAAAATAGTTAAAATCAAAGTTTAATAAATAAATTTTTTTTAATATAGGGTTATAAATAAGATAAATTCGACTATAAATATTCCTTAGAAAGATAAAAAGATTTCCTACATAATGGTATTTTATTTATAATTTTTAGAAATTAAATAAATTAATTTATTTATGACAAAATGATAATGCAGTAATTAACTTATTATTGAAATATTAACATAATGGATATTATAAATACCCAAATAAATGTAATTTGAGACTTTTTATAAACTACACTAATATTTTAGGTTTATAAGACATGTTATTATTGATTAAATTAACTTTTTTCGAACTAATAATGATTTTATAATTTTTACAAAAATCAATTACCAAATAGTGTCAAAATTGACACAAAATAGTTTTTAAAACAAATATTATATTGCTAATTGTTATTTTATTCCAAAAATTCTAAGGTTCGGAAAAATGACTTAGATAGGGTTATATATATTAATAATGAACCACTTGGGGATCGTTTGGCTTGTTATAGTAAGTTTAGTAACCTTATAGTGTAAGAAAACAAGAAGACACGGTAAAAGTTAAAATGTTTAACTTAGAGTTAAATCTAAATGATAAGGTTACAATAGTAACCTAAACTTGTCTAAAACCAATAATTTGAGAATATTTAGACCCATAACCACTTTATATTTGAAATAAATCTGTTTGGAGCTATTCAAAACCGAATATGACTTTATTATAAAATAATATTTTATGTTTTTCCTAAGGTGCCCCTCTCCTCCCTTATAAAAGGGTACCTCCTCCCTCTTCTCCTCATACCACTTTTAGCCTTCAAGATTGGCCAAAACCTCCCCATTTTTCTTATAAACTTCCATAGTAATATTCTAGTGGTCCTGTTCTTCTTAAAAGGCCAATTTTAGTGCCCTAAGTAGAGGTTTGAAAGAGGCGTGTCGAAGAAGAGGTAATATCCGTTACCGATTCTTTGAAATTTATTTCTTCTTATACTTCGTCTTATTTAGTTGTTTCATTATGAAGTAATAACATCAGTATCACTCATATACTAAAATTTTATTATAAATATGAAACAACCATAATTCACCTAATATCCATCCTACGGAAAATGAAATCACTGCACATGCGTACGTACAGAATACCATCTCCACGCCGTGGTGTAATCTGTTTTCCATCACCACGTTACTTAGATGGGTATAATGGTTTAAAGAATAACTATATATGATTATTGTAAAGTGATATTGATTTTGAAATAATATACATACACTTAAATACAATTCCACGATCATGGGAACGATATCATCGCTCGTGCGTACGTACGACCTACCGTCTCCATGATGTGATGTGACTCATTTTACATGTTTTTAATTTAATAATGATTATATAAATGAATTGAATGAATTAATATGATATATATTACACTAGTACCATTCTGGAAATAAGGTATCTATAATCTAAAAACAAGAATAAGAATTTATGCAACAAAACATGCATAAGAACATCAAGCAATGAACACCTGAATAACAATTAACAATGAAATATTACTAATAAGAAGCTAAGAATATGACCATATATGATATAATAACAATGATTATGATTCTATAGTAAGTCAATAACATTATTTAAATCATTATACAGGAGCTTCAGACATGTAAAATGAATATCAGACCTATGGTAAGGGAAAATATCGCAATCTCGTTTTTATCCGAGATTGTTTATACTTAAAAATTTACTAAAGAATATTTATCATCCACATCCATGTTTCCTCAATATGTAATATTATGTATATCCTCATACAATTTTTTAAATCCAATTTTACCTATTGGTTAATTTTAGTAAAAGATATGAAAGGAATATTTTGTCGTTTTCAGTACGAGATAATTTTTGACTTTTTCGACCAAAGTATGAGAAGAATGTTTTTTAACTTATACGACTTGACTGGATTTTTATGATTCCATAGAACATTATTTCCATAAAGATCACTTTAAAAATTTTCAAGTTTATTTTTAATTAAATTATTTTAGTTTAAAATTTTATGACATTTTAAGAAAGGAAAAATGTTTTTGAAGTAGAAAGGATATTTTCCTCAAGAATGGAGTTCAAGTGTTTTATCAAAATTATTTTCCATATAAGATAATATAGGGTTCTGTTTCTATCCCTATTGTTACATTGATATGATTATGTTGTGATGGAATTATTTTTATGAAGTCCTTTATCTTATATGATTTGTTTTATGATGTCACAATGTTTAATAATCCCATTTTTATTACATGGGTTATGCTATGATGTATGATTTATGATTTTTTGGCACACATAAGAATGGTTTCACTATAAGATGGGTGGGACCTATATCTCCCTCCAATGCCTTGGGTAAAGATTTATATCTCATTAGATAGACATGACTGGAACGCCAGGTTAATCTGGTTCAGTGATACAAGACTAAAATGAGGAGTGATCTCTGTTCAGAAATGGACTTTGTCCACTAGGATAGTCTTGGAAATGAGTCTTGACTACTAAGAAATGATTCTTTATGATTATGTGTGTATGCCACAAGGTTTCATGTTTTATTTTATGATTATTGGTATTACATTTCACTTATATGATTTATCCCATGTTACGATATTATGATCTCTTTTGCAGGATAAGATTTTCAAAATGTTATGTTCTTATGAATATGAAATGATTGATATTTATTTTGTTTACCCTTACTGAGCATTTGAGCTTATCCTTTTGTATTTTTTATTTTCCCCAGGTCAGGAAGAAGGGTATTAAGTAGGATATTCCAAAAAGGAACTCTAGATATGATGAAATAAATGGGAGACAATGTAGATGCTTTATGAACTAGCTGTTTATGTTTCCCAGTTTCTAAAGACACTATACCTATACGGTCCTAACATGGTTTTGTTATATGTTGTAATAAGTATGCTTCAATTATGAAGTAATAACAATATATGTAAAGTATGGGTCATTATAGGTGCACTCATCAGAGCAGATCCAAAAGGATTTTTCCGAATGAGAGGGTATGGCTACGCCATTGAGACTAGCCTGTACTTGCATGGGAAGCCTAGCCAAACAACCATGAAAAGGTGGAGAGATACTATCATAAATCAAATGCTGGGGAGGGGCAGTTGTTTGTAGATTTTCTGGTTGAATTCCCTAAGACCTTCAGGTCATGTAATCCTCTAAGCCTACGGGCCTTGTAATCTCTGAGCATACGGGCCTTGTAAGTGTTCCCCCTCATCCCTTGAAAGGGGGGTTATCAAAAAATCAATAAAAATGAAGGCCTTAGGGCCACTTGGGTATATAATTGATCTTGGAGAAGAAGAATAGAGGCTAATAATCTTGAAATTGAATATCTATAGTCCCACGAAATATTTATAGTAGATATACTAGTGAACAAACCACTATTTCAAAATATCATATTCCCATAAATGTTATTGAATAAATAATAAATAAAAGACAACTAATGTGATTATTATTATAGAGAGATAGGTAAACTCTTAATTTCATAAGGATAAATAATCATGGAAGAATATAATTTATAAAACCATGATATAACAGAACAATTATCATTATGAAGGGATCTTAATAAATATGAAGTCATGATGAGATTTTTTGTAAAATACAGGAAGCAAATTAGACCTTACTAGAAGAGTGGATACTTTAACTACCCTTACCAATTGTTCTCTATGAAAATATTTTCTATTTTTTCATTGTTAAATGTTTTTTATAGTGAATCTATAAGTTAATAGGTGTATGGTGGTTAGTGTCAACATTAGGATGAGGTCATACCCTTTCCATTGGATGATTTTGATAATAAAACATTAGTTGTGACTGTGTGGGATAACAAACAACATACCTTGTGGACTTTAACAAAGATTTTCAGTCAGCCTCATAAATATTTCTGAGCTATGTTATTTGTGTATTTTTTAATAATTAATGAATGAAAAATGACTTTGAGATGATAAATTTATTTTCGGTTAACCTAACCAGTGTAAAGGTAAAATAAAATCCTTTATGTTGGTAACCTACTTCCTACTATTGATTCACACAACTCTTTGTGTCAATGTACCAATCCTATGGAGCATAAAATATATGACATAATAATACTTTTAAAACAACAATAAAGGTGTATTTAGAAAATATGAGATTAGATAAAAATCAATTCATGTGGTGTTGTGTATTCATAGATATAAAGATTTAATTAATTTGAAATTTTATCCCATATTAGGGAACGTTCATAAATAATTTAATTATTATTTTCACTTTTCTTTGAGAATTTCATATTTATTAGTTTGACATCGATTTTTATACATTATAAACATGATGAAAAAATTTACACAAATCCAATAATGTGATTTAATCTTGATTTAAATCACGATTAGTTACTTATATTGAATAAATCTCTTTATTTATTGAAAAAATATCAAGTCAATTTTATGAGAGATTAAATTCAAACACTCTTAATAAATATTTCAAAATTTCTTTTTATGATAATATTTATTTATTTTAGTAAATATATCCTAAAAATATTTCTACACACCATTTTATAATTATTCTTTATATTACATGTAACTCCTCGAGTTTTTGTTATTTTTTTAATAAATTAAATTCCTTATATAGCTTGGGTTACACGGAACATCAAGTTATGATCATGTTACATGAAACACTAGGTTATATTATGATACACACAATAAAAAGGTTATAATATTCTATATAAAAAACTTGTTTATTTTTTGTTACAAAAACACCTAGTTAATCGTTTACAATATTCAACACTCAGTTAGCATGGCTTACAGATGACCCTAAGTTTTAACAAAACTAAGATATATTAATAATAAAGTTTTTTAAATCCGACTTTTATAAACTAGTTGTTAAATTTAGTTATTATAATTGAAATAAATAATTTTATAATATTATTCATAATGTTTTTATTTAAATAAAACTTTTCGATAAAAACTACATATATTTTGTAGTCATTATAAATTTTGAAAATACTTCTTTTTCAAAAAACAATTGATTGTTTCCTTTTTGTGAAAGTTAATAAAATTAATTTTTGAAACTTTTTGAAAGATTATATTATAATATAAAGTTAAATTTTCAAATCATAAAGTAAAAATTAACTTATGCTGAATTTTTGGAGTTTTTTTGAAATGTTTGATTTTATTAATTAATAGTCAAAATAAAGGATTTTAGCTTTAAAATGCCTTTTCATTTTATTTTATTTAAAAAATATAAATTATATTATCAAATATATTTTAAGAAAAAATAGTTAGGTATAAATATATTATTTTAATTGATATCATTTGAATCACTTTCATATTGAATTTTCACATACACACTTTTAAAATGAAGAACATTTTCTCATTAAAAACCTACTTTCTCATAATGTCTGTGAGATTAATTTTAATTTAAATTATTCCAATTATCTGAATGAAAATTTTAAAACTGAATTCCATATATTTTATTATAATAATTTATATTATATAATAAGGTTATTTTTTTCCCAAAAATGAATAGTGAGAACAAGAAATATTAATTACCACGGTTAAGGTAAAAATGGTTGTAATAGAGGTCATACAAAAAGGACAAGAGTTTAAATTACTATAAACTCAATTAAAATCTATTTTATGGACATATATTGACCTTATGGAAATTATTATCAATAATGGTCTATTATTTGATCCTTATGACATGAAAAAAAGTTGGTAAAATTCAGTTTTTTCAAAATTTACAAGTGTACCACTCTCCTCACATAAAAAGGCCACCCCTATCTTCTTTTATTAAACCTATAAAACACATTTGGTTCTACCAAAAGATATCTATATCACTTCCCAAAATCCCTCCTCTATTACTATAATCCTTATTTTGGATATAAATCCAACCTATGAATGATTTTGGTGCAATCCAAAGGAGGAAACATGAAGACACGGTACAGTTCTACAACAAGCCTTTTTATTTAATTTATTCATATACCTAATTAAATTATTATTAAACCATGATGATATAATAATTGTTTTATAATATATATATAAGTATGTTTTATGATATGGGAATGACCAAAAACCATATATTCTTATATCTAATGAGATACACAATCATCGTTTGTGTGTACGACAAACTACCACCACACGAAAAGATGCCATTAATTTATCCATTAAAAGTTATAAAGGTTGGAAATAATGATGGATTTATTTTTTATTTATTATATTTATGATTTGATTATTATTATTATTATAACACACATACCTTGAAACATTCCATTCTATGCGAATATGATAACATCACTCAGGTGTATGGTGGACAACCACCTCACGAAGAGATGTGATTCATTCATGATTTAGAATATATGTATTAATGATGGATATAATGAAAATATGTTATATATTTTCCTTAAAAATAATTCTTAAATGATAATATATATCATTTAATTTTCTTTCTTTCAATCTGAGAAGAAATTGGAGACAACATTCCTACGTACGTACAACCAACCTTCTCCATGAACAGTGTATTTCATTTCATATCACTACATTTTTTAGATAACACTAAAAAAACTTATACTGAATATATGTGATATTTATATCATTTTTTAAATTATTTATATTATTTATCCATGATATAAGTAAGATGAAAAAAATAACAAGCCGAAACATATATGAAAAATAAAGCAGTCATTTCCTGAAATTTGACTTTAACATGGAATATTTAAAAAATAAATAATAAAATGTCATAAGAAAATAATAAACGGTATTATATATATATATAAATATTTTTCTATAAAATATTTATTAAAAAATTATTTTTCTAAATGTGTATTTTTAAGAATTACAAAAAAACAAGTCATAAGATAAGATATTTTTTCTCAATTTCCCTTCTTTGAGGCATAGTTATGTTAAGAAACTATTTTATAATATCATACTTTTATATAATAAATTATATGTTTAATAATATTAATTTATTAATTATACATATATTTTATTCTTAATTTTATGTTATTATTTTATGGGGATTATGATTCTTGTTTACCAAAGTGGTAAATATTTTATGTCATGATGTCATCGTTTATCTGGATTGTCTATGATTATGTTCTAAATGATAAAACATTTTTACTCATATCTCTATAAAGTCATTGAATTTATTATTATATAATTATTCATGGTATTTTCAAGTAATATATCCATTTTTGACTCTTTGGTACTTCAAATAATTGAGAAAATGTTTTTTAGAAAACAAAACATTATTTCTCTCTTTAGTTAGAAATCCATTTTATTCCAAAACCAAGTCTTATTAAAATGATTTCAAAAATGAATCATTATTATTGTATGGTTATTTAAAAGTAAATTTTACTTATTTGTGAATTGTTTTTATTTTTTTAAAGGAATATTCTTGTATTTTTTCAAATAATTCATGTTTTTATTTTACTAAAAATTTGAAAGGAATCTTTGTTTTAATATGTACTCAATAAATAAATATTCTTGTCATCATGAACGTAATTTGATTTAAATATTAATTCAAAAATTTTCAATTTTGTGATCAAATAAAAATACATTAAAAAATATGTGTCAAAAAGTGTTTTTAATAGAGGAAAGGATACTTTCCTCAATAAATATTTTAAATGTTTGATCAAAACCATTTTCCATCTAGAAGACACAAATTGATGTTACCTATTACATAATTAGGGTATGTTCCTTGGATAACATACTTATTCGATATTTTAGTTTTTAATGTTTATAAAGTCCTGATATTTATGAAATCTAGGTTGTACCATGATAAAATTATAATGATTCCTGATACATTTTCCATGGGTTCTTATGTGATGAAATGATGAAACAATTGTAAAACTTTCCTAATTTATATAGGTTATGATATGATGAAATGTTTATGAAGCCCATTTTATTTTTGGAGTAATGATATGATAAATGTGTTATGATCTTTTTTAATACAGAAATATGGTTTTCATTATGATACAGGCGACACCTATATCTCCCTCTAATGCAATGGGTAATGATTTATATGTCATGATATAAATAGAATTGGAATGGGGATTTAAACAAGTTTAGTAAGGTACTTTTTCAACTATGATGTTCTTTGGATTGAACCTTTACTACTATGATGGTTTTGGGAGTGGACCCATTCCACTATGATATCCATGGAAATGAGCCTCGACCAATATAGAAATGATTTTATATTCTTATCTGTATTCAAATAATATATGTCTTATTCTAATTTAATATTCTAATGGCTCATGTTATTTTATTCCCTTATGATTTATGTATTATGGAATGAAAATATTTATTCCATGACTTGATATTGTGATATTATATATATATTTTATTGTTTTAAAATTTTATTCTCATGTTTCCATACCCAAATGTTCATCGTATGGTTACATATATCCCTTATTTACCCTTACTGAGCATCTAAGGTCACCCTTTCTTATTTTCCATTTCCCATTCTTATGAAGTAGTTTATTACATATGATATGTCAAAAAAGGGTTCCATTTATGAATATCATAGTGGTATATGATGTATTTTACCTGTGGACTATTTTTTTTGGGTTTCCAACTTTCCAAATACATAAATATATTTTAGTCCTCAGGTGTGAGTCAATATAATGCAGTGAATATTCATAAAAAATTATTTAATATATATGTATGATAAGCTTGTGTCACCAAATATGGAATTAGAGAATATTTTTTGTCACCTTTTATAAAATATGACTGGAATACCTTAGTGATATTTCTAAGTATATGTTTAATGATAAGTTTAAGTATGAGTCAATGTATAGGAAAATGTTCTAGGTAAAGGATAAATAGAGTGGTTTATATGAAATTAAATCCTTGTATCAATAATAAATGTTGATCTGGATATAGCATATAGGTACCTAGGGGTAATAACACTGAAAATAGTGCGTTGATATAGAATCTATCATCACCTGATTCATGATGATGGGACTTACTACACACCTAGTTTTACACACTCAAGTGATATCATTTGGAAATAAAAAACACTTTTTGAACCATAATGAAATATTTAAATATAATGTTACCATGAATACACTAGGATAAACCTAAGGTTTTATGGATTAAGAAATATGGTTTCAAGATTTAGGCATCCTATAAATGATTTTCCATGATCATGTGGTTCCACACTATAATTATTGTTTCTTAAACCATGTTTTTTTGTTTTAGTCAATGGATGAAACTTGAAAAAAAAGTTAATGCTAAAAGAGATATAAAATTAAAATATTTTCATCCTATGAATCCAAAAATTATGGGATATGGAATGAAAAATCACATTACTATTCTCATAAATCCTTCTCAATCTATAAACCTTGATATACTTCCAACTAAAGAAAGGATGGAACAACATTCTGTTAAGTTCTTCATGAGAAAATATCTAGCTTCTTTAAATGGAAATTCTATTCCTATAGTTGATGACTAATGGAGGAGTACCAATGAAAAGATATTTCTATTATCCAGTGATTGGAACATGAAAAATTCATTTTGTATATATTTTGTTTAGAAGGTGGAGTGAATCAATAGTGTAATCAGATCAATAATGTTAGGAAACGAGATGAAATATAATTCATGGAATGGGATGAGTTAAATAACTATGTATTTTTTAATTAATTTATTAATATTTTTATTAATAAGTTGGAAAATAAGTTCCTTGTGTTAAAATAGATGTTTGACTATTTTGTCAAGACCTATGAGGAACTTTTTCATGACATGTGAGGTATAATTCTTGTTTTACCATTCAACCTAAAATATGGTTGGTAGATTCTTTATTGGCTTAAAAATAATTCTATAAATGGATTTATTCATAAGATACATAAATTTCAATGATGATTTTGTTCAATTTTACTTCAAGGTGGAAATATAGTTTGGAGTTATATAAAATAATCTAATGGTTTTGACAAGAAAGGAAAGAAATAATTCAAAGTAAAATCTAAAAACCATAGAGAAATGAAAATGAGATTTCATTTATTCTAAATATGTGGGAAGGAACCTAAAGGAAATTTTCCTAAAGGGATTAGTAAATTATTTATGTTTGGAAGAGAAGGATAATAGGAAATTGATTTCCAAAGTGATGGGAAGAAGTTTTTTAATGATACGAATAAATAGAAAACTGTATAAAATTTACCACCCACATTAATGTTTTTAAATTGATAGGATATTCTGATAAATTTTAACTAGAAATAAAATTTGAAGGTTAATGATTATTATTGACATAATAAACCTCTTAAATTGAGGGAAAATGGTAAATCTCATGTGATCTCTATTTTTGACGAGTGGTGTGATAAATAAATGGTGAAAGGAACCCTTATCATCCAATATATAAATGATAATGTCTTATTTGAGTATAGATATTCCCATTCACTTATATCTAAATAATTTCATAAAGGTTCCAAGATTACTCCCAAATGATTAGATGTGGAATTATGAGACAAAACCCCTAATTTTTTTGATGATTTTGTATCAAGTATATGATTTTTCTATAATTGATGTTGGTGGGAATTAAATTCCTTCAATTATTGTATTTCTTCCTTTATTTGAATTTGTTGTTATCATAGGAATGGATTGGATATCTCTATATAGATACCACATCAATTTTTACTTATGTTAAGTCAATTTTTATATTCCTAATTAACATATGATCATTTAAAAATGTGACATTAAGTAAAAAACATCTGATATGGATTAAATCATTTTTATAGGTCTTAATTCCCATTAATAAGGGGTGTTTATATAAAATGGATTGGGAGATAATAAAAATCATTTGTGCCTATTTTTTGGGAATTTTTTGTTTTATTTATGAAGAAGATTCCTAGTCATCCACCAAATCATGAAATTGAGTTCTTAATTGAACTCAAACTTGTTGCCATAATAATTTTGAATTCCTTATAGAATATCCCCAACAGAGTTGTATGAATAGATGAAGAAACTCTAGAAAAACCCCGACAATGGATTCATTCAGCGAAGTGCGTCACTTTGGGGTGAACATATTATTTTTGTTAAATTGAAATATGGATCAATGATATTCTTCATTGATTATTAAGAGCTTAGGAAGATCACGATTAATAATAATTATCATCTTCCCCATACTAATTACTTTTTTGATCAACTACATGAGCTCAGTAATTTAATAATATTTTCCTTCAAACATGATATCATCAATTGAGGGTCAATAAGGAGGACATAACTAAGAAAATATTCCATACATAATGTAGAAACTGTTTATATATAGTGATTCCATTCGAATTTACTAATTCCCTTATTATCTTCATTCATTTAATGAATAAAGTCATTAGAAATTACCTTTATCAGTTTGTTGTAGTATTTATATATGATATTATCATCTATTAAATTAGAAATGAAGAGAATGAAGATTACATGGTCATTATACTAAAGTCCCTTAGGAAAGAGAAAATATGTGAAAAATTTATGTAGTTTGAAATTTGGCTCTAAATGGTTTCATTTTTGGGTTATATAATCTCACAAGTTATTTTATCATTAGATACATAAAAGAGGGAGAATATTGAATATTGTCCTAGACAAACCACAATTACTAAAATACAGAGTATTATTATATTATCTATATATTATGAATATTTTGTGGATAATTTCTCATGAAATTATAGTACACTCTTTATGTTAAGTCAGAGGGGATCTTGGTTTCTCTTGGAAAATGAATGTGAGAAAAATTAAAAAAAAATAGATAGAAGATTATCCAGTTAACTTATTATTACATTACCATATATTGGAGAAGAGTTTTTTATATATAGTGATTCGTCCATGAAGGAAAGAGGATGTTTTGTTTTTAAAAATGACATGGTAATAGGTTATTCTTCACAGTAATTCAGGATTCAAGTGAAAAATTACCCAACTCATGATTTGGAGTTAACTGTGACAACTTTTTCATTAACAATATGGAGGTATTATCTTTATCAAAAAATGTGGGATATATATATATATACATATCATAAAATATTAAAGTATATATTTACATATAATGAGTTAAATTTTTGAAAAATAAGATGGTTAAATATAATTAAATATTATAACTACTCAATATGTTACCACCACTAGAAAGTGAACATAGTGGATGATTATTATTTAAAAAATGATCATGATATCCTATCCATGAGGAGGATTACAAAAAATCCAATTTTTATATATCATCAAAGGGTGGATCTAGAAATTCTAAAGGAAGAGGAAAATTCTTATCATTATCAATTGAATTTCTAACCATATATCATTGATAAGATTAAATAGGTTGATGAGGAGGGTGTAGAGGTTAAAAAATTCTATAAATGTATTTAAATTTAACCTTTATAATAATGGAATTATAATGTTTATGAACTATGTTTCAATTCTATATATACCATATTTTTTATAAGAAGTTCCTATAGAAAGCTCATAGTTCTTCATTCTCTATTCATCTAAGAAGTATAATGATGTAAGAGATTTGAAAGAGTACTTTTAATGGGATTAAGTGAAGAGTGATATAAGAGAGTTTTTATATCATTGATTAGTATGTCAGAATGTTATGGTATAGAGAAAAAGTATAAGGGGGTGTAACATCCATTAATTATACCGGAATGGAAATGGGAAAACATCATCATGGATTTTGTCATTGGACTCTAAAAAATATCTAAAGGGAATTCTGTTATATTGGTAGTAGTTGATCACCATAAAAATTAATCACAATTTATCTCTATAAGAAAATAATTCTATCTAGATCATGTTAATAGGCTGCACATTAAGGAAGTAGTAAGGTTTTATGGATTACCACATCCATTGTGTCTGACTGGTATCTAAGTTTTACCTCAAATTTCTAATGAATTCCTTAGTAATATTATGATATGAATTTGAGATTCATCCATGAATATCATCCATAGAAATATGGAATGTTAGAGGAAAAATTAAAACCCTATATGATATGTTGAGATCTTGTTATTTGGATTTTAAAGGTTGTTTGAAAAAAAAGCTTCCTCTAACATAGTTTTATTATAATAATAAATTTAAATCAAACATTCAGATGGATCCTTATAAATTCCTTTATATAATGAAATGTAGAGTTCCAATGTTCTGGAATGAAGTTGAGGAATGGAAACTACTAAGTCTTGGGATATTTGGAGAAATGGAATAGAAGGTTATTTCCATTTATCAACACATCAAAAAATATAAAAGTGAGAAGAAAAGTTATACAGATAATATCCGAAATGATCTACAATTTAAAGCTAGAAAAATGAAATTTCAAAGAATCTCTCTATGAAATAATGTTATGAGATTGAGGAATAAAGGGAAACTAAGTCCTAGGTATATCGATACCACTAAAATTATTTATTGTTTTGGGATATTTGCTTATCGGTTGGTACAGTAACAAAAACTCTATTATTTACATGATGTGTTCAATGTATATCTCATTAGGAAGTGCATAACTGATCATTCACATATACTAAATTCATCGGTGATACCATTGTAGAATGATATTTATTATAGGGAACAACAGATAGAGATTATGGATAACACAGATAAATTTTTATGATACAAGACCACTCAACTGGTCAATGTTTTTGTGGGGAAACCTCTAGTTTGAGGAAGCTAAATGGGAACCTGAGGATGTGATGAGGCAAAAGTATCCACCTATTTTTGTATCAGATTAATGAAGTCCGAGTTTGAAATTAATTTTAAGGAGGGTAAAAAGTAACGACCCAATTTTCTATAAATGTTTTTTTTGAATAAATTAAATTTCATTGATAGCTTTTAGTACTTGAAATGCCATGTTATTATTGTGTTACATGCAACACTGGGTTATCTTACATTACACATGACATTGAGTTTTATCAAAACAATGATATATTATTAATATAGTATTTAAAATGTGATTTTTATAACCTAATTGTTAAAATTATTGATATAAATAGCAATGAATAATTTTTAAATATTACATATAATGGTTTTATATAAATAAAACATATTGATAGAAATTACTCATTTTTTTGAGTAAATATATATTTCTAGAATACGATTTTATAAAAAAATAATATTATTTTGAAAATTAATATATTTTTTTAAAATTAATAAAATTTCATTTAAAAAATATAATTTTTTTTTAAATAATAATTTAAAAATTGTCTTAGGGTGAGTTTTAGGGTTTTTTCTAAAAATTTCAATTTTTGATGAATAGTGAAAAATAATATATTTTAATTGAAGAATACCTTTTTATTAAGTTTTTAAAAAAGTTAAATTATATTTTAAATTGAAGTTAATGTAAAATTTGTTCAATTATACCTCAATTAATATAATTTATTAAATTTTAACCAATTTTATAATTATTTTTAATATTAAAATCTTGTAATACTTTTAACATTTTGACTTTAAAAACCCTATTTCTAATCACCTGTGAAGTGTTAATTTTAAATTATATGTTTGTAATTCAGTGAATTGAATTTGGAAAAATAGATTCTATATTTGAAAATATCATAATTTATATTACCAAATAATTTTATCCTACTTTTTTATGAAAATTGATAGTAAAAAATTAAAAATTAATTATGATAACTAAAGTAAAAAAATCAGTTTGTAATAGAGTTAAAATAAATTGATAAGGGTTAAAATTAATTATAAACTTGTCTAAAAAAATTTTATTGAGGTATTTTAACCTTATACCTTGTATGATATATAATGGACCATTATCTGAGCCTTGTGAGATGGAAAAAACATGGGTGGAATTTTTTCTTTTAAAAAATTACTAGTGTCCCACTCACCTCACTTTTAAAAGGCCACCTCAAATCCTCTATTATTATCACCTTCAAAACCTTTTTGTTTGGAAAATACATTTCTATAAAATTTCTCAAATTCCCAAATATCATCCTAGAATCTATAGTGCGGGAAAAAATTCATCCTACTATCCATCCATCCAAAGCCATTTTTTTTCACTTTCTAAAAAGCTGGTTTAAGGATTACTAGTAACCTTACAAATGACATAGAAAAAATAAAAAACATCCAAAGACGCGGTAACCGAACCTAGTATGGCTTTTGATAAAATCATAACAAATGTTTTTGTTTTATTTCTTCCACTACCTACTTGAATTATTTTTATTTCATGAAAATATAATAACTATAGTATGTTCTAAATAATTTTTTGTTTTTATGTTAAGTTAATAACCTATATCTATTTCCACTTCTATCAAATGGGTTACAAAATCATCATCTGTGTGTACGACTGACTATGCCTTGGGAACCGATGTCATTTATTTATCCATTAAAAAAACTAGAGGATAAAAATAATTATGTACTTATTCTTTATATATTATATTTTTATGTTATTATTATTTATGAATTATTATATCACACATACCTTCATAATTTTCAAAACGTGGTAATACGATAACATCGCTCGTGCATACGATAGACTACCACCCAATGAAGCGATGTGATTCGTTTACGCCTTAAATAGCTGGTATTAAATATGTTTTCAGAAAAATATATGATATATTTAAATAAATATTATTATCTAATGATAATATATATCATTTAATTTTATTTATTTCAACCAAACAAGAAAATAGAAATAATATTAATACTTAGGTATGACCAACCATCTCCATGAATAACATATTTTGTTTCCTATTACAAAATTTTATGGATTACTCTAAATAAATATATAAAAAATATATATTATATTTATATACTGGGTTCAAAAATGGATATTATGAAACCATGATTGAGTTAATAGGATGAAAAATCACAATTCAAAACACATATAAAAAAGAAGTTATTTCCTAAAACATGAATTTAAGAAGGAATTTTTAATAAACTATTAATGAAAGAACATAAAAACCCATTTATGGTGTGATATATATATATATAAATATATATATTTAAATGTTGTTTTTAATATATTCATAAAAAATGTATATTTATAGTCAAGGAATTTTTAATTAGTATTATGATTTTAAATAATTTAGGTATGATATTTTTGTCTTAGTTTTATTTCTTGAGACAAAACATATCTTAGGCACCTATATTCATCCATGATGTTTATATACAACCCATTTTACAAGTAATATATTGAATTTATTCATTATTTTTTTTATCTTTAGTATATTTTTTCATTCCATCATGGGTATTATTATTCAATTTTACTAAATTGATAAATATTTTTTATCACAATCTCATAATTTATATGTATTGTCTATGATTATGTTTCCGATGATAAAATATTCTGATCCATCTCCCAAGAAAATCATGAATTTTCTATTCCTATGGTAATTCATGATATTTTATATAATAATCATATTAAAAACTCTTTGTTACTTAAAATAATCATGAAAACATATGTAAGAAAATCAAACATTATTTCTCACTTCATTCAGAAATTCATTTTTTTAAAAAACCATGTTTTCTAAATTTTTTTAATTTATTTTATTATTATCACTGGAATTTTAAAAATTTATTTTTACCCATGTCTGAATTTCATCTAATTGTTTTGGAATGAATCATCGTATTATTTTTCGAATAATTACTGTTTGGATTTTTTTCCAAAACGGGAAAGGGATTTTTTAATGTGTGTAGTATAAACAAAACATCCAGTCATCATAATAGTTTTTTATTTTAATCTTACTTTATAAGTTTCTAGTTTTATTCTCAAATAAAAATATTTTCCCCTAATTTTCATTTCTAATTTTTTTATGAACCAGAAACTATATTTACCTCAAAAATATTTTAAATTATTAATCAAAATCATCTTCCATCTATGATGAAAACTATTAATTTTACTTGTGCCTTACTAGAGATATTATCCAAGGATATCATTATCATTATTTATATTTATGGTTCATTTTGATGATGCCAAGATATTTATTAAACCCGTTTCTATACCACCATTTATACCATGTTAAGATTCTAATGAAACCCGATCGTTTTTCCATGGGTTATTCAACAACGATATGATTATGAAACCTGTCTCTTTTCTATTAGACAAGATATAATGAAATGTTTATGAAGCTTATTTAATTTAATGGGATGTGATATGATGAATATTTTATGATATTGTGACACACATAAATATGGTTTTCATTATGAGATTTGGGGAACTAATATCTCCCAGCAATACATTCGGTAAAGATTTATATCATTAAATTTGGTGCAATGTAACTATGAGTGCACCTGGTTTAGAATATCTCTTTTTTACATTATGGTGCTCTTGGGAGTAAGCTGCGACTACAGTTGGTTTTTAGAGTGAACCCATTAAACTATGATATCCTTTTTATGAGGCTAGACTATTATAAAAATGATTTTCAATGATTACATGTTTAAAAAAAATTTATGTATTGTTATAATGTTATGATCTCATGGATCACATTATTTGATTCCATTGTAATTTATTCTCTATAAACTATGAATATTTATTCCAAGACTGAATATTCTGATCATTTAAATTATGTTTCTTATTTAAAAATTTTATGTTCATGTTCTCATACGCTTTGTTATTGTTATGATTACTTATTTCCCTTGTTTACCCTTACTAAACATCTAAGGTCATCCTTCCTTATATTTCATTTACCTAAGTTATGAAGAAATATATTACATATGATAGGTCTAATATGGTTTATATTTAGGAAAATCATAGTCAGTGATGATGTATTTTACCTATGGACTAGTTATTTATGTTTACATGTTTCAAAAGACAAAAACTATTACATTTTTTTTGGCATGTGTTTGTGTAATATAATGAATATTCTTAAAAATTATTTAATATCTATTTATGATAAAAACATGTCACTATATTTCATTTAAATATATAAACATAATTAACTATGTCATATTTTATCAATTAAAAAACATTTATGAGAAAATATTGAGGTCCTACTAAAAAGGTTTAGTCCTTTAAATTATGAGAGATATAAAAGATAAATTATTTTAATTTTAATAATCTATTCATATAAAAAAGGTTTTGAATTTTTTTATGTAGATTCTTTGAAGCTACCTTATATCGATATTATAAAACATTTTATACTTTCTTTATCATAATAATATATTATAAAATATGATAAACATGACATAATGAAAACATCGTCTAATTATATTATATATAATACAATGTATGATAATATGGGCAATCAATAAAATTTATATAATAAAGTTATCAGTATTAGTAGATTCATAGGTAATTTATATAAATTTTAGTGTCATTATTTAAAATATTTTCTTATTTATATTATTTTAGTTTATAATGTCATTTTCATAATATTGGAAATCTTCACAATATTTATGAAAAAATTTGATATGTTCTCTCTAACTATGTTTCTAATATATATACCCATAGTTAAGTTACTAAATTTTATTTCATATTTTGAAGACTTATTAATTATAAATTAAACAAGTACACTATAATTAGTCATTATTTTAGTGCATATTTCTCCTTAAATACGTTTTTACAAACAACTTGTCTCACACAAAATACCAAACTAAAAAACCATAATATATAAATGTGATAAAATATAAGTATTAAGTATGACTGTTATAAAATAGATTTTAAATTGATGTGTATAAGTACTCATAACAACATTGTAAAATTTATATAGAGTGGTTCAGTAAATGAACCAAAAAATTGAGTTTTCTTATGAGGATCGTTTTTTTGAGCTAGGAAAGTATGTATCACCACTAGGGATTTTCCCGTACAAAGACCATGATGGAAATAAATAAGAATGGATTAAGATGTATCATATATGGGAGGTTCAAGTTTTTTGAAGTAAAGATATGATCCATGATATTTGAGTCACCCCAACACTCATGACCCCCACCATTGTTTATCATACCCCTAAATATTAAATGGTAGTCTTGAGGGTTTTTATAAGAAGTTATTAAGATTATATAAACGTGTAATTATTAGTGTTATATATATTATATATGCTCTCATCATTTTTAATTTTTTAAAAAAAATTAATATATTTTTTAATACATGTTTGTAGATTAATTCTACGTAAATATATAATAGTTTTTTTAAAATTATCAAAAAAATAATTTATTGTATAAAATAATAATTTTCAAAAGAAATATATATTTCTATATATTACATATTTTTATATTTATAAAATGAATTGATAATTTTATAATAATTAATTAATTGAAGTGTATTGGTCAGGTATATAAAAAATGAACACTCATTTAATGTTATTTACTTATCAAGGAATAAGAATAATTTCTTTTTATGCTTAAAAATACATTTGTTCTAAAAGTAAAATTTTCTTGTTATATAATATAATATTAAAATAAATTTTTATTACTGTTAGAAGTTGAATCACGTAAAATTTATTTCATATTTGGAATCATAATTTTCAGATTATGTAAGTAATTCATTTTCATTTTGGGTCATTAAAATATATTTCCCAAGGTAAAAGTTAGTCAACATAGTAAATTTAAAATATGATAAATTGATTAACTTAAAAGATATGATCAAAAAACCATATATTTAAATGGTTTTATAAGGTATTTAATAGTAATATCTCAGTTTATATCCCTTAATGTTCAATACTGTATCCAATTTCTTCGAATTTTACATTATTATCTATATTATAAAATTAATATTAACCAAAAAGACACACCTCACACTTATAGATGGACCCCTTAACCAAAAAAATTATCATAACAAAAAATTCCCATAAAAAACAATTTATATCAAATCCCCTATAAAAAATCTTAAACATGTCTTAGATGTTTTTTTTCCAATTCTAAGACCACCATTGGGATGCATAATCCACTTAGTAAAAGAGTCTTACCAAGAAGTATGGTGACAAATTCAAATTAATAATTTTAATTTATTTTCTCTTATCCTTCCTTATCCAAATATATTATACCCATAATAATATAATGACATAATTATCATTACTATTAATAAATTTTATTTTGTAAATGGATTACCATTTATCTACCATCAACTTGTTTTTTCTATAAAAATAAAATATTGTCTGAATTATGGTCGGTACGTCATATCCATGGACGATATTAAATTTTTCATCATTTCCTTACATGAATATATGAAAAAAGGTATCTAAAAAAATTCAATATTTTAGATTATTAACATTATATAAATATTAATTGGGAATTATATTAATGATATTAAGAGTAAATTATCATAGTAATTAGAACCATGAAAAATAAGCTTACCAAGACATATTTCATAATTTGAATCTTTTTTGGGTATCCTATATAACAGTATAAATATGGTAAAACTATAGTGATGAATAAATTTTTACTATAATATTATATATAATATAAAAATATTGTTTAGATCCTTTAAACATGGCTAAAATACTAATGAAAATTTTGAACAATTTATCGAACAACCCTAAGTGGTCGATGAGAGAAAAAACTATACAATATATGAATTTAATTTGATAAGATATAAAATTTAAAAACAAAATATAAAAAATATATTTATAATATAAGTTTTTACTAAACATAACATGGTTATTCAAAAGTATATATGCACATAATAATTGTGTTGGAACTTGAGTTAAGGGAACATCCGAACCACCAACTTTTATTTTGGGCTATACTTTCCCTATCTATACCTATTTCTCTTTATATATCATTATAAATTACTACATATTATATATATATATATATATATGTATCTAAAAAGTATAATTAGTCTATTATTTCAACTATTATATTTATTTATACATGTTATTCATGTTTTATCCTCCATCATTCATTAAAAACATGTTTAAAGAGAGCTTTTATATTCCTTAATTACTCCTCATAGGTCACACGATCAATGTATTATACAAACTATGTTTGTATAAATTTTAATTATTTTATATAATATAAATTTTTATCTTTTTTGGTTTAATTTAAAAAAAATTCACTTCCATTCGTTTAATATTCATTACATATTTCTTAAAGAATTGATAAAGTGGTTCATTTTTCTATACCCTTATTCACCCAATTGTAATTAATATTATTCTTTTTTACTCTATGAAAAACAATTATTCTTGTTTATTTAGATATGTAATTCAAAAAGTATTTAATTTCTTTTTCCCTTATAATTTTTTACAATATTTCAATCTTCTATTACTTAAGAATGTATTATGTAAGGCAATTCTTTCTCCCAAGATTCTCTTATAAATATTACTTATGCATGATTTATTTTCACTATGTGGAAAACTTAAGAATATATATATTATTATGTGATGGATGGAACCATAATTATAAAACCCAAAATGAATTTGTAAATGTTTTTATCTCCAAAGATTCAATGTTTTGTGGATGGACACTTTGCATAACACATAATATTTTTTAGTCATGGTAGGAAGCCTTGAATTTTATTATGATATCATGTTTCATATTTTTTTCCACATATATATGATTCCATTATCTTATTATATTATTTACATAATTACATGTTTTCTTATCTGTTTTCTTTCTCTTTATGATATCATGTTATGACTGTGGACTCATGTTTTCCACTTCACTATCATGTTTTACAATTATTATCATTTCACTCACCTTATAGATCACCTATTTAATTATAAATTTTCCAAGGGTATCATTTTAAAAAATAAAATAAAAAAGGAACTCATGATAACATTATATTTCTAAAAATAAATTTATAGTGGTTTATTTATATATTTTTGTATTATGTATTAAATCTATAAGAGACATAATACTACTAGATTTTTAGTTTATAATTTATAGACGTTTATGTTAAAATTAATGTAATAATATATGTATGAAACTAGAGATACTATTTTTGGTATAAAATAATGGTATAGTTGTTTATATTGGTATCATTTGAAGAAAAAATATTTAAAACTCTTAGGATAAGTGCATTCATAGGATAACATATGATAAATATTGTAATACAAAGAGTGTGTGGGTTTCTTATAATTTCATCCATTTTTAAATAATAAAAGTTGATGTTGGATTTCTATTAGATTCAATTAGGTGTAATAACCTTGAAAAATGTATTTAGGGTATTAAATCGACCTTACCTCAAAATAAAACAAGTGCTCCTAACAAAATAATTAATTTAAAACTATCAATGGATATGGTTTTGTTGACACTTAATCATTTTATAACTCATTATTATGAATTTGAATATATATTATTATGTTATTTTTTAATTTTATGTTGTAAGATATAAGTATTTAGGTTTGAAAGTCTAAAAATTAATTGAAAATGAATAACCAATACTAAATCACAAGAAAATCATATGTTAGTGAATATATGTTAATGATGAGTTATTGATTCAAGATATATCATTTTTATTTTTATATACATACTAATTTAAGTATTCACACCATTATGTTTACATAATTTTCATAAAAGGATGTATATAGAAGGAATCATGAAAAAAATTTGATGAAAAAGATATGATTTCCTAAATAAAATTCCTAATATGATGTCGAGAACTTCATGGTGATACTTGCACAACCGAATCATGTTATGAAAAATAACTTCAATTATATGGATTATCATCCTTACTCTAAGAGAGAAAAACTTATGGTTGAGTCTTTTATATTATAAAGGACTCACAATTTTAGTTGATATTGTGATCCTTCGATTTTTTAATAATGTATTAATTATATTTATAATATATTATATATCCTTTAATGATCTAAGAAATAAAACATTATACTGGTTGTTTATCATTTAGATTGAGAATCAAATTAGGGGTGAACATTGATCAAGAACACAAGGCCTAATTAAGAAATAAAATAAATGGATTAATAAGAATTAAATAAAATATTTTTAAATAAAAATTCTCCCCACGCTAACCATCATAAAACAGATATAGAGTTTCTTGAACTTATGAAAAGGGAGGATGAATAAATATGGTCTTATGGGGAAAACTTTATGAGGCTTGTAATATGTGCCTATAGTTATTTTCATTGGCCCAAAAATTAATGTTGACCACTTCCTTAGTGAAATAAAGATGATTTTTTTGGAAATAATTAACAATATTGGACTTTGATGGATTTAAGGAAATATTATATTATTCCCCTAAAGTTAAAATAGAAATTTGGGATTTTTAGTGATCTCATGAGGATAAAGATAAAAAGTGTAACTTGTAGTTCATATCTGGGGGAACTATTAATAAATACCCGAGAGGGAAAAAATATAGCATACGACATGTCATAAATGTGTGAAGAAGAATATAGGTAACTACTTCAATGGAACAAATAGGTGTCATATTTATGAAATTAGGGGAATCAATCTAATGAATATCAAATGGATTTGAAGAAATAAATGACATGATTGAAGAATATAAGGATCCGATAAATCCTCCAACTATGATGTAATGTTTCAACTACCAAGAACATGGAAACTATAAAAAATAGAACACTAAGCCAAGGGTTATCATCGATAGAGGATGAAAACAAAATCTATGGACAAGAGATGGGAACTTAATTATTATATCCATACTATTGAGGTAAATAATTACAATGTATTAGAAACTTACAAACTTTTTATTCATTCGTTGACAGTGAACATCCTACTTGATTACACTTTTATACATTGTTTTATATCTTTTATTATTATTATAAATATTCAAACACCACCTCAAGGGAATATGGTTGAGTTATCGATGAAATCATAATGTGTGGAAATTGATACATGTTAACTATATAACTCTTTCTAAGTTAATTTTTTTGGGTGAATCTCCCAAAGATTATTATTATACTCCCAATAATGGAATTCAATGTTCTTTTGGCATGGTTTTATTTTCTTTATATAATGATAACATCAACTTCATGGATAGAAAAGTAATGTTTTTTCCCTTATTATCTTCTAATTCTATACAAGTGTAATTAAAATGATGATACTAATTTGGAAAATCCTCCACTTTTATGGATATTTATTCCATATTAGAAAAAAATATCTATTTTAAATGACTAAGAGAGAAAGAGAGGGTCACTAGTGAAGAATTTCAAATTAAATGGGAATACAGACACATATTCTCTGAAGGGTTAACTATTATTTATTCAGATTAAGAGGTTTAGTACTCAATTGAACTTATATCTGAAGCTTTACACATATTTTAGAGTCCTTATAGAAAGGACCACTCTATATTTTAATTACAAAAGAATCCAATACAAGAGAATATTAGAAACATTTTCATCTACCAAATTATTTAACTATTGGTTTCACTAGACCTATTTGTTAATAAGTGGGATGAGACATTTGGTATCTATAATTATTATCAATAATTAAAAAAATGTGATGATAAAGAAAAATTACCACCTTTTTAATATTTATGACTTGTTGGACAAACTATGTTGGGTTCAATATTTACCTAAAGTGGATATTTGGTTCTAATATCATCAATTTCAAGTGATTAAGGATGATATTATAACTAAAAAAGGATAGAATGCATATATAGTACACTATTATGATAAATATTCAATACATTTTATAATAAAACACACCTCATAATCGTAAAGTTTTAGAATCCATGAATACTGGACATAGAATAATCTTCTTTCATAAAATATCTTCAACATATCCCATAAATACATTCACACGTAATATAATTATTAGACACAACTTAATTAAAACCAATCTTAATAACATTGTGGGTGGAATCATAAGAATGGGTTAGGTTAAATTCTTTGTAATGTTAAACATTAGAGATATCAATCTATGATAATAAGTGACTATATTATAATCACAATGGTATATTAAACCATTAATAACTTACAATAAATATAAAAAATCATTCTATTGTCAACAATCATAAATCTTTGAATATGTATTTTTAATAATAAAAGGAATGTCTTAAGTTTTCATTATCATCAATAATCAATCATGATTCATGAGATCATATCATAATAATAATACATATATTTTTGACATACACATAAACATAAGAAGTAATTTCCTTATTCAATTTTAACCTTCAAAGATATCATAGTGGATTAGGTTAGGTCCAATTTTTATCACTTCATTTGGGAAATTTCACTCTTTAGACTATCATAAAGGATAGAGTCCCGTACTGAACTGGGTTCACTCCATATTCCAATCCTTAATATCTAATGATATATTGATCCTTTTCAAATTCATTATAGGGTTATATAATTATTAGCTCACTCTTCACATAATGAAACTCATATATATGTTTTCAACATGATCATAAAATATTAATCATATTATCATCTCATAACTCATGGAAAGGAAATGGGTTTCAAAAACATTTCATTATTTCATTATAAGATAACCTATAAAAATTAAATGGGATTCATAATTGTTTTACAATAACATAATTAATCAGTTGGAAGGTAACCAGTTTCATAGAATCTTCCTTATATCATTATCATCATATGTCATCTAGATAATGAAACTGGATAGTATCATATGATTATATTCTCGATTACTTTTAACAATATTTAAATTATGTTTACCTAGATGAAAAATACAATTTAAAAATAATCTAAGCCATTCATTGAAAGCATGAGTAAAATATCATTTTCATTAGATAACATTTTAATTGAAAATTACCAAAATATTTAGAAAATAATTTTACATGAAAAAGGGAAACTTGAAAAGGAAGCATCAAAGAAAACAATGTTCGGGATAGTGTGAAGATATTTTTTTAGGTCTTATATGTTAAAATAAAATATTCTTTTCATACCTTTTAAAATATTAAAAACTATATTGTTCACAAAAAACTTCACTAAAAATATTCTATTAAAAAAATTTAAAAGAAACTAATGGACATGTAAGAAAAAGTTCATTGACGAGAAAGGAAATATGATCAATATTTATATAAAATCATTTTCTCTATAATTTTCAATAATAATGTAAAAAATGATACTTATATATAAGTTTTTTATTAATATCCTAAGAAAAATAAAATATAATAATTTTAAATAATATTATATAAATAATTTCCTTCCAAAAAATTGAGATAGACAATATCAAAATTAAATAATTTTGTAACACAGACCCCTTACATTGAGTCTTTTCTTAATTTTTACTCATTCTAATATATTTTATAAAAAATATAGATTTCTTATAAATATATTCATGAAACATAATAATATATATATCATGGAACATATTATTTTCTAATAATATCTTATTTCATATTAATTAAAAAATCTTTAATTAAATAATTTTCCAGGTGATAACTACTTTATTTTTTATGAATGTTTTGGTTCAACAATACTATTTATTTCAATTTGATCATGATTATATCATGTGAAAAATATTAATTATTTAATTAATATCATATTTAATCATTATATATAATTTCATAAGTATTTATATATTATGGTGATGAAAAATTAATTACATCACTTCATAGAGAAAGTAGAATGTTCATACACACAAGTGATGTTTCCAATTTTTGATGGATGGAATTAAAGGAAAATAAATAATATTTTATAATTAATGAACTATAATAATATTAAAAATATTGTATATATAGTGACCCAAGCCTTTTACTCATATTATTACATGGTTTTAAGAATATGTTTCTACCCAATACAAATAAGGGTCCTAAAGTCTAGTGTCTTTGGAATATTATGTAGATAATTTAAAACATGAAAACCAAAATAAAAACATATTTTATTTAATGTCCATAATGTTATCCTAATATGAATTGAGATCTTACATTTATATCGGATAAACTGAATAATACTTGAAAAAAATCTATGATCTTAAAACAGTAAGTGAATGAGCATAGGAATAAAACATCGCACATGTGTTAGAAGGCATAATATGATTAAATAATTTCATGGTACATGAATAAACATAAGGAATAATGTTTATTACCTTTTCTGGCATGACGTATCATGATACTAAACATTAACCAATGCATTAGAGAGTTATCTAGGATCACCCATCATAACATGTTCATGAATATGTGCGCCACATGAAGAATCAATCATAGGGTTTACTCATGGAAATAATTGGGTATCATAATCATGTTATAAGGCATATAAAAAAGGTATACCAAAATGGTGTCCATGAAGGAATTTATTTTAATCATAAATGGACATTAATATGGTAAATTTGGCATATATCATGATAATTTATGTCCAATTGAAGTGGAAACTTGTTAAAATTGTTTAAGAAAATTTTGAAATGAAACATTTTAGTGAAGTTTAAGGAAAATATTAAAGAGAATTTTAAAGTAAAATAGAATTTTTTTCATAAAAATAGTAATTAAGAACTGTAATTTTCATGAAAATATTAGTTATTTTAGAATAATAACTATTTATTAAAAAAATTATGTACTAGAAAATGGGTAATAAATTTGTAAGTTCCCTTTAATCGTGATTTCATATTAGGAATAACTAAGAAGGGAACATTTTTAAAATATTTATATCCCAAAAAAGAAGGATGAAATGATCTAGATACATGTTTTTTGAAAATATAAATAACATATATTATAATTATATAAAAATAAATAATAGTTACATTATGGTAAATATAGAAAATGTGTTATCCGAAGGAATAAAATAGAGTTTCAGGAAGAAACCCTTACCTAGTGTCTGAAAGTGTTCTACACATGATCATAATGTCCTGGATAATTAATTTAATAAAATAAATAAATAAATTAACAACCTTTTATACATTAATTTTATATATTATAATTTTACCAAGTTCATTTATGGCCCTTTTTATGAGTTATAATATACAATTTCATTATTTGGGAGGATTTGTTTCCATGGATTTCATAATCGGTTACTCGAATACATATATGGAAAATCATGTAAAATGAGAATAGTTGACTAGAATTGATGTTATATATTTTTAATGAAAATTAATAATATTAAATTGTTATATAATTCATTTGGTATTTTTTGGTGAGTATGAATAATTATATAAGATGTTATTGATAATCATTTATATTATTTTGGCAGTTTTTCGATCATCACAAACTAGCATTATTTTATTAATTAATATTATGTATATAAAATGTTTAAATAAAATTAAATAGTCTGTAATAAATATATTATAATCTTAATTAACAATAAAAATTATTTTAGGATAATTCCTGAAGGAGGTAATTGAAATTGAAAACATTGTCTCCTTGAATGTGATAAGTTAAAATATCATGGGTGATATTTTCATTTTTAGAACAATAGGACTGGGGAAATAAATGATGATGTATTATTACATTATAATAATATGAAATTATAGTTATGGTACTGGATTTATCTTACCATTTGGATAAGGGGAGGTGAGGTTAGAATAATAAATGAAATGAACTTGAAAATAATTTAAAAGAAAAGAAAGAGGATTTTAACTATTAAATCCTTCCTCTTGAGAACCTCCTTAGGCTGATTGGATTTGGTATTTTTTTCATACCATAAGCTTCTGTATTTGGTGGAGGTGATAGGAAATATATTTTATCATAATTTTGATAAGTCTAAAATTTTTAGAGGTGTGAGGAAGATAGGTGGTGAGGGGTGTTATTTATTGGGGAGTAGAGGGGTGTTTTTTCATTAGTTTATTATTTTTCTTCAAAATTATTAATAGTTTAGTAATTATAACTAAATATATTAAAATAATTAATTACAATTCCAAATTATGTTTCATAAATCATTTATGACTTAAGGAATATTTTATTTAACTTAAAATGTATATATACCATAAATTACCATATTTCACTACTCACAAAAATTCAAATATTTTAGAAAAACACCCAAAATTCACCCTGACCAATTTTCATCATGTAGGAAAAAAATGAACTCTATTTTATAAAAATAATTTTCTAATTATGATAAATTTAATTTTTTATTAGAATAATTATTAACTAAAAAAATAATTATTTTAAAATTATAACAAATTTTATAACATATGGAAATAAATAATTTTAGTCTAAAAAAATTATATTATAATTATACGACAAAAACTGATTATTAATGAATAAATTTTAAGAAAATAAATTTTCTTTTAAATGATTAGATTAATTATGAAATTGAAAATAAATACTTATGTCTTATAAAAATACAAACACTTCAATAACAATTTATAAGACATTTATTTACTTAAACTATTATATAATTATATCTTGTTTTCATTTATGAGATTATAAAATTTTATTTATACTTTTATAGGTTAGGTTACTATTCTATTGTTTGGTTTACGATTCATAATGGTTTCATTACTATTCCAAAGGTCAGGTTACTATTCCATTGGTATTGGTTCATTACCCAATATAAATACCAATTATTTCATCTATTCTTCATTTATAAAGATTGTATTGTGTTATACATGTGAGGTTTATGTTATAAAATAATTATAAGAAGGGATTTTTCACTAATAAAATTTAGGTCATTATAATATATATTTAGTGAATCTACAATTATAACTATCAATGTGAAGTGGTGATGAAAAAAAAACAAATTTCTTCATGGATGTGGTAGCCCAATTTTATGCATGAATTTTGTTTCCTTTTACCAAGGGATAAAAACCATGTGATGAAAAGTAGGTGTATTGTGATTGTTACATCATTAAAAAAATAATTAAGTATATTAAATATTCTAGATTAATTAATTTATAATGGATACTATATATTTATAGTAGGTAGAATGAGAAATAAAATTTAATGTACTCAGTTGAGGGTTATTCCACTTCATTAAGAAATCTCCTTTGGCTTGTACATTTATCCTTGAAAGGATATTATTTGAAAAAATATATTCTCTCGTATGTGGAGCAAGAAGTTATAAAGGTGTTAGGGTAGGTATTGGATGAGCTATAGTCCTCAATCCATTTGCATAAGGGAGAAGAGGAGGTTATATTTTTTAGGTGAGGGAAATGACACACTTTGAATTACTTATAAGATTAAATAACTTGTATATATAATAATTATTTCAAGTGTAACTAGAAAACAAAAAATTAGAATATATTATGATATAGGGTCCAAATAAACTCATCAAATCAAATTTATAAAATTTTGGGTTACATTTTACACATTATATTCTAGATACACCACTTTAACCCCATTTTATGGATAACTGTGAAAATATATAGTTATACCATAAACACTTAATTATATTGCTAACAAAAAATGGCCTTTTAATAATTTTTGAACATGATGATTCCAAATTTGGAAAGAATTTAATTATATTAGATTTCTATGGGTTTGTAAAATTAAATTTATTATAGTAATACAAAACACATGAAAACATTTTTTAGGAAAATACCAGATTCTAAAGTAAAAATCATTTCCCATTGAAATAAAGTAATAAGTTGTTTTATAATATTTTTTTGGTTTAAATATTAAAAGAGGAATGTTTCAATTTTTTTAATAAAAAACATAATTGAATATTCCAAACACACCATTAAATTAAAACACCAAAAAATAGTTTTTAATTTGAATGAAATATTTTTTATTTTAGAAAATGTCATAATTGTGTCCCCAAATTCCAATTAATGGGTTAAATTAATTATTTAATTACATTAAATTGTATTTAGAAAATAAAAATTTTAAAATTTTAATTCAATTTTCATATCATAATAATCTCATAAAAGTGACGGAGTTTGGAAAAACTGTATTTTCAATTTTCAATTAAAAATCAACTATTTTTAAAAAAACTCTAAAATTTATCCTACGAAAAATCTAATATGATGAATCAAAAAATAATATCCATTTTTTTAAATAAAAATTTTAAAAGTGAAAAAAATTAATTATAATATCCATGCTCAAAATCTAATAAAAACCATTTTTAAAGAAAATTTATTTTTGAAATATAAAATAATTATATCTAAAAAATGAGAACATATTTATTATTCATTAATAAATATATTTCAATTTTATAAAAAATTTATATATATATTATAATAATTTTTTTTCATAATTCCAATTTTAATAGTTACATTATAACTGTAAAATTTAAATACTAATATTTTTATATTATATCACCATTCTATTAATTATCAGTGTTGAACATTTAAAAAGATATAAAAAACATTTAATTTATTTAAATTTTATTATAGAAAAGAACTTTTGCATGTTACTGTCATGACCCATCCCCCGGGGCCCGTATCATGACTACCCCAAGCCCACCTACCATAGGCCAGGGGCTTGTGACTAGCACCAAAGGTGTAAATCCCTAAACTAGGAAGACATTGCTTTTATAACTGTAAAAAAACATATCTGAGTACACAATCAGAAACAAAAATACTAAGTAAAAATGTATAAAAAAGAAGTGATGGAAAGTAAAAGGGGCCAGAAATACTAAACCAATAGGAAAGTACAGGTACAACTGAAAGAAAGTACAACTGAAGAAAAGTAAAGCAGCTATTGGGTCGTCCTCTGCGGTTCCTACCTATAGGGTAGGTACAGATGTCCTCCTCAGCACTCCAGTCTATCTGTCTCCTCCGTGTAACATCACACCAAGTGGTCCACCTCTCGGTACCATCTAGTCTTTCTACTCTCCACCTCAGTCAGCGCTGTCCGTCGTTTGCAACCAACACAACATGGTGCGGGCATAGCCCGTGAAGGGGTGAGTATAACAATACTCAGTAGGGACCCCAAGACCCTCAAGGTCACACAAAATCCAACATGGATAAACAAAAACGTATGAAATAAATGGATAACCATTACTTAGGTATATGCCCATACATATACATAATTTATCTAGTAACGCATCTCAATAACGAGAAAAACACAAAAGTCATTGACTCATCTCAAACCAGGATTTTTATTCCAGGGATAATATCAATCTGAACCCTCAGATGCTATATAACCCCTCCTCTATCGAGTATAGTGGGCCTACCACATCACACAAATGTGCTTCCCTCTAACCTTGGACTATTGAGGTACTCCTCTTGTCGAGTCCGTGGGTCTTCTCCGCTCACACAGAGACGCTCCCCTTCACGGGTCTGACGCGTTCACACAGATATGATCCCCCAAGTAGCCTACTGAGGTACTCCTCCTTTCAAGTATCATGGATATTCCATGCCCACACAGAGGTGCTCCCCACTGTGGGTCTGCCGCGCTCACACAGAGGTGCTCCCCACTGGGCTAGTCAAGTCACTTCGAGTTGAATCTGTTAAGCAGTCTCCAGGTCTCAGTCAGCTACTGGGTTTCCGTACTCTGTCCACCCACCTCTGGAAGGATCCACTCCATGAGATATGCGTCAATACTCCAACTGTCATGAAGTACCACAAGAAATTATCTCAATGGTCTGCCACATCAAAGGGGTCTCAACGCAACAGACGACGCGTCAATCGGACGCCCGATCTGTTAGTTATTGAAATTTCCATCTTGGGGGCCCAGTTGGATTTAGGTTTAATCCAAACCGACCGTACCCCAACTACATCCAAAATTCATATGGGTTATGCCAAAATAACCATCTCGCTCCAAGATTTCTGTTTCCGTAGACGGTTCGTCGATCGGACACCCTTACCCAAGTTATAAGCGAAAAGGTGAAATTGGGTCAATGGGTCTGGACTGTGGTCCAACCAAGTCTGAGGGTCCGACCCATCCCATGGGTATGACCCGGCCCCCAGGGGCAGCCCGTCCTGTGGGGGCGCCCGGCTCACTCTAGGAGGCCCGGCCTGAGCGGCAGCCCGACCCGCGCTGGGTCCGGCCCGGCGACCCACATGGCTTGGCTAGCGGGTCGTGTGGCCTGGCTGGTAGCCCGTGTGGTCTGGCTAGCTAGTGGCTGGCGACGCCCTACATGGCCCACCCTAGCCACGTGGGGGGGGGGGGGGGGTGTCCGTGCCCTCTTTCTCCCGTACCGAACCGGCGCTAGGCGGCGGTTCGGAATCCCGTGGGACCTGTGAGAGTCCCGTCTTGTCCAGCTCGCCGAGCGACCAGCCGGGTTTTCTCCTCCATCGGCCAGCCAAGCTGGACACTTTTGATCCACCGCCATGGCCAGGGTGCCACGGCTTCTTCTTCCGTGCGGCACGATGTCTCCACGCCCCTCCGGTGACCCAACGGCTGCCCGTGTGCACCACCACGGCTAGGGGACGCGACCTCTTCCTTTGCACGGTGTGAAGGTGCCGCTCCTTTCTGGTGACTCGGCGGCCTTGCGCCGCCGATTTCTTAGCGGCCGGCCCGATGTCAGCTGCCATTGATCCTCCATGGCCCACCTGCCACGGTCCTCTCTTCCGGCAGTGTCATTTTGTCGTTGCCGTCGTCAAAAAATGAAGAAAAGCGGAGGGGTGTCAGGCCGAGTTTGTGCGGCCCACACCATCTGCGTTATGATGATAAAAATTGGAAAATTACAAAACATGATTGAAAGAGATATAATAGAAACAAAATTAAATCAAATCCCCTACCTCGTATCGTTGTTCTTTGACGATGTCACATAAAGGCGGATGTCGATTCATTGACGTCGAAAATGAAGAAGTCGAGGATGGCATTGTCGGTGTTCGTCAGGGACAACGCTCCCTACTTTGTTCCGTTTGAATAAGGAATAAGGTGTCCATCGTTCTTCAGTGGTTGTTCCTCGTTGAAGAGCTCTTCCTTCATTGGCGTTCTATCTTAAATAGCACCTCAATTATCCCTTCCAACAAAAGAATGATGCCAACACAATGAAATAATAGATTGTATATTATTTTATTTTTTGGCATGAATTCAAAATGTGGAGTTTAATTAAATGAGATAACTCACTTAATTAATGGGGTGAAGTTGGATCAATTAATTAGATGGGAAGGTCAAAATTTTTCTTCAATTTAATGGGAGTTAATGGGGTTAGAAAGCTCGGGTGGTCCCCACAAAAATTTAACCTCCCAAGGGAGGTTATGTTCAGGTGGGCCCCACCACCATAACCTCTCATGGGAGGTTAATGTGTGGTGTCCCCCACCCCCAACATCCACTTGGAGGTTTTAACCACCAAATAAAAAATGGCTACACACATCATTTTTATTTAATTTATTCTTTAAAACCCCAAAACTAACTTTCATTCTCGACCATCTGTCGTTGAGGTGAAAGTATTTTTAAGTGAACACTCGAACTATGAGTTCAATGGTGCCCTCAGATTTCAATTATGAGTAACGTTTCAGAAGTTATTAAGTTCCACTCATACGTTTACTGAACTTACCCAAGAAAAACATCAGAAATTGATTCCGGGCACACCGGGCCTCAGAATCAAGCACCGTAAATTTTCACAGACTCATAAAAATCCCATGTATTTAAAAAAGAATTTCCATGGAATTTTTGTGTCTTTACATTCTCCCCACATTAGGGATTTATGTCCTCATAATCTATAACTCAAACTAATGGAACAAATTGGGGTACTGAGCATGCATCTGAGCCTCCCGCTCCCATGTGCTCTCCTGGAGTTTCCCATGTCTCCAGCGAACGCGCACAAGGGGTATCGACCGTCCAAACAGAATACACTCCTGTCGATCCTCAATCTCCACTAGAACCTCCGTAGAAGTCATCCCATCATCAAGGTCCAGCTCTCCATAGTCGATTATGTGTGAAGTGTCGTGCACGTATCTCCTCTGCTGGGATACATGGAAGACATCATGCACCTGGTGCAACTGAGGTGGAAGTGCCAGGCGGTAAGCCACCTCGCCTACTCTGTTGAGAACCTAGAAACGTCAGATGAACCTCGAAGATAACTTTCCACCTTGAACAAATATTTATAAACCTCATCGAGTGAGACCTGTAGAAAGATATAGTCACCATCCTCGAACTCCAGAGGTTTCTGTCTCCTGTCAGAATACAACTTCTGCATACTCTGTGCAGTCTTCATCTGTACCTGGATGATCTTCACCTTCTCTATGGTAGCCCATACCTTCTCTGGTTCAACTAGTGCTGACACCCTAGGGTCTGTCCAGCACAAGGGTGATCTTCAAGGCCACCTGTACAGTGCCTCGAAAGGTTCCATATCGATGGTGGAGTGATAGCTATTGTTGTAGGAAAACTCCACCAAGGGAAAGTGATCCTCCCAGATACGACTGAAGTCAAGGACATAAGCACAGATCATGTCCTCGAGGGTCTGAATGGTCTGATCAGTCTGGCCATCCGTATGAGGATGGAAGGCGATGCTCAGACGTAGATGTGTCCCGAAATCCTCCTGCAACCCCTTCCATAGCCGGGAAGTAAACCTTGTGTCACATTAGGAGACAATAGAGGAAGGTACTATATGTAGTCACACTATCTCCTACACATAGAGGCATCCCAAGCTCTCTAATGAACCATCCTCTCTAATCTGTAGAAAGTGGGAAGACATGGTGAGTTTGTTGACAATCACCCAAATCGAGTCATGACTCCTAGATGTACGTGGAAGACCCATCATGAAGTCCATGGATATCCCATCCCAATTACACTCTGGGACCTCTAAAGGCTGGACCAAGCCTGCTGGTACCTAGTGCTTTGCCTTCATTTGCTAACAAGTGAGGCACCATGAGACAAAATCTGCTACTTCCTTCTTCATACCTGGCCAACAGTGCTGTTGTCGAAGGCCCTGGTACATCTTCACCACTCTTAGATGAACCGATAGAGGGTACATGTGAAACTCCCTCAACACTTCCTCCTAAAATGACACTGGAACCATAGTACATCCTCTATAGAGTATGACGTGATCCCCACCATCAGAAAATCCATCACGTGCCTACCCTGTGGATATCTGAACACATCGTGTCTCACAGTCAGTGTCCCCATGCTGTGAATCCATGACTCACTGAATGAGTGGGGAAGTGACCATAAGATACTTTAGAAAGTCTTCTCCATCTCTATCCACAAAGGATATCTTCAAAGCGGCTAGCTTCTCCGTCGCCTCTCCTAGTAGTAGTATCCCATACCTCTTACTGACGACATCTGCAACAATGTTCCCCTTCCTAGGAGTAAATAATATCTTGAAGTCATAGTCTTGGAGGAACTCAATCCAATGTCATTGTCTTCGATTTAGGTCCTTCTAAGAGAAGATATACCTGAGACTCTTGTGATCAGAGTATACGGTAAAAATCTCACCCATCAGATAGTGTCTCCACATCTTCATGGCGAAGACCACTACTTCTAACTACATGTCATGGGTAGCATATTTCTGATCTTGATGTCTCAACTGCCGAGAACCATATGTGATAATAGATCTCTCTTACATCAAAACACACCCAAGTCTAGTCCCTATTCCATCATAGTAAACTACATACCCGATGACTTCCTATGGAAGCCTTAAGATGGGGGCACAAGTCAGCCTCTACCTCAGCTCCTAAAAGCTCTACTGATATCTCTCCGACCATAAAAAGGGTTGAAACTTCTTCATCAAGGATGATAGTGGTGCTGCAAGTTTGAAGAATTATGGAACGAATATCCAGTAGTATTCATCTAAACCCAATAAACTTCATATCTCCATCACACTCCTGGGTGGCTCCCAAGCAAGTACCCCCTCAATCATTGCTAGATCCACTACAACTCTAGACTCCGAGATGATGTGTCCCAAGAAGTGAACCTATCAAATCTATAACCGGTACTTCAAGATGTTATCTTAAAGCTTGTGATCTCAGAGTGTGCCCAGTAATACATTTAATTGGTAGGCATGCTCCTCCTCAGTAGTCGAGTAAATCAGAACATTGTTGATGAAGAATACAAAAAAGAGATCGAGATATGGCTGAAATATCCTATTCATGAGATTCATGAACACTGTTGGAGAATTGGTTACACCAAAGGGAATAACCAAGAACTCATAGTGGACATACCGACATCTGAAGGTTGTCTTATTCACATCCTCGTATCGATCTCTGAGCTGGTGATTGCCTGATCTGAGGTCTATCTTTGAGAACCACCGCGCTCCCTTTAGATGATCAAAGAAGTCATCAATCCTCAGGAGTGGGTACTTTTTATTCATGGTCACCTGGTTCTGGTGACGGTAGTCGACACAAAGACTCAAGCTCCCATCCGCCTTCTTGGCGAACAGAATTGAGGCTACCTAGGGACAAACACTAGGACAAATTAATCCCTTCCCCTGTAAGTCCTCTAGGTGTATCCACAGCTCACGAAGCTCTGCGGGAGCCATCCGGTATGATGTATTAGATATCGTTGTTTTCCTTGGGTAAAAGTAAATATAGAAGTCCACCTCTATATGAGTAGGTAGTCCTGGAACATCTTCAAGGAAGAGATCTGCATACTGGTCCACCACTGTAGGATAGCTCGGACAGTCCACATCAACTGATCTGAGGGGTAAGGCAGGCCAACTGATGAGTGATTGGCTGCAACATCCTTCGAGAAAGTCCATCCTATGCTTAAAAGGCTCCCACCTTATCAGTGAAGGTGAACGTGGTCCCATCTATGTAGACACAAAGAACTTTGGGCCTAACACAATCAATCTGAGCATAGACTGTAGATAACCAGTCCATACCCAAGATGAAGTCGGAAGTCCTTATTGCTGCTATGAGGAGATCCTAGATTAAGCTCTCACCTCCTAGAGTAATATCGCACTGCCCGCATTAGTGCGTAATCGTTAAGTCTTCTCCCGTAGGAGTCTCTAGATGTAAGGATCGAGCCAACAGCTCCGTCGGAATCTCCGAGCTCCAAACAATGGCAGTGACAATGAAAGAGTGACTGAAACCTGTGTCTATAAGAACTGAAGCTATGGTGGAGTAGACATAGATCATACCTCAAATCATCTCTAGAGCACCATGGTCGTATGCCTCAGATTCCTGGAGCCTATCTCTCCCCTATCCAACTGCTCTCTGTGGTTGGGGTGGACCTCCTGGTGGTGGTGGCGGTAACACCTCAAAATGTCGCCCACCACCAACTACTCGACCAGCTCCTCTACCACGTCCGCCTGCTCCCTACGGACCCCCTCGATCAAATATTTGTCTCTGCCTAGGGGGTTCTTCGACCGTCTTCTGATCATCTGAATGGAGGTTTAGACAGTCATGATCCATGTGTCCCTGCCTTCCGCATGAGTAACAATGCCTGCTATTGGCATGTGTGTCTAAGCTCTGTGTGCCCCGAAAAGATGATCCTGAATCATGCGGTCAACCACCTATAGGTCTGATATTCTTGGAACTCTGTCAAATATTTCTACTATCAGCTGCAGAAGACTCCGCTGCGTATCAACTAGTAGTGGGTCTCGTTGCTAGTGACTGCTCAACAAGGAAACACTCCATTAGGAGGGCTCTCTCTAACACCCCCGACTGCGACGGGATGCTGATGGAGATCATAGATGATCTGATCTCTCACCTAAGCCCCTACTCGATGGCACCGACCCTGAAGAATGGGTCTCGAACCATATCTATGGATTATCGCCACAGATCGGTGAACCTCGCTGAGTACTGCGCCACTGTCATGCTACCTTATTGTAGATGCAGTAGCTCACGTATCCGCACTACGTGGTGAGTGGCTGGGATAAACTCTGCCCGAAATAGGTTCTCGAAGTCTGCCTAGAGTAGCGTCGCCTCATCCCGCACCCAGAGAATCAAGCTCCACCATCTGTCTCCTGTTGCCTAAAGGAGACTCACGACAAGGATCACCATGAAGTCTGCTGGTGTCCCTATGAGCCTGAAAACTATAACCACAGACTCCAGCCAATCCTCAGCTGCCTGTGGGTCTATCTCTCCCTTGAACCTAGGTGTCCTCTAGTTCTGGAACTCGTGCAACACGCTCAAGCGATGTGCATTGTCTGCTACAGGGGTTGGTGGCATCGATGGACCAATGGGAAGTAGTACTACTGGTTCCTCCACTGGTAAAGGGTTGTGCACCGAGGCCTCATAGCTTGGTGGGCTATCCGCGCATACAAATCTTGGGGATCTAATTGGTCATCCGCGGGATGGAATCCTGAAAGAAACAGATGTGACATGTCCAAAAGATTATACCTGGTGATCTAACCTAGTTGAGTTGACATAAAGAAAAATTTTCAAAACACGCACACAATCAGTGTTTTCGTGCACTGAGTCAGAAATCAGAAGTCAGAGTCCTGGTGTATAGATACGTCAGCTGCCCACACAAACACTAGACTCCCTGAACTGGAAACCACACTTAGTACCCTTAACAGCAATTCTTCACAAAAAAGAAAGATCAGAGTTATAAGTTCTATGGTAGAACCGACTCCTTTGATACCAATTTTTCACGACCCATCCCCTGGGGCCCATATCGTGACTACCCCAAGCCCACATTCCATAGACCAGGGGCTGGCGACTAGCACCAAAGGCGTAAAACCCTAAAATGGGAAGACATTGCCTTTATAAATATAAACAAACACATTAGATTAGACAACCAGAAGCAACAATAATATGTAATAATATACAAAAAAGAAGTGCTGGAATTTAAAAGGCGTCTGAAATACAAGTCCAACAGGAATGTACAAGTACAACTGAAATCAAGTACAACTGAAGAAAAGTAAAGTAGCTACTAGGTTTTCCTCCAGGGTTCCTACCTATAGGGTAGGTACAGATTGCCTCCTCAGCACTCCCATCCGTCCGTCTCCTCCATGTACCATCACACCTAGTAGTCCACCACCATGTATCATCCAGTCCCACTACTATATGCCTCAGTAAGTGCTATCTATCGTCTACAACCAATACAATGAGGTGCAGGTATATCCCGTGCATGGGTTAGTATAACGACACTCAGTAGGGACTCCAAGACCCTCAAGGTCTCTCAAAATACAACAAGGATAAACCAAAAATTATAAAATCAACAGATAACCATTACTTAGTTACCTTTCCATACATATACCTAAGTTATCTAGTAACCCATATCAATCATGATGAAAACAAAAAAGTCATTAACTCATCTCAAACTAGGATTTTTATTATTTGGATAATATCAATCTGAACCCTCGACTACTAGAGAACTCCTCCTCTATCGAGTACAGAGGGTATGTCGCGTCACACATAGGCACTTTACACTAACCTTGGACTACTAAGGTACTCCTCCTATCGAGTACCATGGGTCTGCTGTGCTCACATAGAGGCGCTCCCCACCACTGGTCTGCTGCGCTCACACAGAGGTGCTCCCCCTAGCAGCCTGCAGAGTTACTCCTCTAATCGAGTATCGTGGGTGTATCGCACTCACACAGAGGATATCTCCACCATGGATCTGCCGCGCTCACACAAAGGCGCTCCCCATTGGGCTAGTTGAGTCACTTCGAGTCGAATCGGTCAAACAGTAGTCACGTCTCAGCCAACTACTGGGTTTCCATACTCTCTCCGCCCACCTCTAGAAGGATTCGCTCCACGAGCTAGTCGTTGATACTCCAACTATCACAAAGTATCACGAGAAAGTATCTCAAAGTTCCTCCAGGTCAAAGGTGTCTCAACACAACAGACGGCTCGCAAATCAGATGCCTGGTCTGTTAGTTATTGACATTTCTGGCCTGGTGTCCCGATTGGATTTAGGTTTAATCCAACTATGCCATACCCCAACTATGTCCAAACCTCAAGTGGGGTATTCCAAAAGAACCTTCTCGCTCCAAGATTTCCGTTTACATAGACGGTTCATCGATCAGACACTCGTAGCCCAGGTTATATGCAAAAAGGTGAAATCGGGTCAACGGGTCCGGACTAGGGTCCAACCTGGCCCGGCCCCCGCTGGGAGGCCTGACCCGCACTGGGTAGCCCGGTCTGTGCTGGGTCCGTCCCGGCATCCCAGCGGCCCGAATGGCCTGGATGGCAGCCCACGTGGCCTGGATGGCGGCCCACGTGGCCCGGTTGGCAGCGCCCTGCGGGGCCCACCCTAGCCCCATAAGGGGGGTGTCGCGCCCCCTATCTGCTGAACAGAACCGGCTCTAGGCATGGGTTCGGTAACCTGTGAAACACGGGAGGGTCTGGCCTAGTCCGTATGGCTAAGCGGCCAGCCGGTTTTTCTCTGCCGGCGGCCGGCCCCGCCTACCGATTTTGCTCCACTGCCGTGGCCAGGGGGCCATGACTTCTTCCTCTATACGGCGCGACGGTGCTTCTCCCCTCCAGCGACCCGGCGGCCGCCCATGTCCACCTCCATGTCCAGGGGCCATGACCTATTCCTTTTCACGACATGACGACGCCACACCTTTCTGGCGACTCGGCGGCCCTGCGCTGCCAGTTTCTTCATGGAAAGCCCAACACCGGCCGTTGTTTCTCTGACGCAACCCACCGGCCACGGTCCACTCCTCCGGCGGTGCCATTGCGCCACCGCCCTCGTCAACAGATGAAGAAAAATGGAGGGGGGTCAAGCTGAGTTCATTTGGCCCGTGCCCTCTGCATTATGATGATAACAATTGGAAAATAAAAAACCATGATTGAACATGATAGAATGGAAACAAAATTAAATAAAATCCCCGACCTCGTATCATTTTTCGTTAATGATGTAGTGGAATGGAGGACGTCGATTTGTTGACATCGAAAATGAAGAATCTGAGGATGGCGTCGCTGGTGTTCTTCAGGGACAACACTCCCTCCTTTGTTCTGGTTGAAGAAGGAAGAAGCTATCCATCTTTCTTTGGTGGTCATTCCTTGTTGGAGAGTTCTTTCTTCCTTGGCGTTCTATCTTCAAGAGCTCCTCAATTCTCCCTTCCAACAATAGAATGATTCCAACCAAATGAAATAACAGATTTTCTATTATTTTATTTGTTTGCATGAATTCAAAATGTGTAGTTTAATTAAATTGGATAAATCACTTAATTAATGGGGTGAAGTTGGCTCAATTAATTAGTGGGCAAGGTCAAGAGTTTTCTCCACTTTAATGGGAGTTAATGGGGTAAAAAAGCTCAGGTGGTCCCCACCAAAATTTATCCTCCCAAGGGAGGTTATGTTCGGGTGGGCCCCACCACCATAACCTCTCGTGGGTGGTTAAGGTGTGGTGGCCCCCACCCCCAACCTCCACTTGGAGGTTTTAACCACCAAATAAAAAAAGGCTACACACATCATTTTTATTTGATTTATTCTGATAAACCCCAAAACTAACTTTCATTATCGACCATCTGCTGTCAAGGTGAAAGTCTTCTGAAGTGAACACTGGAACTGCGAGTTCAACAGCGCCCTCAAATTTCAATTCCGAGATCCAGTTCAAAAGTTATAAAATCCCACTAGTACGTTTATTGAATGTACCTGAAAAAAAATTCAGAAATTGATTCCTGGCACACTGGGCCTTGGAATCAAGCGCCATAAATTTTCACAAACTCATAAAAATCCCATATATTTAAAAAGATTATATATAATTTCTGGGTCTTTATAGTTACATTATAACCCTTAATGAGAGTTGTTTCCTCAAAATTACATCACCCTAATTCAAAAAAATCAGGGCCATTTTTACCTCATCACATCCCTAGGTTCCCACATAGCTTCCCCAAATTTATGGTTTCAAGATAATACATGGACAAAGTGATTTTTATTGTTATAAAACACTTAATATCATTGATATATAATCTAAAAGAGTTATTACTCATAATATAGATCATTTTATATTGGCATGACTTATGATTTCAATACTTTTGAAGGATCAGTTATACACTTCCTAAGGACAGATACAACGAACACATTGTCAACTTGATAGGGATTCATTGGAAGTGACATGAAATAAATTAATATACCAATATGAACCAAAAAATTTGAGGTATCAAACCATCAATGTATTAGTATTACTTTCTTCCTAAATATCATATCCTTCATCTATAGTGAAAATCATAGGAAAACCATATCACCAACTACAAACTTCAAATATCATTAAATATTGTAAAAAACATTCTCTCAACTCTAACATGCTAAAATGTGCTGATAAATAAATATAAAAATATCAATAATTTCATTTAAAATATAAATTCCTAACAGTTTTCAATATCCAACATCACACCAAAACATTGGAAATTTTCACTTCCTTTTAGAATGGGATTCATAAGGTTAAATTTCATTTTCATGTGAAATATATTGTGGTCAAAAAATTAGATCCTAGAAAAGTAAATATCTGAAACACTTTTAAAATCCATAGAAAAGGATATCAAAATATATTCTTGGGTTTAATGGTCTTATCAGACTAACCATATGTCTTGGGATGATATGAATTACTAAACATATACTCTTTATCCAGATTATTCTAAGGACTTTTACATAACTTAGAGGGGGAACTATAGAACCTAATTAGATATAACTAAGAGTGGTAATCCACACAATATGAATGATTACCTACTTTATATATTTTAAATGTGATAAATATAAAAATATTAGCTAATGGAAATGAAGCATGATGACTTCTTAATGTGATTGACTAAATCCAAAATTGAATTATGACATTTTGATATTTTGGGGAGTTTGATGATGAAATATATTGTAATGTTATCCTATTTATATTTTGGAATAGGTAATAGTTTTAATATTTCTTTAGATGTCAATTTGTATTCCATAAATTGATGAAAAATAATACAATGAGATACATACTTCATGATATCCCTTTTCAAGTTATCCATCTATAAATACACTTTTTGATATCTATATATCCTCATAATTCAATGATGTATAGATAATTATGAACTATGATATTTATATAATGAATCCTTATTCAAGACCTGTATTGAAATCACATATAATATTTTCAATAACCTGATCATTTAATCACAATCATGGTTAAACTCATGGAATTTTTCACCTGATTCTATACTTTCACTTCATCCTTCTTCACCTTGTTAATCCTAATATATATGGATAGTAGGAAATTAATTAGAGAAAGATATTATCTTTCTCATTTCCTTATGATTTAAATATTCATATTTTGTAAATCTATAAATTTTATATCACTTTAAATCCTCTTCATGGATAAACTAACATGGTCATTATGACTTAGAGAATTAAACATTTTATTCACCTTGAAAGGGTCATAGTGTATTGAGAACTTATAATATTTAATCAACTACCACTATTAACTTTGGTTCCAATTAAACTAATTCCATGTAAATATATGCTTCAAAATTTTATGATGAGAATATATATCACACTGTTCACCATAAATAAAATACATCCATATTTTTGGGGAAACAAATTTTGATGTAAACTCCAAATATTGATTTGGTTAATTTTACTCATGAGTTTTTAATTATAGCAAGGAAAAATATATCACTATATCAGTCTTCATGATGATACATACCAATCACTTATTCAATTAGGTACTAAATATCACAAACCCTTACCACTATCAATGTAGTGTAAGCATAGGTTTGTTGACTGACCTTCTTTTCATCTCCTTGAAATTTTACTCACATTCATATATCAAAATGAACATAGATCCATTCAGGGTTAAAATTATTTTGAGATTAGATAGCCATGTCGAATCCCTCACAAATTACTGATAATATATATCCAACAAAAGAAAAATATATATATCAGTTATTATGGTTGGTCTGGTCCATTGTTCAATAACTTAGGTATTTTAAGAATCCACTGATATACCCTCAATTGAGATTATATGACAAAAAAATATACGTTATCAATCTATAATTCAAACTTAGTAAATTTAGAATAAAAACTTTATTTCCTCAAGGTCTTCAATTTAATCCCCAAATATTCTTCATTCTCTTCCTTTTACTATGGATATATAATAATATATTTGATTAATACTACAAAAAACTGATCAAGGTAATTTCTAAAGATTCTATTCATTAAATCCATGATGATGGTAGGAGAATTAGTATGTCAAAATAGAATCACTAAAAATTTATAATGATCATACCTCATGTGGAAAAATTTATAGGGTATATACTCCTTTAATTTCAATTGACGATATCTAAATCGAAGATCAATCCTAGAAAAATATTAAGATCCTTGTACCTAATCAAATCGATCAGAGAAATGTAGTATAAGATTATTGTTCTTAATAGTGATATTTTTAAGTTATTAATAGTCAACAAAAAGATGCATAGAACCATATTTCTTCTTATAAAATGAATAGGTGCGCCCCATGGTGACACCATAGTGTATATAAATCTATTATAAAGATTATTATAGAGTTTCTTCTTAATTTCTTGCAATTTAATTAGGGCCATTTTATATAGAGTCTTTGAAATAGATATAGCTCCATGTATGAGTTCTGTTAAACCTAAACTTCATGATTTTGGAAGATACTCAACAAGTATTCATAATATAAATAGGGTAATCTCAAATAGTAGGTGTATATTCGATGTTGAGTTTCTTCCAAACCATTTGAGACAAATATCACTCATAAATAGGCAGTAAAACGCATATAATGGATGTAATATCTTTATAAATTCATATTCCTCCTTCTATCTAAATATGATAATATGTTTTTTGGAATATCAAACAAGACATCTCTTACTTATAAATTAATATGAGGTATTTATAAAGAGATCTAATCCCTACCCAAAATCATATCAAATTAAATTAGGGGGAGTGTTATATTATTTTTAATAAGGATATTACCACACACTTCTACCAAATCGGATATACAAATGTGATATGATATCATTATCCCATTAGATGTTTTATTTCTAACTCAATATCTATTCATTGAGTTGGTGAAATGATACCATTAGAAAATTCTTCATATATAAATGAGTGGGTAGATCTAGAATAATATAATACATTTTAAATTCTAGAGTAGATGGTAATTATACCTTTCACCACATCATTCTTGTGATCCACATAAGAATTTGTGATCTCTTGAGATTTCCCTTTGTCTCTTGGATTAAGAGGTCCCTAATTTTTAATTTCCATCTTTTATATTTGGATTAATTCACTAATTGGAGAGATTTATATACTCATTGTAATTATATAATTGTTATGTCGGTGGATCTTTCTATTGATAATTTTCACTATTCCATTTACGGTATCATCTCCACACAAATTCTTCATTAATTTGTTCAATAAAAATATTTTATAATTTCAAAACATTTACCTAACCCCATATTAAAATATACTCCAAGATTCCTTCCACAAATATGAAATGATGTGAAATTAATTTTATTTCTTTTATGGGTATTATTATTATATTCTCAAAATAACATCATCGTTATTTTGTTACAAAAACCATGAGAACATTAAGAGTTTCTAATTTAAAATTCCATATTTATAGAAAATTTAACAACTTATTCATTGATATCAGAGTATCATAGATCCAATACCTTTTATAGACTTGGTCTTAATAAATAGAGAATTAATATGCTTTAATTTCACGATCAATGATAAAACTGAAATCATTCGTCAAAATTCATGTAAAATTTCACATATATTCACTAATGGATTCATAATTATTTTCCTTTAGTCATATATATTCCATTTCCATTTCCATGAAAATAGTTCAATTAAAATTATTATTGAAAAATACCTTTTTGATCTATTCCTAATACATGGAGTCAATTCCCTCTTATTTCCTTATAATATTGATAATATTCCACTATTGATCTACTTCAACATTCAAATGATATTAATTCAGGATAAATATTTCACATTCCAAACACTATAAAAAACTTTTCAGTGGTATTTATGTATTTATAAAAAATTAGTGGATAAAAGGAACCCCATATGGATAGTGGAATCTTCTTCAAAAAATTACTCAAGAATGATTCATTATTTGTTTTGTCTATTTGGAAGATAAACATTATTCATGTTACTGTTCATAGATTAAGAGATTTTGGTGAGAATAAACAAAATATTTTACATCCCAACACAAATTTCATTTTTTTATCATGAGGATATTCATTGGATTTCTCATCACATTCAACATTTACATGATTCCTCCTAGGTCTATCCATTGACTAAGACTAGAAAACATAGTGTGAGAAATAGTAATCACATTGAGTAATCATTTAATAAAGATACACATTTCATAAAATGTTTAAAACCAGAAACATTATTTTCAATATATAAATCCTTAAATTTAACCACATTCATACATGGTCTTTATCTATTCGCATATATTGTAATGGGTCATTAATAAAAAGTTAATTAACCCATGAATATACCATGAGAGTATCTATCTTGGTGTGTAGTCTTAGGCCCACTAATTATGCATCGGTGATAATCAAATTAATACCCAATACACCCTTTAATATTTTTTAACACTTGCTGTATATTTTTTATAGACATATCCACTTTAAAATATCTGATCAGGGGATTGTTTTTTAAGAATACATGAAGTATGTTCTTTATCATAACATTAGGGTATTATCAGATACATAGACTTACACCCATGGTTTTTAACAAATTTATCTAATCAAAATATTCTAATATTAACTAAAACATTCCTGAAAACTAACTATAAAAATAAATGTATAACATAAATTGATATTACATCATTCTGATGATTATTCAATACATTTCCCAATAATACAACCCCTAAAAACATAAAGGTTTATAGTATTTGGATGAATAATATGTAATTATCTTATTTCAATAATGATCTTCAACATCTCCCAAATATATCCTCAAAAAATAAAATTCCTAGTCATTCCATCCTTAAAATCATTATTTCTATCCCATGAAAAGGAAACATAATAAATAGTAACCACATGTTCTCATTAAAGGAAAACATAAGAGATATAAATCAATGATCTCAAGTTATAATAAGATAAGAATATGTGTATGAGAACATGATTGAAATATAAAATAATCACACCCAAATAGTAAAAGGGAGTTAACAAGAATTCATTTCATAAGGATTTTTTTATAACAAAACACATAAATCATAATTGTTTGGAATCGACTATAATTAATCATGATCCATGAGAATATATCGTAAGCATGAGATATCTTTTATTTGGATTAAAAAAAGAAAATAGTGTCATTTTCATAGTCAAGGATCATTTCCAAGTATAACATAATGGATTAGGTTCACACCCTAGTCAACTATTTCTTTATTCCAGGTCCACACTCAAGAAAACCATAGTGGAAGGATTTTCTTACTGAACTGGGTTAACCCCCTCTTTCAAGTCATTATTATCTTATGAGTTATCCATAATTAACCAATGAATTAAAGGTATATATAATTAAAATACAACTTTTTCGTAATTAAAATAACATATATGTATTTCACATGATTATAAAAAATCCTAATATCATCATATCATAATTTGGGTAAATGAGATGAAATTTATAAATATTTCAACATTACATTATATCATAACATGTGGAAAGCTTGCAGGTTTTATAATGGATTCATCATAAATTCGATAACCCATGGGAAAAAAAGATTTATAGAATCATCCTTATACCATCATAATAATATTTCATACAGATAAATAAAGTGTTTTGAATCATTAGATCACATCCCCAATGAATCATAAAAATACTTAAAAGATAAATATATAGAATTTTTTTAAAAGGACATCCAAACCTTTCTTTGAAATCAAGAGAATGATCTCATTTTTTATAAAATTTTAACTAAAAATTTATATAATATAAATAAAATCATTTTATTTAAAATTAACCTAGGAAACATGAAAATTAATTAGTAAAGAAAATAAAATTCATGATGGTGGGAAAATCCATTCATTATATATGCATTAAAACAAAAAAAATATTTTCACACCATTGTAAAAAGTCTAAAAACCCCTAGTTTAGAAAAATATTTCTTAATACATATTTATTTTAAAACCCATTATAATAAATTAAAAGGTGGTTAAAATAAACTTTTTTATTTATAAATATTCATAAAATAGTTTTGAGGAGAATGGAAATGGATGAAAAATATTTTTTATTGAAATAAAAATAAGGTCAACATTTATTTAAAATTATTTTTTGATAATTTTAATAAAAAAGATTGGAAACTATTACTAATACATAAAAATTACTAGAATAACTGTAGGAAAATAAAATAAATGAGTTCTAAAAGATAATATCTATATAATTTACCTTGAAATAAATTTATCATAAATAGTTCAGAAAAAATTAGATTATAACATATACCCCTTACATCATATCCCAAATTTCTTCAAACACATTCAAATATATGCTATAATAAATATAATCTTATTATACATATATTCTATAAATATAGTAATATATATCTAAATATACATTATTTATTTATAAAATATTGTCACCATTTTTTAAATAATTATTTATTAAAATCATTATTCTAGGTGATAAGTGCTTTTTTTAATGGATGTTTCAATCTAGATGTCTCGATACTTGTACTTTGACCCTTATTTGATCAACTACTTTTTTTAAATAATTTCATGAATATAATATTTAATCATTATATAAAATTTTATAACTATTAATATAAAATTTTAATGAAAAATAAATTACATTACTTCATGGAGACAATAATAAGTACGTACTCTTGGGTGATGATTCCAATTATTGATTGATGGAACAAAATATAAGTAAAAAATAATTGAACAATATAAAAATAAAATAAAATAACAAATAACATATATATTTATTAAACCCATTATTATAAAAATCAATGTGATGTGGAGATAGTAAAGGAAATTAATCACTTCATGGAGTCGGTAGTGCACCCAAACGCACGTGAGATGTTTTCCATTACAATGGTATAGAAAGGAAGTGTATAATTGTTGTTAAATCATATTCAAAACAATTTAGTATATTTAATATAGATATTATATTATTTTACAATAGATATAATAGATTTTATGTGGTATAAGAACAAATAATATTGAAAGAACTTGATTTAGAGTTATACCTCTTCATTGAGAATCATCTTTTTTACTATATTTTAATCATTGAAAAATAATATTTTGAAAAAACCGGATATTATAAGACATGAGTATGGAATATAAGAAAGTATTATGTTAGGTATTTTCAAGCATAGAGTTCTTAAACACTATGAATATGGGAGGATATGAGGTTCCGTTTTATAAATAAAACAAACGAAAAACATGAAATTAATTAAAATGTTGGATAATATATATATATATATGTATATAATCATTTAAATTTAATACAAGAAACACAATTTTCAAATATAAGATGTGATAGGGTCTAAATAAACTCAACCAATAACATTTAAAATAGTTTTCTAAACTACATGAAATAAATTTGTAAGTTTGATTCTATGAATTATTTTTGTTATATAATAAAAAAATAAATGTTTTTAGAGTTTTAAATCAATTTAAAACTAAATGGAATCTTCCAATATTTATATTGAATTCAAGGAACAATTTTTTTTAATTTAAAAAAAATATAACTTATGTTCAAAAAAATTCATATGTGTGTTCCTAAACTCAAAATATTTTTTGTAATATACTATATAAAACTAATTTAACGTATCTTTTATTATGAGAAAAGGTTACCAAATTATTAATTCATTATTAGATGATAATAAAATGATAAAAGTGGTTGTATTTGAAAAATATATTTTTTCTGTATTCACTGAAAAATCAACAATATTATAAAATATAAAAATTCATCATAATATAAATTCGATATACTGAATCAAAAAATTATATCTATTTGTAATTTTATTTGTGAAATTAGAAAAAATTAATTATATTAATAAAATAAAAATTTCAATAAGAATAATTTTTGATTAATATTTATTTCAGAATAATAAATTAACTTTACTAAAACATGAGTTATTATTTATTATACCATAATAAATAAATTTTAATTACATAAATCATTTATATATATATATTTTTATAATGGGTTGATACACATTAATACAATCAATGTTTATACATAGGTTATAGTAGTCACATTTTAAAAATAATATATATATATATATATATTTATATTTATATGTATGTATATATATTTATATTATTACAGTTTGATTAAATCTTGGTGTTGTGAATTTAGAAATATATTTAATAATTAAAATTTATTTAATTTGAAATATATCATATAGATTTTGGGTGTTACGACCCCCTCCCACCAAAGATGCCCCTCCTGAGCTGGCAATGGTGAAAGGGAGATAATGACCCCCTGAGTCTCGCCTCCAGTAGGCCCCGGGTTGGTGACTAGCACCAGGGGTATGAGTTTTCACAAATATGGGAGGCATTTCCCTTTTTATTATTTAGGATAGGGAAATAGGACAAGTCAACCACAAAAAAGAAAAAGAACAAGTGTATAAAAATAATCCCAAACCAAGACCACATGCATGTTTAAACAATTTTATAACAAGGTACAAGTACAAGAAAGCTCAAAGTACAATACAAAAAGAAAAAAAGAGTACAACAACTGCAACAACTCCATCTATCCAACTAGTAGGATCCCGCACGGACCTGGTAGTCCTCATGGAAACCTGAAAGTAAACGTAGGGTGAGCATACAAGTATACTCTGTAGGGAAACCTAAATCTCTCGTGCACAAGAGGGGAGACATCCTAATGTCCCGTGAGAACAACTGAAGAAACCTAGCAAGGAATTCTATCCACCCAACCTCACCAGCCACACTCACCAAAAACACAATCATGAAAGGTAGTAGTATATAAGAAACATGAGTATTGGGTACCCCGCACCATTTCCCTTAATTAGCTGCTCTTCCTAACAGCGAACATCCCGACGCTGCCACACTCTCCCCCCTGCACACACCTGGGCCTCACAACCATGTATCCCGCCCGCACACACTTGGGCCTCACAACCATGTATCCCGCCCACACACACCTGAGCCTCACAACCACGTATCCCACCCGCACACACCTGGGCCTCATCCCGAAGATTCATGGGAAACAGTAGAACCTGCCCGAAGAGTCTTGGGCTGAAACAACCCCAATCGAAACCTACCCGAAGAGTCTTAGGTGTAAGGTCGCCTCAAGCCATCACAACCTAGGGGAGAAGGAGCAGGAAGGAGATAGTAACTAAGGGAAAAACACCCTCTCCCATGAAATGGGAGTGTTCGGAACTAAGTGCTCAACATGGGTGGGGTGCGATAAAACACAAAAGATACAGATATATATATGTATACCAAACACACAGCCCAACCTATGGATTCTAAACAGAGAAACTGAGCACGTTCCTCGGCACTGCTACTACGAAGAATGCATACAACAAACAACCAAAACCCCATTTAGGTTTTCACATTTCAGCAGAATTAGTTTATTTATTTCCTTAACTACTGGGCAACTATCCACAACCAACCACATCGATCGTTCGTAAAACATATCCCTGCGAACGTCCTGACGCTGCCACACTCTCCCCGCCCGCACACACCTGGGCCTCACAACCACGTATCCTTCCCACACACACCTGGGCCCCACAACCACGTATCCTACCCACACACACCTGGGCCCCACAACCACGTATCCCGCCCGCACATACCTGGGCCTCACAACCACGTATCCCGCCCGGACACACCTGGGCCTCATCCCGATGATTCTGGGAAAATAGTAGAACCTGCCCGAAGAGTCTTGGGCTGAAACCACCCCAATCAAAACCTACCCGAAGAGTCTTAGGTGTAAGGTCACCTAATCCATCACAGCCTAGGGGAGAAGGAGCAGGAAAGAGCTAGTAACTAAGGAAAAAACACCCTCTCCCATGAAATGGGAGTGTTCAGCACTAAGTGCTCAACATGGGTGGGGTGCGATAAAACACAAAAGATACAGATATATATATATATATATATATACCAAACACACAACCCAACCTATGGCTTCTAAATAGAGAAACTGAGCACGTTCCTCGGCACTGCTACTATGAAGAATGCATACAAAAAACAACCCCAACCCCATTTAGGTTTTCACGTTTCAGCAGAATTAGTTTCTTTAGTTCCTTAACTGTTGGGCAACTATCCACAACCAACCACATCGATCATTCGTAAAACATATCCCTTCCATCCACAAATCAAGTTAGGAAAACACAAGCAACACAACCAAGTCCTTCTTATCAACCAACCAACCCCATTGATTATTATTCCTGTTCCATTACCATGACCCACCATTCATTAACTCTTCCAATTTTTATTTTTTATTCACAACCCATAGTCCGTTCATATTCCAACCCATCTCTGCAGCCGTGCTGCCGACCACCATAACCACAACCGCACCGTACATCATTATCCCATTAATACCATTTATCGCAGCCCCGCTACCCATTACTAACATAGAATTTACACCAACCCACATCCAAGCCAACCGCAGCCCCGCTTCTCACCCTATCCACAAAAACCCACAAAACACCCCCATCACATGCCACGTAACCAAACCAACACCCACATGCTCATTATTCCACTTTTCTCAACCGGGGTGATCACACAAGGGATCCATATTTTTAATAGCCAACTTTATGTGATTAACCAAATTCCACATTCCACAAATTTTCCATCCACAAAATGGTCTAGAAATATAAGGAAACATTTAGTTGAGCAAGCAAAGGCCCCCAACGAGCATGATTTTCAGTAGGCAGATGCTCATTCAATTCATAACATATCAAAAGGATAAGAAAAGATAAATATAACAACTTATCCATCCCCGTTCTTTAGCCAGTTATTATCTTTATTTAATGGTTCAACTGTTTCTCATAAAAACAAGAGGGTACCCACCCCACATGATGCAAAAATTAGAGATACAAAGGTAAGATCCCTACCTCAACAGGTTCTGATCACAATGCTCCCTCGGATCAACTTTAGAAGACATCCATCAGCATCCGTCACTTCCGTCGAGTCCCAGAAAAACCTCCTCGGGTGGAAGTCGGAAAGGAAAGGCCAAAGGAAAGACAACGAATACAAGCTCAGATGTTCCACCTCGTCGTTACGATCCCTTGGCTGCTGATGGATCATAAATCGTAGCTCAGACAAAGAAGTTAAGGAAGAAAGAGCCTTCGAGTCTCTTGGGAGAACTCTGCTCAGAGGAATGGGAAGGAGAGGAGTGAGTTGAAAAGGAGGAGGGGACCCCCCCCTTTTATAGGCGATAAAAGCAAAAGTACATGGCGTGTACTTTATGGTACATGGTGTGTAGTCGGTTATTTCACATGGTCTCCACGCAGCTTCCAACACGGCTCCGCGGTCGTTGACTGGTCAATACATGGTTTGAGGGTAACACATATGCGGAGAGGGACTACACGGCGTGTAGTTTGGAAAAACGGCGTGTACCCATTTATTGCACACAACTCCAACACAACACACAACCGTTGACTGGTAACGCGTACGCAGGGAAGGACTACACGGCGTGTAGTATTAGACACACGGTGTGCACCCATTATTCCACATAGCAAGGACACGACCTTCAACACGGGGTATACCCGGAAAGGTGGTACACAGTGTGTAGTTACACGATACGGAGTGTACTCATTTACTTCACACGGCGAGGACACGACCTGCGACACGGGGTATACTCGGAAAGGGGGTATACGCCGTGTACTAAAACTACACGGCGTGTAGTTTCAAAATTCTGGAAAGTGTGGGAAAAGTCAATTTTACCCTCCAGAACACTTCTTGACCTTATTTTTGACAAAGGAATGGGCCGGAGAGGTCCGGGCCATTACATTGGGTGTTATAGATATTCCTAAGATTATTGTTTATACACGGGTTCGACACTGTGAACTCATAGTGATTTCACTCAGACAGATGAATTCTCTATCAATTTTCATGGTCATGATAAATAGAGTTACATTATATATACCTTAGGAATTGATAATTTATATGAAATGTATAGTAAATTGATTTTTTGATATAGAAAGAATCCTTATTTTGGAAATATATCACAACGGAATATCTATGGATCTTCTATAAAACCCTACATCTATTCTAGATTAAAATTTCACAGATTTTGAATATATTATTTATAGAGAAATGGTTATTTTGATAACTATAGTGACCTAAGTTTATCATACATAGATATTAAATCAATTTTAGTTAATATTTATTACTTTATACAAACACACACATAAAGACCATAATAGTTTAGTCTCTTTGGAAACATAGAAACACAAAAAACTGGTCTATAGGAAAACTACACAATCTCACAATATGATCTTAATAACTAGAAACCTTATCAGACATATCATATGTAAAAAAACTATTCATAACATTGAAAAAAGAAACATAATAAAGGCAGAGATTAGATTCACCGCAAGGGTAAACAAGATAGACATATAAGAATAACAATTATATAAAGGTATGAGAACATGATCAAAATATTTGAAATCCAAACCCTATATATCAAAGATCTTAATATTGATTAATGGATAAATATTTGTAATTTATAAGTCTGGTATCATAAGGGAATCAAAAAACATGATCCATGATTTCATAACATTGGAATAATACATAGATTTATGGAATACACATAACCATAGAAAATCATTTTCATATTAGTCAAGGCTTATTCCAATGGTCATCATAGTGGAATGAGTTCACTCTACAAAACATCATAGTAGTCATGGTTCACTTTCAATACCATCATAGAATTTACGGTTCAACCCCAAGACCATTACAGTATACAATGTATCATAATAAAATGTATTCACTCCCCATTCTACTCCTATCTATCTCCTGAGATATAAATATTTACCCAATGCATTAGGGGAGATATTGGCCCCACATGTTTCATAATGAAAACAATATTTATTTGTGCCATAATATTGTAAAAAAATCATTTCTCAAAACTAATGAAATGAAATGGACTTCATAAACATTTTATCATATCATAAACCATAAGAAAGATATAGGTTTCATAATCATTTCCTTATTTCATCAAAACATAACTCGTTGAAAAAGGAGGAGGTTTCAAAAGAATTTTATAAAGAAATAATCTGTGGAAGAGAAATTGGTTTCATATAAACCATTCCATAATAAGCATAAATCACTCAGAGAAAGAATATTAATGGTATCCTTAGATTATATCCTCATTATGGTATAAGTAATATCAACTAGTGTCATATTATATGGAATATGATTTTGACTAACTGTTTAAAAATTTTCTTAAGGTAAATTTCTTTCCATGAAAAAACACCGTTTTCAAAATATAAATTATTTTGAAAATATTTTCCATTGAAAATAAACTTGTAAAATGATAAAGGAATATTCAAAGAAAATAATGTTTGTGATGGTAGGAAGTTTAGTTCCAGCCACAAATATTAAAACAAATATTACTCTATCATTTTTGCAAAAATCCAAACGGGCATTGTTTGGAAAAAGAAATGAAGATAATTTAAAAAAAATTGTAAAAAATAAAACTTGGATAAAAATTTATTTTAAATATAATAGGATAATAAAAATATTAATTAAAACATTTTTTTATAAAACATAATTTTGGAAGGAAACATATTTCCAACTCAAGAGAGAAATAATGTCATATTTTCTTAAAAATATTTTCTCAATTATTTCAAGTACTAATGAGTGGGAAAATGGTAGTATTACCTTAATATATAAAAATAACTAGAGGATAATAAATTTATTGAGATTCCTGAGAGATGGATCCCAAGATTTTATCATTGTAAATATGATCATAAACAGTCCTGATACAAGATAAGATTACCATAATCCATTTTTATTTTTATTTTTAAGAAGCCACTTTTTGGGTAAGTGGGAACCATACAAACCCTCCAAAAACCACTGATACTAACCCTATTTAGAATATCACTAGAATACTAAGTTCAAATTTCAAATTCCACTACACTCAAACCCTAATCGAAAATCACCATAGTTTTTTAACTGCCTCAAAACCTGCCCCTTTCAAAATTAAAAAACATGCCTGAAATTTTTCAGATTTAAAAACAAAATGTCACCCCAAAATCCATCATGAACAATGTGGTGCGCCCTGTCCAAGACACCATCCATCCATCACTTCACCTCCATCGTCACGACACAGTCCAAACACCATTACGATCAACATTAACATAGTATTAAGGATTCTAGGCTCCACTTCGACGTCCACCACAGGCCAAAAACCAACGCCACCAGAACTGAACTCCATCATCGCCGAAACAAGACATCATCATCGTCGGTACCCCAACACATCACTTTTGATCCACCTAAATTGACATCACAACATCTCGAGTCACCATCTAGAGTTCACTGACTCCACTCCACCATCACCACCATCATCATTATACTAAACCAGAACGATGGAACTCATACAAAGAATCCACAAACATCCCTTACCCAGAGAATCATGTAACCAGGGAAGAACACTGAATAAGACCGAGAAAAAAACCCTGAAGAGAGTCGAGGATAAAAAAATAAAAGAAACATCGAAAACTGCAAACTGAAAGCCTAAAAACTTTTCTTTCCATTGCTCCAACTCCAACCATGAAAGGAGTGGTGGAACCCTAGGTTAGAGCTGGTTATGGAGGACAAGGATGAAGGCCGACTCCGGTAGTGCTTGGAAACCCAACGTCCACCAAACCACAATCCAAAAGACTCCAGGTTACCTCTATAACATCCTTGACCTGGAGAATCATGAAGAAACTTGAGTCTAGATTATTTAAGGCAACAAAGGCCGTCTAAAACACGTACCTTCGATGGGAAAAAGAAGAGAACCGCGGAGAAACTGAGAGCTGAGGAGCGAAGTTGAGAGTGAAGGGGATTATACTTAAAATATCAGTAAGATTAATAAATTGATGATATTATTTGTTAATTTTTCTATATATTCACCATATGAAATAATATAGGTTTATTACATATCATATGACTCATAAAAAATTTAAGAGAACATAACCATGACTTAAGTCTTGACTTTTGTCGTACTCATTAAAACATCCTATGTAATAAATATAAGTTTATTATAAATATATTACAAAAATATATTTATATATATCCTAATATATATTTTTTCTAACTATATTCTATTAACCATTAATTATAATTCTATATCAATGTCACATTTTGGGTAATTACAACATTGTTTTTCTTGTATGTTTTGACATGTTATTTTTGGTCCTCTAAATTTGATCATGGTTTAATAGTATAAAAAATTTAAAACCTGATATAAATATCATATTAATTAATTATATAAATTTATATTAATCCATAAAATTTAGTGATATGAAATGAAACACACTATTCTAGGTGATGGTAGGCCATACGCACACATGAACAATGTTTCCATTTTCATATTAGATTAAAAGAAAGAAAATTAAATGATATATATTATCATTATAGAATAGTTTTTAAAAAATATATCACATATTTTCATTAAAACCAACCTTAATACATTCCCTTTAATTTATGAATGAATCACATCTCTTTAGGTTATGGTAGTCTGTCATACACATGTGTGATGTTATCATAAACCCACAGAATAGAAAGTAGGAGTGTATTTATGATAATATAATTATATAATAATAATAATATTAAAAATATAATATATAAAAAATAAATTCATAATTATTTCTTTACTCTATAGGTGGTAATGGAGAAAATGAATGACATCAGTTCGTGAGGAGATAGTTTTTCGTATACACAAATGATGATTTTTAACCCATTCGATGGAAGTAGAATTTGTTTTAGGTATTTAAATTTCCATAAAAACAACATCCTATAATTAAGGTACTAATGTTATTATATAATCTTGATATAATAATAATATAAGGAGGTGGAGGCAAAAATAAAACAAAAAGGTTCGTTTATGAACATTACATCGTCGTCAGGCATCCTCCTTAAGTTTGTATACAAATACTTCCTATGTTTTATTTAATTAAAAAATAAGGATTTTTATATGAGATTAGGGAATTTTGGAAGTTATTTTTTCAGTTCTTGTCCAAGGGAATGATTTTTAATATATTAATAATAGAAGAGAGGCTGTGACATATTATAAGTGAGGTGAGTGTCATACTTTTGATTTTTGAAAATAAATTATCCCAACCATGTTTTTTTCAATTCACCTGGATATAGTAATGGGACATTATAGTTAATATAAGGTATAATGGGGAAATATTGATTTAAAATATCTTTTAGAATAATGTATAGGTAATTTTTACCTAGGTTTTTATAGTTGAACCCCTTATATACCTATTTTCTTACATTAACCATGGTTACTAATTTTTATTGTTTTCACTCTTTATTGAGGTAAAAATTTATGTTTACCATATTAGAAAATATAAATTATAATTATTAAAAATATTAAATCCATTTTTAACAATTTGATTCAAACTATGGAAAATTTTTAATATAAAAGTATTCCCACATACATGATGAGAATACAGATTTTTATTAACGTTAAAAAATAAACAAAAAACATTTTATGAAAAAATAAAATTTTAGAAACATATAAATAATATTAATAAAATCAAGAACAATTTTATAAATATGTTATAATTATACAAAAACATTAAACATAATATTTAAAGGGTATTTTTTACTATTAGTCTTGCTAATATAAATTGTAATCTTATTACAGTCACATTTACCTAACTATTGTAATAATATATCTTGGTTTTATTAAAATGAGTTTCATGTGTAACACAAGCTAACATAGTAGTGCATGTAGAGTAATATTAACAAGGCATTATATATAACTAAATATATCCCAATGTTTTATTTAGGGATATATTAAATTGGTGTTTAATGTAACACAAGATACCCCAGTATTGCGTGTCACATAATCTTAACATGGTGTCGTGTGTAACTTAATCTATAAAAAATTTTAATTTATTGAAAATAAATTTGATAAAACACAAGGAATTACATTATAACTTTATTAAAATGAATTTAAATATAAATTTTTTCACTCTGATATGAAAAAATGAGGATAATTCTTCTTCATAATATTCTCATGTTCCCATTTAGCTTCCTCAAATTGGAGGTTTCTTAAAAAAATGACCTGATGCATGGTTTTATTTTGTATAACATTATCTGTATGACCTATAATCTCCACCATGTTTTACTCATTAATATATATTTCTCCACTATTAATGAGTCTAAGTTATGTATATGTGATGGGTCAGGTACACACTTCCAGAGAAGAGATACAAGGAACATGTCATTAGCTTGAGAGAGGTTTTATTGAAGCTCTAGAAGATAGGCTAAAATCCCAATACGATAAGTAATTTCAAAGGAACCAATATACCTAGAGCTTAGTTTACCTTAGTTCCTAAATTTCATAACCTTATTTCATGTAGAAATTATTAGAAAAACCTTTTCACCAACATAAAATTCATGATCATGCCAATGATTATCTATATAACTTTTCATTCGAATTTGAGTTCACATTATGTGTTGCTGAAATGATTTAATAATATTTTTATTTTATTCAGATATATAAGGTCCCAATAGATTTATTTCTACAAATAAATTCTATAATATTATATCTCTACATTTATTTCTATATAGGGCTTCATAAGGGGAAATCTAAATTCTTATGTTGAAGTATTTATTTCAAGAAAACTCAACTAGATGAAGGTGTTGATCTAAAAACCACTGGAAATCATATGAAAAACCTAAAAATATTTTATATAGTTTTAATTATTTTCTCAATATGATCATTTTTATGAGGATGATATGGAGTTATAAAACCCAATTTCATATGATAATATTTTTTTAAGTATTATAAATAAATTTTGTTAAAAAATAGATCTCAATCATAAGTAATAGAATGTGGTACTCCTTGTAACCACAATACTTCATAAATATATATCCTAAAAATTTTATCTAGTGGGAGGTCTTATATAATAGGTATAATTTTTGATGAATTTTTACATATATTGACTACAAACCATATATAATTATTCCCTTTGTACATTTTGGGGAGTCCAATGATAAAATATGTGGTAATGTTTTCCCATTTCCATTCTAGTACGATTACTAGATGTAGAATACCCTTAAAATTGTGTCCCTCAACCTTAACCTTCTGGAATACTAAGAAATGAGATATAAATTCTTCTACATCCTTCTTCATTCCATCCAACCAGATGTACCCTTTAAAATATTTGTATGAATTATTAATTAATAGATGAATGGATAATTATGAAAAATGAGATTCCTCTAACAAGTCCTTAAAATATAGTATGGATAGAACACATACATTTTTCAGGAACCTTATCATTCCATCATGATTATGGTTAATCTTGTGAATAATTCTAAAATTATTTTATAGCTCTAAATATTCCATATATTCCATAGTGATCTTCACTTCAATATATTGTTTGACATTAAATCAGTCAATATAAGATTTTACCCTTCCATTAGGATTTATATATCCATCCTTTATAAATATAGAAATATTGAATCATTTTGAATCCTTATCTTTGATAATCTGGCATAATCCTTTTTGACTCAAAGCATCGATTACCTTGTTTGATTTCCTAGGGTAGTAATTTATTGTGAAGTCATAATATCTAATCACTTCTAAAAATGTTCTTTGGAACATATTCAACACATTCTATATATGAATATATAATTTAATTTTTTTGATCGGTATATATATCACACTTTTCTCAATAAAGATAATTCCTCCATAAAATTAATTCAAAAATTACCACCACTAACTATGAATCTTTAATGGGTTAACATTTCTTATGAGACTTCAAATTTCATGACGCATAGGACCTAACAATGTAATTTTTTATAAGGAAACATCCCAATCCCTTCTGAGATGCATTAATATAGATTAAAAACCCCTGTCTTCTATAGGGTATGTCACACCCCGACCCAATGCTTTGTGGTTTTGGTAATTTTAGTTATATTTGAGTCTTTTAAAAAAAACAATGGAGATGATTTCCCATTTCATCAGTGAACACCATATCCCCCCTCTTAGAGTGTGACACACCATCCCATCCCTTTTCTAACCGTGTGTCACCTATCTGATGTCTAGTTCCCCTTTTGTAAACTATTTATGGTGAGCCACCATCGGTGCCCTGCTCTTCATCACCCCCTCTCACTCAACCTACATGAAAGAACCCCCAGGGTTCTCCCTAGCAGTACATGTCGCACCTCTCGTACTCATCATATAGTTGCGAATTTTAACTAGTTTTATTGATGAATCTTGTCTGACAATACGAGGTAATCTCTTATCCTCCATCCTCCTCCATTAATTTGTCTGATTTTATTATTCCTGTCACCCTATCCCATTTGGTTGAACCCTAGGGTTTCTTTTGGACTGATTTTTGAAATTATTCACATTTCAAGTGCATGAAATAGATCTATCAGGACTCCTTGGTTAATGTTCCAGTTACTACCACTGAATGCGAGTTAGTTATGAGTTTTATGGTCTGCCTGTCAATGATTTTTGGTATGGTTTTCCACCTTTCTTAATTTTAACTCTCTTTATAATTAGGTCATTTATGATTTATGAGTTTCTGGTATTTTCCATTAAGTGTATCGAATATTTCCACTTGAATTTGGTTTTTGTAGCTGAATAAATGGTGTTTTAGGTCCATTCAGTTGCAATCACCACTTGTGGTAAGTTTTATATATCCGCTTCATGGATGTCACACCATCTAATTTAATGTTTTTAATTGATTAAAGGTCTCTAGTTAGTTTCTTATAGTGTGTTGGACTTATCTGAGTGGTTTCATGTTGTCTTTATCTAATGTGACTCACCTGCGTTTGTATAGGTAAGTATATATATATATATATATATATATATATATATATAGTTCCAATGATTCATGTATAATCATCTATGGTAGTGAATATACATGTATGGGGATAAATGTTCCCATTTATATAAATAAAAATTCATACAGAGGTGAGTGGAGAATAATACATGCATATAAGTATATATGTAAGGATCCCCTTATACATGTTCATGGCCATGTGGATGTGTGAATTTAGGCTAGTTTTCTATACATGTATGTGAAGGTGAATATGCTTAGTGGGGGAGCAGAATATTTTAGTTAGAAAGCACAAAGTGTGGAATGTTTGGTTTGGTTCCACTCTGAGGTAGGTTCACTATGCTCAGGTTTTTAATTTGAAGTCTTTGATTTCCTGAACATTTTAAATATATATTTTTATGTTGTTGTGAAATATATATGTGCTTTTGTGTTTGTGTTTTATAAAGAATTGTTTGTGCCACATGGATTTGGTTTATTATTTTCCTGTATGATTTTTCTAAAACTAGTTATGTGTTGTCTTAAAATTTAAAGTGTCATAAATGTCTAAAATAGTTGTCTAAATGATTTTTATATTTCATGTCAATTTCTGGGAAATCAGAGGTTTATTATAATGTGTTATCAACTACTTGGAATGTTTGGAACATTTTTATGGTGTTTAGTGTTTTTATTTTGGATATTGTAAATTCCCTTGTGAAAAGTGGATTTTTATGTTGAGAAATGTATATGCCCACTTGTCACCTTATTCCATTTTGAAAGTGTAATTTGGTTTTGAATGTGCAATGGACATTTCCAAATTCATTTTCCATTTTGGATCATTTCTTAAGAAATGTGTGGTAACACATTTTTTTTCCAAAAAGAAAATCCATTGTGATTTCCAATGATGGGTTATGGTGTGAACTAATGCTAAAACTGTGGTTTCACATTGTTGAAATAATTTCATCATTATAAGCATGGGTTCTAGCTTATTTTTAAATATGTAGTACATTGGTTGTTCAATTGATCTTTTAAATTATTTTGGAAACTTAAAAGTTCTAGTGATTATGTGTTCTAAAATTAAAAGTATTCCTTAAAAATAATTAATCCTATTTGGAACTTTAAGAGTGGTTGGTGAGAAAAGAAAAACCTCTTGTGTCATTCCCCCAAGTTTGAGAAATGTTATATAAGTGTTAATATTTTCTTTGTGATAAGTGCCTAGTGAATAGGATTGTGTTTTGTTGTGTGATGTGTACAAGTGGTAATGTGCTTAAGGAGGGAGAATGTCGGTACATGTTTTAATGAGTTTTAGATAAAGAAAGTGTTATGTTTATTTATGTTTGCTTGATAAAACCTCACCACTGTTTAAAATAGACCACTTGAGTAGCCCTGAGAATATAGGTGGGAATACTAGGACTAGTATTCTAGATGATACCCAAGTGATTTGTCCTAGTTATTTCTAGCATGATTTACACTTAAAACAATAAATAAAAATAATGATGGTTGATTGGATACCACTAGGTTATGGTTGTGTTTCATACTAATGGATCGTACATGAGAACGTAGTTCGTTATGGTTTCTATGCCATGTTTCACTAAGGTGTGAGGATACTAGGTCCCCAACTAATACTATCTACATAGGTATTTACCATAGTTCTTGTGATCTAATTTTTCATTTTCGTAGTTTGACATATATTGCCTCATTTGGGAAAAACCACATTTCAATCTAAATTTATTCATTCTAATTTATAAATTTAAATTCATTATTTGAGTCTATTTTGAAAATATAGTGGAACATAAATTATTTTCTTAAAAATGTAAACTTGTGATTGGAATTTGAAAATAATTCAAAACATTACTTTATTATTTCTTATTTTCAAAATAGCATAATTGGGTTTTTAAGGTATGGACATTAGGAGTTGTTTATACATGGCATTTCTACTGAGCATCAATGTGCTCATACAAAATTTATTTTTTCTGTTTCAAGTTCCTCTAGATTTGTTTTATCTTTGAGAGAGTGTGGTTTTATGTTTCATGGTGAACAACAAGTTCACTTTAGGTATATTTAGCTGCTTAGTTTATTTTTTTCTGCTTCTAGTGTTGTTTTTGTTTTGATTAGTTTATATTTCTTTCTAAATATTTTTTTAAAACCATTCCCAACTATATCATTTTGATTCCCAGCCCTAGTTTCTCGACCGAGGGATTGGGAACACCCGTTAGTCCATGTTTCAGACTAGCTCTGGTGACAGGTTCAAGGTTGACCCAGGTTGGTTTGTGAAAAAATCATATCAGGGGGAGTATTATCCCATGTCCTTTGAGAATTTACAATAGTTTAGAGTTAGGATTTTTAGAATAAATGTGGAGAAATGTGGGTAGGTGCTTTATTACCACATATTTGGAATGACACTTTCATTTCTAGGGTGGTTCAGGATGATCTTTTCATAAAGTATGTTACTAGTTTATTGTTGTATTTAAGGTCCTTAGTCTTGTTTGGGTGATTTTGGTTAGTTTTGAGATTTAGTGATCATTCTAGAGGGTGCATGATTATTGTTACCATCCTGGTAAGCCTTGTACATACCATTCAATTGCCTATAATGACTTTATTTGTTCTCATTCAGTTGGTGAACGGTTTTCCAAACCATGTGACCAAAACATGTGTATTAGTTGTTTATTTGAGAATTTGGAATATTTATTCGTTGAGTGAATTGGTTTCTTTGGATGTTCTTTGGGTGTGTTTTAGTTTTTTTGGACTGTTTTATCAAGTTTTGAAATTATTTATTGGTCTATTGAAATTGAATTTTGAAAGTGAAAATCTTGGTTAATTGGAAAATGTAATGAGTTGTTTTGAGAAATAGATTTTATTTTGGGAACTATTGGGGGATATTTAGATGATTTTATAAAAAGTAAATTGAAAATTGATGTTTCTTGGAAATGATAATTCGAAAATTATTTTCTGGCCTTTGGTTTTCGTCGTTGCCTAGTGTATGCCCCCCTAAATAGTTAATTAATTATTGAAGTGCGACCAAAATTGATTGGATGTTGGAAAATCCTCCAATTGATAATAAATAACTTACTTTTAAAAATTTGAGGATTGAGTCTACCCCTCTTCATTTTATTTTAAGTGATCCCTCTCGTAGTGAGAGAGAGTATGTAGGAAGTTGAAGGAGACTTTGGTTCTTGAGTTACCTAAGTCATTAAAGGTTAAGTCCAACACTACTATGTATGAAGTCCAGGTTCAGAAGAGGTGGAAGGAATTCTAGTGAGGAAAGGTCAAAGTAGTCCAGAGTTTTTTGGTTATTTATACTATTTTAAATGTGCCTTTGAATCTTTCATTGGTTTCATTTAAGAAAAGGTTCACGTAAGGCCACCAGTGTGGAAAATTTGTTTATAAGAGAATGTTATGGATGATTATGGTTACCTCAAGTTGTTTAGGACTTATTTCAATGTCCCAATCATTATAATGTCTTTTTAGGTTTCAAGGATCATGTTCGGTGGCATCTTTATGGGTTGTGTTTATTTATAGGTGTGAAGGTATATAGTGCGTAACCTTGCAAGTAATTTTTCTTAAATGAAAGTGTGTTTCTCTTCTGAGAATTTCTGACTTGCTTGTTTTGAGTTAAAGTGTCTTTCATGTTTTCTCTCTTAATATGTTTCTTGTTTAGAGTGAGAGGGGAAATACATATGCATCTTCTAGTCCCCTGTCTTATTGAAGGTGTCATGTTTGAATAAAGTGGGTCTTATAGTGTGTTATGTACTAATGGATCTATCTTAGAGGTGGTGTGGTTTGTTGTTGAACTAGAAGGAGATATTTTTATTAGGGGTTTTTCATCACCTGAATATGAGGTAAGAGTTTCTTCAATCACCATAGATCCAAACATAGGTCTCCAAGTGATGCTAGTTAGTATTCAAAAACCCCCAGGGGATGTAATGGTCCGTGTTCTAGTCTCTGTCTTTAGTTTGGGAAGATAAAATAGTTTAAGCTTATTTATAACCATTCTATCCTGAACGGACCCATTGGGGGAGGGCTTGTGAGGACCCTGTTTCTTTTCTATGAATTTCCTGTGTGAAATATTTCCTCCATAGTTATAAGGAGGTGTAGTTGTCTCACAATTTCGAACTATAGTTATCGTTCCCTTGTACTTATGGATCTATTTGTGGTTGTCAACATATGACAAGCCTCATACGTTTAACCCAGTGCTGGTTTGGGCTCATTAGTGGAGCAAAATAAAATGGGCATTAGGAATGGTTTAGTGTTTTTTGTTGGGTATGGTGTTTGGTTTATCAGGTCCATTTTGGTGGGAGAATATATTGTGTGGGACACACCCAAGATAGCCCATGTCGGGTTTCTTTTTTCAGCCCTTGATCATTATTAAATATGGCTAGTTCTGATGGTGAGGAGACCCATCATGGGTCTCTCTAGGCATTCTTCGGATTTAATTGATGTCATCTAGTGCCTTTTATCTTGGATTCTATTAGGGAATCCCTGTGTCGGGAATTCCTATTTTGTCTCGAGTGTTGGTATGCTCCTAATGTTGGGAATTCCACTCAAACTTCTCCATGTTAGGAATTCAGTTTCATTATTGGTGTTTTCTTGGAGGTAGATAGTCTCATTCATAGATATCTGACCCCGATATCCTTGAGTAAAGGATGGGATTGAAGTGTTACCAATAGTTTCATTCAATTATGGTTATTGTTGTATCATCCATAATGTGGTTAAAACATGGTTACTTATCTCAAGAAAGTGGTGTGGGTTTTATTTGGTAATGTATGAGGTTTTGCAGTTTAAAGGGTTGGACTCTGTATTATGAGAGTTTTTTCCTTTGACCAATCTGCTGAAGGTGTTTAAACTTTTGGGGTGGGTAGCATATAGTAGGGAGTCCATTTTCTTCTCCTGAGTTTCTATTTTTTAGTCTCATTTTATGTTTATAGTGCTCTATCCTTATCCTCACTCATCATTAAATGGGTATATCCTTGAACTATAGAGAAATATCAGTTTTGTTTTTGGTCTATACCTTTTTTTGGCCGTCTAGGGGTAGAAATAATTATGGTTGGGAGAATTGTCACTCCCCGTCCAGACACATTGTGGTTGTGGTTATTTTAGTTATATTTTAGTATTAAAAAAACTAAACAAAAGGGTATATTTCCCCCTTCAACGTCAGACACCAGATCCCCCATCTTAGAGCATGATACATAAGACCCCCTCCCTCTTCCATCAGCGCGCCACCCCTCTAATGTTTGTCTCCCCTCTCACAGCCTCCTACCGGTGATCCACCACCATCTGCCAACTCTCCAACACCCCTCTCTCACTCGATCCACATGTGAAACCCCCTCAAGGTTCTCCCTGGATGCACCCATCTCACCTCTCATACTCCACTTTCAGTTACTAATTTCAAATTGTTTTATTGATGACTATTTTATGAATATGTAAGGTAATCCATTAACTTCCATCCTCCTCCTTTCATTTGGATGATCTTCTTATTATCATCACCCGGTCCCATTTGTTTGAACCCTAGGGTTTCAGTTGGACTGATTTTTTAAATTCCACTCATTAATAGGGAATGGAAAAGATCTACCAGCACTCCTTGGTTTGTGTTCCGACAACTTTCATTGAAGGATAGGCAGTTTTGAGTGTTTCAGTGCACCCGTCAATGATTTTGGGTATGTTTTCCTCTTTTTTTCATTTTATATCTTTTTATAATTAGGGAATTTATTATTTTAGAGTTTCTATTATTTTCATTTATCTTATTAAACATCAATGAATGATTTTAGTGTTTTCTGTTGAAGGAAATGTGATTTAGGTTGATTCAGTTGTTGTCTCCACTTGAAGTAATTGTTATATATATACTTCATGGTGGTCACACCAACTAATTTAAGTTCCTTAACAGGTTAAATGTCCCTAGTTAATTTTCTGTAGTGCGTTGGATTTTTCTGAGTGGTTTTAAGTTTTCATTATCAAAGGCTACTTTTCTGTGTGTGCATAGGTAAGTATATATATGTATACACACATATATATTTGGGTTCTTCTATTTCATGTATAATCATAAATGGTAGTGAATATACATTTATGGGGCTAGTTCTTCCCATGTATATATATGAAAATGAATTTTATGGTTAGTGGAGACTAGTATATAAATATAATAAAATATGTAACGATCCCCGTGAACATGTTCATGGACATGATTATGTGTGCATTGGGGCTTGGTTTCCCAACATGTATGTGAAGGGGCATATGCTCAGTAGGGGAGAAATAGCTTTTAGTTAGAAATTTCCAAGGGATGAATGTTCGGTTCAGTTCCACTCTAAGGTAGGTTCCCTATACCTGAGTTTTTAATTTTAATTCCTTGGTATCCTAAACATTTTAAATATATATTTTCATGTAATTGTGGTGTATATATATATGTTAGGTATAATTTTTTGTTCCACTTTGATTTGGTTTATTATTTACCTATATGATTTTTCTAAGACTGGTTATGTGTTATCTCTATATTTAATGTGTCATAAATGTGTAAAATGGTTGTCTAAATGATTTTTAGCCGTCAAGTTAATTTTTTGGAACTCAAAGATTTGGTACAATGTTTTATCAATGACATTTCCTATTTAGAACATTTTTATGGTGTTTAATGTATTTATTTTGGATATTGGAAAATCCCTCAGGAAAATTTTGATTTTTTATGTTGGGAAATGTATAAGCCCGATTGGCACATTATGTCATTTTAGAAGTTGAATTTTGTTTATAATGTGTAATGGATATTTCCAAAGTCCTTTTTCCCTTCTTGATGGTTTTAAAAAAATGTGTGGTGAATTGTTTTATTTTTCAGAAACAAAATCTCCAATGTGATTTCCTTGGATGGGTTTTTGTGTAAACTCATGCTCAAATGGTGTTTTGACTTTCGTTAAAGAATTGTATCATTGTAAAAATGGGTTCATTCTTGTTTTTAAATGTGTCATAAATTGGTTGGTCAATTGATATTTTAAATGATTTTGGAAACTTGAAAGTACTAGTGATTATGTGTTCTAAAATGAAATATATTCGTTGTAAATAATTAATATTGATTGGCACTTTAAGAGTGGTTGGTGAAAAATGAAAACTATATTGAGGAATTACCCCTTGTTAAAGAAATGTGATATAATTGTTAATATATGCCTTTTGATACATTCCTAGGAAAAAAGATTATTTTTTTGTGTGATGTGTAAGAGGGGGAATGTGATTAAGAAGGGAAAATAGTGGTGAGAGGTTGAATGGGTTTTGGATAAAGAAAGTTTAATGTTCATTTATGTTATCTTGATAAAACCTCACCATCATTTATAATAGAGTTCATTCGTAACACTAGGTATCTAGGTGGGTGGACTCAGACTATTACGTTTAATGATACAAAAGTGTTTTGTCCTAATTTTATCTAGTAGGATTGATGCTTAAAACACTAAATAATCATAATGATGGTTGATTAGATACCTCAGGGTAATGTGTGTGTTCTCTACCATTTTTCCCAAAGGTACAAGGATCCTGGATTCCTAACTAACACTAGAAGCTTCGGGATTCCCCATAGTTCGTGTCATCTAATTCTTCGTTTTAGATGTTTTAACATGTTTTCTCATTTCTAAAAATACCAAATTTCAATCTAAACTGATTCCTTTTAATTTATAAATGTTTAGGCTTTCTTGGAGTCTATTTTTAAATTATAGTAGAACATAAAATCTTTCCATAAAAATGTAAACTCATGACTTGAAGTTGAAAAAAATAGTACTTTATCATGTCTTATTTTTGAACTAGCATAATTGGGTTTCTTTTAAAATGTAATGGAATAGGGCATTTCTTATCCTTGGAATTCATACTGAGCACCTTCGTGCATACACCTACATAAGTTTTTCAGTTTCAAGTTCCTCCAGTTTGGATCACTCTTAGAGTGAGTGTGGTTTTCTGTTCCAGGGTGACCCATGAGGTCACTTGAGTCATGTTTTTATTATTAGTTTATCATTATTTCCACTTATAGTGTTGTTTTTGTTTTTTATGTTTATATTCTATTATTTACCTTTTTTAGTCCTAACCATTTCCAACTATCTCATTTTGATGATCAACACTAGCTTACTGCCCGTGGGGATCGAGAATGCCCTTCAAGCCATGTCGCGAAACGGATCAGGTGACTTGTTCAGAGTTGACCTGGGTTAGTTTTTTGATTAGGTAATGTAAGAATATATGTTTTGACTAATATTATCTTTAGCTCATTTTAGTTTACCTCATATTCATATATCTAGAGTAATTTAGATCCCTTATGAGTTAACAGGGAATTTTTTTTTAATATATGTGAGAAATTCTCTAGAAACCACCTATTATTTAATTCTAAACCACAAAAACTATGGATGTAATTACCCATGGTTGGTATGGACCAAAATTAAATTGACTCCTTTATTTATGGATCTATTAATATCCCATTTCACAAGATTATATTAACCAAAAACAAATCCGTTTATAGATGACATTAAAACTTAGTAAATCTGATGTATAATTTATCCTTACATAGGTTATATAGTTACATTTTAAAGTAATATTCATGCTCATACTTCCTCTTTTAATATTTAATAATATTATCTATAAATAATAACACCAATATATCAAAGTAATATCTAAATAATATATTCATTAAATCTATGAAAATAGAAGGTTAATTAGTATAACCTCAAGGAATCACTATATATTCATAGTGTATACACCTTGTATGGAATATTATCTTAGGTATATCCTTATTATTGACCCTCAGATGATGATATCCATAAGTATTTTAAATCATGGAAAAATATTGAGATTCAAGTAGATGATTGATGATGACATCAATTTTGGGTAGAGGAAACTTATTCTTGATCAAGATCTTATTGAAATCCTAATAGTCAATATAGATTTACAGAGACCCATCATTATTTTTAACAGATAGAAAAGGTTTACCCAAAGAGACACACTTATCCAAAAACATCCCTTGTCAAGGATCACATAGAGTTTTGTTTTTAGTTTTTACAACTTATTCAAGGTCATTCTATAGGGGGTCTTCGAAATTTGTGCGTTACTATGTATGAGTTTTATTGATAAATAAAATATACATTTTTGAGGAAGACATGGAAAATACTTTGAAAATACATCCAAAAATTCTTGTATAATAGTAATATCATTGATTTTAAGTTTCTATCTAACCATTTGATATAATCTTCCTTTCTAAATAGGAATTAATACCCATACAATTAGTGTAATCTCTTTCATAGATTCGTGCTTATCAATACATTCATATATTATTAAAGGTATTTTTGGAATAATTAATGTCTTATTTATGTCTATAATTCCAATACAATACTAAGATAACATCAATTTCAACCAGATCATGAATTATGAGATTTTCAGAATGCACATTCACACAAACATCAACTAGAGAAGATTAATATAATTAAGGTGAAATCAATTTATATGGGTTTCAATTATAATTACACATATAATCAATTGGGGGGAATATTAATTCTCAAATAAAATTATTTATATTTAAATGAATGGAATGATACATATTCAATTATGACATTATACATTCTAGAGTGTATGGAAAGTGTACGTTTCACTAGATTTCCATGAAACCCCTCATCAGAATTAGTGATTGAAAGAGATTTATATTTATCCCTTAGCTTAAGAGGTTACTAATATCAATAATTATCATTAACATTTGGATTTTTGAACTAGATAGCATAGTATTTATAATCTTTTCATTTGAAACAATGGAGTGTGGGTGGTGTACTAAATGCAGCTTTATCTCTATTCACATTGTTAGAAAAAAATTTCCCATCATTTTGGAAATAAATTTACCAATGAAGTTCCCTTCCAATCATTAAACATTTACTAGTGTTATTAAGATTATTTCCTCAAAGATTATTCCCATATTTTGAGTGTAAAGGTATGATCATCTTCTTCTCTCCATGGTTTTTATATTTTTCTATAAATTATATTTTACTTTTCTTGGATGTGGTAGCCCACACCTCCCTTCCCCATGGTAATGCACTATCCACAATGACAGTACCCCTGACCCTCCCCATGCATCGGAAGTGGGGAGGATGATTTATATCCATCATAATCTGTATATCAGCATTTTTCTTCTTCCCCTATCTTAGATCCAATTTCCCTTCCCCCTTTTCCATTGATATCAATTTATCTTAAGGTTCCCAAACTTTTCTATGGATCGCATATGCTCTCGCTTTCACCCAAAGAGTTCTCAAAAGCATCAAGACTCATAGATCTGAATTTGGTGGGCCATTTTAGAGTATATATTACTTCTATAGAAACCTTATTCAAGTTTATCAGTGGTTCTTGTGGTTTTCATGGACATGTAATTTTGGGCCTTCTCAAGAAGAGACATTTTATGATCAGATTTTTATCATCATTGGACCTTTTCTATTCCTAGTCCAGTGCTCCACAATCCTACAAAGGAATCTATTTATTCCATTTTCAATGGTGATATTAATTTCATATGAAATAGTATTCTCCTACTAAAGCTCTTTGGGTAATTTTCCCTAAAAATCTACCTCTCTTCCAAATTCCTTTTATTATTTGGTTGCTTGAAAATCTGGTGGGTCGGATCTTTTTCACAGACAGAAAAATAAACTCAATGTGACATATAATTTCTACTGACATATATGTTTAATTATTTATCTCCTTGACTTCAATGGAATTTATATGGATCTATGTTGTGGATGTGTTTCACTGAAAATATCCGGTTCTGTTCGAATCTTGGACTAATTTCTACATTACCTGCAAAAAAATGTGTTATCTCCTTCAATATTGACATCGAGTTAGTAAATTTGGATCTATCAACAATTATTTAACATCACAAAAAAATTTAATTGAAAAGGTTACTAAAAAAGTAGACAAGGATGGTATTTGTGACCATGTTCCTGCTAATTCCTTCAAGAAAGACTCAAGAACTAGACATGCCGATATAAAGTTGGATGATATCATTAACCGATTAAGTGATAAACTAGTTGAATCTAATATAGAATTTAAAATTTTTATGGGTCCAGTGAGAATGAAGGGGGTGATATCTAGCATAGTACTGGAAAATATCACGATCTTTGTGAATATTGAATATTATATAGGGAATGTGAGATATGAAACTGAAAATAATCCAAAAATGGTGGTGTTAGTGCCAAACAAAAGATATTCAATGGGTTTCAAGGGATGGGAGAATCCAATGTAAATTATAGAGGTCTTAATAAATATTTTGAAGGGTATTAATATAGGAACCTTTTATTGTATAAATATGAGAAATCAATTTGATGGTCTGGGGGATCCTTCTCTGGACCAAGATGGGTAATTTTTGGTTCTTTATTCTAATAAGGGTCATGGATTTATTGAATATTAATCCATAGATGAGGTGTATGGATTGAATTTTGGTTATAGTGATGTAGGGTGCCTTTACATAGGGATTCACTTCCCAAGGAGGAGTAAGGGAAGGATGGGGAAAAGGGACTTGGGGAGATGCAATCTGTTTGAGGGGAGAAACCAAAAGGGTGAATAGATAATTCTCATCTTACAAAAACCATGGATACATTATTTACCAAGAATTTAAGGGGAAATTATATTTAATTCATCTCCAACTAAAAATATAATGAACTCGATGGTGAATTTTCTATGGATTATGAGCTCTTATGTGGTGTGTTGGGAGTTCCGAATTAGAGACATAAGGAATTCATGGGGGAGGATATTTGGAATATTTCTTGGTGGGATGATCAGAATTTGGAGGCAGATAAGTATGTTTGGTGTAAGGGGACAATGTGGAAGAATATTATCCACTCAGAGCAATAAATTATTGATGATACATTTTAGATTAATGCCCCTTCTAAGGTTGAAAATTAGATGTATGAGAAATCATTAGAAGTGGAAAATAGTCGTGAGCAGTACAATTGGATCAATAAAAAGGATCTGATCCTTATTAGAGTATTTAATTAAAAGAAGATAATTTAGAGGAGTAAATTTATGCATTGGACAAAATGGCCTATTGGTTCTAATATCACCTCTAGGATAAACTATAAATAATAGAATGTTCTATCCACTGGAAATTATTTAGGGATAATTCTTTGAATAGGATCAAATATGATTTTAATGGTTCATCTATTATATTAGGTTTATGAAACATTTGTTATATATTGTCTAGATTCCTAATTTTCTCCATAAAAGTGTGTGAAATAATAAAAAGTTAATTTTTATTAAGTCAGTTAGTTAATATATTAATTTTATTGTCAAAGTCATGATGTTGATATGTAACTCCAACCTCAATTTAATCCTTGTTAGTAAATTTAACAATCTCTTCATAGTTTCTAATTTTTTTTATGGATAACTATCATCAAAGATTTGGTTTTGAGAAACTAAATAATCTATCAACCTTATATTTTCATGTTGGATTCTAATACCAGAAGCACACCTGAAAAGTCTTGTAAAATTTTCCTCATAGGTATGAATTCATTCATCATCAATTTACTTTAACATAAGGTACTCTTTATTTGTTTCCATATGGTAAATAAATGGAATTTACTTAATTAAACATAAGTTTATAAAATCATCCTAATCCATGGAGTCAATTTCAACCAATTTCCATATATTCATGAAAATATTTCACCATTAATCCACTTAACCTTCAAAATTATAGAAAAAAAATGAAATTTTCATGTTCCAACCACTAGAGAATGGAAAACAACTCTTTATTAATATAGATCCATTTCTTAAAAACTAACTGAATAGTGGTTCCACTGAAATAAGGTAGTTTTTTTCTTCCAGATTCAACAAAATATTGTTCCTTTGTTTGTTCATTTGGATGTCTGGCATGATTCAAAACATGAGAAAGATGTGTGACAATAACAATTTTATATTTCATTCCATATCTCATAATCTGGGGCTATTCAAGAAAACCATCATTTAATTTCATGTTTCACTCAGCATTAACACTATTTCTTTCGGTATCATCCATTAAATAAAAATTGAAATCATAGTCTAATAAAAAATAATCAAAATAGGAAACCACATAATCATTAGTATACACTTATAGGATGTCTAAAACATGAAACCTTATTCTTTAATCTATGACGTGATAGGTTTATCCTAGGTTATTAACATTCATCTTCTTTTTAAATCCTTCATGATAGTTTATAAGGAGTTTGTGAATTTCCAAAGCATATCCCCCTAAATTGTCAAACTAGGTCTGAAAAAGGCCCATTTTCCTACACCAGGTGATTCTTGAGTCTAGTTCAATACACCATTTTCAGTGTTATTATCCAAATTTATATTTGTTCTATATACAAAACCAATTATAGTATCTATAATAGGATTTAATTTCTAGGAAACCACTCTCTCTATCCTTTAAAAAAATTTAGTAAATTTTCCTATAATTTGAAGAAAACATTGTATTATCAACATACATGTTCTTAGGGATCTCACTAAGGATTTCTCATCCCAGTTTACAAATGTTAACTAAATATATCCTATAAAACCAACAATATCAATCAAGGAATATCATATATAGACATTAACCCATTTTTTAGGATTATTACTTATATTACATAAACACATGCTTGAGGACCGTAATAGTTTAGTTTATCTGAAAACATAGAAAGAAAAACAACTAACCTATTGGTGAACTATATCATCTCCCACTATGATATTCATAAATTTCAACCTCCATATACATATCCTACGTAATACGTATCCTCATAGCCTAGGGAAAGTGATCATAAGAAAGGTTGAGCTCATATTATTAGTATGTGTAAGAGATAGATATATGTAAGAGTAACATGGACATAATGGTATGAGAACATGATAATTGCATTTGAAAGCCATAACCTGTATATCAATGATCATAATATGGATCCCTGAAATAAATATTGTCTGTTCCAAAGATATTAATCAATAGGTAATCAAATAACATAATCCATGAGAGCATAAAATTGGCATAAGACATAGATTTGGGGCATATAAAAAATCATTGAAAATCATTTCCATATTAGTCAAGTTTCATTTCAATGGATATCACAGTGGAATGTATTCACTCCCCAAACCATCATAATATTAAAGGTTAACTCCATATACCATCATTGGGGAAAATGTACCTTACTGAACCAAGTTCCCTCCCCATTCCATTCTAATCTATATTATGATATATAAATCTTTAACCAATACATTAGAGGGAGATATAGGTCTTAATTATTTAATAATGAAAAAAATAATACATCCCCAAGATCATAAAACATTCATCATATCAAAACCCATGAAAAAATGGGTTTTATAAAAATTTCATCATATGATACCCTATAGAAAATAGGATGTTTTCAAAATCATTTCATCATAGAATAATGCATGAAAAAGGAGTGGATGTCATAATAATTTTATCATGGTATAAACCATGGAAGAGAAATGGGTATCACAGAAAACATGCCACCATAGAAAAGAAACCATTCAGAGAAATAATAAGACTGGTATCATTGGATAATATCCTATATAAGGTATAGGTTACATCAATGGGTGTCATAATAGATGTAAAATTATTTTTTTTGATCATTTATGACATTTCTTGATAAAAATTATCTTTCTTCTTTCAAAACAAGTTTCCAAAAAAAAATATTGAAAGTGTTTTTTGTAAATAACCATAAAACATATAATTTAATATTTAAATTAATAAATTATTATTAATAATATGTTTTCTATTCATGTTGTACATGTTTAAACTAAGATTCCTTTAACAGTTCCAGCAATATTCAAACCAAAATTGTTTGGAAAATGACATAAATATTAATTTAAAAAAATTAAATATAAAAACATGGGTAAAATGTCTTTTAAGAATCATAGGATAATAAAAAAACTTTTTTGAAAACTTTTTTAGAAATTTTTTTTAGAAGAAAACATATTTTCATCTGAAGAGATAAATAAAGTATTATATTCTTTAAAACAATTTCTCAATTATTTTATATACTAATGATTATAGAAAATTTATTATTACATAAAAATATCATTAATAAATATTGGATATGAAAATACTTTCTTAGATAAATGGATAACTAAAAACTCAAGTGGGGGTGATTTGAGTTCTTAAAATTTTCTTTACATTAACCCATCCTCTTTTGGGTTTGTGAGTTAAAATATTTTCCTTAAACAAAATAATTAGTGGAAATATAAAATATTTATAGAATCAAATAGATCAAAAAATATTTATAGTTTTTTTTAGAGTATAAATACACTATTATACTATACTAACACTCTACACCACTATTTTTTTTATTTTCACTATAACATCCCTTTTCTTGGTGGATCCTAGCTGAGTACAAGAAATGTTTACTTATTGGAATGGTATAAGAGATTTCAACCCAGATATTACTTTACAAGACCTAAACAATTCCTTAACACACCCACTTATAATGAGGGTAAAAATATATATGAATAAAAATTTGAATAACTATTATAGTACATAGTTTCAAGAAGAAACTGACAATAGATTAAGATAAATCCTATAAAGATGGAAAACATCGAGGATCAACTATTGTTGATATTTAATTGAACAGATATGCTTGAAAGAATAAAACATGATTTTTTTATATTATATTTTCTATGTAAAATTGTTATTCATTACTGTTATTAGATTACTTTTGTGTTTTTTTGTCTTTTGGGGAACAAACCTACATGAAACAACAAACTCTTCCTTTTATATCTCAACTATGATTTTGAATATAGTCATGTGATATATTCATAATGGTCTACATGATAATCTTTTGAAAATTTGATAATATCATATCTTAATTTTATGTTTTTATTCTTCCAAAAAATGGAATAAATATCAGTAGTGATGATATCATAGGTAGTGTTCTTCATACCATTCCATTCCTTGAAAAATGAAAATTTATAAAAATTGATATTTCCTTAAATGGAAAATCCATTTTATAATATGATCAAAAGAATAAAAATACTTATCAAAATATCATTAAGGTAATCATGAGATTAGTCATAATAGTTAATCCTTGAAAATATATCCAATATTTAGTACTGTTCTCTAAAGTCAAAATCCTCAAAGGATTTGTAAAATAAAAACAATTATTTTACTTATATTATGTGTAAGATAATATGACTTCAAACATTCCATATGATAATTATTTATTGTAAGATAAATATTTTATTAAATTATGATACTTAATTTTCACAACTTATTTTGATTATTTTATGATAAAATTTAATAAATATCTTTTCTTCAGATAAAGACTTATTATAAATACATTATATCTGAAATATCTGACTCTAAATACATGGAAGATCAATCATTATCCTCATAAGATAATATCTTACTAAATGATATAAAATTCCAACATAGAGTTTTCTCATTCTAAATAGATATATGATATTATTTCAAATCATTGAATTTTATAATATAAAATTCTTTTCCATAGAGTTAATATTCTAACCTATGTAATATAAATACTTATAATCAGCATAATATAAGTTCCTTTTGATAAAAGTATAATCATAAAAACAAAAGATAAACACATTATAATTAAAACAGTAATTTTTACATCATAAAAAGACACTTAAAAACACATATATACAGAAAAAACCTAATTTAATCAAAAATAAAATTAATGAGTTTTTTATAGATGGATCATAATATTTTATCATAAAAAACATAATCATAAACAATCTAGATAAACAATGAGATTGTAACATAAAATATTTACCACTTTGGTAACCTAGAATCATATGCTTGATGAATGAATTACATAAAATAAAACATGAAATATCATTATAATTAATAAATTCATGATATTAGATGTTAAATGGGATGTATATACATCTCGTGAAAGAATAATATTGTATAATATAATGTATGTCTCAAAGAAGGAAAATTAAGACAAAAATCTCTAACTTTATGTCTTGAATTCTGTCATACTCATTCAACCTTTTTGTATAATATATATAAGTTTATTATTCATATATTAGAGAACCATATTTATATATATCATACTATATATTTTTCCTTATGACATTTTATTACTTATTAACAATTCTCCATTAAAGTCAATTCTTTGTAAATAACTGCTTTTATTTCATGTATGTTTTGACATGTTATATTTAGTACTCTTATATTGACCATGGTTTCACCATTTTATGAATAAAACATTATATAAATATAACATATATTTGTTATATATGTATTTATATTAATCTATTAAATTTTGTGATAGGATATGAAATACACCGTTCTTGGAGACTGTATGCCCTATGTATACATGAATTTTGTTTCTATATACTTGTCAAATTGAAAGAAAGAAAACTAAATTATATATATTATAATTATAGAATAATTATTATGAAATAATTATCACATATTTTCGTTAAACCTATCATCAGTACATTCCATGTAATGAGTGAAAAAATCACATCGCTTCCTGAGGCGATAGTCCTTTGTACACATTAGTGACATTATCATATTACCATAGAATGGAAAGTATGAAGATATGTGTGATAAAAAAATTAAATAATAATAATAATATAATAAATATTTTATATAAATATTAAATATATAATTATTTATATCCTCAAGATCTGGTAATTGAGAAATAAATGACATTAGTTCTCGATATGGTAGTTCGTTGTACACACGAATGATGATTTGATAACCCATTTTATGGAAGTGGTGATGGTTGTAGATAATTCCATTAAAATATCAACATTAAAAAAATTGTAATATAATATATTTATTATATCATAATTTTATTATAATAATTTAAGGAGGTGTATTAATAGATAAAGAAAAAAACTTATTGAGGAACAAGGCCTCTTCTTAGGGCATCCTCATTAGGTTTGCACAAAAAGACTTCCTTGTTGTATTTTTTCCTAAAACATGGATTATAGGATGAAAGGAGTGTATTTTTGGAGTGATTAGAATAGTAATTATTTGAACCATAAGGGTATTAATTATTTAGTAAGAGAATATATGGTTGGCCTTTTAAAAGTGAGGTGAGAGGAATACTTTTAATTTTTGAAAAGAAAGAATTCCACCCACATTTTTTCATTTAAAATGATCCAATAATTGACTATTATTAATCCAATAAGGGACAGGGATGAAAAATTTCAATTTAATAGATTTTAGGAATGATTATTATTAATTTTAACCCATATCTTATCAGTTCAACTCCCTTTAATCCCCTTTTCCCGTAATCAAGACAATTATTTTTTACTGCTTTCACTTTTCATTTTGGTAATAAATTAAGTTGAATTTACTAGATAATATAAATTAATATGATTAACAATATGGAATATATTTTTAAAAATTACATTAAAATAATAAAAAATTTATATTAAAAATTTATCATGCATACATGATTATAATGTGGGTTTTAAAAGAGGAAATATTCAATAGAGTACAAATTTTTTTATATCAAAATTCAATATGAAATTGATCCCAATGACCTAAATTGGATTAATAGATATATAATTGAACTAATATTAATTTAAACTAATTAAAATATATTTTATATTTATAACTAAATGAAATTAAATGGATGATTTTAACTAAAATTTCGTATTTTTAACTATTCATCCAAAAATGGAACTTTTTTGAAATATGTAAAAATTCACCCTAAAGTAATTTTTACAAGTTTATTTCATAAATTGAAGTTTTATTTACCTAATTAATTTTATAATAGTGTCAAAATTTAATTTTATTAATGTTCATAGAAAGAAAAAAATCATTTTCTTGAAACATGGTATTTTTAAAACATATAGACTCTAAATAATTTAATACTTTTTATAAATACTTTTATTTATTTAAAAATATTATAAATTTAAAAATATTTATTAATATTCATTTCAATATGTTTAACTTCCATGTAATAATGGTCACATTTGAAAAGAATTATTAATAATTTATTGTGGTTTTTTTGAATATCAGAATCGTTTGTAATACAAGCTAACCTATTGTTGTGTATAGCACAACATTAACATGGAATTTTATGTAAGGAAATACAAACTAATGTTTCATATAACATAAGACTAAAATGATTTTTTATGTAACAAAAGTTAACCCAGTGTTTCATGTAACAAAATACATACTTGTTTTTTCTATATCACAAGCTATCGAATAAATTATATTTATTCAAAAAATTAAAAAACATGGGGTTTTACAATAAAAAATTTTTATATTTGAATTATAAGAGTTTTAGTGACCCAAAGTGATGCTTTTGAATATGTATCAAGTCTAGTGTGGTTATTTGGGTGCCCAAGTGAGTCTTAGGAGCATTAGAATTAATTTTAATTTTTTTGAAAAGGGTTTTCACCCTTAAGCATGGTTACCTAATGGTTGGGGGACACCAATATGGGTAACTATACAGATTGGTTTTGAATATGGGTATGGAAGAAAATTGGTGAAAATTTGTAGAAAGTTTTAGAAAAAATTGAAATTTAGTTTTAGAGGGGATTTTTAGGGTTGAGACATGATTTTGAAAACTATGTGGCCAAACTTTATAGGGAGTATGGCCTTGGGCAGTAAAGACTACATAGTGGGTGAAATTTTTAAAGACCATGCATCCAAAACATGTGAGGGGATGGGACATGAGATAGTTTTAAATTCATAGTTGGCATACGTTTTGGATAACTGTGTGGAGACCATATGACCCTTTAATAAAAAAATGCGTTTATTTTTTAATATTGAATTTTAATTCACTAAACCTAATTTCTTCCCCATTCACATTTATTTCCAATATGACCACCTTTTTTGTAAAGACCCGAGAAACCATGTTTTGATTTTTGACAAGTTCGCTTTTCAATGTCACCCGTTAAGTGAACCAACAATCAACTTATAAGGTAAAAATAATAATAAAATAGAAAAATGCATCAAATGAATGAAAAATTATTTTATTCAAATAAGTAAAATCTTGACTACAACCTACACTGACCGAACAAGAAGATAAATTAACCAAAAATCCCAACTAAGAACCCGATTACAATAATGGGGAGACCGCTTAAAACCACCAAGAGCCCAAGAATGCGGTAGGGGTTTCTGGCATCCATCAGAATGAACATGAGGATGGCCGAAGCCACTACAACCGTGATAAGCACCATGGTAATCACACGAACCATCTCTTATTCTCTCCTTCAGTCACTTGGAGTGAGGGACGCCCCGAGACCAGACCCTTTATAGGCATACTAATCTGACCGTTGAACCCAAACAGCTATAAATATGACCGTTGGTTTCTCCTATCCCCTAAGTTTTGTTTTTGACCATTGGAAATAAGATGGATTAACCCTGGAGGGTGCGGAAAATTAACTATGTAATTTGCTTTAATGACATCAATGACAACTTAATTAATTTATTTCTTGTTATCCCAAAAATGCGAATTATGTTTTATGAAAATTTATATTATTATTCACTATAATTATTTTCTTAATTTGAGAAATTAAAATTTTATGTTGAATTATATTAAAGCTGATGGGTATTTATTTTGTCTAAATATGTGCTAACCCTTGAGTTATATATATATATTGCATCAAATTAAATGATTCTTTTTCTCTAAATTAAAGGGCTAATGTAAATGCAAATGTTTATAACTTGGATAAACAATTTTGGAAACTACGTCAAAATATGATTTCTTTTACTTATGTGTTTCGTGGTGATGATACTTATATCAACACACTCTTATGTGTGATTGAATGTAGTTTAATTAATATTAATCTTTAATTAAGAAAAATTAAGGTAAATAACTAATAAAGGAAATTAAAACATATATATATGAAATGTTTTGATTAACCAATGTTTTCAATCATTGATCTTCATAATGTAATATTAAGTAATTAGTAATTATGGTTTAAAATAATAATAATGATAACATAATAAGGCTAATAAAAATTATTGATTTTTTAATAATAAAAAATATATATATACCTATATTTATATAGTAATACGTTTTGATTGAATCAATATATAATTTTTATTGACCAATGATTTTTATTAAAATAATACAAGTTAGTTTAATAATTGAATTCTTTAATAATAAAAACAATGATTTAATAAATTAATAAGGATATTTTTTTTAAAACTTGCTGAAACCGTGTTTTATAAATGCCGCATCACCCATGGGCCATCCGATCTTCCTCCCCCGATCGTAGTCGTCCATCCTTTTTAATGCCGCGCCAATTCCAGTCCGTCCGATCATCTTTGGGTAATCCCGACCGTCCGCTCTTTCTCGGTTTTTCTTCTACCTCACGTCCTGCGGCTCCTTCTTCTTCCTCGCGTCATCGAACTAGTAGGTTAGGGTGGATTGTTTTTCTTCACGTAGGCCAGCTTGTAGACCCGGCTCTGTTCCCTCTTTTCCACGGGTTGGAACTAGCACGACCTCGATTATCTCGTCGGTTTTTCGACGAAAGGAGAGTCTGCTATCTTGTAATTTTTTTAAAACCTCAGTTTCACCAAAGGGCCCGGAGACATTTGCACTCAGCTTCCTTGATCCTTCAGACCACCAGACCTCGTTGCTGAATCGTTTCATCTCCTCCTCTCCGAGCTAAGGTAATGGAGAAGTTTTGTTGTTGTTCCTGTTTGAGTTTCGGTTTTTGATATATATACATATATATGTGTTATGTATATATGTATACATCCTGTGTTTATACAACCGGATTCACTTGCCTCGTTTGTATCTTCCTCTCCTCCTCTCCGAACAAGGTAAGGGGCATGTTTAATTTTTTTGTCTAGTTTTGTTTGAGTTTCAGTGTATATAAATATATATACATGTTATATGTGTATACATTTTCGGTATGTATGAATCTGGTGCAAACCCAGATCTTGTGGATCTCCCTCTCAGCCTGTAGAACTGAATAGGAGTAAGGGGGAATCCTCTCCTTCGTTTCATACCGTTTCTATAAGCTTTGCAAAGTTATATAATCATGTTGTATAATTGTGTATAAGAATATACAGGACCATATAAACCTGTTTATACTCGTTTTACCTATTCCTAGGACCGAACCAGAGAAGGGGAGGTCTTCTTGTTTTAATTTTCACCCACTTCAGTGAATATACACGAATATATGTATGTATATATACCTCATGCGTATGTGTGTACATATATATATATATATTTATATTAGTACATATATAAAAGATGATACATGCATATGTACAACCTTATTCTACATGTTTATAACCATAAATTTCTTTTCACCTATGAAAAATGGAGTTGTCGAATGATTGCATCAACATGTAAATCATGAAATTATATGGATCATATAGATGTATATGAACATGTAGTCATATAGGTGCACATGTACATCAATGTGCATAAGGGATGAATTGGGCTCTTTTGTTTTGTACAATATAACATGATAATTTATTTACTCAAAAGAATGTTATCTCAAGAAAAGTATCCAAAAACCAATTATATACATTTTTATATGTATGATGAATTTTAAAGATTAGTTCATTATCAAAATAGTTCTTTCATTTGAAATTTTTTACTTATCATCATTCTCGATAAATCAGGATTTTCGTTTTTGAGAAAATGGAAAGAATTACTTAAATTTTTATACATGCATTCATGTATTTGAACACATCGACCATGTTGCATGAAAGATTGATTTTATGCCAATAAGGGTCTTATGAAAGTTAAGTTCATTTCTTTTATATATAAAGGAACCCCACTCAGTTTGCCAAACATTAATTTTGCTTAATGTATAACTTGGGAAATGCCTTTTGAGTATGGTTTATTGTGGTAAACCCACGCATATGTACAAGTATATATATCATCATTTTGTCTTCAATTACAAGTTTTTATGGTTTTTGAAAACTTTATAGAGAAAAGGGGTCATGTTGGTTAAAGTGAAAATAAAAGAGTTTTTACACAACCATGTACATGGTTTTCCCAAGATGGACTTGATTTCGCCCATTGTATCCATAACTGCATGTATATTTACCCAATTTTAATTAAACACCCACAATATCCATTTATCATCATATGTTTAAGTTATGAACGACCATGCTTTAATTGGGTATTATGATGTTATGTAATGTTATGTGTTTGTGTTTATTTCCTTAAAACCCATGTTTCAATTGTTAAAATAATTTCTTGGGTGTACGGGTTTTAGCATGAATGTCTCAGTTTATTTATGATTGAACTGTCTTCAATTTATGATTATGTAAGTGGAAAAAAAGGGGGTCGATTAAGAATGTATGAAACCCTATGAATGAAAGACCATGTCAAGATATGTGAGGGATATATAGGACTTAAATGTGACGGGTGCGCCTGGAATTATATAGCACAATATGAAAGATGTGACAGGTGCGCCCAGAATTATAAAGTGCTCCAATGCATTGGGTAAAGCAAGAGTCTCCTGAGACGTTATGTGTGACGGTCTTGGCAGTTAGCCTTTGCTTGTGCTACCATGGAAACAGGATTGGCAGTGAGCCTTGACCCGTTAAGTATGTTATACGGTCTTGATGAATGGTTTTGACAAAGTCCAGTATTATACATTCCCTCTGCATGTGATGATAATTGGTCAACCGAGGGTTAGTTCAACTAACAGGACAACCCCTAGTTGAAAACTCCCATGACTATGAAAATGTAATTTATGTGTCAAGAACTGTTTTTCATGTGGTAAACTGTTAGAAGAACTGTATATTCTAATGAACCATGTTATAAACGTTTTACCTATATAGTTACAAAATTCTTTTTAGAATTTAAGTAACCTTGTTTAATTATTATGCATTATTTATTCTTTTTATGTTGCGCTCTCTGATCATGTTTACTTTGAAGCTTATTTCAAGTACGTACTTCTCTGTGCAAGTGGTTTTCAAAAACATTGGATTTCATGAAAAGAAAATGTCTCGTTTTTCACAAAGTGTTTTATTCTCTTCAAAAGGACTGCTTTAATAAAGAGTATGCTTAAAACGTTTTTAAAACCCCTTACTGGGCATATTTGCTCACCCTACGTTTTTGTTTAAAATTTTTCAGGCATGGTTGGTACTAATGAAGTTTATCAGTAGTAGCTGGTTTCCCAGAATCCTGAGCCTCGCGATCTTCTGTAGTAATGGGACATGATATCTTATTTGTAAATGATGTAATGAAATGTTAAGTATATCATGCCTCATAGGCACCCTGGGATTGGGGGTTGCTACAGTTGGTATCAGAGGATAGGTTCAGACAACTCTGGAAAACCAGGTGGTATAAATGTATTGCTATGATTGACTAAGTAAAAATGTTATAACTTTCAGATGGCTGATGTACCTACCGACCTATTGTCACTTCCCACTGAGGCTCTAGAGAATATTGTATCTCTAGCTAGCTGTGAGAACTTTCTGAATTATTCCCGAATTTGCATGACGTGTAAGAACCTGTCTGACGTGTCAAACTCGCCTAGGGTGCTTATTCTTCACCGGGGATTGGGGATGGATTATCTCCTAATGATGATGACCCAATTTACCTCTTACGCACGTCGGGGAAAGTATCACGAAGGACTCTTCCGAGTGTTCACGACTGGCGAGTAATTTGGCATGATGCTTGATAACCTCTTTCAAGAAGCTGCTGCTGCCGGAGACCTCTGAGCGGCTTACCTGTGCCAGATTTTGCACTACGGCTTCTGGGGCCAGTTAATGGACTTTGGAGTGTTGGAAAATGAGTCCACCTGATTGTCTCTTAGGCAAGAAGTGTATACCGATGTTTCCCAACTCCATACCCCTCAAGCTAAACTCAAGAGGCGTCATAAATGTTCTCATGAGTTTAGTCCTGTCTGTTCATCCTGTGTGTGGTTTGAAGAGTTAGGGAGTTTCGCCACTCTTTGTGATGTACGTCTAGTAAACTTAGGCTTTTCCATGTAAACATTTTCATAAATGGAATTTTCATGTTTCCTTTCATGTCTCTACCTTATCAATGTTGTTAAGAGTTTCCTTTCGATGTTTGTTTTTAGATGGATGGTAAAACGAACTTCTCATCACTACCCGATGAGTTAGTAGAAGTCATCTTGATCAGGGCATGCACGGTGGATTATCCATCCTTTCTCCACCTGTGAGGGTCCTGCCATCGTTTGCTCGATCTAGCAAACAGTCCTAAGATTCTTCGGTTATGTCAAGAGGATGATAGTGTTTTTCACCTCATCTCCACTGCTCAACTCCCTTGCTACAAGCAAAGGGGAAGGTACTTTGAAGGCCTTTTCCAGTGTTTTACTCTGGCACAGAACTTCTCTGCCAGAGCGTACTTCCTCGTAGCCACCCAGGATGCCAGCTTAGTGCAGCCTATATGTTCCAAGTCTTGAATCTCAGTCTCCTCAACCGCATAATCCCTCTCGACTACCACGAGTGTGATGTTTCCCGAAGAGTTATAAAAGAGTTTATCTACTCGGACATTTCCGAGATTTGCACCGCACGAGCCTCCCTTTGGAAACCCGTGTGTATTACACACGAACTGGAGTTCAGGACGTACTGTTCAAAGTGCATCTGGGCTAGGGAAACAGAAGAGTTATGTGCCAACTTTGGTATCCCGTTAACTGAGCCAGATCCACTGTTTCGGTAATGTTGTATGTGTGGGGTTTCAGTTTTTATTTTTTTTTATGATAGAATTGCGAGGGCGCAATTATTTGAAGGGGGAAGTAATGTAACGACCCGAGAAAACCATGTTTTGATTTTTGACAAGTTTGCTTTTCAATGTCACCCATTAAGTGAACCAACAATCAACTTATAAGGTAAAAATAATAATAAAATGGAAAACGCATCAAATGAATGAAAACTCCTTTTATTCAAATAAGTAAAATCTCAGCTACAACCTCCACTAATCGAACAAGAAGATAAATTAACCAAAAATCCCAACTAAGAACCCGATTACAATAATGGGGAGACCGCTTAAAACCACCAGGAGCCCAAGAATTCGGTAGGGGTTCCTGGCATCCATCAGAATGAACATGAGGATGGTCGAAGCCACTGCAACCGTGCTGAGCACCAAGGTAATCAAACGAACCATCTCTTCTTCTCTCCTTCAGTCAATTAGAGTGAGGGACACCCTGAGACCAGACCCTTTAAAAGCATACTAATCCGACTGTTGAACCCAAACGGTTATAAATATGACTGTTGGTTTCTCCTATCCTCTAAGTTTTGTTTTTGACCATTGGAAATAAGATGGATTACCCCTGGAAGGTTCGGAAAATTAACTATGTAATTTTCTTTAATGAAATCAATGATAACTTAATTAATTTATTTCTTGTTTTCCCAAAAATGCGAATTATGTTTTATGAAAATTAATATTATTATTCACTACACTTATTTTCTTAATTTGAGAAATGAAAATTTTATGTTGAATTATATTAAAGCTGATGGGTTGTTATTTTGTCTAAATATGTGCTAACCCTTGAGTTATATATATATATATACTGCATCAAATTAAATGATTCATTTTCTCTAAATTAAAGGGCTAATGTTAATGCAAATGTTTATAACTTGGATAAACAGTTTTGGAAACTACGTCAAACTATGATTTCTTTTACTTATGTGTTTCGTGGTGATGATACTTATATCAACGCACTATTATGTGTGATTGAATGTAGTTTAATTAATATTAATCTTTAATTAATAAAAATTAAGGTAAATAGATAATAACTAAAATTTAAACATATATATATATATGAAATGTTTTGATTAACCAATGTTTTTAATCATTGATATTCATAATGTAATATTAAGTAATTAGTAATTATGGTTTAAAATAATAAAAATGATAACATAATAAGGTTAATAAAAATTATTGATGTTTTAAGATTAAAAAATATATATATAACTATATTTATATAGTAATACGTTTTGATTGAATCAATATATAATTTTTATTGACCAATGATTTTTATTAAAATAATAAATTTTGGTTTAATAATTGAATTCTTTAATAATAAAAACAATGATTTAATAAATTAATAAGGATATTTTTTTAAAACTTGTTGAAACCGAGTTTTATAAAAGCCGCATCACCCCTGGGCCGTCCGATCATCCTCCCCCGATCGCAGCTGTCCATCCTTTTTAATGCCACACCAATTCCAGGTCGTCTGATCATCATCGGGTAATCCCGGTCGTCCGCTCTTTCTCGGTTTTTCTTCTACCTCCCATCCTGCGACTCCTTCTTTTTCCTCTCTTCGTCGAACCAGTAGGTTAGGGTGGCTTGTTTTTCTTCACGTAGGCTGGCTTGTAGACCCGGCTTTGTTCCCTCTTTTCCACGGGTTGGCACCGGCACGACCTCGATAATCTCGTCCGTTTTTTCCACGCAAGGAGAGTCCGATGTCTTCTGTTTTTTTTAATCCCCAGTTGCACCAAAGGGGCCAGAGACGTTTTCACTTGGCTTCCTTGATCCTTCCGACCACCAGACCTCATCGCTGAATCGTTTCATCTCCTCCTCTCCGAGCTAAGCTAAGGGAGAAGTTTTTTTTGTGGTTCCTGTTTGAGTTTCGGTTTTGGATATATATACATATATATGTGTTATGTATATATGTATACATCCTGTGTTTATACAAACAGATTCACTTACCTCGTTTGTATCTTCCTCTCCTCCTCTCTGAACAAGGTAAGGGGCATGTTTAATTTTTTTGTCTAGTTTTCTTTGAGTTTCGGTAAATATAAATATATATACATGTTATATGTGTATACATTTTCGGTATGTATGAATCTGGTGCAAACCCAGATCTTGGGGATCTCCCTCTCAGCCTGGAGAACCGAATAGGAGTAAGGGGGAATCCTCTCCTTCGTTTCTTACCATTTCTATAAGCTTTGCAAAGTTATATAATCATGTTCTATAATTGTGTATAAGAATATATAGGACCATATAAACCTGTTTATACCCTTTTTACCTATTCCTAGGACCGAACCAGAGAAGGGTAGGTCTTATTATTTTAATTTTCACCCACTTTAGTGAATATACATGAATATATATATATGTATATATACCTCATGCGTATGTGTGTACATATATATATTTTTATTCGTACATATATAAAAGATGATACATGCATATGTACACCCTTATTCCACATGTTTATAAACCTAAATTTCTTTTCACCTATGAAAAATGGAGTTGTCGAATGATTGCATGAACATGTAAATCATGAAATTATATGGAGCATATAGATGTATATGAACATGTAGTCATATTGGTGCACATGTACATCAATGTGCATAGGGGATGAATTGGGATCTTTTGTTTTGTACAATATAACATGATAATTTATTTACACAAAAGCATGTTATCTCAAGAAAAGTATCCAAAAACCAATTATATGCATTTTTATATGTTTGATGAAGTTTAAAGGTTAGTTCGTTATCAAAATAGTTCTTTCATTTGATTTTTTTTCATATCATCAATCTTGATAAATCATGATTTTGGTTTTTGAGAAAATGGAACGAATTCCTTAAATTTTTATACATGCATTCATGTATTTGTACGCATCGACCATGTTGCATGAAAGATTGATTTTATGCCAATAAGGGTCTTATGAAAGTGAAGTTCATTTCTTTCATATATAAAGGAATCCCACTCGGTTTTCCAAACATTAATTTTACTTAATGTATAACTTGGGAAATGCCTTTTGAGTATGGTTTATTATGGTAAACCCACGCATATGTACATATATATATATCATCATGTTGTCTTCAATTACAAGTTTTTATGGTGTTTGCAAACTTTATAGAGAAAAGGGGTCATGTTGTTTAAAGTGAAAACAAAACTGTTTTTACACAACTATGTACATGGTTTTACCAAGATGGACTTAATGTCGCCCATTGTATCCCTAACTTCATGTATATTTAACCCGTTTTAATTAAACACCCACAATATCTATTTATCCGCATATGTGTAAGTTATGAACGACCATTCTTTAATTGGGTATTATGATGTTATGGACTATTATGTGTTTGTGTTTATTTCCTTAAAACCCATTTTTCAATTGTTAAGATAATTTCTTGGGTGTGCGGATTTTTGCATGCATGTCTCAGTTTATTTATGATTGAACTGTCTTCAAGTTATGATTATGTAAGTGAAAAAAAGGGGATTGATTAAGAATGTATGAAACCCTATGAATAAAAGACCATGTCAAGATATGTGAGGGATGTATAGGACTTAAATGTGACGGGTGCACCCGTAATTATATATCACAATATGAAAGATGTGACGGGTGCGCCCAGAATTATACAGCGCTCCAATGCATTGGGTAAAGCAAGAGTCTCATGAGATGTTATGTGCGGCGGTCTTGGCAGTTAGCCTTGGCTAGTGCTACCATGGAAACAGGATTGGCAGTGAGCCTTGACCCGTTAAGTATGTTATACGGTCTTGACGAAAGGTCTTGACAAAGTCAAGTATTATACATTCCCTCTGCATGTGATGATAATTGGTTAACCAGGGGTTAGTTCAACTAACAGGACAACCCCTAGTTGAAAACTCCCATGACTATGAAAATGTAATTTATGTGTCAAGGACTGTTTTTCATGTGGTAAACTGTTAGAAGAACTGTATATTCTCATGAACCATGTTATGAACGTTTTCCCTGTTTAGTCACAGAATTATTTTTAGAATTTAAGTAACCTTGTTTGATTATTATGCATTGTTTATTCTTCTTATGTTGCGCTCTCTGATCATGTTTACTTTGAAGCTTATTTCAAGTACGTACTTCTCTGTGAAAGAGGTTTTCAAAAACGCTGGATTTCATGAAAAGAAAATGTCTCATTTTTAGAAAAGTGTTTTATTCTCTTCAAAAGGAATACTTTAATAAAGAGTATTCTTAAAATGTTTTTAAAACCCCTTACTAGGCATATTTGCTCACCCTACGTTTTTGTTTAAAATTTTTCTGGCATGGTTGGTACTAATGAAGTTTATCAGTAGCAGCTGGTTTCCCAGAATCCTGAGCCTCGTGATCTTCTGTAGTAATGGGACATGATATCTTATTTGTAAATTATGTAATGAAATGTTAAGTATATCATGTCTCATAGGAAACCTGGGATTGGGGGTTGCTACATTTTCTCTTTATAACCCTTATTTACCCTTGGTTTTGGGAGATTTTGGGGGTGATTTCATTGTGAAATTGTGTGAGTTAGTCATTAGTCTTCCATCCATTTTAATTTCGATCAATAATTTTAAATTTTAATTAAAACCACTAGATTTACCGAGATGATTTCACTAGAGAAATGTAGAATAATACTATAATGATTGGTATTTCATAATGAATATATAGATTATATCTATACTGGATGAGTACATTTCACCTCATTACATTTTGACAATGTTTGTCTCCAGATGATTTTATTTAGTGATTATTCTAAAATTTGATTAAATTGGTGACTGATCAAGTGTCAAATGTTACAAATTTGTTACTGAATAGTTTTGAGGTGTTCTATTGACCTTTAATTAAAGTTTGGTTTCTATTTCCATTTAATGATGTCACTAAGTGTTTTCTATGTATCAAGAATAGTTGAATTAAATTGTATGTTAGGTATATATTATTAAAATTGATCTGAATAATACATTATAAATTTTACCTAATTAATTATTGCATTTGATATCTTGATATAGTCACTCGATACATTATTAAATTATTATACAATCCTAAAATATCATAGTCGCACTGTGAGTTGCAGGAAATTTATTATTTAAGGTATAGGGTCTATATATATTTCTCAATCATCTATTCATATTATTAATACAATATTTGATATGTTATCTCACCACTAAGGGTGATTGGAATTTTTATAGGATAATGAAATGATGCATTAAAATAAATTTCCAATGCACAAAATAAAGTCAATAGTTATAAAAAGTACACTTACGAAACCATTTATTCCTTAGTCAGCAAAAGTTGAGTCCATGACAAAGTTTTCTTCCTTGAGATGCATGGAACCTATAGGGATATAAATGATCACATAAGAATAGTGGTCTGAATTACTTGTACCTGGGTGACCTCTGAGTAGAGGGATACGATGGGTTTAGAGTAATTTCTCCAAGTAAGATATTATGGATATGTAAGGTTATTTAGATTCATTGGGCTAGTTGAGATGAGTCTGGGGTGATGGTTTCACCTTTGCTGAGATATGATAACTATTTTGGGTAGGCTTTATGTATATTAATGATGGATTGGGTGAGTGGGCCAAACTAGGGTGACCTAGGGATGTGAGATGGGTATGAATCCATTTATTTAGATTGTTTTTAGTGAGGTATACCTTATGATGCCAGTGAGGCCATATTATTATTACAATATTGCTAAGGGATGTTATTCCCTATAAATGATGGGTTTTGACTTTAGTGATGAGACAAATATTGAGGATCTAATATAGGGTGTATATGATACGATGTGACCTAAGGGGATATAGTGGGTGCCCAAAAATTGTGTTAAACCATGATAAAAGATTCATAAAGATAAAGTTATCTTTGGTTTCAAGTGTCACATTAAAAATTTTGGAATGACTGTGATAATCTATAAGGGATCCTATAATGGGGTCTCTGTTATGTACATAAGAGGCCATCCTAGGGAAGATGTTATGGGTTCGTGTAGGTAACCAACCATTATTATTTCACTTGAGGTTCTAAGGAAGATATATCTCTAGGTATGTATGTTCTTTAACATTATTTTTGGTTGAAACTATTCCTTCCATTTTTGTGTATTTTATTTTATATAAGGCTATATGAAATGTCGTAATAGTGTGGGGTGAGATGTTGTGATGGATTTATGACACTATGAAATGAATTGTTAAAACATGTTAGAGTTAAAAGATGTAACCCCATAGTTTTATGTCATATGGTTGTTCCAAGTGAACTATAAACTAAAGTAGATATTGTTCGAGGGTAAGATACCCCTTGGTTAGATGTTCTCTTGGTTCCAAGGATGGATGTGGATCCACTGAGCTGTTACTCTTATGGTTTTAAATTTGGGTATATGTTACTCTAGTGTATTATTATGTTTTTTGGATATGAATAACACCTATTATATGAATACTTATTTTTATAGACACTCTAGAACTATACAAGGTATTTATAGTTGATTCTGGGTGTCAAGATAGAACCCGAGGGTCGATATTGATTATTCTATTCATGATAAGACAGAATTTATTTTGTTTTGATCATGTGGTTGTGAACAAAAATTTATTTAATAGTAATGTCAGTGAAAATTTAGGACATTTACTACAGATTTGTACTCACACAATTCTCATTATACCATAAAACTTTGATATACAGAATACTTTTCTGATTATAGGTTCAGGATGTTCAGATGACTAATGTAGATGGTAAAGTGGGACTTTTCAAAGGGGACTTGAAGACTAGGAGGAGGAGAGGATTAGGGATAGTAATAGAGCTTCTAGTTAAATTATTTTACTCATTTGTATATGTGATTATCCCAGTGGGTGATTATAATATGTAAGCTAGTATGACTGTGAGTCTGTTTGATTTTATGCTACTACATTTTTTTATTATTCAATTGTGTTATATATTTATTATGCATAGTATGATGTTTGTGATAAATGTTTTTTGGTTATTTAATATATTTATCACATTGATAAGAGAGAATATTATCTACATGGTAACACCCTAGACCCTTGCTACTAGTCTGAAGCTGATGTAATATAGGAATTTTCACCTGAGGTAAAGTAACATCCATTGGCCCAGCCATTGTTCAATTGACCTGGGCATTAGGGTATTAAAAAGTGGTATTAGGGAATTTTTTTATTTTTTCTTACTATTTTGGGAGAAAAATAACATTTTATATTGAAATTAGATGGATATTATGATGAACATCAGACTAGTTCATTGCAAAAACCTTTTTCGATGGCAATCCAAAGTCACTAGATATTTGAAATTTTTGTTATAGGTTTCTTATTTCATAATTATAATATTTCACCCAGTGTGATGAAACTGGTATGAGGTGTTTTTTATTTATTATTTATTTGGTTTTCTTCACTTGGATCACTGGATAGAGGATTTTGTGAATGTATAATTTTCAGTATGTAGGTCATACATGGAAAACACCCAACACCATGTGATTGATATCACTGACAATATGGGTTTTCTTAACATATCAACCAAAAATATATGGGGTTTACCATATAATATATCGGATAATTTATAATCATTTAAACCATGATGTATTTTTTTAATGACATGTTATTTGGATTCTATAGAGTTGTGTTCCATGATGGTGAATATACAATCCCTTAGTGCAGGGGATGTATAGTGAATCATAATATGTCAGGGTAAGAATTGGATGATTTAACGATGAAACCCTAGTGTTTTATGATGATTATAGTATCAAAAAATTAATTAATATGTTCATTATATTAATGTTTCATAAAAATCATATATATTTTTCTCCCATATTAAATAATAGTGCATTTCTGAATAACCAAATTTTTTAACTGTGGTATACTTGATGCAGATCCTAATTGGATGATCCCATTATGTATATGTTAATGGTTGAGGTCATATTACTCATGGGGGTTTCCCCACATGATGATGAATGATGGGGGTGGGTGCTTGTGGATGGGTGGTGGTTGGTTTAAAACACTATTATTTTAAAATAACTTTATATTTGATAGTGTATACCACATGAAACATTGAGCTTAAATGACCAATGACATAAAATCATGATCGTTATAACATAAAATTTTAATTGGAAGGTGTAAATTTGATTAACAAAATTATGAAATATATATTGTTGTCTATATCAATATGAATCAATTGATTAAATATTGGTAAATAATCACTAAATTTTTAGTAAAAACATTTTCTCCTTCAAAAAAACATTTTCTTAAAAAATGAATTTTTTATTAAGTTTTTTCTAAATATTATATTTAATTTATGGATATTTTTAAAATTATATTTTATAAAAGTATATAATTTCTAAAATAATAATTTTAAAATTAGTTTGGAGTGATTTGTTTGATAATTTTTTGAAATGTATGATTTTTTAATGTATAGTGAAAATTAACTATTTTTATTGGATTGTTTTTTTATTTTTTTAATTTACAAAGTAAAATTTTGTTTTAAAATAGTTAAAAATTAAAATAAGTTATATTATATTATTAATATTTAAATTAACTTGACTGGAATCTATTATGGTTTAATTTTAAATTAAAAATTTTAAATACTTGAAAATACGTATTTCTGATAAACTATTTTTTCTGTTAATTTTTAATGTTTATATTAAATTAATTTCATCACCCTATATACCTTTAATATTGTAAAATATATATATTATATTTAATAAGGAGGCCTAAATTAAATAAATAAGTTCCTTTTAGTTATGTTCAGTATGAATAACAATTGTTGAATATATTTGCACCTCAATATGTGTTAATTAGTTAATTGAGGTTCAAAATAATGTGATGAGGACTCAGAGTAACTTTAAAAAATTCCTTTGATATATTTTGTTAGTATTTTTTGATAAAAATCATAAAATATTCTAACTCAAGTATTTTTTTCATTTTTTTGAATATTATTTATATATTATTTAAAGTAAATATAAAGTCAAAAATGTCACAGTCCTTATTTTAATAACTATATTTTTTTGGTATGTATAAATACTAATCAGTTCTATTATAAATTTTTATGTTAAATATTAATTACTTTTTTTTGTAATGTTAATTTGTTATAATTCCTAATGATGAAATAATTACCTTAAATGGTTACGTAACCTTGGCTTAAGGCATGTGCAAGAAGATGAAAAATCAAGTAAATTATTTTTGGAAACATTAAAAATAATATTTTTTTGTGGTGAATGTCTACCAACCATTTTAAAAATATATATGTCATATTATATATTTTTTTCTATATTTTTATTTAAATTCCATTTTTTTTCAAGTTGTTTTCAAATCTAAATTGTAGGGAATAGTTTTAAAAATGATATTAAACATATTTTAATAAATTATTTAAAAAATAAAAAATAATGAAAGAAGGAATTATAATGATAAATGTTCAATAATTTCATACACTCTCCATTAATTACCTAATTTTATCTTTATAAGTAATGTTTTAGACATTTAATACTGAAAAATTATTACTATGGTAATTTTTAAAATTGGTTGACCAAGGTGTTTAACAAAAAATATGTTTTAAAAAGATATATTAACATGTAAAATTTTGATTTTTTTAATTATTTTAATAACATATCCTACTTATATTATAAAATGTCATTTTTGAACCATTTTATATGATTTATACAAATAAAATATCATAATATTTCATACATTTCTCAAAATGACATTAATAATATTTTATCATAAATAATTTTATTTAGTGATTTGAAATTCATAAAATCACACTATTCATTCTATTTAATGGTATATGATTGAAAATACCCAACATGGTATATTTATGTCCCACTATTCCTTTTATATTAACTTATATTAACCCTAAATAAAAAAACATTTTTATAGTGGTAATAGTCAAAAGTATTAATGGGGGTGGGATTTAAAATATTTAATGCTTAAAAAATCACCTAAAATTGTGATAATATTATTATATTAAGTATTTTGACTAATATTCATATTTTCTTGAAACTAAATCTATTTTCATCCATTTTAGCAAGAAATATAGTTTATATTAATTTAATACATTATGAAATTCTAGGAATTGAAATCCATCACTTATAAAAGGGAACCCACTATCCTCTTATATCTATACTTAAAGATCCATTTAGTTTATACAATACTTGAAAAAACACATTCATAACATCCTAAATCATGTTTTAGAAGTTTTATTTTGAGTATAATACAAATTTTATAGAGCTGAAAGTATAATGAAAAGGAGGCTGTCCAAAGAAGAGGTATGTCTTTTAACCAATTTTTTTAGTTTTATTTCTTATTATTTCTCTATTAAATATTATTAAAAAATGATCATATGGTAATAAAATTAACTAAAATATAATAATATTTTATTATATTAATGTATTAACCAATATCAATAACTCTTCCTTCTAATGGGAAACAAAACCATTATTCATGTGTAGGGATGATTATCACCTCAGACACCAATGGGATTCATTTTCCATAACCACATCTTATGGACAGTTATAATGGTTTATTTAATGGATAAATATGATATTAACAACTTAATTAAAAAAATTAATGGATAATATATCACATATTTTATAACAACCCTTCTATTTATATCACATTAATACAAGATTTATTAAATAACACTACACTTAATACAACCCAAAAGATCGTGAAGTATAGTGTCTTCAGGAATTAGCTATATTGAATAAAAACATAAAACCTCAAATACATCATCATTATTGAAAAACACCTTAACATGTTTATAATATTACATCATACTTAAAAATTCATGGGATAACCTAGGGACTAACATAAGAAATGGGTGAGCTATAAATCCTAGTAAGGGAATAGACATTGAATAACATGAATAAGATAATAAATTTTTAACAATGGGTATATCAATGAGGCATAAAAAGAGTATGAATTATAAACCTGAATAAAGATACATGATATATCATGATAATCATAACATTTGAAATGAGGCAACAACTTAAAGCACAACATCATAAACATATGACAAAGCTAAACCCACCATGACATCATGGTGAAACAATTACTATAAAGGAATCATGTCAAATATATGTACCAATGTAATGTATCATGATACTAAACATTACCCAATTAAATGGATTGTTATCTGGGAACACCCATCATATTCATTTTATACTCAGGCTTAAGTGTGCCACATTGATCATACGAGATGGATTCATTAATTATCATGGTTTATTCCATTATCATGGAGTGTAGAATACACATATGTAAGTACCCAATAAAATAGTATATGTGCGTAAATTTGAATACCACATATAATAAATGAGTACGGTATACACTACAAAATTTATTTGGTATGGAAAATTACAGTGATATTTCAGTTTAATAAGGACGTCACCTAAAAAATCATAAAATAGGTTAATGAGAGAGATATGGTTCTCTAATAATTTAGACATGAATATAAAAGTAATAAGTACATGTAATGATGTGTATCCACATGAGTAATTAGAAATTGAAGGCATATGATATTTAAAAAACATACATAATTAAAAGAAATAAAAGAACAGTTACAAAATTTTGATATTTTAACATATGTACAAAAAGGTTTTTTGGAGGGAAACATGAGAGTGAAATAAGAATTAATAATTTATACATAAAATTGGAAGTAAGGGGGATATGTAATAAAATATCTGAACATATTAAATTTTAAATTAAAAGGAATAACATAAAATGAGTGCTCAATAAATGATGAGGGTGGATAATCTCTTACTTGGGTATCTAACTCCAAAGTCATGGGAGGAGCTTCTTCTGAGATTAGAGGTGCTTTGGGAAGAATCTAGGAAGTGTAGGTAACAGTTTGTGCACACTCCAAGTAATTTTAGTGAATATAAATGGGTGATTTGGTTGGTGTATATAGAAAATTAGAGGGATTTGTTTATTATTTAGGTTTAGGAATATACATAATAAAATATCCAAAACCACAAAACAACCCATGGGTTTTCCCCACGGTATCTACCAAATGGAAGTGGTTTTTATTATTTTTTAATTCCATGATCTGAACATTTTAAAATAAATATCTATCTTATGTGGAGGTGAGACACACTCTTAAAGAAATGATTTTAAAACCGTAAATTATATAATAAGTTTTGGAGGATACATAATGACATTAAAAAATAAATAAAATAAACTTAAAATCACATTATTTTAAATTTAAAACATTGATTTTTCTATTGATACAATTTATTTTAATTATTACATCACTTTTGGGTCACTATGATGTCATAAAAAACAATTATATTTATATGGTATTTAGTTTCTACCCTATAATTCAATTGTCTCATAAAATTATAAAAAATGAACTGTTGGTTAATTTATACACTCTTAAAAAAAATTAATTGTCACTTTTAAGATAAAATCATCATTTATTAATAAATTCAAGGATTTTAACAATAATAGTATTCCAACACATATAAAAATTAAATTTGATTATATGATTATTTATATTTTATAAAAATTATTTAATAATAATTACTTTATTAAAATATAATTTTTTTTCCAAAAAACAATTAATTTCATAAATTCATAAATTCATTTTTAATATTAACCAAAAATTAAATTGGTGCATTGTTGTATCAAAATAAAAACATATTTTCAAAGTAACACTAATAGGATGAAAATATATTCAATATTCGTTAAAAAATGTATTTATATCTATTTATAGAGTCGTGATACATATCCCATTAATATTTCATCACAAACCATAAGATTAAGATGCACGATGGTCGGACGTTGATGGGGCGGTTCGACGAACAATGTTTGGTCCATGATCTCAATGATCCTGAATTTCAACCATAAACGGTTTCTCTCATTCTTAAGTTGTTGTATTACATCTTAGGCATGGTCAAGAGAAAACCCTGAAGATACTATCTACCTTATAATATCTGATAAATGGTATTCATAGCGTAAGATCTTACTAGATGAGGCCATAACTTCTTTTTTGTGTGTAAATTGTATTGGGAAAATACTATATTTATACTAACCATGTGATCACTGTTCAATGATTATATTATCAATAGCGATGATACATATCACTATTTTAAATCAAAATTCAATATAATATATGAACATAAGTTCATGGTTTTTCTATAACCGTATTACTTAATTAGACGATTAATTAATTCAAAAGGGGAATTTTATTTATTACTGTTTGGGTCATTACAATATTCCCCCCTTAAGTAATTTCTCCTAGAAATTTTATTTTCCCATATTAAAAAAGACGTGGGTAACTTTGTATCATCACCTCATCTGGTTCCCACATTTTTTCTTTACACTTTTGGTTTCTCCATAACACATTTTCAAGGTCCATTGTCTTAATCATAGTAGTTTTTCTCAATGATCTAATATCTTTACCATCTTCAACCCATATGGAAGATCATTTTTCATTAGTTACTCCTTTTCATAGAGTACATGATAAAGGTATGTTATGTACTTTATTAAGAGTGATACATGGAATACATAAATTACTTTAGATAGGTTTTTTTGGTGTTCTTGTTGATAGGACATTGCTTTGATGTGATCAAGGATCTCAAAATAGCTGATGTACATTGGACTAATCTTTCCCTTCTTCCAAAATATTATCACTTCCTTCCATATAAATATGTAGAGAAATACTATATCTCCATTATTAAGCACTAATTCTCATCAATGATAGTCAACATTACTCTTTCTTGTCTCTAAGAATCCTTGATGTAATGATTAATTTTTTTTAACTCTTTACACGATTCCCTTGACCATTTTAGGACCATGAAATTTGTTTTTCCCAACATCATCCCAATATATAGGTGTTCTACACCTCCTACCATAAAGATATTCGTAGGAATATATTTTTATTCTTGAGTGTAACTTGTTATTGTAAGTGAACTTGACCAGAGGAATATTTTGGTCTCATCCACTTTTGAAGTCTATTGATAATTATCTCAAATGTTCCTCAAATGTTTGGATATTCTGCTCAGATTGGACATAATTTTGAGGGTGGTAATACATAATAAAGATAAGATTAGTTTTAAGAGTATATTAGAGACATTTCCAAATCATAGATGTGAATATTGCATCTCGATAATACATAATCTATATTGGTACTCCATACAACCTCACCACTTCTTTGATGTATGTCCATGAAAGTTGATCCAATGATAAATCCAATCGAATCACAATAAAGTGTGCAGTATTTATAAGATGATCCACAACAACCTAAATAACATTGTTTCCTTTTTTTATTCATAACTCTGGTGATAATGTCCATGATTATGTTTTCTTATTTCCACATTTGTATGGGTAATGATTGCATTATTCCATTATACTTATGAATTTAGACCTTGAATTTCAAACATACCAGGAACATTGATGTATGTTCAATGGTAATATTCTTAATGTTCTCCCAAAAATAGTTCTCTTGTATATCATGAAACATATTTGTGTTTCCTAGGTGAATGGAGAAAGTTAAACTTTGTGCATCCTCCAATAGTTCCTTCTGGAACTCAAAAATTGATGGAATACATAGTCTTGAACAAAATCTCACAATTCCTTATTCATTTACATTGAACTATGAGGATTTACCTTTTCTTATAGTTTCTAATTTCTTCTAAATTACCCAATCATCTTTTATAATAATCCTTTAAACATTAATGAATAGATTTTTAAGAAATAATTTTTGAAAGGATTGCTGATATCCCTTCATTTTGGATTCCCATGTCCATCCTATTCAATTATAAGAATTTTCGATCCTTCTAAATTCTCATCAATGATAAAATTAATGGATCTTTTATACATAGAGAATATAAAATTTTATTTACTCTACATGAATGGTGGTGAATCGATCAATCATATTACCTGACCAGATCTAACCATCTTTATTGGAAGATATTAAACTCTTTCTATGTGAATATATATTTTAGAGTTTTGTGATCTATATATAATTCACATGTCTACACAAACAGATAATTTTTCTATATTTTTCATGTTAATATCACTGCATCCAACTCCAGATCTTGTGTTTGATAGTTCTGTTCATGAACATTCAAATGCACTGAATCATAGGCAATGAAAATTTCATTTTTCATCAACACACAACCCAATCCATTATTCAATGCATAACTGAATATTACAAAATGTTCTCCCCTTAAGGGTAGTTTAAGAACAAAGTAAATGATAAGACTCCTTTTTAACCCATTGAATCTTTATTAAATTTCATTATTCCATGAATACATTACTCCCTTTCAAGTTTTCATGGTAAGAGGGTTTGGAAATCATGATAAATTTCTTATAAGTCACAAATAATATGCAACTAACATAAGGAAACTACATATATCTATCTTGGATATAAGCCTCAACCATCCTTAAATATATTTTGTCTTTGAAGGATCCACATATATCTAATCTCTTGTGATGATAATCCACAATAATTTCACTTCCTTCAACCTAAACTCACAATTGCGATAATTTCCATAACGCTTATTCTATGGAAAGGTGTTTTGAACTATGCTCAGATGCTCCTATTGGTCTTCCTTGGTTTTGGAGTATATCATAACATCATCTATAACAAATAACATAAATTTTTATATGTAATATCTAAAAACACTATTCATCAAATTCATTGAAATTACTTGAGAATTTGTGAGCCGAAATGAAATTTCTATGAATTCAAAGTTACCTTACCATGTAAGAAAACAAGTCTTGAGGATATCCTCCTCATTCACCTTAACATGTTAATATCTTGAATACTGATCCAATTTGGGGAAATATTTTTCTCCATGTATCTGATCGAATAAGTCATCAATCTGTGGAAAAGGATACATGTTCTTTATTGTGATATTATTGAGCTCGTGATAATTAATACAAAGGCGCATTGTATAACAACCATATTCTTTATTAAACACTTAAACACGATTTATAACATAAACTTTAAAATTGATACAACATGTAATATCAAGATATCTAGTGTCTTTGGGGATTAGAAACATTACATAACGGCTTAAAACATGAAACACAACATCTTTATTGAAAACTTTTTTTAATGACCACTACATTTCCTCATACCTATAATTGTGTGGTATAACCTGAGGACATGCATAAGAAAAGGGTGAGCTATAAATCCTAGTAATGGAGTAAAAAAGGCATAATAGGAAGAATAAAATACATGTTAGGCAACATGCCTATCAATAGAGCATAATAGAAACATGAACATAAAGGCATGATATAAAATGATTAACATAACAAGGAAATATGGAAATAACATTTAACATGATAGCATGAGCCAAGTCCCATTATACATGAATATTGAGTAAACCCTTATTGAACATGAATTAGTTTGAGTAAACCCTCATTTCACTTGATGTATCATGATACTAATCTTTAACCAATTCATTGAAGCTCTATCAAGGTGCACCCTTCTTAAACATTTCATTTCATGCATAAGTGTGCCACAAGATCATACAACATAGATTTATTAAACATTATAATTTATTTCATGGTAATGTAAGGTGTAATTCATTCATAAAACTCTTCTATTAATATGTAAATGTGCATAAAGTTGAATACCCTTTATAAATAAATGGGCATGGTAATCACTACACAATGACTTTTCCTTAGAAAATGGTCGTGCAATTTCTGTAGCATAATGGCATGACATAAAACTTCATAAAAAAGGTTTGTGATAGATAAAAGTGTGTCTCATATTATTTACATGAATTGGACACTAAGAGTGTCATATAGATACATGTCCCAACATAATTATTATAATTTTGATTTATAATACAAAATAATTTCTAGAATGTAAATGAGGAGAGAGAAATTTCTTATAGAATTTCAACATGGTAACAGGTGTACATGGGAGGAATTAATGAGAGAGAAAATGGATCTCCCATCATTAAAAAATAAATAGGTAATTATGGTGTAGGTTAAAAATCATACCCCAACATTTATAATTGAAAATAAAAGGGCATAACCATATTATAAAACTTGGATAAAATGAGAATAGAAGGAACCCCTTACATGGAAGTGTGATCCAAAAGGCTTGGGAGGGGATTGAGAGAGGATTATTGAGAGCATGTTGGTGCTTTTGGAGGATTCTAGAGAAAGGATGGATGGGTTTATCGAGATCCAAGGGTTTTGAGGGAAGAGGAAGTGGGATCTTGGATGGGGTTATATTGGAAATGAGAGGGAATTCATTATTATTTTGGTTTGGGTCACCACACATTAAACTAATACAAACCAAAAACCAGTCTATAGTTTTTTAACATGGTTTTTTCCGAAGGGGAGTGGAAAATAATATTTTATAATGCCAATGTCCAAACTTCTTAAAATATTAAGCTTTCCTATTTGGTGGTGATTCACACTCTTAGGGAAATCAATTTAAAAAGCTAAAATGTCTTATAAGTCATGGAGGGTCCACTAATGCTTTTTAAAATAAAAAAAACAACCCTCAAATAATATTATTTTAATGGTAAAACATATATTGGTCGAACATAATTTTTATAGTATTCTATTACATCACTATTGAGTCATTATGATGTCATGAAACACATTATATATTTAAACAGTATTTAATTTTTACCCAAAATTTTGACTCTCTCAGAGAATTATGAAAAATTAACAGTTGGATAATATCAACATCCTGATTACCAAAATTATATTCATTTTATCTATATAATTTTTTGAATACATTAATTTTTAATTTTAAAATAAAAACCAACATTTATAAAAAATTCAAGGGTTTAAAAAAAACAGCTTCCAAACCTTAATAAAAATTAAAAATGTATTCATAAAAATTATAAGTTCATTTATATTTAATAAAAAGTAATTTTGTAATAATAATTTATGAAAGTATTATTTAACTCAAAAAAACCATTAATTCATAAAAATATCTTTATGAATTGAATATTAACTAAAAATACTATTTGTGATTAAAAATTATTTACAAAGTAAAAATAATAAAATGAATGTATATTCTTTATTATATATAAAAATAATGCACATAATCATTATGCTAGGGTCTAGTTACATATCCCCTTATAACACTAGCATAATATTGATAGGTAAGGTGTGAAATAGTGATAGTCTCTTTGGGTGGATCAGATAACATTGCTCGGGTGGAAATCTCTATCAACTTCCACTTCTCTCATAGGTAGTTCCACTCGAGCTTTATTTGTTGAAGCTCGGCTTGGGATTGGTCAATAGAGAATCCCAATGACGGTACCTTTTTTCTGAGCACCAAAAAATGGGATTCATACGGGGAATGTCTACTGTATGAGGCCATTTCTTCCTTTGTATGAGTAAATTGGATTTGTTAAAGCCCTATATTTATACTAATCACGTGATAACTTTTTAACGAATATATTAGAAACTGTAACAATTCATAACAGTATTTTTAATTCCATAAACATAAAACCATGGAAATGAATTTTTTATATCACCATTTTTCTTAATAAGACATTAAATTAGATCAAGATAAAATTTCATTAATAAAAGTATGGGTTGTTACAACCCCAACCCGATCAAGAATATTGAAGGAGCTGATGTACCTAAGACTTTACTTCCCCTTCTTTCCAAAATTCATGGTTTTCTTCCACAAAGATATGCATAGAAATACAATGTATCTAACTTTGAACTCATGGCATCTTCAATGGTTATCTACATAACTCTTCTGTTGACTTTGGGATAACTTGATATTCTATGGAATGGTTTTAACCTTATTTTCCATTTATTCAAACATTTTAGGTCCTTGCATCTTACGTTCATAGACATCATCCCAACACACTAGTGTTCTTCAACTTTTCCCATAAAGGGATTCATATAGTTCCATTTGGATTCTTGACTAGAAAATTTTATTGTAGGAGAACTCAAATAGTGCAATATGTTGTTCCCAACCTCTTTTGAAGTCCATAGAACATAATCTTAACATATCATCAAGTTTATGAATAGTTCTCTCATATTGGCCACAAGTTTGTGGATGATTGTCTATACCGAAGTCTAGTTTAGTGCTTAGATCATGTTGGATAATTTTCCAAAACTTCAAGGGGAATCTCGGATCATGATCAGATACAATAGATAGTGGTACTCTATACAGCCTTACGACTTCATTGATGTAAATCTGTGAAAGTTGATCCAATGTGAAGTCCTCTCAAATCACAATAAAGTGAGCTCTCTTTGTTAGACGATCCACAATGTCCCATATATAATTATTTCCTCCAGATGTCCTCATAAGTCTAGTGACATAGTACATTGTAATGTTCTCCCACATCCAAGTTGGTACGGGTAGTGGATACATCATCCCATTAAACTTTTACCTCTCAAACTTCACTTGTGCACACACTAGGAACTTTGATGTATATATTCAGCAATATCCCTTTTAATATTTTCCCATCAAAAGTTTTATTAGATATCCTGACACATTTGTGTGCTCCCTAGTGGAATAGATAAGGTTTTTCTTTGTGCATCATTTAGAATCTCCTTCTTTATCTCTAGATCAGATGGTTCATATAATCATGAACCAAATCTCACAATTCCATCCTTATCAACCACGAACTCTATGGATATCCCATTTCTGATATCTTCCACCCTTTTCAAAATATTCACATACTTTCTTGGAGCATCCTTTATTTTCTTCATGAGTGGTGGTTGAGAAATCATTTAAGAAAGGATTGATGATGCTCTTACCTTAATTATTACCATGTCTAACCTATGTAAATCTAAGAATATTGGATCCTTTTCAATTATCATCATTGATAAAGACGCATGATCCTTTAAACTTAGAGAGTTTGCCACCCTGTTTTCCTTACTGATATGGTAGTGTACTAAGCACTCATAATCCTTGATGAGCCCTATCCATCTTTGATGGCGCATATTAATCACCTTTTGAAAGAATATATATTTTAAGCTCTTGTGTTCAGTAGATATCTCACACTTCTCCCCATATAGATAATGTTGCTAGATTTTCAATGTAAAGATCACAACTTCCAACTCTAGATCATGTGTGGGATAGTTTTTCTCATGGATTTTAGGCTTCCTTTAGGTATAGGTAATCACTTTATCATTTTTATTATCATAAATCCTAAACCCCTCTTTGATGAAACACTGTACACCACAAATAGTTCACCACTTATTGGGAGTGTGAGTACTGGTGCAATGTTAATCCTCTTTTTCAACTCCTTGAAACTCTATTTACATTCATCACTCTAAGAAAACATTAATACCTTCTGATTTAGCTTGGTAAGAGGGTTTTACAATCGTGAAAAATTCCTCACAAATCAGGGATAATATCCAGCTAATCCCAAGAAACTATAGATATCCATTACCATTATTGGCCTAGTCCATCCCTCAATTGCAGCTATCTTGGAGGGATCCACAGATATCCCATTGCTTGTAATGATATGACCCTAGAATAAGAACTCCATCAACCAGAACTCACACTTGATGTACAATGCATAAAGATTCTCTCTTCTTAAGGTCTCCAGTTCAGTGCTTAGATGCTCCTCATTCTCCTCCTTGGTTTTGGAGTATATAAGAATATAATCTAAAAATACTACTAAAATTTTTTCAAGGTAATCTCTAAATAAAGTATTCATCAACTCCAAGAATATTGGTGGAGCATTGGTGAGTTTGGAATGAATTACTATGAATTCATATTTCTCCTACCATGTACTAAAATCAATCTTGGGGATATCCTCCTTCACCCTTACATGGTAATATCCCAACAATAGATCCAAATTAAAGAAGTATTATGCTCCACATATCTAATCAAAAACGTCATCAATTCGAGGCATAGGATACTTGTTCCTTATTGTGATTTTTTTGAGCTCATGATAATTAATTAAAAGGTGCATTGAACCATCATTCTTCTTGATGAAGAGTACTTTAGCACCCCATGCTAAAGAACTTGGGCGTATAAACCCTTTATCCATATTTTCCTGTTGATGTATCTCCAGCTCCTCAAGCTCCACAAAAACCATTCTATATCGAGTCATGGATATTGAAAACGCCCAAGGTATAAGGTCAATTGAGAATCCAACATCTCTTCTAGGAGAAAGACCATAAAATTTATCAGGAAACAGTTCTACCAATTCCCTCACAATAGACATGTATTCAATGATGGTTACTTAGACACAATCATCTGATCCAGATACGTGTCCTCATAGGTTAGTAATATCAACTCTTGAGATGGTGGTGGTAAGTAAGATTCATCTTCCTCCTTGAAATTGTATATAATCGGGGGATAATTCTCAATATAGAGAGTGATTTTCCTCTTACGAAAATTTATGTTGGATCTCTATGAGGAAATACAATCTATGATGATAATTGAATCAAATTACACTAGAGGGTGTATAAAGAGTCTCCCTGTGAATTTCAATCCACAAATTGTGATAGGTGATGAGTTATATTCATGGGTTGAAATGATTTCCCCATTTTCCATACTCAATAAAATCTTTACTTCAATGATTTTTAGTGATTTTGGGATTGTTTTTATAAACTTTTGGGATATAAAATAATGTGTATAACGAAAATCTAAAATTATGTTCACTATTCTTGAATGAATAACTATTATACCTATAACCACTTCATTGTCCGAGTTCACTTCGGCGGAAGTGATGGAAAATTCTCTCCCTTTCATCCTTGGATGATGTTGGTTTCCTTTGAAAACTCTTGGCTTAGGGAAACAATTTTCAAGGTGCCATGTTTCATTGTAGATGAAGAAATGAAAAATGAATAGAGATTTGAATGGATATTTCCTCTCCCCTGTCGTATCCATGGGTTTTTTGTCTCAGCAATTAATGGATAGGTTTTCTTATATTCCACTCCTATGTCATTTCTTCATCCCCTTCAAGAAATTTGCAAGGTTATTCTTTCTACACGTTCGGCAAGTGGGGTGCTGGGTTTTCATAGCACTGTTGGATTTATCCTTTAGGATGCTATAATTGTATTCCACCTAATGCTTCTTATCCCCATGATACCTCGGAGATTCATCGGTCCCCATTTCAACCTTGAGGGCACATCGGGCAATTTCCTTAGAGCTACTGAAGTCACGGATTGCCAGGGATTTCTATAGGCTAGGTTTCATCCAACTAAAAAAGTAGTCAACTTTGAATTCGGCGCAACAGCATAGATAGAGGCATATCATTCATGCCTTGTGATGTTTTTCACATATGATCCGATAGATTCATTGTCTTTTTTCTTCATGGAATGGAATTCCCTTCCTATCTTAAGTCATAGGGTGCAAGGAAAATATTTTTGAAAAAACGTTTTCTGGGAATCCTTCCACTACAACGCCTCTAAATCCAACTCAGGATTCATATTTTTTTATCAATGTCCACCATTGATCATATTTACCCTCCATACAATAAATATACAGGAGAACCTTATCTTATTCAAAACATTGAAGGATGTAGAAGATCTTTTCAATGGAGTTTATACATTGTTCGACAATTGAGGGATCTTATGATCCATTGAAAGTATGAGGCTATTGACTCATGAAGCTCTTGATTGTGATCTATTATATCTTAGTTGGGTTTGAACGTTCCTCTTGAACCATGTTTCTATTAAAATCTTCAGTTAACTGAGAGAGTATCATGACAATGTTTTCAAATCCCGCTCCCATGGGATTGGGAATCTCATTAGAATAGTAATCACATTAATCTTTACATCAATTGTTAGACTGATTACTCCTATTATCATCCATTGGATGGAATAAAATGAATTTTAGGGGTAACACTTAAAGGGTAGTCCAAGCACAAAAATGGGTGACTTATAAATAACTTTTATTTCCTTAAATTATGAATCTATAGGCTTCAATATATGTTATACATGATCAAACTTCTAATATATATTCTTAGGGGAATTTTTTTATTTCCCTTAATAATGGTTCATACTAAGATTGTGAATTTACCAAAGAATATCCCCCAAGAGTGTTGTGACTAAGAGTGAAGTAATGCCCATTGTCATGTACCAGGATACCATGGGTCAGGACTGAATCTTCTTATCGGAGTTTTCACTCCTAGTTACATCTATACCAAATCCACCTCTAATTGATCGTATCTAGATGGGGATATATTTTCATTATAAACCACTTACTCAATACTCACAAAAATTTAGGGATGTTTTCATTATACTTAGTATTTTCTCTAAGGCTTTCACTAGGGTTTTCAAATCCTAATCCCAAAAATAACTAAACCTGTCCTTTGATACCATCTATAACAACCCAACTCCTTATTACACACTTAAACAAGATTTATTAAATAACATATTCACATGATACAACATGGATGATGGATATGTATAGTGTATTTTGGTATTAGGAATGTTACGTAATGACTTAAAATGTGAAACACATCATCATTATCGAAAACATTCTTTACAAGACCTCTACATCCCCTCGTACTTGGAATTGAATGGGATAACCTAAGGACATGTATAAGAAAAGGATGATCTATAAATCACAGTAATGGAGTAAAAATGGAATAACATGAAGAATAAAATACATGTTATGAAAAAGAAATATCAATAGAACATAAGAGAAACATAAACATAAAGTTATGATTTAACATGATTATCATAACATGGAAATGTGGTAACAACATTTAATATGACCACATTATCCAAGGACCATAGCACATGGGTCTTGAGTAAAACCTAATTTCACTTGAATTATCATGAGTAAGCCCTCATTTCACTTGACGTATCATGACACTAATATTTACCCAATTCATTGGAGCACAATCACGGGGCACCCTTCTTAAACATTTCATTTAATGCATAAGTGTGCCACTAGATCATACAACATAGGCTCATTAGACATCATAATTTATTTATTAATAAAGGAATTTTGAATTCATACATGAAACTCATCCAACAATAAGTAAATGTAAATAATTTTGAATACCCTTGATAGATAAATGAGCATGTTATTCACTACACAATGATTTTGTCATGGAAAATGGTGGTACAATTTTGGCAACAGAATGGTGTGACATAAGACTGCATAAAAAAGGTTGATGAGAGATAAAATTATGCCTTATCATATTTACATGAAATAGAAATTAAGGGGGCCATATAGATATATTTACCAACAAATGTAATTGAATTTTTAATCATAATACAAAAGAATTTCTTGAATGTAAATGAGGAGAGAGAAATTCCTCAAGGAATTTCCGCAGGGTAACGAGTGTACATGGGAGACATTAGTGAGAGAGAAAAGGGGTCTCTCATCATCCCAAAATAAATTGGGAAGTATGTGGGATGTGATAAATAATGAACATAAATTTATAATTGAAAATAAATGGTCATAAAAATATTAAGAAACTTGGATAAAATGAGAAATAAAGGAATCCCTTACTTGGAAGTGTGATCCCAATTGTTTGGGAGGGTCTTGAGAGATGATTCATGAGAGATTGGGGTGCCTTGGGAAGATTTTAGAGAGAGGAGGTAAGGAGTTGGCTGAGATCCAAAGGATATTAGTGAATAGGAAGTTGGATCTTGAGTTTGTTTATATAGGAAAGGATAGGGAATTCTTTATTATTTAGGTTTGGGTCAACACACATTAAACTAATCAAAACCAAAAACCAGGCCAAGGTTTTTTCCCATAGTTTTTTCTAAAGGTGGTGGAAAACAATATTTTATAATTCAAATGGTGTAACTTCTTAAAATATTAGGCTTTATTATGTGGTGGTGTGTCACAATCTCAAGGAAATCAATTTAAAAAGCTAAAATGTTTTATAAGTAATGGAGGGTCCACTAAAGCTTTGAAAAATAAAAAAACAAACCTAAAATCACATTATTTTAATGTTAAAACATATATTTTCCGAAAATAATGTTTATAGTATCTTAATACATAACTATTGAGACATTATGATGTCATAAAACAAATTATATATTTAAAAGATATTTAATTTTTACCCAAAATTTGGCTGTCTCAAAAAATTATGAAACATTCATCGTTGGATAATTTTGACATTTGGATTCCAAAAATAATATTAATTTTATCTAAATAATTTTCAAAATATATGAATTTTTACCTTTAAAATATAAAGTGACATTTATTGAAAATTCATGGGTTTTGATAAAAACAGCTTGCAAACAATAATAAAAATTACAATAGTATTCATAAAAATTATACGATCATTTACATTTAATTAAAATTAATTTTCAATAATATTTTATAAAATTATTATTTATTTAAAAAATCCATTAATTCATAAAAAATTAATTTTTAATTAAATATTAACTAAAAATACTATTTTTTCTTTAAAAATTATTTACAAAGTAACAATAATAAAATATATATATATTATTTATTATATAAAAAAATAATGAACATATTTATAGTGTTAAGGTCTTGTTACATAACCTATTATAACACTCATATAAGACCAAAGGTTAAAGTGAGCAATGATGACAGAATCTTGGGGTGACTCAAATTACATCACTTAGGTGGTAATCTCTATCATCTTTCACTTCTCATGTAGGTGGTTCTGCTCGAGCTTAATGTGTTGAATCTTAGATTCGGATTGGTCAAAAGTGAAGCCCAATGATGCCACCACCTTTTCGAGCTTTGAAAAATGGGCTTTGTATGGGGAAAGTTTACTGGATGAGGCCATTACTTCCTTTGTCTAATTAAATTATATTTGTTACAACCCTATATTTATACTAATCATGTGATCAATATTCAATGGATATATTAGCAACAGTGACAATTCCTAATGGTATTTTGAAATAAAAAAACATAAAATCAAGGATGTGCATATTTAGTATAACCATTTTTCATAATAATACATTTAATTAGATCAATATTAATTTTCATTAATAAATATTTAACATTGACATATCCTTCTTCTTAGAAAATAGGACTGGTTCACCCCATGGTGAAGCACATAGAAGTATAAACCCTTTATCCAGATACTCTTGTAGTTTTTTATTTATCCCCTCATGTTTCACAACTTCTATCCTATATGAATTCTTGGATATTGGAAACACCCTTGATATATGATCAATTAAAATTTCGACCTCTCGTCTAGAAGGAAGAGCGGGAAATTCCTCAGGAAAACACATCAGTGTATTACCTCACAATAGGCATGTATTTGATGATGGTAATTTACTTGGAATCATTAATTTGACCAAGATATGATTTTACATAAGTCAATAATATCCATGCATGAGATGATGGTGATAAATAAGATTCATCCTTATCCTTTCACTTGTACAACATTAGAGTCGATTATCCATACATAGAGTGATTTACTTATTAGAAAAATATATGTGGGATCTATATATGAAAATCCAATCCATTACCATAATTACAATAAATTACACCAAAAGTGGTATGAAGAGGTTAATAGGGTTTTTTATCCCACAAATTTTCATAGGGGAAGATTTATATACTTGAAATGAAATAATTTACCAATTTTCTATTTTCATTGATTACTTTACTTCCATGATTTGTGGTGGTGTTTGAATTTTTCTACTAAACATTCATGATATGAAAAAATATGTATAACTAAAATCAATATGTATGTTCTATTTTATTTAATGAATAAGTAGAATACCTATCTACACTTCATTGTTGGGATCCACCTCAGCAGTTTTGATGGAAAAGCTCTCCCTTACTAACTTGGGGGTTTTGTGTTGTCTTTGAAAATCCATTGGTTAGGGCATTAAACTCTAAAGTTCCTAGGTTCCTTGAAGCTGAAGAAATGAAAACTGTGTTGAGGGTTTACTGGAGAATTCCTTTCATCTGTTGCATTAGTGGGTTTCTCTAGTTGGTAAACATTATATTAGTTTATTTCCTTCCCATAGCTAATGCATTTCTTCATTCCCTTTAGTAAATTTCATGGGCTATTCTTTCACCACCTTTGAAAAGTGGGATTTTATAATTTATTGGAACCATTATATTTATCCAATAGACCACCAAAATTAAAATCCAATTTATGATTTATATCCCTATTATACCACTGAGATTATATTTTATCCATCTCGACTTTGAGGATACATTAGATAATTTCTTCATAGATATCAATGTCACAGATTGACAAGGATTTTTGTACACTAGATTTTAGAAAACAAAATAACTGATCAACCTTGAATTCAGGGGTAACAAAAATATCAAAGTCATATCATGAATGTATTTTGAATTTTTCCTTGTATGACCCAATATATTCATCATATTTTTTTGAGTGAAAGAAAATACGTATTAATTTTATAATGGAGATTTTGAGGAAAATATTTACTAAAAAACATTTTCTAGAATTCCTTCCACTCTATTGCTTCGCTCTCTTTCTTAGGCTTCATATTCATGATCAATTTCCACAATTGAAAATATTGTACCTCTATATTATAAAAAACCATAAGAACATTATCTTATTTGAAACATTAAATGAAGAGGAAGATCTTGTTAATGGAATTGATTTGTTGTTCTGTGATTAAGGGATCAAATGATCTATTGAATGTAGAAGACCTATGTAACATGAAGATCTTGATTTTAGCTTTTTCTCTCTTAGGGGATTCATACCCTTGGATCTAGTTTTCATTTCATAACCTGATTCAATTAAGAGAGTATAATCATTAGGTGCTCTATTCAGGCTGCCATCCTGTTTGGAATCTCAATGGGGAAGTCATCACATTTCCCATTGCATTGATTTTTTAACACATTACTCTGATTTCTGACCATTGTCTAGAATAAAAGTAAAACTACAGGTGATTATTTATAAATTATTAAACTCATAAAAATGAATAGAATGAAATTAAATGGATAACTTATAAACTCTATTTATTTCCTTAACTTATGAATTTATTGGCTTCATTATATGTTTTCCATGAACAATTTCCTAACATGTATTCATATGGGCATTTCCCCCTTAATAATTGTTCATAACGAGGTTATGAATTTACAAAATCAAATCCTCTAGGAGTGTCATACAAGGTGCACATTAAGTCCTATTTTTGTATACCAGGTTACCCAATGTCACACCTGAAACACCTTGTCAGAGTTGTTACTTCTTTGTATATTTTTTCCAGGACCACATCTACTTATTGTATTCAAAGAGGGAGGTATTTATTTGATAAAACACTTACTCTATACTCACCAAAATTTATCGATATTTCCTTCTACTTAGTCTGATCCCTAATAATTGTCTCGAGAGTTTTCTAATCCTAATCCCAAAATGAAGTAAACTTTTTCTCTGATACCAACTATAAAAACCCTTAATTTTATATCTCATTAATACATAATTAATTATATAATAATACACTAAATACAACACAAATGTTTAATAAGTATAGTGTCTTTTGAAATTAGGTACATTACATAACTACCTAAAATATGAAATACATTGTCTTTATTGAATCCCTCTTTAATACGTTCATAATATTCCTTCATATTTAAAAATGCATGGGATAACCTAGGGAAAACTTATGAAAGGGGTGAGATATAATTCTCAGTAAGGGAATAAACATGGAATAACATGAAGTGGATAATATATATTAAACTTAGGGAATATAAATGAGGCATAAAAATATTAGTAATCATAAATATGGGCAAAGAGACATAATATAAAATGGTAATTATAACACATGAAATGTGGAAACATCATAAAACACTTCATTATAAACACGTGATAAGAAGAAACACACCAATACATAATGGTGGAAAAAGTACCAAAAAAGAATTTGGTTCACTCACTATCCCAACATGACTTTTCATGATACTAAACATTACCCAATACATTGGAGTGTTATCTGGGTGCACCGATCATATTCAATTCATACTCATGCTTAAGTTTGCCCCATAGATCATAGAACATGGATTCATTCATCATAATGATTTATTAAAACATAAAAGACTAATTATTACACATATATAAATCCACAGTCAAAAATTATATGTTCATAAATATGAATACCCTTGATAGGAAATTTGTATGGTATTAAATAAAAACTTTTTTTGTCATGTAATATTTCATTGATATTTTGGAAACATAATGATGTCACATAAAAATTCATACACTACTGGAAATGTAGTCTTTCTCAATGGTTATAAACCATTGGGAAAGGCTGCAGAACCATTGGTATATGTTATACCAAAGGTTCTGAAAACTGTAGGGAAGTAAGCCACTGGGAAATCTTTTCCCAACAGTTTACATTGAACCATTGGAAATGTTTTTCCCAACGGTTTGGCCCGTTGGGAAATCCCAGGCAGGTTTCCTCTTTCCCAATGGTTTCTAAACCATTGGGAAAGTTTTTTTACCAACGGTTCATAGAACCATTGGTAAAAAAATCCAGAGATGCTATGACAACAGTTTGAAACCATTGGCAAAGCCTATGCTATGCAAATTGCACAACAGCTTGCAATTTTCACAGCAGGTCTGCAATTTTCCCACCATGTCTCATTTTGTGCATTCCCTCTTATTTTCAATCCAATTATTGTACCTGCAATAAACTACTAGCAATAACCAACTAACACATACATATAGAGAACAAATTCATACAAATTTAACATACAATGCATCCTAGAACTATACACATCCAAAATTAAATTAGAATTCATAACGTAATTACAAACATAAATAATTCATTTAAAATTAAATTTAAAATTTAGATGACAATTATATGTGGAATCTGGAATTCAATTCATAATTTGATCTGTTTTTCATATACAATATATTTTTACCTAAAATGATGTCCATTTTAAACAAAATACATACACATGGAGTGATACCGGCCACACTGTGCCTCCGATTGGGGAGAGGTTAACTCTTACATGTTACAAATGACTCATCGATCGTTTTTCTAATGTATCAACATATTCTGAAAGAGTTTGATCGGTTTTTCGTATTCCAGTTGATGATTTTCATTTCAAATGATGTCCTTTTGAAACAAAATACAGAAACTTTGAGTGGTTCCGGCCACACCACGTCTCAGATTGAGGTGAGGTTGACTCTTAAACGTCACATATGACCCATGGATCATTCTCCTAAAGTTTCAATGGAAACCGGATGCGTTTGGTCATTTTTCCAAATGTACTTAAAATGTTGTCCATTTTAAATAAAAGGGTGCCACTTAGAGTGATCCCGTCCACACCGTGCCTCGGATTGAGCCTGGGTTGACTCGTACACGCCACATATGACCCATGGATCATTGTCCAAAAGAGTCAACACATTTTTGAATGCATTTGGTCAGTTTTCCGTATGTCAGTTGTTCATTTCACTTATAATCCCGTCCATTTTAAACAAAAGAGAGACACTCTGAATGGTGTCGGCCACACTGCGCCTCATATTGAGGTGGGGTTGACTCATACATGTCACATATGACCTATGGATCGTTGTGATAAAGTATTGACACAATATGAATGCGTTTGGTCAGTTTTTAGTATGCCAGTTGATGTTTTTCAATTAAAATGATATCTTTTTGAAACAAAAGAAAAACACTTTGAGTGGTTCCAGCAACACTGCATCTCAGATTGAGGCAGGATTGATTCGTACAAGTCACATATGACCCATGGATCGTTCTCCTAATTTTTCAATGGAAACTGAATGCGTTTGGTCTGTTTTCCAAATGTACTTAAAATGTTGTCCATTTTAAACAAAAGGGAGCCACTTAGAGTCATCTCAACCACACCATGCCTTGGATTGAGCTCAGGTTGACTCGTACATTTCACATATGACCCATGGATCATTTTCCTAAAGGATCAATACATTTCGAATGTGTTTGGTTGGTTTTACGTAAGTCAGTTGTTGTTATCACTTATAATCCTGTCCATTTTAAACAAAAGAGGGACACTCTGAATGGTGTAGGCCACACCGTGCCTCGGATTAAGGCGGGGTTGACTCTTACACATCACATATGACCCATGGATCATTGTGATAAAGTATCGACACAATCCAAATTCATTTGGTCGGTTTTCCGTATGCCTGTTGATATTTTTCAATTAAAATGACGCCCTTTTGAAACAAAAGACAGAAACTTTGAGTGGTGATGGCCACAATACATCTCAGATTGAGGAGGGGTTGATTCATACATGTCACATATGACCCATGTATACTTCTCTAAAAGTTTCAACGGAAAACGAATGCGTTTGGTCGGTTTTCCGTATGTACTTAAAATGTTGTCCATTTTAAATAAAAGGGATCCCCTTAGAGTGATCCCGGCCACAATGTGCCTCATATTGTTCCTAGGTTGACATGTACACATCACATATGACCCATGGATCGTTTTCCTAAAGCATCAACACATTTTGAATGCGTTTGGTCAGTTTTCCGTATGTGAGTTTTTCTTTTCACTTATAACCCCGTCCATTTTAAACAAAAGAGAGACACTCTGAATGGTGTCGGCCACACCGCGCCTAGGATTGAGGTGGGGTTGACTCTTACACATCACATATGACCCGTGGATCGTTTTTCTAAAGTATCGACACAATCCAAAAGCGTTTGGTCCGTTTTCCGTATGCCAGTTGATGTTTTTCAATTAAAATGACAACCTTTTGAAAAAAAGACATACACTTTGAGTGGTGCCGATGACACCGCATCTCAGATTCAGGTGGGGTTGATTTTTAAATGTCACCTATGACCCATGGATCGTTCTCCTAATGTTTCAACGAAAACTGAAAGCGTTTGGTCGATTTTCCGTATGTACTTAAAATGTTGTCCATTTTAAACAAAAGGGAGCCACTTAGAGTGATCCCAGCCACAACGTGCCTCCTATTGAGCCTGTGTTGACTCATACACATCACATATGACCCATGGATCATTTTACTAAAGCATCAACACATTTCGAATGTGTTTGGTCTATTTTCCGTATGTCAGTTGTTTTTTTCACTTATAATCCCATCCATTTTAAACAAAAGAGAGACACTATGAATGGTATCGGCCACACCACGCCTCATATTGAGGTAGGTTTGACTCGTAAATGTCACATATGACCTGTGGATCGTTGTGATTAAGTATCGACACAATCCGAAAGCATTTGGTCAGTTTTCCATATGCCAATTGATGTTTTTCAATTAAAATGACATCCTTTTGAAACAAAAGACAGACACTTTGTGTGGTTTCGGCCACACCGCATCTCAGATTGAGGCGGGTTTGATTCTTACATGTCATATATGACCCATGGATCGTTCTGCTAAAGTTTTAATGGAATCCGAAAGCGTTTGGTTGGTTTTCCGTATGTACTTAAAATGTTGTCCATTTTAAACAAAAGGGAGCCACTTAGAGTGATCCTGACCACAAAGTGCCTCGGATTGAGTTCATGTTGACACGTACACAACACATATGACCCATGGATCATTTTCCTAAAGAATCAACACATTTAAAATGCATTTGGTCAGTTTTCCATATGTCAGTTGTTCTTTTCACTTATAATCCCGTCCATTTTAAACAAATGAGTGACACTCTGAATGGTGTCGGCCACACTACGCCTCGGATTGAGGTGGGGTTGACTCTTACACATCACATATTACCTGTGGATTGTTGTTATGAAGTATCTACACAATCCGAAAGCTTTTGTTGTGTTTTCCGTATGCCAGTTGATGTTTTTCAATTAAAATGATGTCCTTTTGAAACAAAAGACAGACACTTTGAGTGGTGCCGGACACACCGTGTCTCTGATTAAGGCGGGGTTGATTCTTACACATGACATATGACCCATGGATCGTTATCTTAAAGTTTCAATGGAAACCAAATGCGTTTGGTCAGTTTTCCATATGTACTTAAAATGTTGTCCATTTTATACAAAAGGGAGCCACTTAGAGGGATGTTGGCCACACCGTGCCTCAGATTAAGCCCGGGTTTACTCATACATGTCACATATGACCCATGGATCACTGTCCTAAAGCATAAACACATTTTTAATGCGTTTGGTTAGTTTTCAGTATGTCAGTTGTTCTTTTCACTTATAATCCCGTCCATTTTAAACAAAAGAGAGACACTCTGAATGGTGTTGGCCACACTGCACCTCGGATTGAGGCAGGGTTGACTCGTACATGTCACATATGACCCGTGGATCATTCTGCTAAATTATCAACACAATGCAAAAGCATTTGGTCAGTTTTCCGTATTCTAGTTGATGTTTTTCAATTAATATGACGTCCTTTTGAAAAAAAAAGACAGAAACTTTGACTGGTTCCAGCCACACTGCATCTCAGATTGAGGTGGTGTTGATTTGTACATGTCACATATGACCCATGGATCGTTATCCTATTTTTTCAACAGAAACCGAATGCGTTTGGTTGGTTTTCCGTATGTACTTAAAATGTTGTCCATTTTAAACAAAAGGGAGCCAATTAGAGTGATCCCAGACACACTGTGCCTCAGATTGAGCCCGGGTTGACTTGTACACGTCACATATGACCCATGGATCGTTTTCCTAAAGAATCAACACATTTCGAATGCTTTTGGTCAGTTTTCCATATGTCATTTGTTCTTTTCACTTATAATCCCGTCCATTTTAAACAAAAGAGAGACACTCTGAATGGTGTCGGCCACACCACGCCTCGGATTGAGGCAGGATTGACTCCTACACATCACATATGACCCGTGGATCATTTTTATAAAGTATCGACACAATCTGAATGCGTTTGGTCAGTTTTCCGTATGTCAGTTGATGTTTTTCAATTAAAATGACGTCCTTTTGAATCAAAAGACAGACACTTTGAGTGTTTCCAGCCACACCGCGTCTCATATTGAGGCAGGGTTGATTCGTACACGTCACATATGACCAATGGATCGTTATCCTAAAGTTTTAATGGAAACAGAATGCTTTTGGTCAGTTTTCCATATGTACTTAAAATGTTGACCATTTTAAACAAAAGGGAGCCACTTAGAGTGATCCTGGCCACACCGTGCCTCAGATTGAGCCCGGGTTGACTCTTATACGTCACATATGACCCATGGATCGTTTTACTAAAGCATCAAGACATTTACAATGCATTTGGTCGGTTTTCCATATGTCAGTTGTTCTTTTCACTTATAATCCCGTCCATTTTAAACAAAAGAGAGACACTCTGAATGGTTTCGGCCACACCGCGCCTCAGATTGTGGCAAGGATGACTTTTACACATCAAATATGTCTCATGGATCATTTTGCTAAAGTATCGACACAATCCGAATGCGTTTGGTCGGGTTTCCATTTTCCAGTTGATGTTTTTCAATTAAAATGACGTCTTTTTGAAACAAAAGATAGATACTTTGAGTGGTGCTGGCCACACCGCATCTCAGATTGAGGCAGAGTTGATTCGTACACGTCACATATGACCCATGGATCATTCTCTTAAAGCTTAAATGAAAACCGAATGCATTTGGTCGGTTTTCAGTATGTAATTAAAATGTTGTCCATTTTAAACAAAAGGGAGCCTCTTAGAGTGATCCCAGCCACACCGTGCCTCAGATTGAGCCCGGGTTGACTCGTACACGTCAAATATGAGCCATGGATCGTTGTCATAAAGTATCAACACATTTCGAATGCGTTTGGTCGGTTTTCTGTATGTCAGTTGTTCTTTTCACTTATAATCCCGTCCATTTTAAACAAAAGAGAGACACTCTAAATGGTGTCAGCCACACCGTGCCTCAGATTGAGTCGGGGTTGACTCTTACACATCAAATATGACCCGTGGATCATTGGGCTAATGTATCGACACAATCCGAATGTGTTTGGTTAGTTTTCCGTATGCCAGTTGATGTTTTTCAATTAAAATAACATCCTTTTGAAACAAAAGATAGACACTTTGAGTGGTGCTAGCCACACCGCATCTCAGATTGAGGTGGGGTTGATTCTTACATGCCACATATTTCCCATGGATCATTCTACTAAAGTTTCAACGGAATCCGAATTCGTTTGGTCGGTTTTCTGTATATACTTAAAATGTTGTCCATTTTAAACAAAAGGGAGCCACTTAGAGTGATCCTGGCCACACCGTGCCTTCGATTGAGCCTGAGTTGACTCGTACACGTCACATATGACCCATTGATCGTTTTCCTAAACCATAAACACATTTCAAATGCGTTTGGTCGGTTTTCCGTATGTTAGTTTTTCTTTTCACTTATAATCCCGCCCATTTTAAACAAAAGAGAGACACTCTGAATGGTGTTGGCCACACCGTGCCTTTTATTGAAGAAGGGTTGACTCATACACATCACATATGACCCATGGATTGTTGTGCTAAAGTATTGACACAATCCTAATGTGTTTGGTCAGTTTTCCATATGCCATTTGATTTTTTTCAATTAAAATGACGTTCTTTTGAAATAAAAGACAGACACTTTGAGTGGTTTCGGACACACCGAGTCTCAGATTGAGCCGGGGTTGATTCGTACACGTCACATATGACTCATGGATTGTTCTCCTAAAGTTTCAATGGAAACCGAATGCGTTTGGTTGGTTTTCCATATGTACTTAAAATGTTGTCCATTTTAAACAAAAGGGAGCCACATAGAGTGATCCCGGCCACACCATGTCTCAGATTGATCCCGGGTTGACTCGTACATGTCACATATGACCCATGGATTGTTGTCCTAAAGCATCAACACATTTAGAATGCATTTGGTTGGTTTTCCGTATGTCAGTTGTTCTTTTCACTTATAATCTCTTCCATTTTAAACAAAAGAGAGACACTCTGAATAGTGTCGGCCACACCGCGCCTTGGATTGAGGCGAGGTCGACTCGTACACATCACATATGACCCGTGGCTCATTGTTATAAAGTATCGACACAATCCGAATGCGTTTGGTCAGTTTTCCGTATTCCAGTTGATGTTTTTCAATTAAAATGGCGTCCTTTTGAAACAAAAGACAGACACTTTGAGTGGTGCCGGCCACACCACATCTCAGATTGAGGTGGGGTTGATTCTTACACGTCACATATGACCCATGGATCATTCTCCTAAAGTTTCAACGGAAACCGAATGCGTTTGGTCATTTTTCCGTATATACTTAAAATGTTGTCCATTTTAAACAAAAGGGAGCCACTTAGAGTGACCTCGGCCACACCGTGCCTCGGATTGAGTCTGGGTTGACTCATACACGTCACATATGACCCATGGATCTTTTTCATAAATCATCAACACATTTTGATTGCATTCGGTTGGCTTTCTGTATGTCAGTTGTTTTTTTCACCTATAATCCCGTCCATTTTAAGCAAAAGAGAGACACTCTGAATGGTGTCGGACACACTACGCTTCGGATTGAGGCAGGGTTGACTCGTACTCGTCACATATGACCCGTGGATCATTGTGCTGAATTATCAACACAATACTAAAGCGTTTGCTCAGTTTTCCGTATGCCAGTTGATGTTTTCAATTAAAATGACGTCCTTTTGAAACAAAAGACAGACACTTTGAGTGGTTCCGGCCACACCGCATCTCAGATTGAGGCGGGGATGATTTGTACACGTCACATATGACCCACGTATCTTTCTCCTAAAGTTTCAATAGAAACTGAATGCGTTTGGTCGGTTTTCCGTATGTACTTAATATGTTGTACATTTTATGAGAATCCTCATGTGTCTATTAGTGGAATGATATTTACATAAAATCTTGTGGACATTCATATAGAATATTTTTATATCATTCTTAGTATGGATTATATTTTAGTTTATCATGCTATGAAACATTTCGAAGCTAACAATGTCATGACCAATGAATACATCTCTTTTATAACATACCAAGAATCTATGATATTGATTAGATGTGTAAATGTGATTTATATTGATTATCATGATGAAAATAAATAAAATATATATTATAGATTTTCTATTAGTAAATGAAATCAAGGAGGGTGGGGGGCTGTTCGGGGGGCTGTCCGGTGGGTGTCTGGGGGGCTGTCTGGGGACCAAGGAGGAGGGTGGGGGGGGGGCTGTGTGGGTGGTTGTCTGGGGGGTGTTCGGGGGGTTGTACGGGGGGATATCTAGGGGGCTGCCCAGGGGGCTGTACGGGGTCCAGGGAGGGGGGTGGGGGGCTGTCCGGGGGCGGTTCGGGGTGCTGTCCAGGGGTTGTCCGGGGGGGTGTCCGGGGTCCAAGGAGGATGGTGGGGGGTTGTCCAGGGTCTAGGAAGGAGGGGGGTTCTCAAACACACAACCACTAAAAGACAACAACATCCATAAAAACAGATAATATATAAAAATAACTCAACTCCAATACTATACTACGGGTTTAGATAAAACCAACAACTAGAATAGATTAAATATCAAATCTCAGTAATATCAGTAAAAAATGTAATGGATCAACTTGTCCCACATAACCATCACCATCATCACCATAATAATCACCCTTGTCCTCATCCCCATCATCGTCCTCACCCTCCTCAGTGCCCTCCTCCTGGCCCTCGCCATCCTCCTCGCCCTCGCCACCCGCCTCGCCCTCCTCCTATCCCTCCTCTTCCACATCAAACTCCTCACCATCATCATCGTCAAGCTGGACATCATCATGACCACCACTAGAACTTCCACCTGGTGCACCATATATAGAATGTATCGATGACATATACTCATCAAAAACTGGGCTGGCCTCTGCTGGAAGTGTTGGACGTAGAACTTCAATAAATTTCATAAACGCACTGTTTTCCCTAGCAGACTGTTCTGCCATCTCTGTAGCCCTTTTCTCAGCCTGTTCTTCCTGTTCCCTAACTTGGTACAGCTCGGTGTCACTACAGATCATACCTGAGGAGGGCCAATACCTTGTCGGGGCTATCCTAGGTCGGCAGCGTACTCTGCCAGGATGCTCCTCTCCCAACACCTGATGTAAGTGATCTGTTGGCCCAAAATTGTATGGTTCATGGGAATCGAGGGCCTCTAAAGAAACCTGTTACAAATATAAATATATTATTAAGTTAAAAAATAGATATTAAAATATAAAATCAACATATTAAAACTTATAATCTACTGTTGAGTCGCTTCGTTGACGACACTTCCATCCTTTTTCCGTCTACTCGAGCAAAACAGTTTTTCTCGAGGCACACGCCCTTCAATATTCTATATTTGACTCTACAATGACATTGAAAACTAAATTTATATGAAAAATTTAGCAAAAAATTAAATAATTGAGAAAACAAAATAAAATGTAAGTCGTAATGAAAAGTTATAAAAAATTGTCATACGTGCTTCCTCCCATGATCCGACATCATCGTACGTCCTAGTGTGTGGAGGTATTTTTTTGCATCAATGTTTTTTTAATTTTTTCCAGATGATTCATAAATAAAATTCAATAATTCAAAGGATAATATTAATGCAAAACAGGAAAGTTATTATTTAAATACCTCAAATGTAATTCATACCTTAAACTGGGTACTCTTCCAATGAGTAATCATCTGACGATACTGCTCTATAGGACAATCATCCACGTCTGGTACCGCCTCTAACTCAGTGCCAACTGAAGCATGCCAGCCAATATACAAGTCATGCTTGTAGGATTTCCAAATATCACCTAATTCCTTTATACGTTCCGCTCGATCACCCTCACCATTGGGAAAATTAAATCGAAGCTGACATCAAAATTTTAATTCATATAAATACAAAAATAATTCATGGAATTAAATACAACATATTTTTTTAACTATATCTCTGCCCAAGCTCTATCCTTGACCTCATGTGGCAAATGTCTCTATGACAGTGGGTTGACGGGAATGATGTCAGAGTATTTGGCAAGCGGTGCCAAAAAACTCCGACATTGTTGCCCTGATTTCTCAACCATTTTGTTGTCTTCATTACAATCCATCATAACCTGTGTGTGGTGGTTCCACACCGAACGCATGCATGTACGCCCATGACCCTGGCTCCTATCAGTAGATGTATCTGTCATGAAAGAAAAACAAATATTTTATCAAAAGATGTTATAATTGAAATAAATATTGCTAATTTTTTTAGGGTTTTATAAATAAACTTATGCCAGTCTGATCGCTGAGCGCCGCCGGATCCACAGAAACTGATGAAACACCCAGTGGTGGAACAGGATTCAAAGACGATGGAATATAGAAGCTCAAAGAGATAGAAGTATAAGGAAAAGAATATGGAACAGTAGTATGACCGGATTCTGACAGGGGAGTGGGAATCATCATGGGATGTGAAAATGATGGGACAGAAGATGCAGAAGCTAGAGAAAACATGGGAGGCCTAAATATCCCGTGTGTCCCTAACGACACAATGAGATCAGAATGTGGGCAAGATGACATGTTAGTGGGAGGGGCAGGGTCTAGTCAGGCACGCGCAAAAAATCATCCACCTCTACTACGAACCCTCCTCGTACCACCGGCCTGAGTACTTGGACCAGTACTAGGCTCCTCATCGAATAACTGTCGACATATTGGTGGATCCTACAAAAATTTTTACAAACAAATTAATCACATGACATTATATATTCTGTATATATATATATATATATTTGAAATAAAGTACTCACTGTAGGCACTAATAGTGGAACACCCATCTCCACCATCCGACGATTGTTCTCCATCATTTTTTTTCCTTCGTCTCTCTTCAATTGGATGCATTTTCTGCTTTTGAAAACAAATATGTAATTAATTAGAAAAAGGAAACTAATGTGTAAACCAAAAAACTAAATATATGAGTAAATAGAGGGATTAATTGGTAATTTAGCTAACAATTGTTTTATAATATATTGAATGAATTTAATAAATCATACAATTTGTAATGTTCACCAAGTTAGAAATATTGTTTGACTAGGTTTGAATACAGTTCAATTCCAAATTAGAAAATACAATTCAAATAAAATAGAAACCAACAAACATTGAAAATTCACATAATGGTCAAGTCAGCTAAAACATATCTGTGATCAATACAAAATCAATTTGAATATTACCAACCTTAACAACCCAACTCGAGGTAAACCAATGGAATTGAGAACATGGATGAATGATTCTATATATTTTCAACCACAACTTCAGGTTCACAATCAACTCTGAAAATTGAGCTATTGGAGTCATCAAAAGAAATAAATGGATTGGTTCCAATGGCAATAGGGACAATGTCAATTCCATCATTACCATCATCAAAAATATGTCTTGGAATTACTTCTACTATGACACTAATTTCAGGTCAAAGTTGGACTTTGAACTAAAAAATTTGTTTATCCATTGATGCCAACACATATGGTTCTTCGGTAGCAAGAGTGCGAGTCATATTAATTACTCAAAATCCACAATCATCAATAAATGTTCCATGTCTCGTCATCGAACCAAACCAATGACATTTCATCATTATGACTTGTCCATGAGAGTAATAATCCAATTTTATTATTTTTTCAACGACTCTATAATAACCCACATTTTCAAATCACGGTCTACTATCTGATGCACTGGCATAACAATATGTTGTGGCAGTAACCATAACACCATCATGTTGTGTTCTCATGTTCTTTGCTCGTTCAGTGACAATAAATTTGTACCCATTGATAACAACTAATTTACAGTCACGAACCACAGTATTAGGACCAAAATCCAAAGCTCTTATTTCCACAGAGACAGAGTCAGCAAACAAACTCAATTCATGAAATATAAATGACTGTTAAACTTAATTAAATATTGAAATAATTAATATAAATAGTAATATTTTTACCTTCAATTTTAACCAAGAAGAAAAATCTTTTCTATGCAAAGTCTCTCTCCTTCTCAAAGATAAAGAACGATGCTTCCTATTTATCATTGTTTTATGTTCCCTGTTGATAAAAAATATGAATAGTTTAACAGATATATATGTAAGATATACATAATTAATTTAGTTACCCGATACAGTCATCGAACAAATCAAAGTTGAACAAAACTGTGTGGTGAGCCATCTCCTGCTCTTCATGGATTAATGTCTTCAATGTATATGATCCAGGAATTCCTCCTGTTTGAGGAAGTGATGGAAAACTCAGTTCAATTTTCTCATACTGTTCTTCTTCATTTCTCATTGTTCTATTCAATCTTGTAGTAAGATCAGACAAATACATCGAGCAGAAATCCATACACTCTTGAGCCAGGTAACCATTCAGGATAGAACCTTCAGGATCATTTCTGTTTCAGACATAATACTTTAATTTGAACATATTTCTTTCATTTGGATACATACAACAAAAAGAAATAGGTCCTCCAAGAAGTATTTCAGTGGGAATATGGACATTAAGATGTAGCATGCATGTGAAAAATGATGGAGGAAATATTTTCTCCAACTCACACAAAATTAATGGGTGCATCTATAAACTTTTTTTGCAAGAAAGACTTGGACAACTTCTTAGAAAAAAGATCTCTAAAAAAATGGAACAACTGAATAACAGCCACTCTTACATTATTGGAAAAAAGATGATGGATTTTTATTGGAATCAACTCATGCAGTAGAATGCGATAATCATGAGTCTTCAAATATTTTAGCTTCAACTCTCTTCTGTTGACCCATTTAGATATGTTGCATGAATAACCATCAGGAACTCTAATAGTCTCTAATACTTCTAGAAATTGTTTTTTTCCATAGGTTTCATCACATAAGAATCACATAGAAGTTTCCATTTATTTTCACTAATACGCACAGGATGCAATTCTGGTATGATGCACCAATCCACCAAGTCACGCTGAGATCGTAAATCATCTTTTGTCTTCCCCTTAACATTTAGAAGAACTGTAAGAATTTTTTTGAATATATTATTTTCAATATACATTACGTCTAAGCAATGACGTAACAAATTTTTTAACCAATACGGAAAATCAAAAAAGATACTCCTCTTCCTCCAATTGTAACAGGTTTCAGTGGATACATTCTTTCTCTTTCCAGATTTCATTTGACCCTTCCCGAAAGAAAAACTGAAATCTTTCAATTCATTAAGAACATCAGTTCCAGACATACGCTGAGGTGGATCATCGGTCTCTATGGTATTATCAAATCTTCGATGATTCATTCTATATGGATGATCCTTTGGAAAGAATCGTCGATGTCCCATAAAACTGAAACTACAGTTATGTTTCAGTCTTCAGAATCATGTATTCTTCATAAAAACTGGAAATGGCAGTTTTCCCTTCGTGCTCCATCTAGACATCATTTCATAAGCCAAAAAACCATTCATCGTCCACATAAGCACAACACGCATCTGAAATATGTCTTTCAAACATGCATCGTATGTGCACACACCCACATCCCAAATAAGTTTCAACTCTTTTATTAAAGGTTGCATGTATACATCAATATCAATGTCGGAATCAGAAGGACCATATATGAGTATACTCATGAAAGTGAAAGGTTTTTTCATACACAACTATGGGGGAATATTATAAATGTCTATAAAAAATGGCCATATGCTGTGAGAAGTAATCATATGCCCAAACGGATTAAAACCATCACATGAAAGACCCAACCTCACATTAAACACATCAACTACAAAATTAGTATGCCGAGTATCAAATCTCTACCATGAAAATCCATCTGCAGGATGAACCAACTCATCATTAGTCTTATTTCTCTCGGTATCATGCCGTCTCATTTTTATTGATATGTCACCAGACATAAAAAGATTCTGGAGTCTGGGGATCAATGGAAAGTGCCACATTACTTTCTCTGGAATGAAGGATGGTGTTCTATCAGATTTTGTCTTCCAGTGGGATGTGCCACATTTTATATAATCATTTCGTTCAGTGGTTTCCTCCTCGAATAAACTACAATCTTTCGTGAAAGCATGAATTTTTTTCTTGAAAATCCAAGTTACTCAACTAACTTCCATTCCATATAGTGGTTTGAGGGAATATCCGCATCATCTGGAAGTAAATCCTTCAAGAGGGTAAGAATGTAATCGATTGCTTTATTAGAAATCCCATACATAATTTTCCTATGAAACAATCAGATTAAAAATTCCAGCTTTTTTATTTTATCACATTGTCGATATACTAGAGTCATGGTATCATTATTCAATTTTTTCACCCTATCAATATCATCATTTTTACTAGATGCATCAGATGTCCCCATATCGAAGTCTTCTTGAGTCGAAATCCTTTATTTTTAATGATGATAAATAAATGTAAACCGATCATCTAACAAATTATCCATTCCAGTCCTTTCATTTCGATCATCACCATTTTGAGATTTCATTTTCTCCCCATTGTGATACCACACAAAGTAGTTTTCTTGAAAACCATTTTTGGTTATGTGGTAGTTGACTTCTTCACGGCTCAACCAAGGTCTACCAACACAATTTGAACATGTGAAGTGTATGCGACCAATATCTGAAGCATTGTGAAATGCGAAATCTTTAAAGATCCTGATTTTTTTTGAAAATCGCTTGAAATCTGATTGGTTTAATACATCCATCTTCTATCCATTCTGTAAAAATAATTTATATAATTCATTTTTCCATAAACAATTCAATAGGATTGAAATTTAATAGAAAATATCTTTCGAAATCCATTTTAAATAATAAAATCCCTTGGATGATTTTTAACAAATATTTGGAGTATTCTCAAGGGACCCCCATTTGGAAAAGTCACATTAAATGCCCAATTTCCACGCCAAACCATTAAAAATAATTAACATGAGACAATCATTGACCACAAATAACTTAACTGGAAATAAAAAAACAGAAACCAAATGTGATATAGAATTTAATGTTATGTTAGGGGAAATGAGATTAAATAGAGACAACAACATCATAAATGGTTACAACATCATAACTTTTCATTAAAACCACCCATAATAGGAATGTGAATGCCTCATACACCTAATCCCTAATAAAACAAACAAAATCTCCAATTAAAAAATTGAATTTAGGGTTTCCACCCCACTTGGACAACCCTACCCCCACCCCACCCATCCCATGTGGACATCCCTACCCCCACCCCACTTGGAAAACCCAGCCCCCCACCATACCTATACACACCCACCCCCCACATCCCACTTGAAAAACCCACCCCACCCCACATGGACAACCCTACTATCACCCCACTTAGACAACCCATCCCCCCCCACCCTACCTAGACAGCCCCTCCCCCACCCAATCTGCACTCTCTCCCCACCCCACTTGGACAACCCTGCCTGGACACCCTCCCAAACCCAACCTGCACACCCTTCCCCACCCCAAACAGCCCTACCCCCATTCCATTTGGACAACCCAGCCCCCTCCCCCACCCTACCTAGACAGCCCCCTCCCCCACCCTACTTAGACAACCCCACCCCCACCCCAAACAGCCCTACCCCACCCCATTTAGACAACCCATCCCCCTACCCCACCCTACCTAGACAACCCCTCCACCACCCCAAACAACCCTACCCCCACCCCATTTGGACAACCCAGCCCCTACCCCACCCTACCTAGATAACCCCCTCCCCCACCCTACCTAGATAGCCCCTCCCCCACCCCAAACAGCCCTACCCCCACCCCATTTGGACAACCCAGCCCCCTCCCCACCCTACCTAGACAACCCCGTCCCCCACCCACTTGGATATCCCTCGACATCCTCCCCCACCCCATGTGCACACCCTCCCCCACCTCAAATCAAAATATAAATTCATCCAAATAAAAATCCAATTTTGAACTAAAATAAATTCCACCAAAATTACCATATCACCCCAGTAAACAAACCCTTTTCCATGTTTGAAGTGTAGAAAAAAAACATAAAACAAATCCAAGGGTTCCGTAGATAGAAACCCTAATTTAGCCTAAATAAAAACATCAAACACCAAAAAAATAGAGAAATAACGCTAAAACTAAGGTAACACATACAAATTTGAAGTTTGAAATAAGATTTTGTTTGATTGAAGATGGATCTTGGGTAGAAAGAATGTCGCGACCAAGAAGAATTCATGAGCTTCTATTTGAAATCGGTCTGCAATCGGGCTGGGTGGGGGTTCGGTTTGTCTGTATTTGGGGGAAATCTTTCCTAAAGGTTTTTAAAAACCATTGGGAAAGATAGAGTTTTCCCAATGGTTTCATTAAACTGTTGGGAAAACTGATTTTTTCTTCATCTTTCCCAACGGTTTGATGAAACCGTTGGGAAAACTAATTTTCATCAAATATTTTCCAATGGTTTCATCAAACCGTTGGGAAAAATGAATTTTTATAGATCAATACCAATGGTTAATGCAAACCGTTGGTAAAGATCACCTATACCAACGGTTCAAGAGAACTGTTGGTATACAACTGTTGGGAAAACCATGATTTCCTGTAGTGATAAAATGGTTTTATGAGAGTGAAGGGGGTATCTCATAATTTAGAAATAAAATTTAATGTAAGAAGGAAATGAAAATATATATACCAACAAGATTAATTAGAAATATAATCCATATGATATTGAAGAAACATTAATAAAGAAAAAATTAAATAGCTCTTACCATCTTTAGGCATGGTAATAGGTATACAAAAGAATTATTAGGAGGGAAAATTATAGTGAAATAGACTATCATAATTAATAAATGAAATGGTATGTAAGGGGGATATGTTGAAACATATCCAGACATATGTATATTGAAATTAAAATACATAACATAAAAGGAGTTCTTGATAAAAGAGGAGAGTGGGGAATGCCTAAATTTAGTGAGTGTCTCTAAATGCTTGGGAGGGGATTACTAAGAGCTTGGGAGCTTGGGAGGACTCTAGAGAGTGGAGGGAAGGGTTTGGTGGTGCTATGAGGTGTTTTAGTGAATTGAAATGGGAGCATGTGTGGGTTTATATAGGAAAAGAGGGGAATGTGTTTATTATTTAGGTTTTGGACTCTACATAATAAAATATCCCAGAAAAAAATCATCCAATGGTTTTTCACCCATAGTTTTTAAAAAATGGGAGTGGGTGTTATTATTTTATATGAAAAAGGGTTTATATTATTAAAATAACTCCCTTTTTTTGTGGAGGTGAGTCACACTCTTAATGAAATAATTTTAAAACCATAAAATATATTATAGATTATGGAGGATTCATAATGGAAAAAAATAAATAATATAAACCTACTATCAAATTATTTTAAAGGGAAACATTTATTTATTTTTGGATCTCTTTTACAGTATTTATTATATTACTTTTGGGTCATTATGATGTCATAAAATATATAGTATATTTATATAGTATTTAATTTTTACCCGAAAATTTGAATGTGTTAGAAAATTATGAAAACATCACTATTATAAAATTTCAATGCTCCGATTCCAAAAATATAATACATATTATATAAATATTTATCTAAATATTTTAATTTTAAATTTTATAATAAAATATATATTTAATATAAAATTTCTTGTTTTTTAACAATAATAGTTATCCAACACTTATAAATATTAAACATGATTATATGATCCTTTAAATTTCATAAATAGTATTTAATAATAATATTTTTTTTAAAATAATTCATTTTAAAAAATAAGTTAATTTAATAAATTAATTAATTTAATAATAATATTAACCAAAAATACAATTGGTGCTTTATTCTATCAAAATAATAAATCATTTAAAAAGTCAAAATAATTGGATGAAAATATATTCATTATTCTATTAAAAATAATTTAAATATTCCTATTTATAGGGTCTTGATATATATCCTTTTAATATTCCATCATACTTCCTAAGATTACAGTCTGTGATATTGGGACTTTCTTGGGGCAGTTCAGTGAAAATAGTTTGGGCTATGATCTCGATATTCTTGACCTTCTCCTGTAAAGGGTTTTACTCATGCTTAAGTTATTGGATATCATCTTGGGCTTGCACAAGGGAAAATACCATAGACGCTATCTCCATTTGAATATATGATAAATAGGATTCATAGGGTATAATCTTACTGGTTGAGGCCATCACTTATTTGGTCTCTATTGGATTATTAAAACCCTATATTTATACTAACCATGTGTTCACTGTGGCATGACTATATTGTCAATGGTAAAGATACTTTATGGTATTTTAAATATAATCTGATATAATAAAAAAATAAGTACATGTGTTTTATAAAAATATATGACTTAATAATTCATTTAATAAAATATAAATTGGAATTTTATTTATAATACTTCTGGTCATTAAATATTTTCTTACCATTCTATCTATTAGAAAATGGTAATGTCTTTCAGGTGTATGTGTGGATTACCTCCTCAACGAAGCGATGAAATACATTTATCTTCAACACCTCTCATGGATAGAATATATAATTTTATTTAAAGATGTAAATTTATATTTATTGAATAATAATAATTAATAAATGATAATATAATACTTCATATCTTTATCTCATGTTCATTAAAAAATGTAAATGTTTCCCAGGAATACGTATGACCTAATGCCCCCATGATTATAACATACATAATTTTTGATAATGATTTTAATGATTAATTATAAACTTATATTCGATGTATAGAATTTATTATTATTTCATGATTATTATTTTTGGGATGATTAAATAATTACCACATTGACCATGTTAATCCTAACAAAGTTGTTTGGGGATTATGATTCCAACATCCTCAAAAAACTTGATGTAAACATAACAAAAAAATTAATTTATATGTCACTAAAATGAATGAAATAAATTGTTTAATAATAATTTATTAAAACCTGAAAATTTTCGTTATAAATAAAATAATTGATTTAATTTTTCTGTCGAGAATATAAAGGCCACACCTAACATGTCTAGACTTGAGGTAAGGTATTTCTCATCTCACATTTTTTTCACTGAGCCATATTTTTTATGCAGAACTTGATTACTTTTTTGGGGGTATGTACTACACTTGAATTTATTTTATGATCATTCCCATGAAAATTTTGGGTATTTAAAAATATAAATAAGGTTATATATTTCATGAGTTTCTAATTGAGATATTACTAAAGCGATAAGGGTTATTCATCTCAATATTGTTTTATTGGGACATGATTATGTACCTATTTATGTTTAATAGGTTTATACACTACCAAATTTATAAGTTTTATCATGATTATATTTTTTCTCATGATATATAATGTTTCATTTGAATTTATTCTTTCATGGGGAATATGATACATAAGTTACCAAAGTGGTAGTATATTTTTGTTTCAATCCCATTTTAATTAGGATTATTTATGATTGAATTAATGTTGATGAAATTATATGATATTAATATGATAAATCCAATTCATTTTAATATACTTTATTATTTCATTAAATTTTATGCAATATTACTATTTTATTCATTCACATACTTAATATTATTATGATAATAAAGAAAAAAAATTTATTTTCTCTTTAGTCGGAAATATTTTTTTCCCATATCTATGTTTTATTTAAAACCTTTTAAGTTTATTTTTAATATTCTCCTATTATTGTTTAAAATTTATTTATCCCATGTTTTAAATTTTAAAAAAAATTATTTAAATGGTTTCTTTTGGTTATTTTACATAAAAGAAACTTTTGAATTTTTACCAAAATATAAAAGCAATATTTATTTTAACATAAATGTAATGAATTTAATTTCCACTCATCATAACCATTATATTAATTGAAGATTAATTTTAAACATTTTCCATGTTTTTTACAATTAATGACTTTAATTTAGTATTTGAGAAATTTTTTGATGTAGAATTAGTGGTTCCAAAATTAAAAATATATTTCACTCAAGAAAAATTCCATGAGATATTTTAAAGAAAAATCATTTATGATAAAATAATTTGAAGTTACTAATGATTTACTAGGTATATGATCTAATGATACCATATGTATTATATTTATATATTGTTTATGATTATGAATTTTTTATTAAACTTGTTTATTTCCATGTGTTATGCTATGTTGAAATGTTTAAATTCTAATGAAACCAATTTCTATCGAGACCCACAATTTTAATACACATATATTAATTTTTAGTGGATAAATATTCATTATATATCATAAAAATACATGTTATAAGAGTTTAGGTCCAGTTCCTTTTGACACATGATCACATAAACAAGTGGATCATAAGTGAAATACATTATCTCCACCTAAGTTCTTCATAACTCTAACCCTTATTAGGCATACCATATATAATTTTTTTATTCATAACCCAGGGAATGGAAACATAAGAATGTGTGAGCTATGATACTAATTAAGTGAGAATAATTTAGATATCATCATAACATGAGCATAAAATAATGAGGACACAAGAATGAAATTTGGAAACCATAAACTTCATATCTTAGATCATAAACATGAGGCATGAAATAAAGCATGGATGTTTATAAGACATGAATCATAAATGAATCAAATAAATTAATCCATGGAAGCATAAAATTGTAATAATACATGAAGTTATGTAATATACATAATCTTATAAAATTATTTTCATTATAGTCAATCCTCATTACCAAGGATATAATAATTGAATGGGTTCATTCCCCAAACCGTTGTAGTAGTAAATATTTATTCACATGAATATGAGAGTGGAAAAATTACCTTAAAAACAGATTTTAATCTCCATGGTAGTTATATTTTTCTCATTCTATATCAATCATTACCCAATTAATTAGAGAGAGATATAGGTACCACCCATTATTGGTTTCAATTTGACCACCTTCCTTGGTTATAATATAACTATCATACATGGTCAAAATGAAACCACCAAAACATAATGAAAACCATAAATTGGTAAGACACAAGATTATAAACTATAAATCATATCAAAACCCTTGAAAATAAATGTTTTTTATAACCATTTCATCATAGGATAACCCATGAAAAAGAAATGGGTTTCAAAAATCATTTCATCATTTCATCAAAGCATAACCAGTGTAAAATTGAATTGGTTTCATAAAAATTTATTAAAAAAAACATAATAAATATAGAGAAATAATAAGGATATAATCCATGTATAATATCCCCCAAGAAATAATACATAATATAAAATTATTTCAACTTATATGGTAAATGATTTGTAAATATAACTTGTAGAATTTATAGAGGAAAATAAAATTTTCCCTTTTAAGATGACATATTTAAAATCTAAAAATTCCCAATTATTTAAGAAAAAATGTTATCTTAAATTGATCTTGAAAACAGGTAATTTAATATTTAAGAAATTAAATTGTCTTGAAAGTGGAAAATATTGTCCATGCCATACATGTTAAAACAATGAATCCTCTCACATTTTTTATAAAAGGTAAAAGGATCCTTATTCGAAAAATAAAAATAAGATTTATTATTAATATTTATTTAAAAATTAAAACATGGTTATAAATGCATTTAGAAAATGATTTTATAATTTTAAAATAGTCATTAATTATTTTTCGAAAACATGTACATATAAGAAAGTGAGTTTTCAACCAAAGTGATAAATAAATTTTGGTTTTCCTTAAAAACCTTATTCTCAAATCTTGGGTATATAAGGGAAGAAAATTAATAGAAAAATATTTCTATAAATTACAAGTGGATAATATATTTCATGATTTTTATATGTGGTAGGTCATAAGATATCATTATTGTAAGCATAAACATAAACAATCCCAATAAATAATGATATTGATACATCAAACCCCAGCCATTTTTATAACTTTTGAATAATAATCACAATGAAATAAATAACATTATATTTATTTTTTAATGAATAAAAAATTAATTTTAATAATAATAAAATAAATTTATGGGTAGTATATACATCCTATAAAAGAAACAAGTGGTGAATATTCCATGTGTCTCATGAAAATAAAAGTGCGACAAAAATATCAAATATTTAGTATCATCTTCATTTGTACTCATTAATTCCTCATATATAATAAATATAGGTTTATTATACAAGTATTACAGAAACATGGTCATATATATCATAACATATATTATTTACTTAAGAAATTTTTTTATTTTATTTTTGAAAATTCATTGTTAAAGCCCTGATTCAGGTAATAACTCCATTATTTTTCATGTTTGATTTTGTTCGATATTTTATATCCTTCTTATTTTTAAAAATATTAATTAAACTAAATAATTTAAAAAATAATTTAAATAAAATATATATATTCCTTATATATGTATTTAGAATAATCCCTAAATTTTATATATATAAAATGAAATATATAGTTCATGGAGACGGTCAGCCGTGCAAACGCATGAACGACGTTTCCATTTTTTTAATGGATGGAATGAATGGAAGGTAAATGATTAATCAAATTTTAAAATTAATTTTGATTTCATATATATCAAATATATTAATTATATTTATCTTTTTCACCTTCCATGTAATGCAGAAGTGAAAAATGAGTCACATCACTTCGTGAGGTGGTAGTTCTTCGTACACATGAGTGATGTTATCATATTCCCATTAAATGTAAAGTAAAAATTATATATGAAATATAATAATTAAATAATTTTAAATATTTAATAAATATATTATATGAACATTAAATATATCATTATTTCTGTCAATGAGAGGCATTTATGGAAAACGAATTGCATTAGTTTCGGATATGGTTGTCTACGGTAAACATGGTCAATGATTTCTTTTCTCTCTTGATGGAAGAGGCTGTATAATTAATTCATTTATTTAGAAAAATAAAAAATAATTTTATGGTATATAATAATGTTATTATATTATCATTGTTTAAGAATATTTCAAGGAGTTATAGGAAGAATTAAAATAAAAACTCATGGTTAAGGACTATATCTCTTCTTTAGAGAACTTTTGGTTTTCTACTAAAACCTTATAAGAGGGATTTATAATAAAAAATATAGCCTATTAGATGGGGGTATAAATTTATGGAATTAATATATGTAGTTTTTGAATGATCCAAATGGTTTTGAATGTGTGTAGAGGAGAGGATAGTGTGTTTCCATTTATATGTGGGGGAGAGGACACACATGGAATATTTGAAAAGAAATAGGTATACCCACATTTATAACCTTCATAATTTTAAAAAATAGATCATTATAAAACCTTATATTATATAATAATTTTATTTGTAAATTAAATGGGATTTAGAAAAGTTTATTGGTCATTTTTCACCTTATTTTTTTAGTTTACCCAATGATAAACCTGTTTGATCCTTAACCATGATAATTAAGTTTTTCTATTTTTACTATTAATTTTGAACACAAATTATGTTTAAATTTTTATATAATATTAATTATCCTAAAAAAATATTTAATCATTTTTTATAAATTATATTCATAAAATTATAAAATTTTAATTAAAATTTAAACCCACAGATGTGATGAGAAATTTGTTTTTCATATAGAAATTTTTAAAATTATAGAATGTTTAAATATAAAAATTGAATATAATGTTTACTAAAATTTCCTAAATTGGATTAATAAATATATATATGAACTAATTTTAATTTCAATCCCCATTTAAAAAAAATTGATCTTGTAAATTCTTTAAATAAAAATTATTTTTTAATAAGAATCATTATTTTTTTACTATTTATCAAAAAATTAATCTACGGATGAAATTATAAAAAATTCATCAAAATAAAATTTTGAAATAAATATTTTAAGAAAATGAATTTGATTTTTTAAAATACATTTTTCAAAAGAGGAAAAAATATCTTTCAATTGTTTTTCACAAAAAACAATAAGAATTGTTTTTTTGAAAAAGTAATTTTCAAAGCATATAATGACTTTAGGTAAAATTAGATAGTTTTCTTCAATATGTATTTTATATAAAAAACTTTTAATTGATTATAATTTTTTTATTCCTATTTATACCTCCATGTTTAAATACATGGTCTTAAGAGTAATGGTTAAATAATAACAATATAAATAGTATATTACGGTTTGTTAAAATACAATGTTGCGTGTAACACAAGATATCAAAGAAATTAAATTTATTTAAAAAATAATAATTTTTTTAGTGATACATTATACTACATTAAATTTAATTTATCCCAATAAATTAATCAATAAAATTCAAAAAAATGATGTTAATTTTTTCTCATCTTATCCTTAGGTTCCCATGAAAGTTATTCAAATTGGTATTTTCATAATATAACTACAACCAGGTGTGTGGCATTGTTTAGTAGAACATTCTCCATATAATCTAGAATCTAAAAAGTTATATGTTCATATGAAAAATCATAATCCATGGGTATAAAATTTCAATTTAGTACATGTGAAGGATCATGTATGTACTTCCTAAGGAGAGATACATTAAAAAATTATAAGAGTTGAGATTAGTTCAACAAATATTCCAAGCGATAAGAAACCACACCAACTAAATCAATAATATAAAAATTGACATTTACACTAAGGTTTTGATTCCATTTTTTCTCAAATATCATAACATTTTCCGTAGGTAAATTCATATAAAAACCTTCTCACCAACTTCATCCCAACACATTGGTGTTGTACTCTTATTTCCATAGTGGACTTTAGAAGGATCCATACGAATGATCGAGTGAAAAATGTTGTTATAAAAATGATTATATAAAGGTTCTTATCCTAAAAACTATTGAAATAAATTGAATAAGATCTCATTATATCCTCTAGTGTTTGAATTTTTCTCTCAGACTGACTATCAGTTTGAAGATGATAGGAGGTTATAAAATATAATTCTTTATCAAGGGATTATGGAATATGTCATGAAAGCCTTTTGGAAAACCATATATCCTGATCAAATATAATAGAGTACGGTAAAAAATTAAACCTTGAAACATCCTTAATTATGTTTCTATACATATGATCTACAGAAAAATATTCTCTAATACTAATGAAGTAGGACGAATTTGTAAGGTGATTGAATGAAACCCAAATAGAATTATTCCTTTTAGGTATTTTGGGGATTTATACAAAAAATCCATGGTGCTCTTCCCCTTTTTCCATTATAGTATATGTAATATTTGTAACATACCCTTATATTTCTATATCTCAACCTTGATGACATACCAAACATCAAGATACAGAATATGAAATATATTTCTCTATTCTATCCCAATATAAATAATCTTTCAAATATCCTTAAATATATTTAGATATCAAATGAAAAGAGAATGAAAAAATATTTTATTTCTCTAATAGCTCCTTTAAACTGGGTATGGATAGTATATATACAAGGATCTTAAACATTATCATTCAACCATATTAAAGGTTAAACTCATGACCATTTTAACCTTTATTTACAGTTCCATATCTTTCTTTTGTACCTATTCTATATTTAATTATATTAATGGTTGAAAACTTATTTGACCTAGATAAGATTCCCCCCTTTATTCAGAATTTACAGATCTATACTTCCAAAATCCAAAAAATATAAGATCTTTTCTTATCCTCATCAAAGTTAAAATAGTGTGATCTTTTAGAATCAAAGCATCATCCACCTTATTCACTTTCCTCGGGTAGTAATGTACTAAGAAATAATAATCTTATTTCAACTTCGACATTGTTCTCTGGATCATGTTCAACTCTTTCTATATTAATATATATATTAAACTCAAATTATAATAATATAAATAACACCCCAATCTCTATATATATTGTACCGCTATAAATTCTGTGAAAATATTTTTGAAAGAGACTCCAAATAATGATTTAGGAAATTATGATCATCAAAATTCAATTCTTGTGAGGCATAAACTTCCTCCATATAATATTTCATGAGATCATAACCCATTCCATTCTTGTATTCATCACTATATATTACAAAAAATTCTCCAGTAATGGTAAAATTAAAAACATTTTCATTGAAGGGCCTTCCCTTTAGTTATTTAAAATTTTCACCACATTCAACTTTCAAAAGGAACTTTGATCTCTTCTGAGTTAACATAGTGAGTGGGTTGGTTATCTAAGATATATTTTCCATAATGTGTCTATAATAATGACTCGAGCAATGAAAACTACAGATATCAGTCACTATGGTAGGTCTGGGACAACTTTCAATAGCCTCTATCATTGAAGATTCCATTAATATAACCTTGCTTGAGATTATATGACCAAAAAATTAAACTTTGTCAAGCCAAAAGACACACATGGTATATTTTTCATACAAAACCCCTTCCTCAGGGTTTTTATCACAATACTTATGTGATCTTAATTCCCCTCCCTTCTCTTTAAATTTTCAATAATATCATGTATAAATAATACCAAAAATTGATAAGTATAACATCTAAAGATTATATTCATTGAATCCATGAAAATAATGGGGTCACTAATTAGAATAAATGGAATAAATATATATTTGTAGTGACCATACTTTATACATAATGTTTTCTTTGGTATATTATTCTTCTTTAACCATAATGGATGATATCTATAATGAATATCAATCTTGTAAAAGTATTGAACTCGATGGTGTTCATAAAATAAATCATCCATATGGGGTACATGAAACTTTTTCGTTATTTTTATCTTATTTTGTTCAATATAATAAATGTAGTTTTATATTTATCCATATTTCATCATAAAAAAAGGAAAGGTTCTCCCTAAGTTCACACACTTGGTTGAATAATTTACTTTTAAAGGTTTTCCAAGAGTTTCTTCTTCGATTAATATAACTCAATATGGGCAATTATATACGGATTATTTGAGATAAGTGAGGCACTATTTTTGAGTTAAATTGAGAAATAAAATTCATTACTCATTGGAATAATATGAAACTCTTTTGTAAATACATTGAAATACTCCCACACAATAGGCTTATTTTCGATGATGTTTTTCTCCCAAACTTTATATGATAATAAACCCTTTTGAAATGGATGAATAATGCATACAATGGATATGATTTCCATAATATGTTTATATTTATCATTAAACTGATAGATGATCATATGTTTTTTATAATATCAAATATGACCTCCTATAAATTAAAATTTATGTGTTATTAATATAAATAAAGACAATCAGTGCTAAGGATAACATAAAAATTAAACCAGAATAAAAAAAATAAGGTTTACAGGAATCACATTACTAAATAATTCAACTAGATAAGAATCATATTATTAATATGGGTTCATCATACCATTGTATATTTTCATTCATAATTCAATATCTAATTATTGAGGGTAGGAATTATCATTTCTAGAGACTCTTCATGATACATGGAAAATCATATAACTAAGAGAAAATAAGACACTTTAATATTTGATAATAACTATAACCAATTGAACTTTATCATTATATCTTATAACCCTTAGTAAAATAAAAAAATTTAGAATGAGTTTCACAAATATTTTATGAAAGGGACAAATCCTAAAAAATAATTCATAGGATTTCTAAATGTTGACACTAACTTTTCAATCTATGTATCCTTAAGTTTAACCTAATAAATTCATGGTTATCATTTATAAAAACCCTTCATGATGTTGCATACTAATTTTGTTATGTTCTGAATAATATCCCCTTTTAGTTTTAAAATAGTTGTGAATAAAGTACCATTTTAGTGCACTAGGAGATGATTAGGCCTATCTCAATATTCCCTTTTCATAGTTATTACCCCTAGGTAAAAAAATTTGGGATTCATATCTACTTTTTAGAAACCACTCTCTATATCCTTTAAGAAAATTCTTGGATATTTTTTTATACATTTAATTATCCTTGTACTTATCCATAGATATATCCTTTGGGTCTAACTAAAGATTTATCATTTTATTTTCCAAAGGTTAACAAAACCATTCTCTAAAACTAATAATAGATACCCTCACATTTTATACATATATATCAAATCTCAATGGATGATTATTCATTAGAAAACATAATCATACATTCAATAATCATTTTTATATAGTTATTTTAGAAACTTGGGCACATAAACATCTGGTTTACAAGTGAACTACACCATCTCCCACTAATTTCTTCATTACTAGAACCTTTTTTTGGAATATCATACATAATATCATTCTTTATAACATGTGAATAGAGTTATGAGAACATGGGAACATGATAATAATGTTTGGAAACCATACCTTGAAAATCACATATCATAAACTTGATCCATGATATAAATCTTACAAGTTTATAAGAAATCAATAATTAGTAAATCATTAAACACAATCCATATATTTATAACATTAAAATAATACATGGAATTGTGGAGTACATATAATAATTGAAAATCATTCAAATAGTAGTTTAGGATCATTTCTAATTCTATCATTGGGGAATGAGTTCACTCCCCATTCCATTAGAGTAGTCTGGGTTCAATCGCACGACTATTATAGTGGAAAATTTTCCTTACTGAACTAGTATCACTCTATATTCTAATCCTATTTATCTCATGATATATAAATATTTACCCGATTAATTGGAGGGGTATATAGGTCCCAACCCTCCTTGGATATAACATAACCACCATATTTCGTTATAACATGACCACTTTACTTATTTAAAATTTAATATACATCACATAATGAAAACCAAACATATGTGTTCCATAAGTTGGTGAAATATTCAACATATAAAAGCAATGAATACAAATGGGTTTCACAAAAATTTATTTATAGAATAACCAATGGAAAAGAAATTGGTTTCATAAACATTTAATAATTTTATCATAGCTTACCCAATGGAAAAAGGAGTATGTTATATAAAAATCATCTCTACATAAATATATACCTCATAGATAAATAAAAATGACAGTATTATATGATTATATCACCAAAAAATCTAATATAACGTCAAATGATTTTATCTTTGATGAAAAATGATTTTTTAAAGATCAATTTAATTTTTTATACAGGAAAATATCATTTTATTTTTTAAATTACATCATTAAAATCATGAAAAAAATTCAAAATATTGAAAAATTATATTATTTGAAAATAACCTTGAATAAATTTAAAGGAATATTTATATCAATGATCAGTCATGATGGCATAAAATACAATAGATTTCAAACATGTTAAAATAAAGATTTCTTTTGTATTTTTTGTAAAAGGAAAAATGATCATTATTTTGAAATTGACATTAATATTCGATTTAGTATCATTTTAAAATTCAAAAATGTGTTTAAATACCTACATACAATCACTGGAGAATGGTTAAACTTTTAATAAATATTTTTTAAAAAATATAGACATGGGTTTTTTTTATCTAAGGGAGAAATAAATTCAATTTTCATCATAAAAAGATTATTTTATAATATTGAGTGCTTAAAGAGAGTAAAATGAAAAAAATGAAATTTAAAGAACTAAAAAGTAGATAAAAAAATTCCTGAGTTTATTGGGTTGTATATAATAAGATCTCAACATTGGAAACATAATCATAAATAAGCCTAATAAATAATGAGATCGTAACATTTAACCCTATCCACTTTGGTAAATTTTGAATCATAATAAACATGAAATAAAGAACCTTATTTGGATATGTAAATTCCATTCAATTTCATAATAATAATACTAAAATAATTTCTTGGGTTGTATATACCCCACACCAAAGAAAAAAGGAGTGGATATGGCATGTGTATCACAAAAATAAAAGTCAGAAAAAATACCTTACAATAAGTATTGACTTCCTTAATAATCATTGAAAACTCCAAAAAAATAAATCTAGTTTTATTCTAAATACATTTAAAAATATTAGTCATATATATCATACCATATATGATTTAATTATGGAATTTTACTACCTATTTATTAATATTTGTTTGTTAAAATCACACTTGATATAATAACTCCTTTTTTTCATGTATGTTTTTCTTTCATGTTTTTTGTCCTTTTTTATCATGGTTCTATAATCATTATAATATTAAAAAATATATTAAGATAAAATATATTATTTATGTATTTTCTATTATAATTCATAAAATCTAGATATAGATAATGAATTACAACATTAATGGAGGGGGTATGCTGTCTATATACATGAATACTCTGTCCATTTTCATGAAAGATTAAATAAAAGTAAGGTAAAAAATATATCACCTTTAAAAATTCACTATGATTACATGTATTTATTGTATTAATCCTTTTCACCATCCATGTAAATATTATGTGAAAAAAAATCTTGTCACATTGTGAGGTGGTAGTCCGCCGTAAACCTGAGCTAAATTATCGTATTCTCACATAATTTAAAGTGGAAAGTTATATGTGATATCATAATTAAATAATTATCAACATTTCATAAATAAAATATATAAATATATAAACCAAAATTATATCTATCTAAGAGAGGTGGTTATTGAAAACAAATTACAATAGTTTAGGAGGTGATAACACACCATACACATAATTGAAGATTTCATTTCCCTCTTGATGGAAGAGGATATATATTTAGCCCATTAAATTAAAATAATAAAATATAGTTATATGATAGTAACATATGATTTTATTTCATCATGTTTCACTAATATTTTATTGAGTTAGAGGAATAAATAAATTGAAATTCATAGCAAAGGATTATTCCTCTTCTTTGGATAACTCTTTTAGGTTTACACATAAAACATTTTTAGGAGGATTTAATAATTAATATAAGGTTGATAGTTTTTTATGAGGGAATTAAGGAACATATTTGGGATTTTATTAGTGGTATGAAATAGTTCTGGTAGTGTGTATTGAAGAGGATATGGGGTTTACTTTCATAATTGGGGGAGAAGACACACTTGGATGTTTTGAAAAGAAAAAGGTGTTCCCTTGTTTTCATCATGCCTAAAGGATAAAAAATGGATCATTATAGAAACTTAGATAATATAATGTATAAATATTTCCACAAAATTATATTTTTACAAAATTATATGCCATTTTAAGACATATCATTTTAGTTTAAGCCTCGTAAGATCATTTTTACATTAACCGAAATAATTAATTTTGACTGGTCTGACTCTTTATTTTGAAAAAACTTATGTTAACATTATTTTATAATATTAATTATTATAACACAAATATTGAATCCATTTTTAAAAAATCATTTCATATAAGTGGTAATATCTATTTTAATATTAAACACATAGATGTAATGAAAAGGAAAATTTATAAAGAGAGAATTTTCATAACTATAAAAGGTTTAAATATCAAAATTTAGTATGAATTATACTATAATTTCCCAAATTTAATTATTAAATACATACATTTACTAATACTACATTAAAAACCATCTTAAAATTAAATGGATCTTGTAAATTATTTAAATAAAAATTCAATTTTTAATAAAAATAATTATTATTTTTCTATTAATCGAGAAATTAATCTTTGAAAAAAAATTCTAAACTTCATTCAAATATAATTTTAACCTATAGATTTAAAAAATGAATTTTATTTTATTTATATATTTTATAATGTGTAAAAAAATTAATTTTAATATTTTTTCCAAAAATAAAATACAAGACATTTTTTGAGAAAATAGAATTTAAGAAAATTATAAAAAAATTATAAGAAATTAAATTCTTATTGTCAATATGTTTTCTTTAATAAAAAGATCATATATAATTTTAAAAATATTGTTCTTAATAGTCATACCACCAAGATTAATGGATATGTTATAATTTTCATGTTAAAATAATAATATTAATTGTATATACTTGTTTGTTAAAACTCAGTGCTACATGTAACACCTACTATTGAAGAAATTAAAGTTGTTGAAAAAAATATTATATAAATTATTAGGTTGTTAGTATTTACCTTAAATGGGTTATTATATATGATGAATATTTTATGATTTTTTGGGACACATATTAATGGATTATGATTTTTTTTATAGGTGGGACTAAAATTATATAGCTCAGAAATTAATGTTGTAAAGATAGATATATCCTGAGATAATAAAGACCCTAATGAGGAGTGAACCCAATTCATTAAGAGTCTCTTTCAACAAGGATTTTATTGGGAGTGAATCTCGACTTCAAAATGGTGAGTGGAACCAAACCACTTTGATAGCCTTGGGAGTGAACCTTTACTACATAATGGGGAGTGAACTAATCAACAATGATAGTATTCAGAGTAAAAAATAACAGTGTAATGGGTAGTAAACCCAATATAGTATGAAAGTATTGAGATTAATCCTTGAATATTGATTAGGAAGTGAACCAAATTCGCTATGACTTTCTTTGAAGTGATCCATTGAAGTGAAAGAAATAATTTCCTGTACTTATGTGTATGCCAAAAAAATATCTTATAACTATTTTTATCTCATTGTTCATGTTTTTGATTCCTTTGTGAATCATGTGTTATAAACTACCATGATTTATTAAATGATGCAAGAGTATGATCTTTGATATTCTTGGAATAGTTTTCAAATGTTAATATCATGTTATTTTAACCTTATGTTAATGATACGTTTATATAATCAGTGATATCTCCCAATCTTTCCCTTAGAAACAACCTGAGATCATGATTTATTATCATTCCCTTCCAATTTTTATGAAAGAAGGTTTTAGGTATTTTATTTATAATATGGTTAGTATAAGTGAATAAATTTTCAGAGATAATATATATTTTTATGAACGAATTTTTTATGTATCCAAGTTGTTATGAAGAGTGTTTCCTAATTATATAATTATAAATAACAAAAAGTCCATTTGATGTTTAAGTGATCCAATAATTTTTTTTATGTTTTGGATATATAAAAATCATTAATGTTTTCATAGTATCAAATTTAAAAATGAATATATTTCATTTTGGCACTAAATTCAAGAGTGCAGGTTCTAGGAAATCACAATTTGTATTAGATTTTGGTTTAGATAACTTTGTACATTAGAATTATTTGAAGTCATGTTAACATAATATTTATGGATACCATAATGAGTTTTGTAATTTGTGGTTGATCATAACATCAAAGTCATAGATTCCAATTTCTATGTTTTAATTGATTGTATTTTGAAGTGATTTTAAACTTTAATGGGTTTTAGGGAGAATATTATATTGATGTTTAAATAACCTTTTGGTTTAATATATGATTTTATGTTAATTTAATGATTTTATACATATTAAATTAATGTATTAAAAATTATTCGTTGGTAAAATAATTAGAAATATTTATAATTACGATAAGAATTACATTTCAGAATAATATCTAAATGTGATTTATGGTATTTTGATGAATTTCACTACATTATAAGAAAATATATTAATTTATCACCCTGATTAATGATATTTGTGGTTGTTTTTATTTAGTTTTAGCTTTACGTAATCCAAAGATTTAACATATGGTTTAACATGAAAGATTTTTTGGAAGAATACAATCAAATTTTTGGGGATTTAATTTGAAAGGTATGAAATCAACTTTATGAATAAAAATTCCTAACAAATTAAGGCTTTTTATGATATTTAGTATGAATTGTTTATAAATAAATAATATAAGGTGAACTATTAGTGTTACTATATAAATTGTTGTGTCAAATTCATTATTTCATCACATAAAGTTTTATAAATTTTAGATATTATCTTTTCTTATGATAACTATTCAGTTTTTCATAATATTTAAAAATAAGAGGAATATTTTGATATCATTTTGTGTAATATGAAGTTTATCTTAGTTCTTATGGAATCAAAAATCATCTTTCATACTCATCATCCTGAGTAAAATATGAGGTGGTGGTGGAAATTTTTTAAAGTAAGAAATTATACTTATTAAATAAGTATAATTCCTTTTGTTTTTAGACTGTATGGTAAAAGAATAAATCAAATTTAATTAAAGTATCATGAAATACAAAATATATCTTTTTAAATTCCTTTTATATGAATTATTGTAATTTTTTTCAACATATTTATTAATGGTTTTTTTATATTAATTATCTCATGATAATTCACTTTCTAGATATCAATGTTCTTTGTCACCCATTCATCAATTTTTAGATATTTATTTTTCCTGAATCACCATATTTTCACATTCTACTAATTTTCCCCTATTTGGAAACCTTTTTATATTTTATTTGAGATGACCTTCATATCTCTCTTTCGCTATTTTAAAGAGGATTTTTTATTATCATGTTTCTAATATGGGTTTCCAAAAAAATAAATTTTTAAATATTAAATCCTTGATTACCAAATAGAAGTCAAAATCCCGAGAAAATGATTTATTTAGGGGTGGGGATAATGTAACACCATGAGATTTTAAATTAACTCTATGTTCGGTATCATATACAAGGTACAAAACAAATCTTAAACGAACCATAAAATATATTTATGACCATTAAAACATAATCATTAAATTAATGTTCATGAATAGAGATAAACAAATTTTAAATATAAATATTTTTCATAATAAATGTAATTTTAATGTTGAATTTCTAAAAATAAGAATTCAATATTTAGTAAAATCATTTTATGATTCAAAAATATACTTTCTTTAAAAATCAATTTTATTTATTTTTTGTAAATGAATATGGTAATTTTTTTTTTTGGAAAATTTGGAAATCGTATATGAAAAAATGGTTTCATTTTTGAAATAATCATGTCAAAATTATTTTAGAATTATTTTTTTATAATTTTCTCAAACTCACAATTTACTAATGGATAGTGAAAAAATTTGTTTTTTTAGGACACTATATTTTAATTTCAGATATTTAAATAGTTCAAATTTTATTAAAAAAATTATTTTAAAATATAATAAATTCTATTTTATTATAATAATTCAATTATGTTTATTATAATCTATTTTATTTTGGAATCTAGTATATAAAAATTCATGCCTAAAAATAAACTTTTCTCAAATACATTTTTTATTTATGTTTTTCATTTTTATCTTAAATTAATTTCTTAAAATTATATAAATTAGGTCATGGATTCTATATTTGAAATAGAAGGTCAAAATTTTATAAATAGTTTCCTTTTATGAAATTTAAATAGTAACCATAGTAAATATTTATAACATCAGTAAGGTTTAATAAGGTAATTATTGATATATATAATATTTCTAGTAGTTATAAAATTTCTAAAACAATCCTTTTAAATATTTTATTTATAGGGTGTGACTATAGTCATCAAAAATTATAATTTATGGCAATTTTGTTCCATTTTCTTTAAAAATTACATTATATTATTTTATGTATATATAATGTCAAAAAATTTCACTCTCTTAATTTTAATACGTATAAATTTTTTAGATAGGGATAAAAATAAAATATGTTTGATTTTAAATTTTTAATTAACTATTAATAGATTTTATATCATGGTAATTTTTTTAAAATTTTAATTGTAAAATAAATACCTTAAATGCTTTCCTGTTTATAATACAATACTTTTGAATGTAATAGAAAAATAAAGTAATATAGTTTAACCACTATAAAAATAATATTCTTCAGGTAAGATGATGTTTCCAAAGAATTTTGAATAAAAAATGAGATATTATTTTTTCGGAATGGTTTATAATCTAATTACATTGTGCTTAAGTTGTTTTTAAAGTAAAATTACATGAATAGTTATTAAAATGATATTAAAAATATCTTTTTTTAAATGAAATTTTATTAAATTTTTTTACTATCATAAAACTCATTAAATAGGGAAGTGGGTATTTTAAAATGAAAACAATCCCATACCATCGACAATTATGAGACAAATTTCACCATATAATTAATATTATTGTCATGACCCGTCCCCCGGGGCCTATTCCGTGACTACCCCAAGCCCTCCTTCCATAGGCCAGGCGCAAGCGACATGGACCGAAAGGCGTATCCCCTAAAATCGGGAAGGCATTACTGTTATATCCTGTAAATACACTAAACCAATCACACAAAAAGATATGAACCCAAGTAAACTGTATAGTAAAAAGAGTGATGAAAGTAAGATGGACCGGAATACAAGATCAATAGTAAAGGTACAAGTAAAACTAAAAATACAACACAACTGAAGAAAGAAAAAGAGAGCTACTAGGTCATCCCATGAGGTTCCTACATAAAGGGTAGGTATAGAATGCCTCCTCAACACTCCATGTCCACCCATCTCCTCTGCGTACCGACACCCCGTAAGGTCCACCTCCAGGCATCATCTAGTCCTGGTACCCTCTTCCTTGATCAGTGTTTTACGTTGTCCTATCTAAACACAATAGGGTGTGGGCAAAGCCCGTGCAGGGTTGAGTATAATGATACTCAGTAGGGACTCCGAGACCCTCATGGTCACACAAAATCCACAAAGGATAAACCCCAAAGCATGTAAACCACTGACAACCTTACTTAGGTATATGATTATACATATACCTAAGTTATCAAATATTACCCATCTCATTCATAAGGAAACACAAGGCCTAACTTCTTAGACAAAGTACAACTGTTCCACGCAGGAAAGATTACCATGAAGGTAAGTACCACACTGGTACGCCACACTGAAGAATGCCACAAAGGTAACACAAAGAAGGTAAGTACCACTCAGGTATGACACATAGAAGAATATGCAAAGGTAACCCCATGAAGGTAAGTACCACTCAGCTACTCCACATAGAATAATACCACAAAGGTAAGGACTCAGCTCACACCAGGTATAACTTATGTACAGATGTATAGATGATTAGATATAACTAATGATCATCTTACTCCATTAAGAGGAAGACACACATAGGATCCTAGTACATCATCAAACCCACACAGGATCCTTGTAGAACAGACCCACACAAGATCCTAGTACTTCATCAGACCCACACAGGATCCTAGTACAACAGACCCACACCAGATCCAAGTATATCATCAGAGCCACATAGGATCCTAGTACATCAGACCCAGAGAGGCTCCTAGTACATCATAAGACCCACATAAGATCCTAGTACAATAGATCCACACAGAATCCAAGATTAGTCCCACATGGATTCCTCGATAGGATCCATGTGGGATCCTAAAATAAAGACCCACAAAGGATCCCTTTCTCATGTTACAGCTAGCTATAGGGTTCCCGCACTATGCTTGCTTGTCTCTAGGAGGGTTAGGTCTAAACCTACTGGTTGATACTCAAACTGCCACTAAGTACCCTGAAGAAGTATCCTAAAGGACCACCATGTAATATGAGTCTTAAAGCAATAGACGGTGCGTCTATCGGACGCCCGGTATTGAAGTTATTAGCCTTTTAGTCTTGAGGGCCCGGTTGGATTCGTGTTCGATCCAACCTGACCATACACCAACTTTATCCAAATCTCAATTGGGGTATACCAAAAGGATTGTCTCATTCCATGGTTTCTGGTGACGTAGAAGTTTCTCTAAATGGATGCTCGATGAAAAAGTTATAGCCCTTAGAGCAGAAATGGGTCGAAGTTGGTCTGGGTTTGGTCCGACCCAGCCCGACCCAGCCTAGGCCATCCTGATCTGGTTCAGGTCGACCCGGCCCGTTGGGGCTGGCTTGGCCTGCGTTGGGCGGCCTGGCCCAGCCTAGCCACATGCAGGGGGAGTCACTTGGCCCTGACTTCCTCTCACCGAACATCCAATGCCATTTGGTTGCCAGAAGCTCACAGGACCCACTCTAGGTCCCATTCGGTCCAGCTTAGTTGGCTGAAATGGTCGACCCTTGGTCCTCCTGATGGCACGTCATGATCCACTGCTCCTCGGCCGGCCGAATTCCAGTCACTCCTCTGCCATCCCCCACGGCCAGGTAAGCCGCAACCCCTTTCTCCGACAGCGGTGCATCGTGCAATGCCCATCCATGGCCGGCTGAACACCGACCACCCTCTATCCACCTCTATGGCCAAAGGGCCATGGGTCTTCTATGGTGGTGCGGTCGCGCCACTACCATCTTCACGGCCGACTGTGGTGTCGAACACCATTCCCGAGCTCCACCTCCATCAGATACCATCCTCATCCATCATGGAGAACATACCAAGAACCACCAATATTTGCAGAGTGGTCGGGCCATGTTCGTTTGTCCCTCACCCTCCGTGTTCGAGTGGTGTAAGCGGTTCAAATATTTCCTGAATCACAAATAATTGTCAAGGGCAGTAAGGTGGGAATTTAAAACATCAAACCCTACCTCGATGGTTTTTTGACTTCATGAGGAGGTAAGAATAGACATCGGTTTGTCATTATTGAAGACGCCCCACATTGGAGGATGTCATGAGGAAGGAGTTGAATTTTTTAGAGAATGTCGGTGTTCTTCATTAGAGAAGCATTCTTAGTTAGAGAAAAAAATCCTCCAAAGTTCTCTCCCAATTCCCCTTTTTCAACACTTTCCCCAATTCAACCAAAAATGAATATCCAACATATTAAATTATGTTTCATTAATTTAAAATAGAGTTTTCCATTAATTATGAAGGTGTTGCCATAATTAATTTAGAGGATACCAAAGGTCACCTCCCTCATTAATGAAGGAGATCAAGAGTCGGGTGGTCCCCACCTATGAATTCAAATTGGGGGGTTTTAGTTTGGGTGGTCCCCACCTCCATAACCCCCTATAAGTGTTCAAGAAAAAGAAAAAGTAAAATATTTTTATTTTTCTATTCTTCCTCAGAAAGGTGAAAAACTAACTTCTACCATCGACCTACTATGGTCTAGGTGAAGGTATCCTTAAGAAAATACTGGCACTATGAGTTCAACGGTGCCCTTAGATTTCAATTATGTGCACCGATTAAAAAGTTACAAAAACGCATTCGTACGTTTACTAAACATACCAAAAAAATATAGAAATTCTTTCCAGGAACACCAAGCCTCAGAATCAAGTGCTCTCAATTTCGGTGTACTCATAAAATTACCATAAAATTTAAAAATATTACATGGAATTTATGGGTCTTTACATTCTCTACACCTCATGGATTTGTGTCCTCAAAATCCACATAACAAAAACTAGGAAAACATGTGGGCATACTGATCATGAATCTGAGCTTCCCGCTCTCATGTGCTCTCTTGAAGGTTCCCCTACTGCCAGCGAACGCGCACCAGAGGTATCGACCGCCCACGAAGGACCCACTCTCATCGACCCCCAATCTCTACTAGAACCTCTGTAAATATCACCCCATCATCAATGTCCAGCTCTCCGTGGTCGATGACATGGGAAGGGTCATGCACATCTCTACTCATCTAGGATAGGTTGAATATTTTGTGAAACCGGTAGAACTGAGGGAGAAGTGCTAGGCGGTAAGGCACCTCACCAACTTTGCGGAGGACCTGGAAGGGTCCTCTGAACCTCGAAGATAACTTCCCCCTGGCCAAATCTCTGCAAACCTCATCGGGGTGAGAGAAGTAGAAAGACGTGGTCCCCATTCTCGAAATCTAGAGGTCACTGTCTCCTATTAGCATAAGATTTCTGCCTGCTCTATGCAGTCTTCATCCACTCTTGGATGATCTGAACCTTCTCTGCGGTAGTTTGTACCATATCTGGTCCCATTAGGGCTGACTCACCTTGGTTAGTCTAGCACAAAGGCGATCTGCAGGGTAGGTCGTACAACACCTCGAAAGGTGTTATAAAAATGGTGGAGTGATAGTTGTTGTTGTATGAAAACTCCACCAAACGAAAGTGATCCAACGAGCTGGGACTGAAGTCGAGGACACAAGCACACAATATCTCTTCAAGGGTCTGAATGGTCTGCTTAGTCTAGCCATCTGTCTGAGGATGAAAGGAAGTTCTCAAATGAATCTGCATCCCAAAAGCCTCCTGAAACCCCTTAAATAGCCAAAAAGAAAAATGTGCATCATGATTGGAGACAATCGTCAAGTGTACTTTATGTAGATGCACAATCACCTTCACAAAAATGCGTCCCAAACTCTCTAATGAATCCCGCTCTCTGATCAGTAGGAAGTTGACCGACTTGGTGAGTCAATCGACGATCAACCAAATAGAATCATGACCCCTGCATGTACGTGGATGTCCCATCACAAATTCCTTGGATATCCCATCCCACTTCCACTTTGAGTCCTCTAAAGGCTGAACTAAGCCTGCTGGTACCTGATGTTTCATCTTCACTTGCTGACAAGTGAGGCACCGGTAGACAAACTCTGCTACTTCTCTCTTCATTCCTGACCACCAGTGCTATCGTCAGAGATCATGGTACATCTTTTCCACTCCTAGATATACTGCTAGAGGGGATGTGTGGAACTCCCTCAACACCTCATCCTGAAGTGATGCCGATACCATGTTATGTCCTCTGAAAAGGATGATTTTCTCCCCACCTTCAGAAAATGCACCAGGTGCCAGTCTGGTGGATATCATAGCATGTTGAGCCTTGAAATAATTTTCCCCACATTGCACCTCCCTGACTCGTGGATGAAGTGGGGGAGTGACTATAAGAGACTAAAGAAAAGCTTCCCCTCTTGATCCATAAAGGATATCTGCAAAGTGGCCAGCTGCTCCGTTGCCTCACCTAGAAGCTATGTACCAGATCTCTTACTGAGTGCATCTGATATTACATTCCCCATCCTAGGATTATAGACTATCACAAAGTCATAGTCCTGAAGGAACGTAAGCCAGTGTCACTATCTCATGTTTAGGTCCTTCTGATATAAGATATACCTGATACTATTGTGATCCGAGTAGACTGTAAAACGTTATCCCATCAAGTAATATCACCATATATTTAAGGAGAAGACCACTACTGAAAACTCTAGGTCATGGGTAGTATAGTAATACTCATGATATCTCAGATATCGAGAACCGTATGTGATCACTGCTCTCTCCTTCACCAGGACACATCCGAGTTCAGTCCCTGATGTGTCATAGTAGACTACGTACCCAACACCCTCCTCCCGAAGCCTCAATATGGGGGAACTAGTCAGACTCTTCCCTATCTATTTAAAACTCCATTGGCATCTCTTCGACCACAAGAAGGGTTTCCCCTTCTTCGTCAATGATGATAAAGGTGCTGTAACTCTGGAGAAATCTGGCACAAATATATGATAGTATCTGGACAAACCCAAGAAACTTTGTACCTCCATCACACTATGGGGTGGCTCCCAATCAAGTATCACCTCAATCTTCACTGGATACACTAAAACTACATCCTTTGAGATGACGTGCCTGAGAAATTGAACCTCACGTATCTAGAAATAGCACTTTGAGAGCTTACTATAAAGCTGGTGCTCCTGAAGTGTGTGCAGAACTATCTTCAAATGATAGGCATGCTCCCCCATAGTAGCCGAGTAGATCAGAATGTCACCAATGAAGACTACTACAAAGAGATCAAGGTATGGATGAAAGATCTAATTCATGAGTCCCATGAACACTACTGGAGTGTAGTTTACACCGAACGACATAACCTAGAACTCGTAATGTCCCTACCGACATCTGAAATATGTCTTCTACAAATCCTCATATTGCACTCAAAGATGGTGATAGCCTAACCTATGGTCTATATTTGAGAACCATTATACTCTCTTCAGCTGATTAAAGAGGTCTTAAATCCTCAAGAGTAGGTACTTGTTCTTCACGGTCACCTGGTCCAGGTGCGGATAGTAAACACAAAGTCTCAAGCTCTCATCCTCCTTCTTGGAGAAAAAAATCGGGGCTTCCCAAAGAGAAACACTGGGCCAAATTAATCCCTTTCCCTACAAGTCCACCAACTGTACCCACAACTCATGAATCTCCATAGGATCCATCTGATACACTGGTGTAGATATCAGTGTCGTCCATGGGTACAAGTCAATGTAAAAGTCCATCTCTTTGTGAGGAGTTAGACCTGGAACATCATCAGGTACGACATCCGTGTACTAGTCCACCACTACAGGATAGCTCATACTGTCCACGTCAACCACTCCAAAGGTAAATCTAGCCAAATAATGTGTATTTGGATGAACTCTCCTACGGGTAAGTCCATCCTGTCCTGCAATGGTTCCCTTCTCTCCAGTGAAGGTAAACCTAGTCCCATCCATGCAGACACACCACACTTTTCACCTTATACAGTCAATATGAGCATGGACTGTAGATAACCAGTCCATACCCAAGATGATGTCGTTAGGCCTCGACGCCACTACTAGGAGTTCCTACCCAAAGCTCCCGCCTCCTAGAGTAAGCTCACACAACCGGAACCGGTGTGTAATCATCAAATCCTCTCCCTTAAGCGTCTCTATCCAAATGGATCCAGCCAATGACTCCATTATAATCTCCGAGCTCCGAACGTGGGCGGTGGAAATAAAATAATGACTAGAAACTATGTCTATAAGTACTACATCTATGGTGGAGTAGACACAGATCATACCTCATATCATCTCCTAAGTGACATGGTTGTAGGCCTCAGCTTCCTAGAGGTGATCTCGCCCCAATCCACTTGCTCCTTGTGGTCAGGGTGGACCACCTTGTGGTGGTGGTTGTAACATCTCGAATCATCACCCACCGCCAGCTACACGGCCAGCTCCTCTGCCACGTCCTCCTGATCCCTGTGGACCACCTCAGTCAAACATCTGTCTCTGCCTGGGTGGTCCTTTGACCATATTCTGATCATCCGTATGGCTGGTCGGGATATATCGAGCCATGTGAACCTATCCGCCATATGTGTAACACTGCATGTTCCTCGCTTGACTGGCTATATCTCTTGTACCCCACACAATTGACCTTGAATCTTAAAATCGTCCACCTATAGGTCTGGTCTTCCTGGAACTCTATGACATCTGTCTGCTACCAGCTGAAGAAGACTCTGCTACATGATGATTGATGGTGGGTCTCGCTGCTAGTGACTACTCAGAAAGAAAACTCTCCACTAAGAGGGCTCGATCTAACACCCATGCATGTGTCAGGATGCTTAGAGAAATCATCAAAGCCCTGATCTCCATCCTGAGTCCCTTCTCAAAGGTCCAAGCCCTGAAGAATGAGTCTCGCACCATATAAATGGAGTAGAATGAGAGGTTGGTGAACCCTAATGAGTACTGAGCCACAATCATATTTCCATGCTACCAATGAAGAAGCTCCTGAATGAACACTGTGTGAAGAGTCGCTGGAACAAACTCTTCCCATAATAGGATCTCAAAGTCTTCCTAGTGAAGTTTCACCTCGTCATGAACCTAGAGCATCAAGCTCCACCATCTGCCCACGACTTCCTATATAATACTAGCGGCAAGGATCCCCAAGAGATCAGCTAGTGTCCCTACCAGTTTTAATACTCTCACTATGGCCTACAACCAATCCTTAGCCGCATGTGGCTCTGTCTCTCCCATGAATCTGGGTGGCCACTAGAACTAGAACTCATGAAACATGTTGAAGCTGCATGCACTCTCTACTGCTGGGGCTGGTGGCATCGGTGTCCCAAAAAGCAATGGTACCACTGGTGCCTATACTGGTGCCTATACTAGAAGAGGGCCCTACACTGTGGCCTCATCGCTCAGTGGGCTATCCTCGCATACTCTTCCTGAAACCCTAGCAGGCTGTCTGTGTGGAGGTATCCTAAAAAAATAGGTTTGCCACAGTCAATAAGTTATTCATTTTGAGATTACTCAAAGAGTTCACAAAGAAATATATTCAAAACACACACACAATCAGTGTTTTCATGCACTGAGTCAGAAATCAGATGTCAGGGGGTCCTGGTGTATGGATACGTCAGTCGCCACACCAACACTGGATTCCTTAAACTGATAACCACACTTAATACCCTTAACACTATTTCTGTTAAAAATATCAGTGTTCTATGTTATATGTTAGAACCTCCCTTTGATAATAGTTTTTCATGACCCATCCTTGGGGCCCGTGTCGTGACTACCCCAAGCATGCCTTCCATAGGCCAGGGGATGGAGACTAGCACAGAAAGGAATATCCCCTAAAAATGGGAAGGCATTTACTTTATATCCTATAAACACACTCAATAAAGCACACAACAAGATAGAAACTCAAGTAAATTGTATAGAGAAAAGAGTGACGAATGTAAGAGGGGCTGGAATACAATTCCAACTGAAAATACAATACAGCTGAAGAAATAAAAAGACAGCTACTGGGTCATCCTATGAGGTTCCCACCTGAAGGGTAGGTAAAGAACGCCTCCTCAACACTCCACATCCACCCGTCTCCTCAGCGTACCAATACGTTGTATGGTCTACCTCTGAGAACTATCTAGTCCTGGTACCCTTAACCTCGATTAGCGTTTTCTTTCGTCTACACCAAAAAAACAATGTGGGGGTGAAGCCCGTGTAGGGGTTAGTATAACGATACTCAGTAGGGACCCTGATACACTCAAGGTCGCACAAAATATACAAAGGATAAACCACAATGCATTTAAACTAGTGACAACCCTACTTAGGTATATTCCCATACATATACCTAAGTTATCAAACATTACCCATCTCATTCATGAGGAAACCCAAGGGCCAACTCCTTTTCCGAAGTACAACTGTTCCACGTAGGAATGATTACCACGAAGGTAATTACAACACATGTATGCTACACTGAAGAATACCAAAAAGGTAACACCAGGAAGGTAAGTACGACACAAGTATCCCACACAGAAGAATACCACAAAGGTAATACTATGATGTTAAGTACCACTCAGGTACGCCACACAGAAGAATACCACAAAGGTAAGACTCAACTCACACAAGGTATAACTTATGTACAGAAATATAGGTGATTAGATGTAACTATTGATCATCTTACTCTGTTAAGAGGCGCACCCACATAGGATCCTAGTACATCATCAGACCCACATAGGATCCTAGTTCAGCAGACCCACATAGGATCCTAGTACATCATCAGACCCACACAGGATCCTAATACAGCCGATCCACATAGGATCCAAGAACATCATTAGACCCACATAGGATCCTAGTATAGCAGACCCACATAGGATCCAAGTACATCATCAGACCGACACAAGAACATTGTATAGCAGACCCACACATGATCGATGTGTAGTCCCATGTGGATTTCTAGTGTAGATCCATGTGAGATCCTAAAATACAGACCCATGAAGGATACCTTTCTAATGTTACAGCCAACTACAAGGTTCCCGCACTATGATTTCTTGTCTTCAGGAGGGTTCGATCCTCAATATACTGGTCAATAATCCAAATTCCACGAAGTCCCACAAATATGTATCCCAAAGTACTGCCATGTAATCGGGGTGTTAATGCAACAGACAATGTGTCAATCAGATGCCCAGTCTGTAAATTATTATCCTTTTAGTCTCGAGGTCTCGGTTGGATTCGTGCTTGATCAAACCCCATTTTACCCCAACTTTATCCAAATATCATGTGGGTTATACCAAAAGTATCGCCTCATTCCAAGGATTTTGACACCATGGATGGTTTTTCAAACAGACACCGAGTGCGAAAGTTATGGCCAAAAAAGAAAAAATGGGTCGAAGCTGGTTCAGGCCTAGTCCGACCTGGCCCCCCACTTCCAATCACCAAACAGCCAAATCCACTCAGTCACTAGCAGCTCATGGGACCCGCCGTGAGTCACGCTCATACCAGCTTTGGCCGGTCGAAATGGTATGCCCTTGGACCTCCTGGTGATGCGTCGTGCACCGCCACTCCGCTGTCGACCGAATGTCGGTCATGCCTACGCCATCCGCCACGACCTGGTAGGCCACGCCCCTTGCTTTGAAGATGGTGAATCATGACCCACCCCTCCACAGTAGGCGAAATGATTTCCACCCTATGTCCACCACCGCGGCCGACAGTCCGCGGCTCTTCTTCGGCAGTGCTGTCGCACCGTCGCCGTCTTCACGGTCGGCTGTGGTGCTGACCGCTGTTCCTAAGCCCCACCGGTGTCAGATACTATCCTCCTCTATCGTGAAGAACATACAATTAACCAAAAAGATTTTCAGAGTGGTTAGGCCATGTTAATTTGGCTCACACCCTCTTTGTTATAGTGGTAGCAAGTGGCTCAATTATTTATTGAATCATGAAGAATTGTCAAGAATGTGTAAGGGGGAAATTCAAAACATTAATCCATACCTTGAATGTTTGTTGACATTATGAGGAGGGATTAATGGAGGTTATTTTGTCACTTCTGAAGATGTCCCATGTTGGAGGATGTCATGAGGAAGGAGCCGAACTCATTGGAGAATGTCGGCATTCTTCGTTGGAGAAGCGTTCTTCGTTGGAGAAGCGTTCTTCGTTGGAGAAGAAGAATTACTCTAAATTTCACTCCCAATTCCCCATTTCCAACACTTTCCCCAATTCCACCAAAAATGAGTATCCAACATATTAAATTATGTTTCATTAATTTAAAATAGATTTGGCCATTAATTATGATGGTGTAGGCATAATAAATTTAGAGGATACCAATGGTCACCTCCCTCATTAAAGAGGGAGTTCAAGATTCGGATGGGCCCCATATTTGAATTCTAATTGGGGGTTTTAGTTTGGGTTGTCCCCACCTCTATAACCCCATATAAGGTTACAAGAAAAATAAAAGTTTAAATATTTTTATTTTTCAATTCTTCCATGAAAAGGTGAAAAACTAACTTCTACCCTCGACCTTCTGTGATCGAGGTGAAGGTCCCCTAAAGTGAATACCGGAGTAGTGAGTTCAATGGTTCCCTCAGATTTTAATTCTGAGCACCGGTTCAAAAGTTACCAAAACTCGTTCGTACTTTTACTGAACATACCTAAAAAAATGTTCTGAAATTCTTTCCGGGAACACCGGGCCTTGGAATCACGCGCCATCAATTTTCACGGACTCGTAAAATTCCCATATAATTGAAAAAAATACATATAATTTCTGGGTCTTTACAATTATAACAAATACATATTTGAAAACTCATACCATAGTTAATATTAAAATTGGATAACTAAAGTGTTAAACAAAAATAAAAGGTTTAAAATGATATATAAACCTATAAATATTTGATATAATGATTATTTTAAGAACATATAATTCTTATGTTATAACCCATTTCATTTTGGAAACATTTTTCAAGAGTTATAAAAATACTATATTATAATATTTCATGTATTTCTTAAAAAGACATTAACAATATTTTATAGTAAATACTATTGCATTAAATGATTTATTAGTCCTAGAAACTCTATATTACACTAATTGAATTATATATTGTTTATTATTTAAATAATTTCTTATTTATGGTTCAATAATATTTATAGTCACTTACTTTACACCGATAGAGTAAAAAAATCCGTAAACACAGTAATTGTTAAAAGGGTTAACATGGGGGTTAAAAAAGTTAAGGGTGAAAAAATCACATAAAATTGTAGAAATTTTATTTTATCATATTATATTGAATCATCCTAATATTTGTTTCTAAATATATCAATTTTTAATCATTTTTATGTGAAAATTAATTTATATTAATTTAATAATTTAAGAAAATCAATGAATGACCTTCATTATCAAATAAAAGGGAACACCCTCCTATCTTCAATCAAGATATAAAGGGTTAGTTGGATCAGGACATACCAAACCAAATCCATTTTTAACATTCCAAAACTTTTTATATAGGTATAATGTTTTTTCATAACACCAAAATTATAGGGCTTAATGAGTAATTAAATATATGTTTTCCAAATAAGAGATATAACTTTTAGCTAAATTTTTTAGTTATTATTATTATTACTCCATAAAATAGTTTTCAACCATGATGACAAAAAATATATTTCATATAATTAGAAGCTATTTTTCTAATTTCATAACCTATATCCACATACTCATCAATTAAATGGGAAAAAACCATCGTTTGTGTGTCTGGAGGACTACTGTCGCACTAACTAATGTAATTCATTTTTCATAACCACCTCTCATATACTGTTATAATAATGTATTTAATGTTTCTATATGAAAATAATTACATAATTATAATTATTTAAGTATATTATATCATCAATTTTTCCAACATTCCATCTATTATAAAATGATAACATCACTTGTGTGTGCAAGTGGATTTCCACCTCCAAGAAGCGATGTGATTAATATTTTATAAAAATATCCCATGGATGGTATATACAAGTGTATTTAAATATAAAAATTTATATTTATTATATAATTATCATTATATAATGATAAAATAATTCTTACCTTCTTTCTCTCAGGTTCATTGAAAAACAAGTAGGTAGTGACGCAAGAACGACGTGGGTAGGTAGTGATGAAGGCATGATGCTAGAAGTTTTGGGCCATTTATTTTTATTCTTTCCCACTTGGACATCATTTAATATTTAGAATGTAATAAAGTGACTTGTTGGGTGGGTTATCCCTTAGGTGGGCTATGGCGGGTCTTTCTGGCCTATGTGTGTGGTGTGTATGTGTGTTTGAATGTATTTGTGACCCAAAAAACATGATATATATATGTGATAATTATTAAATTATTATTATTATTTTTATGATGGAATATTTACCAATTTAACCTTGTTTATCCTACCAATTGTTTTCAGAATTATGAACCAAACACCCTCAAAACACCCAACATTGACTTAAATATATAAGTAACTAAATATTACATTAAAATTAATGATGTAAATAGGTTAATAATAAGTTATTAAACCCATAAATGTTTTTTTATAAATAAAATAATTGATATTATTTAATTATATAAGATATAATGGACATACATGGAAATTATGAACCCAAGGTAAGGGTTTTCTCATCTCTATTTTGTTTCTATTAGACATATTCCATATTCACCACCTGTTTTACTTTTTAAGTGTATATACATTCCATGATGGTATTTTAGGATTATTTTAATTATAATTATTTATATTTAAAAATATTTATAAGGTTATATATTAAATGTGGTCTTGATTTAGATACTACCAAATCGAGACGGTTTCTTCGTCTCAATATTGTTTTGTTGAGACACATTTGATGTTATGAAAAAATTTATATTTGGATGTTTATATAAAAATCCATTGAAATATTTTATCATTATTATCATTATGATAATGATATATAAATTTTCATTTTATGTTATTCCTTCACAAGGATTATGATTCAAAAGTTACCAAAGTGGTAAGGGATTTATGTTTCAATCCCATTTTAATCGAGATTTTTTATACTTGAATTTACATTGAGGAAATTATATGATATTTATCTGATAAATACCATTAATTTTCTTATAAACTATTTATTCATGATATTTTCAAGTAATACTACAATTTGTATCCTTTTCTAAATCTAATTGTAGTGGAAATAATTTTATGAAAATTAAACTTTATTTCCTATTTGGTCTGAAATATTTTTCATTCATGTATATGTTTTATTTAAATTACATTCATAAATATTTTTAATATTATCCTATATTTTATATGTAAATAACACATCCTCAATATCCCATATTTTATGATTATTTTATTAAATTTTAATTAGAATAAAAAAATAATATTACAAATGACTGAATAGTTTAGTAGTTATGTAAAACTACATTTATACTAGAATCTTATTTTAAAATTGAAAATAGAAAATTCAACATATTTAATCAATTTATTATACCATTATTCTCTTAGATTATACATTCATATCAATCAAAATTTAATTCATGAAATCATGGATCAAAATAAACATTTGAAAAAGGGTGAGCTCATATGATCATTAAGGTTATGCGTACAATAAAATCTAAATTAGGTAGGAATAATATGGTAAGAAATAAATGGAAATATAGATATTCCATATAAATAATCACCTGAGGTGAAAAATCTCAATGTAAATAATAAATAATAAAACAATCACATGGAAATTAATAAGTCATCTCATAATAAGGGTAATTCATAATTCTAAACATCATAAAAAAATCATTGTGGCCTCATTCCAATACATTGTAGATAAATGGGTAAGGAATTGGCTAATACCCAAGCTAGTTTGTCCCATGAGACCTACCGATTCATCAAGGGGCTATAGGGGGACCTGACAATAAAATACTATATCTAATTCATGAATCATTTGAAAGGGGTGAAACATAATCAACCTAAACATTCATATTTAAATTAACATATGAATTTTTTATAATTACCCCAATCAATATACATTGTCATAACCCATCCAATTTAACATGAATAATGGTATTAAAATAGCACGTGTCCAATAAAACAAATTATAAACTATAAATTAAAATATGGTAGATTATATCATAATATTATTACCCTATAAAAGGAAGAAATTTAATATATTATATTTACATGATGAAAATACTTTTAAATGACCATAAGAATACTTTTGATGAAAATTCCATGTTCACTTTGAAATAACTTATATTTTTTAAAAAATGCACATATAAAAGGAAACAAATCATTTGAAAGTAAGATTGTAAAAATGTTAGGTAAGCTTAAAATAATATATTATTCATGCTGGTGGGAAAATATGTTCATGTTGTATAAGTTAAAATAATATTTTTTCATTATTTTTTTGGAAATATTGAAAACCATCTTGTTTAGAAAACAAAAAGAATATTCCTTTCAATTTTTTATGAAAAAAATAAAATAAAATAAAATTTTATTTTTACGAAAATAAAATTTTAATGGTAATTATATTTTTGATTTTTTTAGAAACCATGATAATGGAAGTGAAATATTCCCCAGTGGAGACTTAAATGAAAACAATCTTGATTAATGGTTATATTGTGAAAGAAACCATTTCCTTGAGTTTGAATTATTTATTTCATGTTCAAAACACCAAATAATAAATAAATATTTATTATAAATCTATTCTAGAACCATAATTATATATAAATAATACCTGTTAAGACATAATTATAATCTTTTTTCACCCATTTCCTAAACATTGTTTGGTAAAAATCATTATTATGAGTATCAACTGCTTCATTTTTAATGTATATTTTTGTATGGTAGTTTTAATTATTATAGTATTTTAAAAGTCTAAGAAAATATATAATATTAAAAAGGATATAAAAATAATATATAACTATTAAAACCATCATAATTAACATTCATAAAATATGGTAATGAAAAATTAATTGTATCACTATGTGAAGAAGGTATGATGTAGGTATGCATGAATGAAACATTCACTCCTCATTTGATGGGAATGTGGGTTGTTAAATGTGTTTTAATAATAAATAACAAAATAAATTATATATAGGATACTTATATTAATATTTTTAGACAGAATTAATATATTTAAGTGGAAGAATAATGAATAAATAGAAATAGGTTGAGTATGACAATTACCTATTCTTCAGGAGTCATTCATTAGATCCTTTATAAAGGGACTTAATGTAAGTATTTTATGTATAATATAAGCTAAAAAACTATTATAATTACATTGATAAAATAAATTGATATAGATTGGATGACCAAGATGAAAAAATGTGGTGTGATGAAGTGAGGGAGTAGGTTCTCATTTATAATTGTTGTAAGGGACACTTTTGGAATTTCTCTTAATATTAAATTAAGATAAACTTATTCTCGTGAATAATTCCTCCAAATGTCATGTTTTTAAAATATAAGGTATATAATATTTTAAATGCCATCAACCAATAAGATTTATAAAATTATTGGTGTCATTTTATACCATATCGTTTTGAATAACAGTTAGTTAATCCCTTTCAATTTTAACAATGGTAACACATTTTTCCATATTAAATAGTTATAATATTTACTTATAAGTTTATAATTGACCCATAAATTTCCCTTTTAGTAAATATTTTACCATATCATATCCATATTATATTATTTTAATATTATTTTATTTTTAAATAATTTAATAAAATATTATTTTGATATGATATCACGTTTGTCAATTTTGGTTTTGATTAATTAATTTGACATCAAATACATCAATAAAAAGATGTAATTAGAATATAATTATTTAAAAACTCTATAATATCCTATATATATTTATAAAATTCATTTCATATATTAAATCATTGAAATTTAATCGAAATTAATAGTTATAAAATTAATTATTATATGTTTCTATTAATTAAATAAATAATATATCTTCTTTACAAAAGAACATAAGGTAATTATAGAATTAACAAAAATAAAAAATAAATATATACAAGGAAAATAACTTATTTAATATTAAAATAGACATATTGGTTCATTCATATCCTTATTTTTTTCCTATGTTACAACATAAATGACATTGAAAACAAATAGAGTAAAATTCTGTAAATATCTTAGATTTAAATAATATATAAGTTATTTTCATAGACAATTATCCATTAAAAATCTCAAATTTTAGACTATGGTTATAAGTTTTAAATCATATTCATCCAATAAGAATTAGGATGAATATTATTCCTGTATCACTAAGTTGTAACCCAAATTAACTCAATTTACCCTTTACTAAGGTGGTAAATTTGACAGTAGATAATATTAAATTTGAAAAAAATGTCCTAATTAACATATTTGAACCTCATAATTTAAAATATTTAATTCATTTTATCAATTTAAATAACATTATATGGTAGAAAAAAAATAAAATAAGTTTGAAAAATGTGTCAAAACTTAATTTTAAAATAATTTAGTTTTTAAGAACAAATACGGATTTATTCTTATCTAATTCATAATAAAAATATTATATTAATGTTAAAAAAATTTATTGTATATGTAATATATATTTATTTTATTAAAATAATTCACTTATAGTGACTCATTCAATTTATTATGATATAAATATTTTACGAGCTCAAAAATAGTTTTTTCCAAAAAACACTTTTAATTTTTTTTAATTATTATTTGTAAAAAATTTATCACCAAATAATTTTTTCAATAAATTCATAAAATATATAATTATAAAAAAATTGTATAATTTTTACCCACAAATTTAATTTCTATTTTATAATAGTCTCATAATAATAGATCTTAGTTGGTTTGAACTCAGTTTTGCATGCACCACATGTTACCGAAGAGATTTAATTTATTTAAAATGATACATACTATAAAATTATTTTGTGGGTCATTCTTCACTCCATATAATTATTTCCTTAAAATTTCAATAATATCACCAAATAGATATATTGGGGTAGTTTTTCATCATAATTTCCTCAAGTTCCCACATCACCTCTTATCTCTTATGATTTTTCTAAAGTACCATTACTAGTTGTGTCATATGATTCCTCCACACATGTTATCTAGTGTCTATAATATGGATAGACTCTTTAACATAATATAAATAAGGGCCCAATTATATTCCATGAAAATTAAGAACATATGTTGGGTCTGATATGTACAACCTTAACAAAGATATATGGAACACATCATGTACTTTAGAAAGGCTAGATGGAATTGAAAAATGGTAAGACAATACTCCAATAATTTATAATATTTCAAAAGGTCAGATATGTATGGTGATCATTTTTCGTTTCTTACTAAATCTTATAACTCCCTTCCGTGGAGATACCTTGAAGAAAACACAATTCAAAAATTAAAATTATAAATATTTCCTTTAGTTATTAGAATATATCTATTTCCCACCTTGAGATACATTTATATGGGTTTAAATAGTCTTTAAACATTTCATTGTTTCCTCCCCAAGTTCTTGGTTTACATGATTCCCTTCAATAACTTCAACACAATATGTTTGTGTACAACACCTATTTCAATATAATGATTGATAATAAACTATATTAACAGTTAAATGAAATTTATTATTATATGAGAATTCTAGATATGGTAAATATTTATCCCACATATAATTAAAGTCTAGTAATAAGTAACTTAACATGTCTTTTATTGTTTGGATAGTCTTTTTTGACTTCTTATTAGTTTGAGGGTGATAAGTAGTGATCAAATTAATATCAATATAAAGGTACTTCTAAAGTATTTTTTATATTTTTTATGTAAATATTATATCAAAATCAGATACAGTTAAAAGAGGTCCACCATGAAGTCTTAGAATTTCTTAAACATTGAGTTTTGATAAGTTATCTAGTGGAAAATATTCTCTTATAATGAGTAAATGTGTGTATTTGTTAATTATATCAATAATAACCTATACATTTTCATTATATCCTGGATTATTTGGAAATCTAGTGAAAATATACATACTAATGTCATCCCATTTCTATGTAGTAATAGGTATTGGTTTCATGAATCCTCTAGGATGTTGTCTCTCAGACTTCACTTATTGAAAAAATAAATATCTTTAACTGAAATCAATAATTTTATGAGTTCATTTTGTCCCAAAAACATGTTCCTTCAAATCCATATGCACCGTGGTGCTATCAAGGTGTATAGAGAAATTCAAGCTAGGAGCATCATTTTAAAATTACATTTTTATTTTGTTTATAGAGGGAACCTAAATCCTTTTTCCATGTTTAAAAACACCATATTTATAGGTGATGTATGTCAACATTTCATAATTCATTTATTTAATTTAATTTTGAAAATTCTCATAATTAGATTGAGAAATTTTTATATTTTCTAATAATAATGATTTAGAAATCATTTAAAAAAGGAGTGATGTTTACTCTTAATAAATAATTACAATATCCATCTTTAGTAGATCCATTAACACAAGATCCCTATCAATCATCCTTTTATTCAAAACTACATAATCCATCATACTCAATACATCTAATATCTTAATTTACAACATTAGTTGGTAGTGTATTGATATATCATAATCCTTGATAAAATCAATCCATCACCATTACCAAATTTTCAGTTCTTTCTTTGAGAAGATATATATTAATCTCTTATGATATGAATATATCTCATATCTATAACTATAGATTTATTGTCTTTATATTTTCAATAAAAATATTATTGTTGTTAACTCAATATCATGATATGGATAGTTCTATTCCCGAGTTTTTAACTACGTTGATTAATTGGAAACAAATCTATCATTTTTTATAATGAAAAAACCAATTCCCTTCCTTGATAAATGTCTATATATCACAAATCCAATTTTTACCAATGTTAGAGACAATATTATATCATTAAACAATATATTATTTAATTCTTCAAAACGTTAATCACATCACCTTGTTCGAATAGCTTAACCCATTTATGATTATGCTTGGTTATCAGGTTCGATAATTTGGATTTTTTTACAAATCATTGATAGTAACATGGAAAATGAATGAATATATGTACTTTAGTTATGTTCATTGGTATAATCAATTATTTTTCTACCTTTTCATTTATAGGATCAACTGATATTTCATCCTTGGAGAAAATATGGCCATGAAATGAATATTTTTGAACCCAAAATTTAAACTTTTTAAATTTTCTATATAACTATTTCCATCTAAGAGTCTCAAAAATTATATTCTATTGGTTATCCCGGTCATAATAGTTCTGGGATTAAATATAGATTTCATCAATAAATATTACAATATAATTATTAATATATTTTTTTAATTCTCTATTCATTAGATGCATAAAAATAAAGGTTGTATTAATCAATCCAATTTACATTAATGTAAACTCTTAATTTAAATACCTTATTCAAAATGTTATGTTTGGGATATATTTCTTCTTTAATCACAATGGATGATGTCCATAATGAATTTAAATATTTTAAAAACATTTAAATATGTAATTTGTTTCTAATAACTCATCATTGCAACGTATAGGATAATTTTTATGTAGCTTAATAGAATTGATTTCTCGATAAAAAATTCACAGTCTCATAAACCTATATATATTATTAATGAAAAAAGGGGCTCCCTGAAGTGGAATAATAGGGCATATAAATCATTTACCACTCAAATCCTCTCTTGGTTTCATTAATTCCATAAAATCTATAGTTTCTATTCTATAGGGAGTCATTGATATAGGTCATGGATTAGGGATTAAACCAATGTAAAAAACAACTTCCCTCTAGTGGATATCCTTAAAATTCATCGAGAAATGAGACAATATATTCTTGTACAATAGGTACCTTCTCAATTTATATATTATTATTTTTATCATTAGGATGTGTCTACACTTCACCTCTAAGAATAAAATTTATAAGAGATACTAGAAGTATATCTAGACAAGAATCATATAATGAAGTCTCCCCTATTAATATAAGGAATTATATATCTCTATCATGAATCATAATTTCCAAATCATTTGAATACATTGTATAATTATATTTTTAAATAATTTCCATATAAATAAATATATCAAATTCAACCATAGTTATTATAATAGAATCATAAAATAGAGATGGTTTTTGTGTCAAAATAGGAACTTCTTGGTGCATCTTCATTTCATTGAGACATTCAGTAGGTGTTTTGACTGACATCTCCCTTATTAATGTGAAAGGGAAATGTCTATTTTTTTCAGAAAAATGAAAATATATAAAAGAATAAAATGATCAAGAATTAAATGAAATATTAGCTAAATATGATTGTACAATTAAAGTAAGTACCACCTCATTAATAATAACTTCAAACTAAACTATTGTGATTTAACACATGGACTTTTTAAATATATTTATTTTATTATTTTATCTGGATAAGAAATATTTAGTTGTGGTTCGCACTAAGCATGATTGAAATTTTCTTTGTTCTTGCTGACAAATGAATGTTTGGGCAAAGACAGTGTCCATAGGATGGGCAAGGTGTGGTCAAAGCTGTGTGGCTTTCCCAGATCACTGTGTGGCTTGGCCTATGTTCAAGACAAATAAATAAAATAAAGTGAATAATAAAACGAGAATAAATTAATGTAATAAAAAAATGAAATGATATTTATTGGATTGTTTTAAAAATTATCAATCAAACCCCCAATCATGCACGACCTACTTCTATGTAGCCTCCCTCCTCTAGAGGTTGTACCCTTGCATGCCTCCTCCTCCAGTTGCACCCCCTCTAGTTAGCATTTCTTCCACATCATATGATTTCGGTGTAGAGTTCCATTGGTTTAGGTTTCGATCTAGAATTCTTTTTGTTCTAATTCTTTAATTAAGGTTCAATTTGGGATCCATGTAGTGCTATTAGGGTATGATTGGTATATCACGCCAAATATTGGGTATTTATACACCCAAGGTAGGTGGTTGAATTTCCTAACAATTTTAGATAATTTAATTTATTTTTTTATTTTATTTTCACATTCTCTATGGTTTATTTTGGTGGGGAAAACATGTTTTGGAAATTCGTTGACATGCATATATGCCGAAAATATATTTTCTAAAGTAAAGATGTTATGTTTATCTGTAGTCCTTGTTTTTAAAAATTAGGTGAAGTATTTTATCAATTGGTTGAGTTGTGTGAAATGTGTTTTTTTGGGTGATTGAGGTGTGTGTGTTGAAAAAACATTTTTACTGGGAAATGGGTCATTTTGGGAATGTTAGCGTTGTTGTGTGCTTTTGATTATGATTTTTCACGTTTTTAAATAAATAGTAAAATATGGATAAAATTTAACTTAATAAATCATTTAGATAATGCCAAAAATATTTACAAAAATATTTTTGGAAAACCTGAATATGGAAGAAAATGGTTTTTCGAAAAAAGGGAGAAATGAGGTCAACTGTTTAAGAAAATATTTTTAGAGTAATTTTAATTAAAAAAGAGGCGAAAACTCTAGTATTTAATTAAAATTTCATGAATAAAAATTGGATAATAAATTGACCGGTATTTATTATATAATTGTAAAATAATTTCCAAAAATATAAATCAAGCATAAATAATCCAAATTAAAATAGGATCGAAACCTAAACGGTTACTACTTTGCTAAATCTTGACTTATAACTCCCATGAATTAAGTAAATGTATAAAAAATTAATATATAATTAATTAAAATGGATTAATGATATAATTTTTATAAGTGTAATTATATAAACCATTTTAAACAAATTAGGTGGAGAAAAGAATATGTGTCTCAAAGAAGAAAGTTTTGAGTGGAATCTCATACCTCGACTCCAGAATTTATCGTATAACTATTTTATCTAAAGTATATTTTTTATATAAATTATTTAAAAAATATTAATATATTTAATATATTACAATTAATCCATTTAATTAATTTTTTATAATTAATTAATTAATTACTTTATCAATTATTTATACGTCTTGTTTTTTGGGAATGTAAAGTTCGTAATTTTAATCCAATGTCTGTGTTTTTAATGTGGTAAAGGGGTAATGGTTTCATCATCTATTTTTTTATAATTATCTTTTTTATTCATAAATTATACTTTTATAAACGTCCATGAATTATGTTTATTAAAAATAAACTACCTTACAATCATGGAGATGGTAGGTCATACGTACGCATGTATAATGATTCCATTTTCCAATATCTTCATGGAAATATGGTAAGCTTAGTCTTATATATAAATAATTATAATAATATAATAAATATAATTAAATTATTTTAAATAAACATACATATACAATCCATGTGATGTGGTAATAAGAAATGAATCTCATTGCTTCGTGATGCGTAGTCTTCCATACACACAAATGACGTTATCATACTTCAATAGATGGCATGGTAAGAAGTTATATTATATATTAATTTTATAGAAATAAAAATATATCATTAATAAAATATATAAAACATAAATATATATTAATTTAAATATTATAGAGGTGATGATGTAAAATTAATAACATCAGTTCACATAGTGGTAATATAACATACACACAAATGATGGATTCTTTTACTATATGACGGAAGAGGAGGAATATTTATATTATGTAAGTAACATAAAAACATATATATATATTAAATATATTTAGGTTTTTATATAATTATTATTGAGTAATATTTAAAGGATATAGAGGTAGAAAAAATTAAAGATGCTTAGTTAAGAACAATACCTCTTCTTGAGACCAACACTAGATGATTATACCAAAAGCCTCCTTATATTGGATTTATGATCAAAGAAATGACTCTAGACTCTTTTCAGATAATTAAGGGAGTTATATTATTCAGTTTTTGGATGAACCAAAATGATTTATAGTCATAAACAGAAGAGGAGGGTGAGTTACCTTTTATAAGCAAGGGAGAGGGCACACATAGAATTTTTGAAAAACAATTATACCCTGGTTTTACATATTATTAAATGAAAATATTGGATAATTAATTATACTTGGATGATATATGATTGATATATTTTCTTAAAAATTATTTATATAAGTATTTAGGTTATTTTAAAAATTATATTTTTAGTTTAACCCCATGAAAACCCATTTAAACCTTAACCACTATAATTAATTTTAATGATATTATGATTCATTATAAAAATATTACATTGGAGTCATTATATAATATTATTTATTATAAATTTAAATATGGAATATATTTTTACAAATTAAATACATTTAATTTACAAAATATAATTTAAAAATAAAATTTAAACGAGATAGAAAATAGATTTCCAACTAAATGTTTTTCATAATTATAACATGTTTTTATATAGAAGTTCAACATGAAATTAATTCTACTGAACTAAACTATAATAATAATAACTTAATTGTACTAATTTTATTTATTAATACATTTTGAAATAAAATATATCTTTTTTAAATGGTCTAAACAAAAAGAAAATTTTCAACAAAAACGTGATTTTTTCACTATTCATTAAATAATTAAAATTTATCAAAAAATAAACAAAATATTTCCACTAATATAATAATTAAAATTTTATTAAAAAAATATTGTTAATATTTTAAAATATATTTTTTAAAACCATAGAAGATTAATTTTTTTTATCACAAAATAAGTAATAAAGACACTTATTTGAGGAAGAGTTATTTTAGAATCCCATTAAGACTTTACCAAGAATTGAGTGCTTATTGGTCATTATATTTTCATTGTAATTCATAATTAATTTTCATAATGTGGTTATTAATGTTCATATAAAAAAATTTAATGCCATGGTAAGAATAGATATGTTAAATAATAATATTTTGAGAATATATCTTGATTCGTTTAAAAATAGTGTTGCCTGTTGTAAACACTAAGAAAAATAATGTTATTTTAAAATCCTAGTATTTTACATTATGACTCACATAGATGAATTAAATACATGAAATTTTAATTTAGTCTCAGTAATCAAGGGTTTGAAATTCTAAAATTCATTTTTGGAAAACCACATCATAAAAAAGGGTTGGTAAAACATCCATTTGAAAAGAGAGACTATGAAATATAAATGTCATTACATAACTAGATATCAAAAAAGGATAAAATTGGTTGTAAGTGAGATCATGTACTTATAAATAATTTCTATCTTGGGGAAACTGTATAATTTTTTAATGATAGAAGAGACTGTAGATTTTTCAAAAATTAAAAACATTTTAACTTCAAGTATTTTCTTAAATTTCAGGGATAATTTTACCATATAGCCTAAAAAAATAATGAAATATGCTTACTCGGTATGTATAACTTCAAAATTTATTCATTTTTCAACAGGACCTCATCTTTTTTCCAAATAAATGTGTAATTAAGTTAAATATTTAATTCTGAAAGACTAAAATTAAATTCTAATGGTTTACATTAATCCAAAAAATGATATCAAGATATTTCACTTTTATTTTTCCATTACCCCAAATTTTAATTGGTTATCATAAAGTATTATATTTCAAAAAATTAATAAACCTTCATATTAATCTCTAAATATCAAGTTCAAGTTAAATAATTATATAACTAAATAAATATAATTCATAAATAACATCAACATTAAAGGATTTAGATATTTTCTTACAAAATAATATTTTATTTAAATTTAATTTTTAAACATAATGGTTACATATACCTAAAATAATAAAGTATTTCCCAAAATAACACTAGTTACATCGAAATCCTAAATAATTTTCAAAATATTTGATCTTAAAATATGTTTCAAAAAAAAATTCATAAAATTTCTTAAGTAAAAAATTATTTTATCCTAAAAGGTATATCATATGTACAAGTGGTAGACATTTAACTCTTATCGCACTTTTATTTAGGTTCAATCCCTATAGCTTTGTCAGATTCTATTAGGCTGCAACCATTATATAGGTTTTACTTTTTATAATACCATATTTATATAATTCATATAACGTTAGAAAAAATATAATAAATATCCTAAAAATAAAATTAATCCTCAAATAAATTTTTAAAAACTATTATTTTCCATAGATCTTATTTTTTTCCAAAAAATAAAATAATATTAATTGAAAATAATTACCTCAATATAATGTACAAATCAATGATTATCTCTTCCTCAATCATATTTCAACAATAAAATATCACCATACTATTATATAATATTTATACTCATTAGTACCATTAAACATGTTCTTGAAAATACTTAAATAAAATAATTTTTAGAACAATTCATATATGATTCATGATTCTTATAATCAGTATATAATTGATAAAAAATACTTCAAAAACATGATTCTTAGGTACGAATACCTAAATAATTTAGTCATTCCATGTATCTAATTTTCATAACATATTCCCTTAGGAATTAATCCCTGTATTATGTTATTGACATGGATAATGACCACATTTTCTAGATCTACAACATTTATCTATTCAGTGTGTATTATATTGAAAATTATTTCATTCCATCTTGTTAAATGAAATATTAATTTTTCTTCAAAAATTATCTCCATTGGTCCATCATTTTAGACATATATATCATATTTCAATTCCTTTAAGGCATGACCCATGGAGCCTCTTCTCACATTTTTTACATCAATGAAATTTAATCTTATTTTATTTTCCATATATGACATTTTAACTTCTCTGACATTCAATCTCTCTCTTATTTTATGTGTTTTGAATGTAAAATATGTAATAGTTTTTAATTAAAATTATAGATAATAATTTTGAATGACAAAAATATTTATAAATTCCAATACCATTAGGTTAATAATATGATTAGGGAAATCATTATATTTCCCATAACATTTGTAATTGAAATGCTTTCACCTATATCTTATCATTTAATAAAATCAAAAAAATAAATAATATTATAATTAAATAACATATAAAATGGAAAAATTATAAAACTTGAAGGAAAAACTTATAAATCATAAGTATATCATTACTTATGATTCTCTTGGTTTGAATCTTGGTTATCCTTGGGAATGTTTCTAGTAATGATTTATAAGATAACAATTTATTCAAGTCCTTTATAACGGTTCTTAAAGATTTTATAAAATTAAAAAACATATCCCCCATGAGTGTCAAACTAGGTTTAAAGAAAGACATGTTGTCATACACCATGTGACGATCGATTCAAACCAAATTCCAAATTTTCTGGGTTATTACCCCTAGGTAAAGTTATTCCATTTACTCATCCACTTATAGTATCCAAATAAATATTTAATTTCTTTTAATCCATTAACTCTATACTTCACAAAAATTCTAGGATATTTTTGAGGATTAGAATTAAACTTATATTTATCCCTAGCGTTCACACAAAATTAATCTATTCATAATTCCCACAATTAACTAGACCCTGTAATGATACCAACTATAGAAAAACATTCCATTTAAACATATTATTTTATGATTTTTAACATAAACATCCACTAATTAAAACCCAAATATCATGAGAATTAGTGTGTTTGTAAGACTAGGTTCATTGTAGATTAAAGTAAAAATAAAATAAAACTTCTTTATTTTATTCTCAATAATGATCTCTTAAATCCATTTTATCTCCTAAAACTATATGAGATAACCTATAAAATAAATAGAAAAAAGGGCGAGCAAACGTCCTAGTACTAGAATCAGTATGATTAGAAAACCAAATATGTGTATCAAGGTATAAGATGATATCATAAAATTCATGCACCTTGAGTAATAACAAGAAATCATATCATAAATGACATGGTATCATAATATCATGTAATAATAAGAAATTGGTTAATAGAAAATAAGAAAAAATAAAAAATAATCAAGGCTAAATTCCTAGAAAACATCACATGGTGAAAAATTCCCATAATGGATTAGTATTACTCTATAATCCAATACAAAACACCTCACGAGACTAAAGCTTTATCCAATAAATTGGAGTGATATCTAGGAACACCCATTATAACAAGTTCAAGATTTATGTGTTCCTCGTAAAGGAAATCAATCATAAGTCATAACAAATGAATTATAAATGGAAAGAAAATGGTTTTTATAATATTTCTTCATATCATAATTAATTGAGATTTTATAATGAAGGAATTTGTGAAATTTTAAAAAATAATGTGTAACCCCATGATAATAAGGGAGAATAATACAGTTGTATATGTTACAGAAATATATACATAATTTAAAATAATCCATAACATAAAAGTATTTCATCATTGAGGAAAATACCACTTTAACATTGAAATGACTTATTAAAAATTTAATAAATTATAAAAATATTATAGAAAACGTTTTCATGAAAAAATTAACGAATAAATCCTAAAATTCAAGCTTCAATCAATTTAGTGTTCATGAAATTTGGTAATTCCATACATGTTGTATAAGATAAAAAGAAAATTTCTTTAAAATTATTGTAAAATAGTTAAAAATAACCTTTTTTGAAAATGATGAGAATATTTATTTCAAAAAATTTATTAAAAAGTAAAAAATTGGAAGAAATTACATTAATAAATAATTTGTACAAAGTAAAAATATTCTTGAAAATATTTTTACAAAATATAGATATGAAATAAATAGTATTTTTGACCAATGAGAGAAATAGAGTTTTATTTTATGGAAAAAATGTACATCATTTTAAGTACCAAAGAAAGGAAAATAGAACTATTTATAGAAAAGTTTATGAATAAATAAATTATAATAAAAAAAATTAATATAAAATTATCAAATAATTTTCTACAATAAATATTTAGGAATAAACAATCCCATTTAAAATGAGATTAAAACATAAACCCTTACCTCTTTAGTAAAATTTGAATCATATATACCTTGAATGATGTAAATTAATAATTAACTAATAAACTATTATTTATTTAGGATTAATTATATACCATTTAAACTTTTAGTATATATACCCTTTAATAGAAATTAAGTGCCTAAAAGAATCTGATCCTCATAGAAAGTTGTTTTGAGATAAAACTCTTACCTCAAGTCCAGACATTAGTGGCTATTTATTTAATATCCTATATAATAAAAAATTTAATTTTTTTAAGAAACATTTATTTGTTTAATAACATATACTTAAACCATTTTTTTAATGAAATGTTTAATTGATAAATCATTTATTTCCACATCGGGTGTTTAGAGCATGCACAATTTATAACATTAAAATGGTATCGGTGTATTAAAAATGATCAAATTGGTAATTCTTCCATAATATATAAAGTAATAATAATGAAATAATTATAGTTTTAATAAAAAATAATTTCATAAATGACCATTAATTACGGTTATGAAAAATTAACCACATTATAATCATTGAGCAGTTAGGTTATAGTTATGCATGTGTAATGATTCCATTTTTCAATAATCAAGATGTAAAGAACATGATAGTTATTTTAGCTTTCTATAATGACAATAGTATCATAAATATCATATTATTTATTTAGATAAACATACATATTATATACATGTGACGTGCTATGAAAAAATGAACCACATAGCTTCACGAGGCGGTTGTCCACTATACACACAAATGACATTACTAATCTTTAATGAATGGTAAGGTAAAGGTATAAATATATTAATTTTATAGAATTATCAATATTTCATTAATATCATATATATATTTATTAAATTTATAATCATTAACATCCATGAGAGGTGATGATTGAAATAAATTATACCATTTCGTGAGGAGGCATGCCACCATACAAACGTATGATGGTTTCATTTCCAATTTTATGAAATATGAGATTTATTTAATTTATAGAATTAACATGATAAAATCATAATATACAGATGATTTTTATGTGATTATATAATATTGATTGAGTAATATTTTATTAATGTGAAATAATAAATGAAATAATTATTCCAGGTTAGGAATGATACCACTTGTACAGACTGTGTCTTTTGAATTATATCTATATAATTATTGGGTATAATAGGATATTATCATCAGTTTCTAATGGATTGTTTAATATTGTCTTTTATTATGACATCTCTCACTCGGAATGCGGTGAAGTATTCTTAGGATGAAAATTTTTAGAGTTCATTTCTTAAGATGAAATATCTCCAAAATTTTACAATGATGTTGAATATTCTAATGGTTAGGTAGGGCTATATGGTCTCTTTTGACACATCAACTGTGGGTTTGGGATATGTTATTATTAAATTTGATCACAAGGTATAAAAAATATTGGAAACATGAGTTGAATTATATGATCCAGGACCTTGAACTCTCAATTGTGATGCATTCACTTTATAATTGGCAGTATTAGATTTATTGATGATGGTTTACCATCTATTATAACCAAAGGATCATGAGTTTTATCTCATCTAAAAAATATATGAATCTATAAAAACATCATCCTATGGAGTAATTGTAGTATTTCGATTTTGACATTGCCTATACCCCTTCGAAATAGAATTTGATTACTGATTCCTTGATCAGGAAACTTCTAACCCAAGCCATTAATGATTTATTAGAATTGTGGAATTTGATTGACTTTTAATCCTAGTTTCATATCAAATTCTTAAAAATATAGGATGAGGTTATTTTTTACCAAGTTCATTTGACCTCTTCTCTTTATGAGATGATTTTTTTAGGAGCAATAGGTTGATGTTGATATTTTTAGCATTATGGAATCTATTTATGGTTAAGAGTATGTTGCAGAGTAGCTATTTTACATAGAGGATATTCTACGTTTTTGGTGATTTTTGATGATTTGTCATCTATGGTGAAAGATATAATGTTGAAATTCTACAATTACCAATGGTTTGTTCACCTAGGATCCAAAAATAATTTATATGACATGCGATGAATATTTTGTATCTAGGTATGAGATAGGATATTGGTGATTATGTTTCCTGTTTTAATAACATACAATAGGTTAAGGCCGAGAAATAGATATATTTGGGTTTTTTATAAACTTCTAGTTCTGACTTGTAAGTGGGAAAAAATATCTATGGACTTTTTGGTTGGGTTTCCATGTACCCATAGAGATAATAAGACAATATAGGAAGTGATTGATAGGGTAACATAATTGGAACACAGTGTACCCATTCATGATATAACCAAAGATTAGGAGTTGTGATATCCCTATTTGAATGATATTGTTTGATTACATATAGTTTATTTTTTTATATTATCTGATAGAGATCCTGTTTTCTCCTATAAATTTTCTCAAGGCCTTCAAGAGTTGTTGATATCTCTAGTTCATTTGGGTAAGAAAAACAATCCACATAAGGATGTCCTAATCAAAAGGGTAATAAATATTCTCAATGACATCATTTATTTATTTATTCTAGGATTTTGTGGATCTTGTAATGACCATTTTCGTATGGTTTAGATTTATTATAACAATTTTTACCAGCCAAGGATCATAATGGATCCTTTTGACTCCTTGTATGGAAGGTCATGTAAATTTATTTATTTTTGTTCAATGATTAGTGAAACTTCCTTAGTTAGATCAAGTTTAGTCTAGGATACAATAGGAATTATTTAGTTTATTCTTCTTAGATTATTGATGAAATATTTAGAATATAAATATTTTGATCATCTTCAACATACACTGTTGTGGTTTTTTATCGTGACCATTTGTTCTACAGAGTTTCACATAATTTGGGTCATCGACGGTATAAGTGGAAAGGTATGATTTATCCTTGTTTTGTGGGACTATTTGAGGTTATTGTGTAGTTGGGGAATGTTTTTTACTATTTACCACTTCCAAAACAGTTGAGGTCAATGAAAAATTTAGTCCATGCATCACATATTCAAAGTATCTTTATGAATCATATCATATAAGATGATATTGATGCTGAGACTAACTTATCCATGATTGAGTATCTAGTAAGGGTTGTTGATCTTGAGATAAAGGTACTTCATTTTAGGGTTATAACGTTTGTCCATGTGGTATTGTAGCATGGTTTTGATTATCATGAGACTTTAAAGTGTGAGGAATTGATGAGAGAGAAGTGTCCTCATCAATTTGATATGGAATCTATTTGACATGAATTCCAGGGATAGAAAGTTCTTATTTTGGGGAGGTTGTAGAATTATATTAATAATTTTCAGGTATTCCCTATCCTTGGTTTTCTCCCCTTTTAGGTTGGATCTTATTTAGTGGTGATTCTACTGAAATATGTAAAACTGTAGAGGATTGTTTGGGATATGAATGGTTGGTGCCCGATTTTCACAATCCGTGTTCCCCACAATGAAAATTGTGAAGCCCTATATAATGAGGTTTGGCTTGGTTGAAAAACTGATGAGAGAAAATGTGCACATTGCATACTGATTCTAGAGGTAGTGCGATGATAGGGCATAAATCCTTTTAAAAAATGTTACCCGATATATAAATCCATACGTGTGGTCTTTTTTGAAAATTTATTTTAAAATAATAAAAACCTTGGTTTAACATTATGTTGACCCCTACATGACCCTAATTGATTTCCTTGGCTTTGAAATCTCTAAATAAGTTTTTGTGGATCCCCACAACCCTTATCCTAGTGGATCGAAGTGTGTTGGATCTCATTCAATCTCCTTTGCGTAAGTGAATCCCCTCTCATGTGTTCTCTCACAACCACTCCTTATATCATCCTTATATATTTTTAGATCATCATTTTTCTTATGGACCTAAACTCAGTAAATTTGGATCCTAATTTCATGTTGGATTTATTAATCATGGATGCCTTTTTTCATAATTAGAGGATCCTGTAGTAGGTGTCGACTATGAAATATTGATTAAAGGTAGGTTGTACCATTTTTAATTTTCATATAATTTAAAAATATATTTTGTTTTTTTAAAATAAGTTTCAATTTATTTATGAAAAACCAAATGAAAATATATTATAATTACATGTTGAAATGGAATGTGTAATGACATGATAATTCTCATTGTCTTGAGAGTACAAAAAATCATTAATTGGCCTCAAGATACATAACCAAGATGCTAATGTATGACAATAAATGTTGAAGGGATACAAATACATGTGGGGGAAAATTTACTCATTAATAATAAAACCATTAACCAAATAATAATCTAAACGATGCATGATCAATTTAAAAGAAAATTAACAATTTAATATATCTCAAACACACCTCAAAGTGTGCAACAATGGAAGACTCAAAAAATATCAAACCATATACCGTAAAACAACTAAAGACTCCAAGAAGACAAAAAAAACTCTAATCATCACATGTCACATGCTCCGATATCACCAAACAACCTTGGAATCTTGAAGTGGTTCTAAAAAAATGTGAATCTTTACCTTTTCCCATGTCCCAAAATATCACAAATGCCAAAACACCAATGTTTCTAAAGAAGGGATGAGTATAATACTCAGTAGGTTTTCCCAAATGACTTCCCTACCCACTCCACTAATATAAATGAGTCTGAAACAATTATATAAAACAGTTCATATAAAATAATTTAACAAAAATAATTTATTACTAAATATAAAAAAAATTTCCAACCAATTTTTAACCAAAAGAATACAATTTCAATTGAAACTAATTTTCTAGAAAATTTTTTCCCTATAAAAATAACCAAACCAAGCTTTAATGACATTTTTCAATATTCCTTTAGCATACCCAATCCCTTCAACACTTCTACACAACCAACCATGCACGCTACATGATGAAAGTTCCATATTCATGAGTGGTTTATTAGCGATATACCATGTCATCACAAGGTAATTGTATCCCATGTGCCATTATCCCATTGGCACTAAGAAAAAATTCATATTTCAATTGATCCCCGTACATGTAAGATGAACTCACACACAAATATTTCCAAGGATCATGCAAAAAACCCTTTTAATAAAAACTCTTTTTATTGAAAACCATTTCCATCAAAACCATTTAAATGAAAAACCATTTCAATAAAAACCCATTTTTATTGAATCACAATTTTTTATCAATCCATTTTTAGTTCCATAAAATCTATAATTTAAAATACTAATTTCAAATTATAGAAACTAAAATAATTTTCACAATAATTTATCTAGATTTCAAAAATCTACAAAAAATTATAAATCATCACTAACTATATATTTTCCATGTATCAAACCAATATTTAACAAAAAGTATTTTTCAATTTACTCAATTTTAAACTATTACAATCAAGTGTATCAAGATGTGATGTGTGTTACTCTACCTACTTCAAAGGTTTTGATGAAACTTGACCACAGAAGAAGAACGCTCAAGAACAATGAGTTGATTATTCAAAAAATCGCCTTATATCTCTTATCCTATAAATATCAATACCAAATATTAACTTATTTTTCCTACACTCTCATAGATCTACCCGTAATAGGTTTTTATCTAATAAACCTTAATTATAATAGAATTAGATCAAATTTGATCTAAGAAACCAATTAAGAATGATCAAATACCTCAAGAATCTAGCTTCAAATCACTATGGGAAGCCTTTGGATTGACTCCTAATTTCATGGGAGTGGTTTTAAAACCTTTAAGGAAGGTAAATCCCAAGTTATGGCTACTTAAGAGAAAAAACAAGCAACATAACGGAAAAAATGTGGGATCCACTTTATTAGGAACTCATTTAAACCATGCTCAAGGTTATTTAGCATGGTTAGATAGACCGTGCATTAATCATAGATTAGATACTATCTTGGATGACCCTCACACAGCCTCCTTACATAGTTTCCCTAACCATGTACACACCATGAAAAATCACTCTGCCTAAAATATGATCATGCACACTGTATATAATACAATTTCCATATGGTTTGGATAAATTGTGTGCAACTCATGCGCCTCTCCTTTAGCCCCCAAAAAATATTGAAAGATCACAAAAATCTCCAATTTTTCCATTACACTTCATATACAAAAAAATACAATAAAAGGGTTATATACCAGAAACGTGGGGTACTACATTCACTTCACCATCTATCATTCTATCCCCAGAATGTAGAAAACCATCACTTCCTTGAATGAGTCTTGTCCATTTTTCATTCATTTCCTTCTCATGTTCCCATGTATTTTCATGAATATGGCCATGTTACCATAAAACATTCACTTGAAAGATGCTTTACTCCTGAAAGAATTTATCTTTTTTATCCATAATTCACACAAGGATATGTACCAATGAAGAATCTGGCTCTAGGTTAATGTGATCCTATCTAATCACATGGTCAGGATCAGGATGATATATTTTCAAATGAGATACGTAGAACACATTATTCACCAAAATGAATTGTGGTGGTAGTGAAAAATGTTATTATACCTCTCCAACATGTTCTATTATCTCAATATGGCCTTTTTATCAAGGATATTACTTTCCATGCTTCCAAAAACAACCATAACCAAGCCTTGGAGAGATCCTTAAGAACACTTGATCACTCACGGCAAATGACAAAGGCCTTCGACAATGGTCTGCATAATATTTCTAACAACTTTAAGTCGTCTCTATCCTTTAATGATTAACTGAATATTCTCTATTTTTTATTGTACAAGGTTCATCCCAATAAGTTATGTTTTAACTATTTCTGCCCAGTATATTGGGGAACATAAAGGAATCCCATAAAATTCTTCAAACGGAGCCATATGTATCAAGTCCAGATAGCTTCTATTATATGAGAACTCCACTAAGGGTAGGTGAACATTCCATGAGCGGACAAAATCCAATAAACTATCCCACAACATGTCTTTCGATGTCTGTATCATATATTTGGATTTCCCATTCGTTTGTGGATGATATGTAATTCTCATATTCAACTTAGTGCTAGGGGTATTCTATAAGGATTTCCAAAAAAGGCATGGACCTCAAATCTTTGTATGAGACTATTAACACTGGTACACTATGTACCTTTACCACTTCATGGATATAGATTTTGGAGAGATCCTAAACCATATGAATTCCATGAATTGGAATGAAATGAGCTAACTTGGTAAGTTGATCCACTATCACCCATATAACGCCGTGTTTTTTAATTGTTATTAGGAGAACCTTAACAAAATCCATCGCTATCTGCATCCATTTCCACACTAGGATAGGTAATGTATAAAACATACCCACTAGTCTCTATTTATCATATTTGACTTGTGGATAATTTAAGCTCCATGATACAAACTCGGCCACCTTCCTTTCCATTCCATTCCACCAAAACTACTCCTTCACTTCCTTATACATTATCTGTGTGCCTGAATGTACAACCCATCTCCAAAGGTGGTAATCATGAAAGTGTTATTAATAATAAGAAATTTTTATGACCATTCTATATCTAAAACACAAAATTGAACTTCCTTCACGTTTCCAACCCTCAAGAGTCTCCCCCCATTGAGTTTTGAACTCATAAGAAGGATTTCTGAATCATATTTTAGTGCCTCTTTGACCATGATTACCAAATCTAGAACTACCATAGCTGAAAATAAAAACACAACATCACCTTATTATTCACATTTAACATACATGTCAGCTAGTTCTAACATCAACTTCTATTTAGCTTATGCTTCTATTGATAACTATGTATTTGAATTTCTACTCAATGCATACACCACTGAATTCCATTTTCCTGGTGAATACATATGGTCAAAGTCAAACATTTAGATATACTATATCAATATCCTACAACGCATATTCAAACATTTCTATGAGAAAATGTGTTTAAATATTTTTTGGTATGTTAACACAATAAATTTTCCACCAAAGAGGTAATGACACCATGTCTTCAAGGAATGAATGACTACTACTAATTACAATTCATGTGGTGGGTAATAGATAAGTGTATTTTATACGTACATTTTATAATGTTTTAATGTGTTGATTTAATAATTTAAATGAATAATATTGACAATTTTGGATTTAATTGAGTTGTTTTATGTTATTTTGATAGGAAATGATTCATTTTTTAAGAAATAATGATAGGAGATTGAAATATGAGTCGACCGAACCTTCTCGACACTTTGCTTCGCCCACAGTGGAAAACCGTATTTTTGAGGAAACTTGAAGTGAGAAATTATGAAAAAACACTATTAGACATTGTGTACCACAAGTACACATTGTGATTTCATCAGAGAAGAAGTTTATTGCTAGAACAATCCATGATTAGTGAGCACATTGTGAATTACTATTACACGTCGTGTAGCACAAGTACATGTCATATAGGTGGTCAAAATTCCAAAATCATTGTTGAGATACTCGCAAGAATCACACAGATTCAATAAAAGTGGATCAAAATTACAAGTCATGTACCTTCAGTACAAATCATGACCAGCGATGAGTAGACCAAATTTAGTGCCAATTAATTGACCCCCTGGCTGCACCTTTAGCACATTTCAGATTCGGCTGAAGACTAATTCCGAGAGAAAAGATTATATTCCATTTTTATGTTTTTTATTTATGATTTCTCTTCTCATTCCCTATAAACCTCTTATCTCTAGTATGAGGGGTTAATTCCACCATGTATTAGGGGGATGTAGTGAAAGGGGGATGGTGTTTCGGATTTTATCGTATTTATTATTAATTTCTTGGGTTTGTTGCAATCTCTTTTTTAACTTCCAATACCCTTATTTATATTTTTTTAAGACAATTGTTAATTTAATATAAAAGGAACACTAAAATTTCACAACTGAATACCCTAAGGAAGGCTAGAAAATTGTCAACCGAAAGGGAAATATGGTATAAACATGGTATAAAGAAAAAATAAATTCAGAAAAATTCTATATTACAGGACCAAGGTAGATTGGGGATTACTGCAATAAGAAAGAGATACCATGACCATTGAATCTTCCTTGTCACTACTCTGACACCAATCATGAATCAATCAATCTATTTTCCAAAATCCATTTTCACTAAAACTTAGAAACTACATTACCCCGGAACACTTCTTAAAATCAGTCTTTAAACCAATCAGTTAATCATCTTCACATTCACCATTTCATTTCTCAAAATAAATCAAATCTATATTTTCTCCCCAACTTATCCAAATTAATTAATCTTTTAAATTCCTAATCAAAATAAAATCGATGTCTTTGGGGGTTCTACCCCAAACATCCCTTTACTAAATTTTAATTAACTAAGTATCATGGTTTAGATTTTATAAATTTATTTATTCATAGTAACGTATGGAACTAACAATGCCCTACGAGGCTATCTAAAATTATTCTCATGAACTCTAAACTTCCTTGAACCATAATCTATAACATTTTCTCCTTACATGAGAAAATAGACCAACCCTGATCCCAATGAATCAGAGTACACCACATACCCCTGTCTTGGTTCAATAAAAATTATAATAGGTGCTGATGTAAGGTGAACATTTATCTCTTTGAAATATTTCTGGCATCCCTCTATCCATTATATTTGAGAATTCTTCTTTTTTAGAGCTATCATTGATGAGGCTAGCGAAGAGAATTCATGCACAAAGCATAATTGATTTCTAGCTAGACAAAGAAAACATTGTTTCTTGAAGATATTTCTCGGTAGTTTCCATGAGATCATAGCTTCTATCATTTCAAGATCCACCAAAATAAATTTTTCAGAAATCACATGGCCAAAAAAGCGTACCTCATGTATCCAGAATTCACAATTATATAGTTTTTCATACAAATGGTGATTTATCAATATTGTTAACACTTCTTCCAGGTGATTCTCATGTTCAACCCTTGTATTTGAAAACACCAATATGTCATATAAAAATACCACAAAAAAAGATTCTAGATATTGCTAAAATATCTGATTCATCAAATCCATGAAGACTGTTGGTTCATTCAGGTGACTAAAATGCATGAATACATATTCGTAGTGGCCATATTCTCTTATGAAAGTTGTATTTAGAATATATTTCTTCAAAACTTGTAATTGATGATATTCATATCGCAATTCAATTTTATAGAACCACTGATCTCCCCTCAATTGATCAAACAAATCATCAATTCATGAAAGTGGATACTGATTCTTTATCATAACTTGTTTAAGCATATGATAATCGATTCAAAACCAAAGAGTTCCATTAGATTTAGTCAAAAAAAAAGATTGGTACTAGCCACAATTATGTACTTGTTATAATAAAACCCTTTCCTTCTAGCTCCTCAAACTGGGATTTAAATGCTCTTATCTGTTTTGGTTCCATCCTATAATATGGAAGGGAAATAGAAATGGTCCCTAGAAGGATATCAATTGTAAAATCCACTACCCTTATAGGTGGTAACCCTGAGAAGTTATCAGAAAATACATATGGAAATTGATCCAAAACTACTAAAAAATTACATCCTCGATCTCTTATATGGATGTCGATGTCAACTCTACCAACTGGTAATAGATCATTCCTAGAACTGGCTCCAATAATCCAGTTTTACCCTTATTCATGACCTTCTCTCCTTTGAAGATATTCTCCCTAACATCCTCAGTCATAAAAATAACGGTCCTCTTATATATTTTGATGTGAGATTTGAACATTTTCAGACAATCTATACATAGGATTACATTATATACATCCATCTCCAACATCAAGAAGTCCCATTTTTAGTTTAAATACATCAATAATAATAGAACATAATCTACAAAAAATGGATTGACATTATATTTCACCGAGAGGAGTTCACTATTTTATTACAGAGGAAATTATTTCAAGTTTTAAACATAGCAGGTCAACTACATGAGAAGTAATTAAGGAATGAGATGCACCAGTATAAAATAGTAATTGCACAATGGTAGAATTCAAAATAATTGTACCTCTCACCATAGATGGTATAGCCTGATCATCCACAATTATCTCATCATCTTCATATAGTTGTTTCATCACTACAATATTCTCTTTATTTCCTTACATTGATTTTCCTTGCCAAGGAGTCATGGTATTTCGAGAATCACCATGTATAGATTTACTCTACTGATGAGGCCGGTTCTACTAGCCTTGTCCTGCAAAGCATATGATGCTTGAAACACTTGAGAAGTTTCATGAGCACTAGACCTCAGAGCATTACGACAAAAGCACTTAAGGGGTCTCATATTGTTACACTTATGGAATGCTCTTGGTGGTTTTTTACTCTCTCATTTTATGTGGTCAAAGGAATCACATTGTAAGCATCCCTCTTGGATCATTGGTTGTGGAGGAATATTTACTGATCTAGTTATAAGATTCTAATTCCCAATCCCTTATTTGAAATAGGTATATATGTTTTTCTTTCTATTAGCATTGGAGTTTCCATGATTTTCTGTAGGGATCTTCATACTACCTACCCCATAGCTCCTGAGATGTCTCGCTTGGCCACTAATTCTATGTTCACCATCTATGTATAGTCATTAATATAGATAACTACAGTATTCAATCAAATTTACTACCTTATCCCTGATTCAAAGATGCATGACTTTAGGGATGTAGTCACCGCAACTTCAAGTGCAATGCGAACTAAATTCATGAATTTAGCTGCATACTCTTGAAAGAGAGATTATCCTACTTCAGGCTAATGATGTATGCCATCCTACAGGTCATGATCATGAGAGTATAGAATTTTTTATTAAAAAATTCTTCAAAATTCTCTCAAGTATGGCCTTGATTTTCTTTAGCATGAAAAAAATAGTTACAACAACTAACGCGAAAGGTTTTCAACCATATACGTTTCCCGCTTGAAATTTTGATCCACCAGTCCACTGATGAACAAGGTGATATGATTCACCCTACTAAGACAATTTATTCCTTCTCTTGTTTAGAATATGTTTAGAATATTGGTGGTTTCTGCTTCATGAACTGGATGGAATGGTCCACATGCCTTGTCACATCCCTCTGGTTCCCCATGTCCACAACCTGAAATACATGGATGATTCTCTGAACCAGTTCTTGGTTCACCTCTGTCTCTTGTGAAACCACATTCTCTTAGCTTATTCCAGTTTCTTCCTACGATGTCTATCATATTCCATATTCTAAACAAACAAAAAACTATATATGTCTCACTCTCTAGAAACTGATGGATTAGTATTTCAAATTATATGATATCAAATATCACAACATTGTTTTCTAAGAACAACCTTTTCACATTGAACCTTTTTATGAAAAATTAAATATTTATTTTCAAAATAAAATCATTTTTATAATACTCCATGTATCCTCTCTTCAAAATATATCATTGAAAAAAAATTATTCATTTTTCAAAATTTAAACCTTTTCACAAGATTATATATCATTACTCGAAATGAAATATGAAATACTAAATGGAATTCATTACTCAAATACATGAAATGCTTGTATCACTGTCTAAACCTATGAAAAGGAGATTCTGGTATCCTATATGTATCTCTAAAACACTTATTTACCCAACACCTTGGTAACTTGAATATCAGCATAAATAGGATAGCTACTTCCTTTTCTGGTATATATTTCATGTCCCAAAAATACTACTCCATTATAAGATCACAACCCAAGGAATATACAAGGACTAATTAACTCCAAGACCAAGAAATTGAAACCCACTTGTTTGTCAAAGACCTAATAAGATGATACCATTTGTAATGACCCAATAATTCTCATTGTCTTGAGAGTATAACGAGTCATTATTTGGACTTAAGAGAAATCCCTAAGATGCCAAAGGCTAGAAATAAATTCCAAAGGGTTAAAAATACAAGTGGATAAAAATTTACCCATTAAGCATAATCCCATTAACCAAACAGTACTCGAAATGATGCGTCAATAATTTAAAAGAAACAGAACAATTTATTATATCTAAAACCCACATTAATGTTTGGAACAACAAAAGGCTGAAAAATGTCAAAGAAAATAGAGGAAACAAACTAACGACTCTAAGAAGACCCCAAAACTCCAATATGAAAATTCCAAATGCTTCAATATCACAAGAAACACCATGCATCCTGAAGTGGTTCTAAAAAATGTGAAACGTTACCCTTTCCCTTGTCCCAGAAGATCGCATCTGCAAAATCCCCAAAGTTCCAATGTAAGGGTGAGTATAACACTCAGTTGGTTTTCTTCCAACGACTTTCCTACCCACACCACTAGGATAGAAGAGTTAGAAACAATTATATAAAACAATTTATATATATTTTTTGAAAAAATAGTTTATAACTAAATATAAAAAAGCTTTCAAAACCAATTATAATAAAACGAATACAAGTGAAATTGAAACCAATTCTCTAGCAAGTTATTTGTTCAGAAAAGTAACTAAACAACAAATTAAAACTATTTCTCAATATTCCTTTTTCATACCCAATCCATTCCACACTTCAAAGAAACCAACCATGCACGCTACCCAATGATAGTTCCATACTCATGAATGATTTCTCATCGATCTACCAAGTCATCACAAGGTAATTTTAAACCATGTACCATTAAACCTTTAGCACCTAGAGAAATGTCATATTTCAACAAATCCCCAAATATGAAACATGAACTCACACAATAATATGCCAAAGGATCATGAAAAAAAAAACCTTTCAATAAAAATAATTTTTTATTGAAAACCATTTCCATCAAAACCATTGAAATTACAATCCATTTCAATAAAGCACTCTTTTTATTGGAAAACTCTTTTCCATCGAACCATTTAGAAATTTCATCAGATGCATAATTTTAAATCTCAATTTTAAATTCAATAAGCTTAAACAATTTTCACACCAATTTATCAAGATTTTAAAAATCTACCAAAATTCAAAAATCACCACTAAAAAGATTTATTCAATGTATTAAACCAAGATTTTACAATCAATATGATACAATTTAATAAATTCTAAACTAATTCAATAAATTCTATCAAGACTAGATCAGACTAAATCCTTATACTTCAATAGTTTTATGAAACAAGACCATAGATGATGAACACTTAAAAAAATTGGGTCGATTCTTCCAAGAACAACCTTAGATATATTCTCCATGAAAGATAAAGACCAAATCATAACTTATTTGGCCTACATAACTATTTATCTACCCATAAAAGGTGTAGATATGAGAAACCAATAATATAAGAGAGGTATATCTCAGTAGATCTAAAAAACTAATCAATAATGATTACATACCTCAAGAATCCGAATTCGAATCACCAAGGGAAGCCTTTGGATTGAATCCAAAATCACATGATTGGGGTTATCTTACCTTCATGAAAGAGAAATCCTTATTTAAGGGTACTTAGGATAAAAATGAGCAACTAAAAGTAAAAAACATCTGAGATCCACATTTTTTAAGATCTCATTTAAACCATGTGCACTGTTAGTTCGCACGGTTAGACAAACCTGTGCTAACCAGGCATTAGCTACTGTCTAGGAATACCCTCGTACATCCTCCTCACATGGTATCCCTAATTGTACATAGAATTTTCCAAATCTATCTACCTCAAATCTTCACTTGTGCATGGTTTCTATACGGATTTCTTTATGGTTTGGATAAATTGTGCGCAACTTGTGTACCTATCCTTTATCCCCCAAAACATATTGAAAGATCTCCAAACACTCCCAATTTCCCCCATTATACTTTATATCCATAAAAATACAAATAAAGGGTTATGTACTCAAAACCAAAGGTACTACAGAATTTATTTTGGAAAAAACCCCAATTCTAGTGGAATTGGAATTTGGGGTGTATTTTGGAATTGATGGAGTTGATGATATGATTTGAGAATAATTTTTAGAAAATTTGATTAAATTAAAATAATGAAATTAAATCATTGGGTTTTTATTAAAATTACAAAAAATAATAAAAAACACTATTTTGTTTTTGAAATTATGTTGGCATATTAAGACATAAAATTTGACTTCGGAATTTTAAAGGATGTTCATTTGAAATTAGATTATTTGACCATTATAGATTCATTGTTTGAGAACATGTCATAATGGGCTGTTAGTAGGTTACTTGTGACAACCCCGACAATATTTTGATCCCCTATCATTGGATTGATAAAGAAAAATGTAACAAAATAATACTTCAGCATATCTTATCCCTGATGGGTTGTTGATGAGTCCTATTTGGCCTAAGCATGATGGTTATATTTACATGTATATATCAATAATACCGAATATGATAAGTGTGGGGAACCTATAGATAGATACAAATTTAATACATAGAATATGACCATGGACCTTGTTTTGATTACATTTTTCTTTGATTATAGAAGAGTATTACTCATGAAAAATGATTTATATAAAAGTTATTATATAAAATTTTTCTTTAATCCGTGATTAAAATGTCTTCCCTCCATTAAAAAAAATATTGTTTGATTTAGAAATTAAACTAATTTATTATTCCACGCCTTATTTTATTTAAATTGAATGAACTATTTGGTTTATTGTTGAGGACTCTGTTATGGAACACTTCGTGATACCCTAGTGGGATTTATTTCCATCACCCAACATTTTACTTAAACCGTCTGTAGATTTTCTTTTTCCTAGTTCAAGAAATAGGAAAGATCCACTTGGAGGAGGCAGATGTTATTGATCCTTTAGAATGTGGAGTGGGATGGTGTTTCCTTAAGGATATTTGACTTTTAACTATACACTTGTTATGTAGTTTGATGATGTATTATTTTTTATTTTGTTTTACCTATTTTCATTCCGGATCGTTCTCTCTTTTGTGTGTTGAGAATATTGAATTTTAGCTTTTATCTTTCATTATTTTTTTGTGGAAAAATTCATTCACTCTTTTTTCATGTATGATGTCAGGTGGTAATGACAAACCTATGGGGATCAGAAGAAGCTATTGGGCTATGTTAGAGTAAGATCAGTTATCAGGTCACTAGGGTATCCAAGAATTTTAATGAAAATCCCAATGTCCAAAATTTTAATAGTAGTAACATAATCGAATTAATGTTACTTTCAAACCATTTTAAAAAAATATAGAAATATAAATAATTTAAAAAAAATTTTAGTTTTCAATATAAACTAGTATTTTTCACTATTCATTAAAAAATGCAACATTTTAGAGTAATACATAAAATTCATCCAAAAATTATTTTTACACGGTGATTCAAAAAATACAGTCCCTTTTTCAAATACATTTTCTAAAAGTTGGAAAAAATATATTCATTATTTGTTCACCAAAAGCAATAAAAATTATATTTTTGAGAAAAATATATTTTCAAAGCCTATAAAGACATTATGAAGAATTATGTTCTAACATATCAATAAATTTTCTTTATCCTAAATATTGAATTTTCCAATGTGTTCATTCATATTCATACAACCAAATTTAATGGTTAGGTAATAACATTCAATCTCAAATATTAATATTTTAAAAGTATATAGTAGTTTGTTTAAAATAAATTTTTTATGTTGTTTATGATATCATACATAGTGATCTCATAAAATTTCATGGTGGTATATTCTAATCCCCTAAAATGTATTTTATCCTCTTAGTTTTAACTTTTTCTTAGTAATCATGGGTTTGAAATTGGAAATTTCTTTATAAAAAACCCACATCATAAAATGCGTTAATAAAAATTCCTCTTAAATAGATGAAACATAAAATATGAAGGTAATCACAAAAATAGGTTTCCAAATAGGATAACATTTGTGGGAAGAGAAAACTGGGATTGGGAACGATTGTCAATTTAAGAGATAAAATTATTATTTTTTAAGATAGAAAATAATTTTGATTAATTAAAAATGACCAATTTTTTATTTCAAGGACATTTTACTAATATATAAAGATTATTTTACTATCTAGAATAATAATAGAAGGAAATATACTAACTATAAAAGTATAATTTCATCATTTATTCACTTTTCACCATAAAAACTTATTTTTCTACAATCAATGAGTAATCTAGATGTATTTTTCATATCTAAAGCACTAAAATAACTTCTAATAGGTCACATGATTCCAAAGAAAAAGATATCAAGATATTTAAATTTTCTTTAAACATTAAATAAAACTATATATGGTTTGAAAAGGGTTATATAATTTATAAAATAAATATAATTTCTTATTAATTTCCAAATACAAAGTTCAAATTAAATCATTTCATAACTAAATAACGCTACATAACAAATAACCATAACATTCAAGGATTTAATTATGTTTTTCCAAAATTTTATTTCTTATTAAATCACATGTTATGCCTAAGGGTTACATATACCTAAACCTTGTGAAACATTTCCCCAAAAACCATTAATCACTGAAAAGTCCTAAAAATTACAAAGGATTAGTCTTAAAATTTGTTTCCAAAATTAAAATTACATATTTTTACAATACATTTCTTATGTACAAGTAATTTCATGATAAAACTTACATCACATTGGTCAATGGTAGGTCTTTAACTCTAATCCCCCAGTGGTTGTGGGTTCAAGCCCTACGGCCTGGACAAATTAAATAAGTGGTCAATCGACATGAATTTTATCATTTCCAGAAAACCATAGATATATAATTTCTATAACAAATTAAAAACACTTAAATTGTCAAAGATTAAAATTATATTTAATAGAATATTCAACATTTATGACCGAGCTTAAATAAATCATGAAATATATTTCATTAAATTTAATATATCTGATAGCTCTTGAAACACACAATTTTGAGTCTAAAAGAACCATAATATAGTATATCAATATTACCTATCGATTAAATTATATAGTATGAATTATTGGAACTAAATTTTAAAAATTATTTTTATCTATATGTTATAAATTAAATAATAATCATTAAAAAATAATTTATTCCTGGAAAAATATATTTTTTCTCAAATTGTTTTTACTGACGCTTTGTGCACATAATTTAATATTAATTTTTACCAATTTTATAAAATTTAGTTGATAAAATTATTTTTTTAAATAATCATTGAAAAAATATCTTAGGGTGATTTTTTGTTTTTTTATGAAATGTATTATTTTTCAATGAAATGTGAAAAATATTGATATTTATTAAAAACTAAATTTATGTTTAAATAATTCAAAAGTTTAAATTAAATTTTAAACTAGTTTTAAAGAAAAATTTAAAAAATGATATTTTAAATTATCTAATTTAGGTAATTAGAATCAATTTCATATTTAAATTTGATATTAAATACTTATATGCTTCTGAGAATTTTCTCTTTGAAAACACAATTTTTAATCTCCCCCACATGTTTTATTTTAAATTAGATTCTAAAACTTATTTGAATTTAATTTTAAAGAAAAGATACCATATTTTTAATCATAATAATTTATATTATCTAATATGTTCAATTTAATTTTCAACCATTATGAATATTAAAAGTAGTAAAAATTCATAATCGTTGTAAAGGTAAAGGGGGTTAAACTAAGAAAATAAATGAAACACACTAATATTTTTTTGAAATATATTTTTGGAAAATAATTTTATTTCCTTTATTTCATTGTTTTCGCACAACACCGTTTTATCTTGCATTACTCACAACATTGATTTTCCATAAAATATCTTTTTATTAATAAATTTTATTAAAATAAGACAAGTATAACCTATCTGTTAGAATAAAGGGAATGAAAAAAATTAGATGAATTATGGAAATATGTTTTATACATGTACATATAATTAAATATTTGATGAAAAATTAATTATAATGGAAAATAAAATCCAATTAAAAATAAAAGATAATATTTTATGGAAAACTATTTAAACGTGCACAAGTGTGTTATATACTAATAAATAAACAAATCACTCATGTTGGATTATATTAATTAAATATATATTCATTAAAATTTTTATATTTTTTTATGTATTTTATAAATAGTATATAAAAACAAATTCAATTTTATACATAAAAAATGTTTTTTTCTAAAAAGAGAGTTTTTTCTTTATTTGATGGAGTAATAATTTTAAATATATTTTTTAAAATTTTAAAAATTATATTTGAAAAAATATTTTTTTTAAAATATTAATAACCAAATTTAGTTGGGTTAATTTTTTTATTTTTATGATAAGTTTCAAGCATGGATGAATTGTGAATGATACTAAATTATAAATAAAAACTAAAATTTTTTCTAATATGTTTGTATAGTTAAATTATTTTTTTAATTGGTTTAAAAGTATAATTATTAAAATTTTACATCAATTAATCCAATTTATGACCTTGGAACCAATTTCACATAGAAAGTGGATTAATAAAAATTTCAAGCCTTTTCAGTTTTTCACTTTTTCACTTTTAAAAACATGTCATCTCTTCCCATCTATGAAGTTAATTTTTAAAATTTTTGTGTATTGAATTTTGAAAAATGGATTCCATGTTTTTAATCATAAGGTAAAAAATTCATTAAACTACTTCCTTTATTTCTGAATAATATGAATTGTATCTTTAGTAATTTTTATTATCATGGGTAAGGGTAAACCATGTAACTAATGGTAAAAATAGTATTATAAATATTATAACATTAACCGTATAGTTAAAAAATTATATAATGAACTTAATGTGACCCAAAAACCATAAGGTTTTATATGAAATAATTTATTGGAAACATTTCCATGAAAATGAATCACTTATTACTAAAATCATAGAGAGTGAAAAAATATCACAATCTTACCTTTAATAAGTATAATATTTTTAATATGGGGTTAAATGTAAGTTATAATAGAATATATATATATATATATATTAAAGTTAAAATATATATCTAGTTCTTGAAAATTTATTTTTAATTTTTAGTGAATAAATTATTATAATAAATAATTACAAAATGATGATGCAATAATTATTCGATTAAGGAAAAAAACAATTAAGTGACATTAAAAATATTAAAATAAATAAAATTTAAATTACTTAAGTTACTACATGAATTTTCTAAATTAATATGAAATATTATTTTTCTATTAAATAAATTGATTTGAAGTTATTAGGATTTAATTATTTTATTAAAGTCAATTTAATGAATAGTGTCCAAATTTATACTAATGAAATTATTTTAAAATAATATATATTAAATTACTTAAAGTCCTAAAAATTTTATAGAAGTATAAATGGAAAAAATTACAGTTGAAAATATCAAAAAATTACCATTTATAATTCTATTTAATTATTTTATGTAAAAAATCATCACCTTTTAATATTTAAAATGTTGTTATCATGGTAAAAATTAAAATCGGTTAATTTTGGGTTAATAAAAAATTAAGTTTTAAAATTATAAACGTGTCTAAAATATATCATTTAATGGTATTAACACCCTATCACACATTATATTCAAATACCATTCCATTTAGTAGTATTTTTATATATATTTAATTTATTATATTTTAATATTTTGAGAAATTTCAAAAGTGCTACTCTCCTTTATTATAAAAAGACACATCCTCCCTCATCTAATTTCATCACATAAATTTCTATATCTCGACCAAAAACATATAATTTATCTTCTAAATTTCCATAACCACATTCTAGGGGTTATTTTATTCTAAAAGTTCCTACTTTAGAGTCATATAAAGGATATCTAGAAAGAGTCGTTTCAAAGAAGTTGTAATCTCTCTAACCTATCACTCTCAATTTATTATCTTATATAACTCCTATAAATATGTGATACATATCATATAATAATTACTTAATAATTATAAATATTCTTAAATTTTATTAGGATTATGAACATAAAGTAGTACATCTCTTTTCCCATCGAACAAGAAGTGATAGTATCTCTCATACGTACGTATGACTTACTGTCTCCACATAGCGATACAATTCATATTCCATCACCATATTTTTAAGTGGTAATTATTATGGGCTTAATTTCTATATATGATATTTATGAAATAATTATATTTTCGGAATTATATTATCATATCTACCTTTTACCACCTAATCTTTTGGGTAATGATAATGTCAGTCATGTATACGTATGACATACCATCTATACGATAAAATGTGATTTTTTAATCTATATTTCATATGGATGGTAATGTGGGATTATTTTATAAATATATATGATATATATAACATAATATTGGTTCTAGAAATGATGTAAACTTGATAAATGTATACGGATTGTGACTGTTGAAACAAAACATGCCTGCAAAGGGAAGCAGATATAACCCAGAACATTGATTTTATATTATTAACAAACATGTGATAATTTTTTTTAAATCATACATTGTATGATTGATTAATTTTTATGTAATACAAGAATAATAAATATATATTTACTATACTGGATGTTTGACCATGAACATCGGAAGGCGATACTTAACATAAGGGATTTCTATCCCACTATTATTTATAAGGGACACATTCCATATACACTACATATTTATTTTGTGCAGTGTATATACAACCCATGAATGTATTTTATGATTATTATTATGAATTTAATGGTATTATCATAAAAATATACTTTTCTATCTGTAATGGGGTATATAATTGTACTTATTATATAGTGGTAGTGGTTTATTTCACAATCTATTAAATTTTCAAGATAGTTTCATTTTCAATCTCCATTGAGGAATATTTATCTTGAACATATATATTTTCCAAAAAAAATTAAAAAGGTGTTTACAATTATCCTATAAAAATTTATTTTTATTTTTATCTTTGTTTTAATTCTTACAAAATAGTTTGAAATGAATTTTCTTTCATTTTATAAAGACAACGATATATTTCTTTTTCAACCAAAATAAAGAATGAATGCCTTTTTAACTTATACAACAATATAATTTTTTCCCACCTTCATGAAACCTTAATTCTTTGATTCTTTCATTCAAATCATACAAGGATATTTTCAATGAATACTTATTACTTTATAATTTCATGACTCTTAAAAAAATTATTTCATAAGGGAAATGATATTTTCCTCAAAAATCATTTCAAGTGATCTTTCAAAAACAATTTTACATCCAAGATTATATATATTGATTTTACTTATTATTTAATATGGATGTTACCCATGGATACCATTCTTATTGTTTCTCTTAATGGTTTATTTTTATGATGGCATGATATATGTTGAACATATTTCTTCTCCACAAGTTATGTTATGATGAAGTGTTTATTGAACTCATTTATTTATATGGGTTCTGATGCAATGAATGATTTATAGTTCTATGGAATATATAGTTATTGTTTTAATTAATTGATGGGTGGGACCTATAGCTCCCACCAATGCATTGTGTAATAAATTATGTCTCATTAGATAGTTAGCGGAAAATAATTGGTGTGCTTAATCTGTGATGAGAAACAAGATGATGTTCTTGATTCATTATAGGAAACATGTGATAATTCCAAATCTAAGAGTCTGTGTTGTTACCCTTGAAATATTAAAGGGATTTTCTATAATAATAATAATTATTCCATACACATTTATTATATGAAATTGTGTTTCTAAATTGAGTAATGATGATGTTTCATTGTTATGATTCATGTCTTTTAAAATGTTAATGTTTTATTCCATGAATCATGTTTATGATCCATGATGGGTTGTGTGTAAACCTTTTATATAATTATCATGATCACATAAAAATATTTCTTATCATATTATTTCATAATAAAATAAGTTTATATTCCAAGTTTACCCTTACTGAGCATCTGAGCTCACCCTTTCCTTATGATTTCTTTACACAGGTTATGAATAAAGGTTTTAAGTCATGGTACTAAAATGGAAGATATTTCTTGGGGAATATTCAACATCTTTCACTAGACAATAATATTTTGTTCCATGTTTAGAAATTCACTGAACTATTAGTTTTTTCATGAATGTCTTTGTGTAATTTAATTAATATTCTTCTAAAACGATATAGTATCTATGTATGAAAATCATGGTTCATTATTGTTCATATCAGAGGAAAATTTTAGTCAAGATTTGGAAAGTATGATGAAAAACTGTATGAAGAGTTCTAAGGATAAGTATAAAAAATTTATTAGTCCTAGAGTTTTCAAAATGATCACTAATAACCTACTATTAAACCTATGATATCATAGATTTAAATTTTATTAGTAATTTCCCTTGATTATGTCATTCTACCAATATGATTAGTGTTACGAACACTATGAATTATAGTTTAAGTCATTGGATGTAACCTAGAGAAACCACATTAATGATGATTTATATAGTTAATGAAATGATTTTCCTATTGTGAAAATTATTGTTATGGGATAAATAATGAAAAATATATGTGTTTGGATCACATATATATTTTTAACTATGAATCATGCTATATTTTCAAATGAGAAAAATAGAGAACAACACTATATTAAATCCTTCATAAAGTAGTGTCTTCCATATTTTAGTGGGTATTATAATCCACTAGTGGATGAAAAATGCATTTTTAACACTAAAAAGTTATTTTTGGTTCTCCAAAGTTTAGAATATGAGAAATTCATTTTGGTTGTCTATTGTCTGGAAGGTGAAGTATATCAATGGTTGAGTCTTATCAAGAATATTAGGAAAGGGGTCAAAATTGACTATATATATAATGAAATGAGTTTGGGAAAATATTTTTTAATAAGTACATTCCTCGTATTATTCTTATGAAAATGGAAAAGTAATTACTTGAGTTAAATAAAAAATATGAGTAATCTATTGGATCCTATGTAGAAATTTTTACACGACATTATTAGTACACTTATGGAGTTGTCATCCAATATGAATGAAAATTTTTCTGAATCTTTAGTGGCTTAAAACCATGTCTCAGAAAGGGATTATCCATAAAAGACTCCATTAACTATAAATAAATTGTTTGATTCTAACTCAATGAAGAAAATGAAATTGGATATACCCAACATTCCCATTGTTTGGTTAAGAAAATAAATATAGGGTCTCATGAAAACGTAATAAATAGCATAGTGGAAAGAAATTAAAACCATCTACATACTAAATTCTTTAAAAAACATCAATGGATGTTTTTGAATGGAACAGTGATTTGATTTAAATGTTGAATTTTACAACATAAAGATCATGAATGTTAAAATTCAATGAATAGGCTAGTTAATTAAATGAAGGAAAATAGTATGCCAAATAAATAACTGCCCATAATTCAGTGATTTAAGTATAAGTAAAATTTTCATTATTATAACCAATTCCTAAATATATGGGTTAATGATGGAGATTGACAACAAAAACCTATTAAATCCAAAGATAAAGAAATATATCATGAGATCACCACTGGAGATGTGAAGTATGACAATGAAGTGGTTTAATTATTGATTTTTAATTTTATGGAAATACTGAATAATGTTTTCAAGGTAATTTTATGGTATTATAGAATAAGGAAATATCTATATATTAGTCAAATTTAATTTTTCTTTAAGTATTTATGGGAATATATGGAATGGAACGAGTAATCATGAAATGTTATTGAGGTGGTAAGATGAAATTTTTGGAAAAACATGATTAAGGAAAAGATAATCATAAATATGTTTATGATATTGGGATAATGAAATATAGATATTTTTTATTATGTTAAAATAAATAATATTGTATGATCCCAACCTTTTGTAAAATCACATCCTTGTTTAAATTTTTCTTAAACTTTTTTCCCCAATAAAGTGGTTCTCGGGTGCATGAGATGTTTTGGGGGTATCCCAGGGGTGTAAGAAATTCATGGTTGAGAATTTAGGCCAAATATTGTGCAACACATGGTTGGAACATAGTAAGAAGAATCTATGAGTCTGACACAGGAAATTGTGCAGCTAGAGGACATCTTTTGGGAAATATCTAGTGCATGATTACCACATTATTTGTTAAACTGTGAGGGTGCTTCCAAGAAACTGTGTGAATTGGCTCCCCTTTGATAGAGGGAGTTTCACGGTAGGTGCACAGTTTTTTAATCATTGGTATGAACCATGCAACCTTTAAAAAGTGGGTTTTTACAATTTCTATCCCAAAATTGTTAATTTCTCCCTAATTTTCACCCTATTCAACCACCTGCAATAATGGTGATGAACCAACATCCTTTTCCTCCTCCATGAGTGGTTATCCTTTGATTCTTCACTATTTGGAGTGTGCATGGGTGCAAATATAAGATATTATTGGGCTTAACACTACAATTTTCCCTATTTTCTAGATTAAGGATTTTAGAATCTCTTCTCTTCTTTTTAAAACCAAAAACCCTCTCTTTTCTAGTAGATCCCAAGTTGGGGAATTAATGGTTTCTTTATTTTTAATTAAGGGATGTGTTCAATATATTTATCATCTTTGAGCATGATGCAGATGGTCTTTAATATTTTTTCTATAGTCATTATGTTTTACTAGTGTATGTGATTGCTCCAATGTGTTGAATTATTTCATTTCTTTGTATTTTATTATATATTTTTTAGGATCCTTATATTGATGTGTGAAACCATTTATGAACCCCTTTGGTTTTATTTGTGATGTGAAAACAAACCTATGTCTACCCATGGGGTAAGCTGAACCCTTGAAGGTATAGAAAATAGTTGGTAAACTTTTTGATAGAGGTATTATGAGAGTGAATGGATAGTAAAAGTTTAATTGGTTGTGTGGGTAGGTTTAATGGGTTAATTTAAGTGATCATAATGTGGCCTTTTTATATTCATATGTGGTTTTGAAATGGTTTTAATGGTGTGATTTATGGAATTGACCCAATTTTTTATTTATTTAATGAAAATGTTATTTAAAAGTGTGAAACATTTTTAAAGTAGGTATTGACCTCAAATTAATTCAAAAAGGGGTTATCATAAGAGATTTAAAATGAAATTTTAAATAGGGGTAATATTCCATTTTTATGAAAATGAATAATGATTGTTAGAATGGATGAAAATGGAAATGAATACCCTGGTTAATGTTTTCAATTTTTTAGAGAAGATGAACTGTGTTTTAAAGGGTATATTCAAGATGAATTCGAATAAGTATTTTGAATCATGTTTTATATTCGGATGTGATTTTAACTTTACTTTGGGACCATAGTCATTGAATTGATCTATGGGCTCGTATGATAGGATCCATGACGACTATGCTTCCACATTACATGATTATGAAATAAACTAAATGATGAATTTTCTTAGATGATGATATTTCTTAAGTGGTGTTATAATGATGTGAAAAATGGGTTAATGAAAAAAATTGATTATGTCAAAAATAATCATGAGTTTATAATTGAAATGTATAAATGGGTTAATTCATGTCATTCGATGAATATGATAAATGTGATATGCTATGAAAAATGGAAATGGGTTAAATGGGATAAGAATAAAAAATGGGAAATGTTTTCAGGGATTAAGGCTTGATGATGTTTTATATATTTTATTCAATGAGAATTGTAAATTTTATGTGTATAGGTTGTCTTTGTTTTGTGATATGGTATTTTTTTAAATGGATAAATAAGTATTTTCACTTGGAATAGTAGTGTGGGTATTGGACTTGAGGATTTATGCCCACTGTCCAGGTTAGATTGAGGCTCTAAACCCTACCCCTATAAAGCATGGTATTGGGAAGGGTATTGAGGCTCTATTCCAATAGTAGTTTCATTTAATGAGACTACCTAGACTAAGGGTCTGAGGTAAGTGTGGTTTATTTTTTTAATTAATGGTTATTCCCAGTGGGATATAGAGTTTGATCTATTACATTATTCATGGTAATTTAAGGGCTTAGGTTGTAGTCAAAATGATGTAAATACCTAACCCCTATGACAAATGATGAGAATGATCATATGAATTTTTTTTAACTAATAGTTACGTGATAGTTTGGGATTAGTGAACACCCCATGTGGTTAAAAATATGTGCAACCCCTTGGGCCTTGTTTTGGACTCCTAATGTGATGTGAGTCAGTTTGGTTGGTCAGTTGAATCTAAATAACATAATGGATAAAATGGATATTAATTAATTAATTAAATGATTTTTTTCCTTTTTCACTTGTTGCAATTGATTATATTCATAAACTATTGTAATGAATTGATATTTCTTAGAAACAATTGTAGGTGGCCTAATGGGTTGTACTCACACCCTTATCGGGTCGCCATGACACTTTGGTACCTGAAAAGATTCAAAAAAATATACTATAGTTTAAGGATAGTGACCTAGTGTTTTTTTGTGTATAGGATATCGGGTTGGATCATGGGAGGTCCAAACCGGGTTGGGACATGGTTCCATGTTTGGGGTCTTTTGGAAGTTTTTTTAATGTTTGTATGACTCTCTAAAATTTAGTGTCTTTATCATATTTTAATAGGATGTGTTTCTTGTTTATTTGTTTTCGCATAATCTCCTTTTACATTGATTATGTTTATTATTTCACCAGTTGATGCTACTTATATTGTGGCTACATTGTGATTAGTGGGTATAGTCTCCCCATTTTTTTCATTATAACTATTCTTCTTGTTAGTAGCCTCTGGCGAATGGGGAGGCATGCCTATGGTCAGGCGATCACCCAGTTCAGGGAACCGGTTATAGTGGCTTCTGATTTGGGGATGTTACAATGTTGTATTATTATAGGTCGTATTTTTTATTACGATTTGAAAATGATATATATGATACTAGGATCTTTTTGGGACTTGGTAGTGAGATAATTCGATAGTGCCTCCATCCCCACGTACGAGGTAAAACCAATGTTCCCATGGTTGGGAAAAGATGTTCTATTCTGGGCTTCTAATGTTGGTTGATATTTCCACCTTGGGTGGCATACTAGGATGTAATGTTATTGATTTATGAGGTTTTATCTCTTGGACCATCATGACAGGAGAGGGTGTGTGAGTTCATGAATCATATTGTGAACATAGTACAAATAGTTCATCTATATGTTTCATGTGATGGATTTTTTAAGGACATGATGATAAAAAAATGGGCCTTAAAAAATAGAATTGAATGAAATGATGGGTTTGGAAAATTCGGTTAAAATTGTTTTGAGAAATATGATTCCATGAGATTGGAAAATGGAAATGTTTTCAAATGTGATTTAAAAAAAATATGAGACTTTTTAAATTATGAACTAATAAAAATGTTTTGGAATGTTTAAATTCTTAAGTCATGAAAATGAAAAGTTTTTAATAATGAAATCATGGGTTTTAAGGGTAAATTATAATTAAGAGAAGATATGGGATAATAATGGAAATTTTTAGGACATCGGTGGTGGTTATACCTTGTGTTGGTAGTTGAACTTATGTGCATGTGGATTGATAAGTGATAATTCCTTAGTATTTAGACCTCGTGAGTTGTGTTTTGGACCCTAGAGTGGGTGTTCAAATCATGGTTCAATTGAATATGTGCGAGTATCTTGGGTGTGGTAGCTAGAGTAAATAGTTCTTTTTTGTGTTAGACACAGTTTTTCTGGAACTGGGGTAGGATGACCACCATGAGTAACCTATTTTTGGTGGTTTAGAGTTTATTTCTTACAGAGATTCAATAAAAATTTCTTAATGTGGCTCCATTTTAGGGAGTTCGTATCATTTTACTTTTAAGGATGACCAGTGAGAGATATGAGTTAGGGTTTCATTGATTCTTGGTGTGTGTTACACAAGTAAACATTTCGGATGATGGTAGTGGAACACAAAGTGCGTTTCATAGTGCGGGAATAAACCCAGAGGGATAAGGGGAAAATTTAATGGTTTTTTTGGAGATGCGAGTTGAGTTGTGGTTTTGAGTTTGAAATCATGAATAATTGAGGGTAGCCTCGGGGTAGGCCAGCCCAATGTGGCAGGTGCCTTAGAATTCAGAGCAAGGGTTGGTGCTTCAAAAGTGGACTAAAATTACTATTAGGGATCTCTGGATAGTTAAACGTGCATGGTTATGCTTTGCTTTATTTCTTAGAATATATTTGGGTTTTTTGGTACTTTGTAAAGTCGGTTTTGGAATAGGCAAAGTCATTTGGGATATTTTCATGTGACATTAATAGTGTTTGATTGGGTAATCTATGTTGATCTTTTGTGTGTGAGAGATGGGTGATCAAGGCATGGATGAATCCATTTGGAATATATGTGACACCTAGGGTGGTGGCCATGTGGTTGGTGTTTCTTGTATGATGTTTGGTTCATTTGATGAGCATGTTGAGAACTCCTTGAGTCTAATGAGGCTAGGGGATCGGGATGCATGATCTTTTGTGTGAGAGGGTTTTCGGACCAAGGAAGGGTGATGTATGACTCGTGTGATCTAGAATTGGTTTATGTGTATAGTCATAGGAGAGTGTGAGTCCTCGATGGTCCTGATGAGTATCGAGTTATGGGAACATGTTAGAGATGAACGATTCAATTTGGGATATGTTCTTAGATGGTTTGGACGTAATCACATGTGTTTTCCATCGAATTAGTGAGGATAGGACCTGGTTATGTGAGAAATTAGTTGGTTTTAGACTAGTGGAATGGGTCATTGTTTATATATTGTGAACATTAGGACCATACAATAATAACTTGAGTGGTGCGATGATAATGGTTTTAAAAGGGATGTTGGGTCATGATCACTTGGTAATGGTTAGTGAGGTGCAAGTGAGTTTGGTGGGAAATTATATTCGAGTTGTGGTTTTTTAATGTTGACAAGACATTGGTGGGATGGGAAGCCTGAGTCCTTCTACATATTGAGGTTTCCTCTTGGAAATAGGTGACAGCGATGAAGATAGAATGTGGTGGTGTTAAAAGATAACTTTATAGCATACATTTAGTCAGCGATTATCAGGCCCAATAACAAGAAATCTTCTTAGGTATTCTAATATATCATTGGATTTACACATAGCTAACTAAATATGTTATGTATGATAATGGACACTCTTGGAGGAATCATTCATGTAGTGGTATTTGTGAGTGATATGTATGGTGGGTGATTACACCATCGACAAGTTACGGGAGTGGCCTTTGGGATGAAAAGATGTCAATTAATTCCATGGTTTTCATTCTCATATGTCAGGAATGAGTAGTGGGTGATATTTGATTTGTTATTCCATAGAATCTTGGAGAATATATAAATGTTCTAGAGTTCATATTATGACTGAGTGTGATCTGAAGAGGTTGAAATTTCTTGAGGAAAGTGGTGATAATGACACTCATAAGGTGGGGAGCATTGTGTTATGTCCTCAATGTGTGGATTTAGATATGAAGTAAATGTGGTAACATCATGATGATAATGAGAAACCTATGTTGTGCATGTTAAAGTTATATAGGGGGAAATTGGTTGACCTTGGATGTGATGGTTTATCGAGAAGATCAATGTGTTTGGGATCAGGTTATTTCTAATGGTAATTGTAGTAGTCATGTCGATATGTGGTGAGGGGTTATATAGATTATAAAAATGGTCCAAATGTTATAAAATGTTGTGATGGATGATTTTTACTAGACATTTGGGATGACTTTGGTAGGTACATGTGGATTTTAGTAGTATTACTTAAGTGAAAAGGAATTGTCTCGAGGTACTGTGGCAAAGTATCAATAGTGGAAGTCATGTGTCACGACCCGTCCTCGGGGCCCGTGCCGTGACTACCCCAATCCCGCCTCCCAAAGGCCAGGGGCTCGCAACTAGCACCAAAGGCGTAAATACCGATTAAATGGGAAGGCATTGCCTTTATGAAACGTAAACACACACATACTCAGAGAACAAGCACAAGAAAACACTAATTAAAGAAATATAACAAGTGTGCTGAAAGTACAAAGGGGCTGGAAATACAAACCCAACAGAAGGTACAGCTACAACAGAAAGAAACAACAATTGAAAAGACAAATAGCTGAAAGGTGAAGCAGCTCCTGGATCGTCCTCTGGGTTCCTAATTAAAGGGTAGGTACAGATGTACTCCTCAACACTCCACGTCTGTCCATCTCCTCTGGGTACCGACTCATTGTGAGAACCACCTTCGGGTACCGTCCAGATCTACATGCCTCAACCACGATCAACGCTGTCCGTCATCTGCAGCAGACACAACGAGGTGCGGGAATAGCCTGTGCAGATGTGAGTATAACGATACTCAGTATGGACCCCGAGACCCTGAAAGTCTCACTGAAACCAACAAGGATAAACCACAAATAAAGATCTGAATAGATAACCTTTACTTAGGTATATTCCAATACATATACCTAAGTTATCAAGTAACCCATCTCAATCATCAGGTAAACACAAATTTCATTGACTCAGCTCAAACCATGATTTTCATTAATGATATTGAAACCACAACTGATGAAGAGATCCTCCTCTGTTGAGTACAGTGATCCTGTCACGACTCTGAGGCACTGCTCACTATCCTTAGACTGCTGAGGTACTCCTCCTGTCGAGTACCACGGGTCTGCCACCCCAACACAGTAGTGCTCCTCGCCCTGGGTATGCCACCCCAAAACAGTAGCGCTCCCCCTAATAGCCTACAACGGTACTCCTTCTGTCGAGTACCACGGGTCTGCCACCCCAACACAGTAGTACTCCCTGCCATGGGTCTTCCACCCTAACACAGTAGTTCTCCCTGCTGGGCTAGTCAAGTCACTCTAAATCGAATCAGACAAGAAGTCATCAGGTCTCACCCAGCTACAAGGTCTCCGAACTCCGTATGTTCATCTCCGGGAAGGTTTGCTCCATGTTATACTGGTCGATACTTCCAACTGTAACGTAATCTCACGTGGAAGTATCTCAATGGACCGCCTCATCATAGGGGTCTCAACACAACAGACGGCACGTCAATCGGACGCCCGGTCTGTGAGTTATTAGCCTTTCCATTCCAGGGGCCCTGTTGGATTTCGGGTACAATCCAACCTATCTATACTCCAACTGCGTTCAAAAATCAAGAGAAGAATACCAAAATAACCGTCTCATCAAGAGGAATCCAACGTAGTCTACGGCACGTTAATCGGACGTCCCGTTCTCAAGTTATAAGCGTTTCGGGTCCGAGGTCCCGGTTGGTTTTGGGTTCGAACCAACTCAGCCATACACAAACTTTGACGAAACCTTAAGTGTAATATACTGAAACGACCCTGTCGATCCGAGGAATTTTACAAAACTGAAGTTTCATCAATCAGAGGTCCAAAACTCAAGTTATGGGAATTTAACTAAAGAAGGTCCGAAAATAGTGGTTCTGGGCCCAGTCTAACCCGGCCCAACACCCCCTGGGTCGACCCGAACTGGGTTGACCTGAACTAGGTCCGGGTCCGGACCGTTTGGGTGCAGTCACACTTATCTGGTGTGGCCCGTCCCGGTGCTGGCGCCCCGGCCACGTGCTGGCCGCCCGACCGGAGTGGCCCGATGCACATGGCCCACGCGGATGGCCGCATGGATGGCCGACGAGGGGGGCTGGAGGTGCCCAGTGGGGCCCGCCCTAGCCGCTGGTCTAGGGAGGGGGGGGGGGGGGTTACACCCCCCATTTTCTTAGAAATGACCGACCATGATAGTTGGCCCTTGGGTAACTACGAGACCCCCTCGGATCCCGCCTCTTGGTGGAACCGGCGGCCGGCACAGCCGACCCCCCTTCCAGATCCACCACGGCCTTAGGTCGTGGCTTTGTTCAACCAGCGTGGTGAGACGGCGACACGCCCCACCTCCGCAGCCCAGCTATCCCGCAGTCTGGCTCTACTCCGTGAGGCACGATGGGGCCGTGCCTTGGCGGCGACCCGACAATCATGCGCCGACGATCAGCTCGTGGTCGGCCCGACGTCGGCCGGTTCTTCGTAGTCCGCCTCCATCGTCCACAAAAAAAAAAGAGAGGAGAAGGGTCGGACCATGTTCGTGTGGTCCGAGCCCTTCCTCATCAAGATGGTATCATGCGGCCAAAAGAAACTCAAGAATTGAAGAATGATGATGGATGATATTAAAACTTGAACATAACAACCCCTACATTAAGGTTCGTCATTCATTGACGATATCACAAAAGGGTGGACGTCAGCTCGTTGACTTCATCGCAAGGGAGGAGATGAAGGTGACGACGATCATTGGCATTCATCGCTTCCTCAAAATCCTTCTATCCTGACTCGAGCATCGTTCATTGTAGATCCATCAAAAGGAGAACTGTTCTTCATGGAGGGTTTAAGCTCTCTTAATTATCCAGGGATTCTCCACACAATATTTTCCCATCAAAATATTAAAATGATATTTTCTCCCATCATAACAAACATTCCATCTCAATTCAGTTTAATTCAAACTCCTTAATTAATTGAATAGTTAGAAAAAAGTAAATGATGAGAGAGTGTTGGAATTTGGAGAGGCTACACTCCAATAAATGAGTGGAGTTGTCATGTATTAAAAGAAGGGGTGAGTTATGGGGAGGTAAAGGGAGTTATGGGGGAGGTGAGGAGTTTGGGTCTCGTGTGGGCCCCACCACACCAAACTCTCCCTTTGTAAGATATTAACCAACCTCAAAAAATAAAAATATCAAACACATATTTTTATTTATTCCTTAAAAAACCCGAAAATTAACCTCTTCTCCCGTCAAAATGCAATTATCGTAAATGTCCCCTTAAGAAATTATCGGCGTTTCGAGTTCATTGGTGCCCTTAGATTTTAATTCCGAGCACCGGTTAAGAAAATTGAAAAACCCGCTCGTTCGTTTACTGAACGTACCCGAGCTAAACTTCGGAAATTGATTTTGGGTACACCGAGCCTCAGAATCAAGTGACGTCAAGAGCCAAAAACTCGTAAAATTATAAATAATTTAAGAAAAAAAATTCCTTGAAATTTTCGGGTCTTTACATTACTCCCACCTCAAGGATTTACGTCCCTGTAATGCTACAAAACAAACTAGGAAAACTAATGGAGGTACCGAGGATTCATCTTAGCCTCCCGCTCCCATGTGCTCGCCTGAAGGTTCCTGTGTTGCCAGCAAAATCACACAAGAGGAATCGAATGTCCTCATAGGACCCTCTCCTATCGATCCTCAACATCTACTGGAACCTCGTGATAGTCTCCCCATCATTGATGTCCTACTCTCCGGGTCGATGATGACGGATAGGTCGTGCACACATCTCCTCAACTGAGATACGTGGATGACGTCGTGCTCCTGGTGAATCTGAGGTGGAAAGGCTAGAAGAATCGTGGAGATAACCTATCGCCCTAGACAAATCTCCATAGACCTTGTCAAGGTGAGACCCGTAAGAAAACGTGGTTGCCACCATCAAACTTCAGTGGTCTCGTCTCCTATCAGCATAGGACTTCTGTCTACTCTGTGCAGTCTTCATCCGCTCCTGGATGATCTGCACCTTCTCCATCGTAGCCTAAACCATCTCTGGTTCTAGGCATGCTGACTCCATCACTACCCATAAAGGATATCTGAAATGTGGTAAGATGTTGTCTCACCACTCCTAACAGTTGAATGCTCGTTATCCTACAAAGATCATCTGCCACAACGTTCCCCTCCCCAGGAGTATAAACTATCTCGAAGTCATAGTCCTGGAGGAATTCAATCCATCACCAATGTATCAGGTTCATGTACTTCTGAGAGAAGATACACCTGAGACTATTGAGTTGGAGAGAACAGTAAATCATTCTCTCAACGAAAAATGGGTGAGACGAACCAAAAGTAAGAACTCATCTCCACCCTTCTTCATCTTCGTTCTACCAAAGAGCTGTTGAGATTTCTCCTCTGCTGAAAAGAGAAATCTGGTCTCATCCCCTAGATGAACCAAATTCTTTTCCTAATACAGTCATTCCTAACATGAATAGTACAATTCATGTCTTGGATGATTTTGTTAGGCCTCGAAGCTACTACTAAGAGATCCAACCGTTACTCTCGCCTCTAAGGGTTAAGTCACACTGTCGGCATCAGTGCGTGTTTACTGGCTCTCCTCCAGTATGAATCTCACAAGTGAGGGTCAATTCAACCATTTTAACCAAAATCTCTCAGTATCAACCATATAAAAAGGACAGGAAATTAAACGTCACAATGATAAGTGTCTTTTATTACAGCAGCTTGAAGTACAAAGACACAAAGTAAACACAACAACCACAACACAGAAACTAGAGGCACCAAGAACAATGGCCTCAATGCCTGGAACTAGTCTCTCTCCTATCCACTTGCTTCTAGAGCTCCAATGCCTTGTCCACCACTCATTTGTTTCTCAAGAACCCACCGCTGCTTCTATGTTATTGGCTCCTCCAACACCTGCGGATCAACTGTGCACGGATTTGGACAGTCACATGCCATGTGACCAAGCCCGCCGTAGGAGAAAAATTGTGCATTCTTGGCATGCCCGACTCTAACTCCACCCCGAGTGCCCCAAACTACCGATCCTGAGCCGTGCGGTCAACCACCTATAGGTCTGGTCCTCTTGGACCTCTGCATCATCTGTCTACTGCCTACAGAGGACTCAGATACTGACGGAAAACCCTACAGAAAAGGCAGCAGCTACGGAGCATGCTTAGAGTGTAGAGTCGTTGGTATAAACTCCACCCTGAAGAAAGTCTCGAAGTCTCCCCAGGTGAAGGTCATCTCATCGCAAATTTGAAGCATCTGGCTCCACCACCTCTCAGCTGCTCCCTGCAAGAGGCTAACAGCTAGGTACACCATCAAGTCTACGGGTGTCCCAGCTGTGTCGAAATTCCGTGCTACAAACTCCAGCCAATGCCCAGCCGTCTGAAAATATAACTCGAATCGAAACCTCAGAGGCTTCTATCACTGGAACTCGTGCAACATGCTCAATAGGCATGCACTCTCCAATGGAGTATGATCTATAAGAAGGCCCTATACCAAGTCTTCGTCGCTAAACGGCCCGTCAGTACGTACAACTGTCAGGGATCTAGCTGATCGTCCGTGGGGAGGCATCCTGAAAGAACAGATGCGACATGGTCAAAAGACTATACCTGGTGAGCTGACCTAGTTTGAGCTGATTTAAAAGAAACTTTTTAAAACACACACGCAATCAGTGTTTTCATGTACTGAGTCAAAAATCCGAAGTCAGGGTCCTGGTGTATGGATACGTCGGCCGCTCGCACCAACACTGGACTCCCTGAACTAAAAATCACACTTAATACCCTTAAAACTATTGCTTCACAGAAAGAATATATCAGAGTTCTATGTTTTGCAGTAGAACTGACTCATTTGATACCAATTTGTCACAACCCTCTCTTGGGGCCCGTGCCGTGACTACCCCAAGCCCTCCTTCCATAGGCCTGGGGCTGGTGACTAGCACCAAAGTTGTAAATCCCGAAAAAAAATGAAGGCATTGCCTTTATGAAACGTAAACACACACATAATCAAAGAAAAATTGAAAGAAAACACTAAGTAAAGCAATATAACAAGTGTGATGAAGGTAAAAAGGGGCTGGAAATAAAAACCCAACAGAAGGTACAACTACAACAGAAAGAATGTACAACTGAAAAGACAATTAGCTGAAAGGTGAATCAGCTCCTGGATCATCCTCCAGGTTCTTACATGAAGGTTAGGTAAAGATTTCCTCCTCAGCACTCCACATCCGTCCGTCTCCTCCTGGTATCGACTTTCGTGAGATCCACCTCCAGGTACCATCCAGCTCTACAAGCCTCAACCACGATCAGTGTTGCCCGTCATCTGCAACCAACACAATGAGGTGCAGGCACAACCCGTGCAGGTGTGAGTATAACGATACTCAGTAGGGACCCCGAGACCCTCAAGGTCTCACTAAAACCAACAAGTATAAACCACAAAGAAATATCTCAATAGAAAACCTTTACATAGGTATATGCCCATACATATACCTAAGTTATCAAGTAACCCATCTCAATCATGAGGTAAACACAAAGGTCATTGACTCAGCTCAAACCAGGATTTTCATTAATGATATCGAAACCACAACTGCTGAAGAGCTCCTCCTCTGTTGAGTACAGTGACCCTATCACGACTCTGAGGTGATACTAAATAACCTTAGACTGCTGCCGTACTCCTCCTATTGAGTACTGTGGGTCTACCACCACAACACAGTAGTGCTCCCCGCCATGGGGCTTCCGACCCAACACAGTAGGGCTCCCCCTAATAGCCTACAGAGGTACTCCTTCTGTTGAGTACCGCGGGTCTGCCACCCCAACACAGTGGTGATCCCCGCCATGGAGCTTCCACCCCAACACAGTAGTACTCCTCACTAGGCTAGTCAAGTCACTCTGAATCGAATCAGACAAGTAGTCATCAGGTCTCAACCAGCTACAAGGTCTCCGTAATCCGTACGCTCATCTCCAGGAGGGTCTGCTCTACGTGATACGGCTTGATACTTCAAAGTGTCACTTAATCTCACATTGATGTATCTCAAAGGACCGTGTCGTCATTGCGGTCTCAACGCAATAGACGGCGCGTCAATCAGACGCCCAGTCTGTGTGTTATTAGCCTTTCCATTCCAGGGGCCCGGTTGGATTTCGGGTACAATCCAACCCATCCATACATCGACTACATCAAAACCTCAGGTGAAGTATACCAAAAGAACTGTCTCATCAAGAGGAATCCAATGTAGTCGATGGCACGTCAATGGGACGTCCGGTTCTCAAGTTGTAAGTGTTTCCGCTCTGAGGGCCCTGTTGGTTTCGGGTTCGAACCAACCCGGCTATACACAAAGTTTTCGTAAACCTTGAGTTAAATATACCAAAATGACCATCTCGATCCAAGTAATCCTACGCAACTGACGGTGGGTCAATCGGAGGTCCAAATCTCATGTTATGGGTGTTTAACTGAAGACGTTCCGAAAATAGGGGGTCTGGGCCCGGTCCGACCCAACCCAACACCCCCTGGGTCGACCTGAACCGGGTTAACCCGACAGGGGTCTGGCCCATTTGGGAGCGGCCCGGCCCGAATGGTGCGGCGCGGCCTGGCTGGAGCGGCCAAGAGCACGTGGCTCACGCAGCTGGCCTCGTGGTTGGCCGACCAGGGGGGCTGGCGGCGCCTAGTGGGGCGCACCCTAGCCGCTGGTCTTGGGGGGGGGGGGTTACACCCCCTGATTTCATTGAAATGGTTGGCCATGAGGGCCAGACCTTGGGTAAACGCGGTATCCCCTCGGTTCCTGCCTCTTGGTGGCACCGGAAGTCATCACAGCCGACCGCCATTCCAGATCCGCCGCAGACTTAGGCCGCGACTTTGTTCAACAGGTGTCGCGCCGCGCGCCGACCACAGACCTTGTAGCTCCGGTGTGGCACAACGGCACCGTTCCCCTCCTCCGCGGCTCGACTAGGACGCGGTCTGTCTCAACTCCACACGATACGAAAGTGTCGTTCCTTTGCGACGACTCGGAAATCATGCACTAACGATCCGATCGTGGTCGGCCCAACGCCGGCCAGTTCTTCGCAGTCCGCCTCCATTGGCCGCAAACAACAAACGAGAGGGGAAGGGTCGGACCATGTTCGTATGGTCTTAGCCCTTCTTCGTTAATATGGTATCATACTGCCAAACGAAACTCAAGAATTGAAGAATGATGATGGACGATATTAAAACTTGAACATAACAACCCCTACCTTAAAGTTCGTAATTCGTTGGCAATATCGTGAAAGGGTAGACGTTGGCTCGTTGACGTCATTTCAAGAGACGATAAGAAGGTGACGATGATCGTTGGCGTTCATCTCTTCCGCAATGGCCTTCGATCCCAACTTGATCATCATTCGTTGGTGATCTGTCGGAAGGAGAACCGTTCATCGTGAGGGTTAAAGATCTCTTAATTCTCCAAGGATTATCTAGACAATATTTTCTCGGCCAAATATTAAAAATATATTTTCCCCCATCATAACAAAATTTCAATCTCTATTCAATTTAATTCAAACTCATTATTTAATTGAATAGTTGGAAAAAATTAAATGATGAGAGAGAGAGATTGAAAGTGGAGAGTCTCCACTCCAATAAATGAGTGGAGTTGTCATGTATTAAACAAGGGGTGAGTTATGGGGAGGTCAAGGGGGTTATGGGGGAGGTGAGTAGTTAGGGTCACATGTGGGCCCCACCACACTAAACTCTCCCTTTGTAGGATATTAACCACCCTCCACAAATAAAAATATCAAACACATATTTTTTATTTATTCCTTAAAAACAAACCAAAAATTAACCTCTTATCCAGTCAAAATGCAATTACGGTAAAGGTCCCCTTAACTAATTGCCAGCGCTGTGAGTTCATCGGTGCCCTCAGATTTCAATTCCGAGCACCAATTAAAAAGATAGAAAATCCTGCTCATTTGTTTACTAAATTTACATGAGCTAAACTTCGGAAATTGATTCCAGGCACACTGGGCCTCAGAATAAAGTGCCGCAAGAAGCCACATACTCGTAAAATTCCAAAGAAATTAAGAAAAAAATTTCCTTGAAATTTTTGGGTCTCTACATCATGCATTAATGGATTGATTTAAAAATGGGATATCCCTACTCATATTGGAGAAAATAAGTGAATGTGGTGAACTATAAGCCACCTATGGTTAATTTTGGAAGGATAAGCACAATTTGATAATGGGAATGGGATCTGAGGAAGAACCATTTTACCCTAAAATGTTTATGGTTATTGGTGGTTTCCAATCTAGGTGGTTCTGATAGAAGAAATGAATGTCAATGTTTGATTGTGTTATTGTGGAATTTTGGGTACTGTGAATTGGAAAACACATTGGGTAATTTTTGAATTTTGAGTTGAGTTTTTGTTGGGTATATTCCAAGATTATGGATGTTCTCAATACCATAAAAGGGTAGTTTTTAGCTAAATCATATTGTGAGAATCACCATAGTTGTAAAGTATATAGTTAATTGTGTAAATGAATGCTTTATTTGGATGGAATCATGTGGGAGACATCTTATTGTATCGATTTTGGTGATGGATTTTAGCTCATATGATTTCTGGTTGAGAACATTAATATAAAGAGTTTGTTTGGGTTGCGGTTTTCAGATGTTCAAAAATGAACTAACATTTTTAGGCCTCCAGTTTCAGATTTGTGTTGGTTGGGATATGTGGTTGGAATATGGTTTTTCCTTTGGATGACACCAGTTGTGGGTCACCATTAAAACAATGAATAAAGTTGTTAATATGGTGCCAATTGATTTGGGACATAATTTGTGATGATGATCAGAATGAGGGTCTTCTAGTTGGCTATCACAATATAATATAGTTCCTCAAGTGTGTCTAAATGTATGTTGGTTCATTTGTGTTACCTATAACATTCTTGTGTATTTTTTTATGATCAGTTTGAGTTAGGTGAATTCTTAAGAATCATCGTGTTTATGATTATGGAGCACTGTGGGGAAAAAGTTTTTAGGGTGGAACTATTTTCATGGTTCGATCATTGTTAGGACATGGAGGATCTTGGGGATAAATAGATGGGGTGAATTTATATTGGTGGGATCATGGTCGAAACATTTGGTCTTGAAGAATTAGGAATGCTTGAAGGTATGGCTCGAGGATGAAACATTATAAGGTGAGGAGGTTGTAAGATCCAAAATTTTGAGAATTAATTGTTTAAATTTTTGTTACAAATACTTTATTATTTCTAGTGAAGTGGTTATTGGGTGTGTATGATGTTTCAGGGGGTATCCTAGGGGTGTGGGACAAGAAAGGAGGAGAAAAGAGGTCAACTTGTATCCTCTCGGTTTTGGGTATATAACAACTTGCATCATGTTTTTTTTAATTTTTTGTTTATAAAATAGAAAATTTCTATAAAATAGATGGTTTCCATAATATAGGGATATTCCATTATGTTGGGTGTTTCCATAATGTTGGTCGTTTCCATGAAGTGGGGTGTTTCTATAAAGTGTGTTGTTTCCATAAAGTGGGATGTTTTCATAAAAATGGGTTTCCATAAAATGGGTAAAGGTGAAATATGGGAGTGTTTGGGGATTTTATAAAGATTTTTGTGACAAGAATAAAGGTAACACGATCAATACATGGTTGGACCAAACCGTGTGGTCAAACCTTGCGCAAAGGTCAAATCTAGATCCTATTTTCTAAGAGATTACTCGTTTTTGCTCTATATATTTTTGTTTGGAATCAAAACGACCCTATTTTGAGATTACTCTCCCTAGAAGTCTGTAGAACCCTCCCCGTACTTTTTGGAGCCATCCCAGTGCCTTCCCATGGTGATTTAGAGTCCGATTCTTGAGGTATGTCGCAATTCTTTCCGGATTTGTCTGGATTTCTTAGATATTCTTAGATTTAAATCTCTAATATCCATTATTTCTCATATATAAACCTATAGTGGATAGATATACGTTTTGGATTCCATATAATTCAATTTTGAGTATTGTCCTTTCTAGGATAAGAGAAATAAGGCTGTTCTTACAGAATCGACCCGCTTTCTTGTGCGTTCTTCGTATGTTGTCAAAGTTTCATCAAAACCTTCAAGTTAGGTGGATTCACTATTATCTCCTCTTGCTAGAATTAATTTTCTTGGATTAATATTGGTTTATTTATAGTGAAATTCATGGAAAATCTTCATTAGTGATGGTTTATGGTTTTTGTTGAAATTATATGATCTTGGTGAATAGTTGTGCAAAGGGGGTTTTGTTTCATGAATTTAAAATGATAATTTTAAATAATGGATGTTCTAGAATTGATAAATGGTTGATGAAAAGGGTTTTTTTATAGAAAATTTTTTCAAAAAAAATTTTACTTTCATTGAAATAGTTTGGAATTAAAATGGTTTGGAATTGAAATGGTTTTGACGGAAATTGTTTTCAATAAAAAGGTGTTTTTATTGAATGGTTTGTTTTAGATTGATCATTGGGAGTATGCGGTGTGTTTTCAGGATGAATATATAGGTATTGGTTGAAATATGGCCTTGTGCTTGTTGCCAAAGGTTTAATGGCACATGGGAATTTCATACATGGGGCTTGGTTGAAATATGACCCTGTGCTTGGTGCCAAAGGGTTAATGGCACATGGGAAACAATTAACTTGTGACAACTTGGTATATCGATGATAAATCAGTCATGAGTATGGAACATTCATAACATAGAATCCATGGATTGTTTGCATGGGTTTGAGAAATGGTTCGGTATGCTGCTGAAGGGATATTGTGAAATGGTTGTGAAGATTGTTTATTTATTTTTATGGAAATATAACTTGCTAGGAAAATTGGTTTCATTTGCACTTTTATGATTTTGGTAAATAATGGTTTTGAAAACTTGTTTATATTTAGTTATAAACTATTTTTTAGAAGTGGTTTTATATAAATTGTTTTATATAATTGTTTCTAACTCTTCAATCCTAGTGGCGTGAGTAGGGAAGTCATTGGGGAAAACCTATTGAGTTTTATAATCACCCTTGCTTTCACACTGTGGTGCTTTTGCAGATGCTATATTCTAGGAAAAGGGAAAATGCAATATTTCACAAGTGTTTAGTACTACCTCCTAATGTATGGGATGTTCATAGATTTTGGAGCTTGGAGCTTGTGGAGCATGGAGTCTTGATGTCTTTAGAGAGTCTTGTGTGGTTTATCTGTTGGGTACATTTCTTCATGGTTATTATTCTGTTGTTTCTAATGTTGATGTGGTTGTGAGATACGTGAAGTTGTTGACTTTTCTTCCATTTGTTCAGGCATCATATAGTGAATGTTTGGCTATGGTTGGTAGGTTTATTGGTTTATTTATTAATGGGTAAATCATCCCCCACTTGTATTTGAAATCCTTCAGCATTTATTGCCATCCTTCGGTGTCTTGGGGATGACACTTAAGGCCTAGTAATGTCTCGTTGTACACTCATACCAATGAGAATTGGAGGGTCATTACAAATTGAATTTTCTTTTCCGGTCCTTGCCTAACAAGTAGTTATCAATTTTCCTAGTTTTGGAGATGAAATCCCATATTGTCTATTCCTTGGTTGGGAATCTTAGAAAGGAGTAGGATTGTAGGAACGTGAAATGTATAGCATAAAAGGACATAGAAAACTCTTTTATGATGAACATCAAGTTACCCAGGAGTTGGGTAAATAACTGTTTGGAGACACTTCTAGAATTTTGAAATCTCATAATCATGGGTTTAGCCAATGAGACGAGACTAAATTTCATTTTAGTGGAATTAATACCCACTATGACTACATACATAATTTCATGGAATGATTCATGTTGTGAAAATGCTAATGCTTATCATATTTTAAAAATGGTTTAATTTTCAGAAGCATGTGATTTGTTTTAAAAAATGGTTGAACATGGGAAAATGGATATTTTTGAAAACAATGTTGTGTTAGTTTATGTGATATCATTTTAAATTCTAAGCCAACAGTTGATAGAGAGTGAGTTAATGGAGTTTGTTGATAGGATTATAAAATAGAACCTGGTAGGAATCATCGAAACCAACTCGAAGAAGTTGCGGAGAATGTGGTATCACATGAATCACAAGTGAACCTAGAGATAGTTCAGTGTATTGTCTACGATTTTCACGATTTGGGCACAGGGAACCAGAGGAATGAGCCATGACATGTGGATCATACCATCTGGTTCATGAAGAAGAATCCACCAAATTTCCAGGGTTATTCCGAACCTGAGAAGGAAGAGGTGTGGCTATGTAGGATGAATCGTATCTTCGACTTCATTGGCTCACTAGTAGAGATAAAGGTCAAAATGGTGACGTATATGCTCGAGGATCTTGCACGTCAGTGGTGGGATTCAGCAATGCAGGCTAAATAGGATGAAGGAATTACATGGGGGGATTTTGAGGAATTTTTCAACAAATAATTCTATCCTCACACGTTCAAGATCCAAAAAAATACAAACTCCTTCAGCCTAAAACAAGAGAGTCCCTCTATCATAGAGTATGCGGCTAAGTTCATGAAAATAGTATGATTTTCACCAGAAGTGGTGGCATGTGCCTCTTTGAAGGCACACATCTTCGAATCAGGTCTATGACAAAAGATTTGATCAAATATTGCAGTACTTTGTATTACAGAATATATAGACATGGTGAACCGAGTGACTGTGGATGAACGTGATATCTCAGGATCTATGGGAAGAGGCATGATGATACCTACCAGAAACTTTGGGAACTCAACCACTGGGAACAAGTGGAAATGGGACACCTATTTCCAAGGTGCAAGTGGAAATCATAACCCGATGGATGGATCAATAAACCTTCCTCCATGACCCTAGAGAAATTAAGGATGTTTTCAATGTGGTTCTCTTGACGACATAAAGATAGATTGTATGGAACAACCTAGATCATGTCATAATTCCAACAAGATGGGACATATTTAGTGCTATTATCATAGTGCACCAAGGTTAGGTTCTCGAGACACTTCTTAGGTGTCACAAGCATCGCTTTCTTCGAATGGATGAGGATAGAAGAATCATTCTTTTCAGTAGAGGAGATATATCCATGGTGATTCTAGATATACCATGACTCCTCAACCCGAGCAACCTCATCAAGGAAACAACGAGAATAGTGTCATGAGTAAAAAATTTTATGGAGCTGAGCAGATGATTGTTGATGATCAGGATAGACCATCTACAGTGATAGGTATGATTCTTTTGAATTATACCTTTTTTCAAGTATTTTTTGATACTGGTGCATCACATTTCTTCATTTCTTCTCATACTATTGACTTTCTATGTTTAAAACTGGAAATGATGCCTTCTGTTTTGAAACTAAAAACTCCTCTCAATGAAATAGATAGTCAAGACTTTTTGGGTAGAGAATGTGATATAAATGTTGATGGAGCTGAGCTAAAATGGGACTTCTCGATGTTGGATATGGCTGTCTATGATGTAATCATAGGTATGTATTGGCTAGCAACGTTCAATGATCAAATCGAATGTTATAGGAGAACAATTAGTTTCATAATTGAGAACGGAATCAAGAATATCTTTAGAGGAGAGAGGATTGTAAATATGGGATCAAAGAGCTTATTGGTACCAATGGTGGGAATAATATCTTTCCAATTGGTAGTGTTGACTTTGGCATCAATGGAAGAGATGGAGTAAAATAGTTTTCCAGCTGTTGTAGATCAATTTATAGATGTCTTCCATAAGAAATTATCATGGTTACCACCTCTAAGGTAAGTGGAGTTTATGATTGATCTCTTTCTGGGGAATAGTCCTATTTCCCTTCCCTCTTATAGGAAGGAACCAATAGATTTACGAGAATTGAAATTAAAGTTAGTGGAGCTTGAAATCAAGGGTTTCATTCGACCATGTACGTCTCCATGGGAAACACCAGTTTTTTTCATGAAGAAGGCAGATGAAACTCTTCTGTTGTGTGTTGATTATCTTAATCTTAACCAAGTTATGATAAATAATAGATATACACATTAATTCATTTATGATCTGTTCTATCAATTAAGAGGAGATTAATTGTTCTCCAAGATTGACTTGAAGTGAGGATATTTCTAATTGATGGTTCAAAAAGAGGATATTCCAAAGAGTGATTTCAGAAGTAGATATGGCCACTATGAATATATAGTAATTCCTTTCAGTCTAATGAATTTACCTTTAGTATTCATGGCATTGATGAATCAGATATTACAAAAATATCTGGATTGTTTTTTTGTGGTGTTTTTGGATGACATTTTGGTCTATTCAAAGAAAAGGGATGATCATTAACTGCACCTTGGAACAATGTTAACAATTCCAAGAGGTCATCTTTTGTATGCCTAATTATCAATGTGTGATTTTTGGATACAATAAGTACGTTTTCTTGGCCATTCCATTTCTGAGAAAGGCGTTTTTGTTGATCCTAAAAAGATAGAATCCATTTTCTCTTGGCAACCACCGAAGACTGTTTTCGAGATACGATGTTTTCTTAGTCTAGTTAGTTACTACACACACTTTGTGCATGATTTCTCATGACTAGATTCACCAATTACATACCTAAAAAAGAATAATGTTCCATTCTAATGGATTGAGGAATGTCATAAGACTTTCTAGGAACTGAATTTTTGGATTACATCGCCACCTATCTTGATCTTTCTTGAATCAGGACAGGGGTATGTGGTGTATTTTGCTGCTTTAGGATCGGGGTTGGGTTGTGTTCTAATGCAAAGAAATTATGTGGCTGCTTATGGTTCAAGTAAATTGAGGGAGCATGAGAATAATTACCAAACACATGATTTGAGGTTAGTTTCAGTCGTCTATTATTTGAATACATGGAGACATTATCTATTTGGAAAACAATTTACTGTGATTATAGATCACAAAATCTTGAAACACATTTTCCCACAGCGAGATATAAATATGGGGAAAATTAGATGGATGGAGTATCTCCAAATGTTTGACTTTGAATTGATGTATACACCTGGGAAAGGAAATTCAGTAGAGGAAGTATTGAGTAGAAATTCATAAGCTCAGTTGGCGAAAGAAGTTTCAGATGAATGGAAGTTGAAGTCGATATTAGGTGAAATGCATATGGAATGTGAATACCAAGGTGATGTTGTAGTTTTATTTTCAGCTACGCTTGTTTCTTATTTATTAAAAATGATCAAAGAGGCACAAACATCTGATGCAGAATGTCTGGTTATAAGCTCAAAACTCAATGGTGGGGAGACCATTGAGGGTTAGAAACTTGATGGGGGTTCAGTTTTGTGTTTTAGATATTGAATGATTGTGCCTATTTGTTTTCTGGAACAACTCTTTCATTCTTACCACTATTCAAGATTTGCAGCACATCCATGTACACAGAAGATGTATAAGGTGTTTAAGGCACAATTTTGGTGGAGCAGTATGAAAAGGAAGGTGGCGGATTTTGTCATGAAGTGCTTAACTTTTCAGTATGTTAAATTAGAGCATCAGAGACCATATGGAATGTTACAATATTTTCCCATCCCAGTGTAGAAATGGGATCAGATTGAAATGGATTTTTTACAGGTATTTGAAGAACGTTCTAGAAACATGATTCCATTTGGGTGATAGTGGATCGTCTAACTTAGTCAGCCCATTTCATCCCTATTCGTGAAACTCATATAGTAGAGGATATTTAAAAAATATATATATGAGAAGTGGTAAAGAGGCATGATGTACTAGTGTCAATAGTCTCTGATAGAGATTTTAAGTTCATGTCTCATTTATGGAAATCCTTATAACAATCCTTGAGGACTCAGTTGACTATAAGCACAGAGTATCATCCTCAAATAGATGGAAAATCCGAGCGGACGATACAAATGTTTGAAGACATGTTTCTGGCTCATGTAATGTATTTTGGTGTCTCATGGGAGGATCATATATAATTAGTGGAGTTCTCATACAGTAACAGCTATCAAGCCTCAATACACATGGATCCATTTGAAGCATTGTATGGGCGTCCTTATTGTTCTCCACTATGCTGGGTGGAAATAAGAGAAACTTCACTAGTTGGGCTAAGCCTTGTCCATGAAACAATGGATAAGATCCAGTTGATTAAAAAGAGGATAGAGGTGGATCAAAGTCATCAGAAATCTTATGAAGATCACCATTTAAAACCATTGTCCTTCACTATGGGTGATCATGTCATCTTAAGGATCTCTCGAAGGATTGGACATCATCACTTCGGGAAGGAGGGAAAGTTATATCCCAGATACAATGGACCTTTTGAGATAATAGAATGGGTTTGAGAGGTGGAATATTGGTTTCCATTACCACCATAGTTTATTTCAGTGCATAATGTGTTCCATGTATCCTAGTTGAGAGATTATCACCCTGATCTAGACCATGTGATCAGATGGGATCACATTGAGCTAGAACTGAATGCATCACTAATACATATCCTAGTGTAGATCAAGGATAGACAAGAGAAGGTCTTGTGTGGGAAAAGCATCGGCCTAGTGAAAGTTTTATGGAAACATGGTCGGATTCGGAAAAAGGCTCTGGAACTTGAGAATGAAATGAAAGAGCAGTGACTGAAACTCTTTTTGTCCAATGAGGTTTGTTTACTTTCTGAGTATGGAAAGACCGATGATGGGGACAATATAGTACCCCTAGTTTCAGATACATAACCCCTTCCCTCACATTTTTTCAATTTGGTGTGCATAAAATAGGGAGTTTTCATAAAATAGAGGGTTTCCATTATATTAGAGGTTTCCATTATGTTTGGTGTTTCCATAATGTACGTTGTTTCCTTAAAATGGGGTTTTTCCATAATGTGGGGTTTGTCTATAATGTGGGGTGTTTCCATAATGTGGGATATTTCCATAAAAAATGTGTTTCTATAAATAGGGTAAAGGTGAAGGATGGGATAGTTTAGGGGTTTCATAAGGAGTGTTGGGACAAGAAGAAAGGGTGTACGATTCATACATGGTTGGCCCAAACCGTGCGGTCAAACCTTGCACAGAGGTCCAATCTAGATACTATTTTTTAGGAGCTTAATCATTTCTGCTCTATATTTTTTGGTTTGGATTCAAAATGACCCTATTTTGAGATACACTCCATGTAATGCTGGAAAACCATCCCCACATGATTTGGAGTCATCCTAGAGCCTTCCCTGATGATATCGAGTCCGGTTCTTGATGTATGTCACCATTCTTTTCGGATTTTCCATGTTTTGCTTAGATATTCTAAGATCTACTTTTCCGATCTCTATTTTTTCTCATATATGAACCTATAGTGTGTAGATATACTTTTTTGGATTCCAAATAATTCAATGTTGATTGGTGATCTTTCTTGGATAATATAACTAAGGTCCTTCTTGGAGAATCAACCCGCTTTCTTGTGCGTTCTTCGTCTGTTGTTAAAGATTCATCAAAACCTTCATGGTAGGTGGTTTCACTCTCATCTCCTCTAGCTATAAATAATTTTCATAGATTCAAATTGGTTTATTGATTGTGAAATTTATGGAAAATCATCATTAGTTATGATTTATGGATTTTTTTTAAATGGTTTGGAATTGAAATGATTTGGCATTGAAATATTTTCGACGGAAATTATTTTCAATAAAAAGGTGTTTTTATTGAAAGGTTAGTTTTGGCTCAATAGTTGTGAATATGTGGTGTGTGTTTATGTTTCATATATGGGGCTTGGTTGAAATATGACCTTATGCATGGTTCCAATGTATTAATGGCACATGAGAATTTCATACATAGGTCTTGGTTGAAATATGACCTTATACTCAGTGCCAAAGGGTTAATGGAACATGGGAAACAATTTCCTTGTATAAAAATGGTAGATCGACGAGAAACTTCTCATGAGTATGGAACTATCATAACATATAATGCATGTATTGGTTGCATGGGTTTGAGGAATGGTTGGGTATACTGATAAAGGGATATTGTGAAATGGTTGTAAAGATTGTTTAGTTATTTTTCTGGTATAATAACTTGCTAGGAAAATTGGTTTCAATTGCAATTGTATGATTTTGGTAATGAATGGTTTCAGAAAATTGTTTAAATTTAGTTATAAACTATTTTTGAGAAGTTTTTTTACATAAAATATTTAATATAATTGGTCTAACTCTTTAATCCTAGTCACGTGAGTAGGGAAGTCATTGGGGGAAAACCTACTGAGTTTTATACTCACCCCTGCATTGGAACTTTGGGGATTTTGCAGATGCTATCTTTTGGGACAAGGGAAAAGGTAATGTTTCACACGTGTTTAGAACTACCTCGTGATGTATGGGTTGTTCGAAGATTTTTGACCTTGGAGCTTGTGGAGCATTGGGTCTTAATGTCTTTGGAGAGTCCTGTGTGGTTTATCTGCTATATACATTGATTCATGGTTATTCTTCTGTTGTTTCTTACTTTGATGTGGTTGTGAGATACCTAGATTAGTTGAGTTGTCTTCCATTTGTTCATGCATAATATAGTGAATGTTTGGTTATGGTTAGTAGGTTTATTGGTTTATTTCTTAAATGGTAAATCATCTCCCAGTTGTATTGGAAACCCTTTGACATTTATTTCTAGCCTTAGGCATCTAGGGGATGTCGCTTAAGGCCTATTAATGAATCATTGTACTCTCAAGAAAATGAGAATTGGTGGTCCATTATAAAAATAGTGTCAAATTTGTGATAAGATCATGGTTATAACAAATTGTGAATCGAGCCGAGGAAACCATGTATCTTGGAGAACCATTTCAGTTAAAATCTAGGACACTATTACCACATATTTTTCCAAACAATGTGGGTGTCTCTAGAAAACTGTGTTGATTAACGACACTTTGATATAGGAAGTCACATAGTCAGTGCACAGTTTGGATTACCATGTGGCCAAACCATGTGGCCTTTAAAAATTGTGTTTTTAATATTTTTCCCTCACAGTCATATTTATTTATTCTCTATGTTTTTACCCTATTATACCCCCTAAAATAATAGTGATGAACCAGTATCATTATTATTAACCATGCAAGGTTCTCATTTGATTCTTGGTAGTTTGGAGTTAATTTGGGAGCTAATCGAAGACTCGAGTTAGACTAACACTCTTCTATGCTGTATTTTTTTATGTCTTGTATAATATCTCCTCTTCTCTCAAAGCCTAACAAAATCAATTTTCCAGTAGATCCTAATTTGGGGATTTAATGGGTGGTTGAGTTTGAATCATGGGATGTTTTGGGCTAGTAATCACCTTGAGCATGAGGTAGGTGATCTTTAATATTTTTTTCATAGTCTGGATTTATTATATGTGTATGTGGTTGTTTCAATGTGTTTCTTTATTGATTTTTTATTTGATTATATAAAATTTTTTAGAGCCTCATACTGAGGTGTTAAACCCTTCACAAACCTAGTTCGGTTCGTTGGTGATGTGAGACCAAACCAATGGATACCCATAGGGTAAGTCCTACCCTTGTAAATGGTTAAATTAATTGGTAAACATTGACATAAAATAATTATGAGAGAAAATGGGTAGTAAAATTGTAATTGTTTATGTGGGAAGGGTTATCGGGTTAATTGAAATTATTGTAAGGTGGCCTTTGTAAATTCTTGGGAGGTTTTGAAATGATTTTAAGGGTGAGATTTAGGTCCTTGACCCAATTATAGATTTATTGATGGAAAATTATGTTTCAAAGGGATTAATGTTTTGAAAGGAGTTGTTGAACTCAAATAGATTAAAAAAAATTATTTATTAAGAGATTTAAAATGTTTTTTTAAATGATGGAAACATTCCCTTTTTGAAAAAATACTTAATGAAAATTTTGATTTATTGAAAATGGTAAAAAAATATTTTGTGAATGTTTATTATTTTTTAGAGATGATGGACTCTTTTTTGATGGGTGGGTTCAATATGAATTAAAATAACAATTTTGAATCATGTTTTATACCATGAAATGGTTTTGACAGTCCATAGGGACCATAATCATTGAATTGATATTTGGGCTAGTATGATAGGACCCATGATGACTATGTTGGCATGAAAAAATGATTATTAAATGAAATAAACCGTGAATATTCTTAGTTGATGACATATTATAAGGGGGTGTTTTATGATTTTTAGAAGTTTTAAATGAAATAAATTGAATGTGTCAAAAGACTCATGTGTTTCTAAATGAAATACATAAATGGATTTTTTTATTTTAATTGATTATTATTCTAAATTAGATATGATATGTAAAAGGGAAATGTGTTAAATGAGATAATATATGTAAATGGTAAATCTTATATGGGGTCATGGATTGAGGATGATTCATAGGTTTCATGAAATGATAATTGTAAATGTTATGTGTATTGGTTTTGTTTGTTTTTTAACGTTTAATTTTTTGTAAATGGATAAATAAGTTTGTTCCCTAGGCATGGTAGTGTGGGGTATTGGACATGAGGATCTACTCCCATGGGTTGAGTTAGACTAACGGTCAAAACTCCACCCCTATAATGCACGACTTAGGTAAGGGGAATGAGGCTCTATGCCCCTAAAAATTGCATTAGATGAGACTCCCGGGAATAAGGATCCAAGGAAAGTGTGATTTATTTATTTAAGAAATGTTTAACCATAGTGAGACATAGAATTTGACATATTCTGTTATGCATGGTAATTAAATAGATTTGGTCACAGTTTAAATGATGTAAATTCCTAACCCATAAGAAAAATTTTGAGAATGATCATGTGAATTTTGTTAACTGATAGTTATGTGATGGTTTGTAATTATTGAATAACCCATGAGGTTAAATGATTTTATAACCTCTTGTTCCATGTTTTATACTCCCTGTGTTACCAGAGTTAGTTGGATTTTTTGGATGACTCCAGATAACTTAATAGTTAAAATAGATATTAGTTAATTACATAAATGATTTCCTTATTTCTTTCTTACTTCTTTCAATAGTATATTTGTAGACACTGTTGTACTAAGGGCATATTTCTTAGAAACCATTGGTTGTGGCCTAATGAGTTGTACTCACACACTACTCTTTCCTCCCTTGAACTATTTACCCAAGAAGATGCAATTTTTTATGATACTGGTTTAAGATAGGGACATGATGTTTTGGGGTTCATGGGATAATAAAATGTATCATGGGATGTTAGGATTGGGTTGGGACTTGGGTCCATGTTTATGTTATTGTGGGAGTTTTGGTTTTGGTGTATGTTACTATGAAATCCTAAAATGTAGTGTATTCATCATTTTTTAACGCATGTTCTACTTGGTAACTTGTTAGCATGGTCCTATGTTATCCTTTTACATTATTATTTTTTGTTGTATTACCTATTTATATTACTTCTATTTATGGTTCACTCTAATAAGAAGGTCTAGTATCCACATGTTTCTCTTTAGGCCTCTTTTGTTATTCGGTAGCCTCTAACATACAGGGAGGTCTGCAAAAGGTCATGTGATGTCTCAGCTCAGGGAACCAGTTATAGTGGATTTTGGATCCTGGATGTTTTGGGGATAATATCGATGAATTTTTTAATTTTTAGATGAAAATGTGTACTATGATATCATGGAATGTATTTATATAATTTTTGTATTTATGGTTTGAGAAAAGAGTTAATTTTTAAAGTCATGCATGTTTTCACTAAGGTTTTATAAAAAATAAAGTTATTAGAATGTTTCAAGAGAATACAAGATATTGGTCTCCAAATGTTTGGTATGTTATAATTAAGTGATAAATATTGTTTTGGGGGGATAAATGATTTGTTTATTTACCTTAATTGAAAATATTATTTTTTTAATTGATTGTAAGGTTCATAAGGGTAACCGTTTATGAAATTATTTACATTGAAATTTGGATGATGTTTTAGAGATTAATTTTTATAATGTAGAGATTTATAAATATTGAATAACATTTCATAATAGTTTTGTTGATATCATAACTATATATAGAAGAAATAAATTATCATCCCATTAAAAATCTTATGATCAACATGTTTTTTAGGCATTATAATTTTAACATTATCCTTTCTTGGAGAAAGAGATGAAACAAAAATAGATCAAGGAAGAACCATAGGGTGATATTTTACTTATGAAATGAAATAAAGTAAAATATATTATTAAAATATTTTAAAATAAATGGTTATCCTATTATCATTATTTTTTTATGATATTAATGACCTTTTATAGACCTATTTTTTATATGGTTTTTTGTTCATTAAATTTTTCTCCAACATGTTCTCTATCAATCTCTATCATAACATTATAGTTAGTTGCATCTTATATATCCATGATTTTACATTCCATATATATTATATTATGTGGATACCCAGTAATGATTTACTTTGGGTAACATTAAAGTCTCCATATTTCTTTTTCTTATTTTTAATATTCATTTTTACGATGTGGGTTTCTATGAAAGTAACATTCACATATTACAAATTTCATGTACTTGATGAATTTAGAGGGAGAAATTCATTTTAATGGGGCTATAATATAACTCATATATATTTTTGTGACATATATTTTTTAAATTAATTTTATTTTTTATATCTATGCATTACACACAACACTGATTTTCTACAAAAACATCTTTTTATTATAGTTTTTTTAAATAATAAAACTTTAACCTAGATGTTAGAATAGAGGGAATAAATAGTATTAACTAAATTATGAATATATGGTTTATACATGTATAAATTTTTAATTATTTAGTGTCTGATTAATTATAAAGTAATGTAAAACCATTTTTTAAAGGAATTGTTTTATGAAAAAATATTTAAATTTAAAAATAGGTATTTAACAACAATAAAAAAATTATCACTATTTTTGGATTATCTTAATTAAAAATATATTCAATATAATTTTTAAAATTAATATAATATGTTTTATTGACATGATATTAGAAGAAATCCAATTTTATGCATAAAATGTCTATTTTTCTTAGAAGACGGTTTTGCCACCATTTGATAGCACACTTTTTTTAAATATAGATTTTACAATTTTATAAATTATAGTTTATAGAATAAACTTATTATTGAAAATATTAATTTAAAAACTTACTTTGGTTCATTTTTTGGTATTTTTCAAATAAGTTTCATGTTTTTTTGAATAGTGAAAAATACTTAATTTTAATTGAAAACTATTTTTCATGTAACTTATTTATAAAGTAAAATTATGTTATTAATGATTTTTAAAGTTTAATTAGTAAATTTATACATCAATTAATTCAATTTATTTCATTTTAAACTATTTAAAAATTAAATTTCATATAAGAAAATTTCCAAATTTTTGACCTTTTCTATTTTTTTAAATCTATCGTCTTATCCCATCTATGGGATTAATTTTAAACTAATTATATACATTTATGTATTTTGAATATATAAAAATTAATTACATATTTTGAATCATATGTTAAAAATTTATCAAATGTTTCCCTATTATTTTGGAACAATATGAATAGTAACTTTAATAATTTTTATTACCACAGTTAAGGGTAAAACAGGTAATTAAGGGTAAAATAATATTATAAAAAATAAAATATTAATTCAAAACATGCCCAAATATTATTTGATGAATATAATTCAACCCTTAATACATAATTTTTTATGTTGAATAATTTATTGGAAACATGTTCAGGAAAAATACTAGGATATTATTAAAATTAAAAAGTGTGAAAATGCCACACTATAACTTTTAATAAGTATAATATTTTAAAATGGGGTTAAATAGAATATATTGTCAAATATATTTATTATTATTAAATAATAATGTTTTATATAAATCCTAGAAATTTATTTTTAATTTTTTTAATGAAATAATTATCATAAATAATTACATGATGATTAAGCAGTAATTATTCAATTAATAAAAAACTCAATTAAGTGATATTAAAAAAATTAAAATAACTATAATTTTAGTTACTTAAGGTTATACATGGATTTTATAGGATTATTTGATATATTTGGTGTGTAATAAATGAAATGGGTTTAATTTATCTTTTTGTATTTATTTTATTAAAGTCAATGTAATGAATAATATCAAAATTGACAGTAATGGTATTTTATGAAAATAATATTTATTCAATTAGTTAAAAATAGTAAAAGTAATAAGAAAAAGGAGATAAATTATTATCTAAAATATAATAACTAGATAATTTCTAATTTAGTTGAAACCATATAAGTAAAATTCTTCACCTTTTTATATTGAAAATGTTTTCACTATAGGTAAAAGGAAAATATGATAAGTATGTGTTAATCAATAAAATAATGATTAAAATTACAACATAACTTGTGTAAAATCTATTTTTTGAGGTTATTAACACCCTATATAAAATTATTTTTATATAACTTTCCATTTAAAGGTATTTGGATTGAGATTTATTTTATTATGATTTAATCTTCTAAGAAATTCCAATAGTTCTCATCCCCATCATTATAAAAAGAAACCACCTCGTTCATCTTGTAACAACACATTGAGTTTTATATATTGATAAAACTCTATCAAATTCCCTTATAGACTTCTATATCCACATTCTATAGGTGATTTTATTCCCAAAATACCAACTCTATAGTCCAATAGAGGAGATCTAAAAGAGACATTTTGAAGAAAAGTTAACTGCTATAACTAATAAATATCTTTTTATAATCTTATATACTTCCTCTAAGTCTAAGATATATATCATAAAATAAATAATTCATAATCCTAAATATACTAAAATTTTATTTATATTATCAACACACCACTATACAACCCCTTTCCAATTGAACAAGAAGTTAAATTATCGTTCGTGCATACAAACGACTTACCATCTCTATATAGTGATACAATTAATTTTACATAACCATATTTTATGAGTATTACTTATGATGGGTTTAATTTTTATATATTATATTAATGAAATAATTACAGGTTATAATGATAATATAAATTTACCTTTTTACCATCTTTTTTTGAGAAATGATAATGTTGCTCATGCGTATGTATGGATTACCATCTCCACAGTGCAATGTGATTCATTTTTCATCTGCATTTAACATGGGTAGAAATAATGAATAATTTTATTAATATATATGATAAATATAATCTTATAATTATTCTATAAATGAGGAAACCATGATCAATTTATAAGGACTAGGACTAAAATCTGAAACATGCTTTGAAAATGAGGCAGATATCACCCATAATAGTGATTTTAAATTATTAACAAATAGGTGACGAGATATTATAAACAAATAATATATGGAATTAATGATACATTTATATTTAATACACGTTTAATATATCCATATTTATTATATAGGATGTTTGAACATGAACATGGAAAGGTGATACTTAAGGTAAGGTATTTTTGTTTAACTTTTATTTCTATGAGACACGTTCCATATACAATACTTATTTATTTCATTTTTTGTATATACTACCCATGAATGTATCTAATAACAATTTTTATGAATATTATGGTATCATTATATCAATATAATTTTTTTTATTTCATGAGGAATATGATTTTATTGATTGTTAAGTGGTAAGGGTTTATTTCACAACCTCATCAATATTCGAGATTGTTTAATTTTAATTATCCATTTAGAAATATTTATCTTCCACATACATGGTTTCTATAAATAATTTAAAAAAGTTTTTTACTATTATAGTATGAGTATTTATATATTTTTACCTACATTTTACATTTTTATGAATTGTTTTGAAAATAATATTTTTGTTTCATTTTCTAAAAATGACACTTTATGACTTTTTCAATAATAAATTTAAAAAGAATGTTTTTAACTTATACGACATTAAAGGATTTTCACAAAATCATGAATATTTAATGATTTTATTCTTGATTTAAAATATTACAAGGTTATTTTAAAATAAAATTTATTATTTACAATTTTGAGACACTTAAAAAAATGATTTCATTAGGGAAAGTATATTTTCCTCTAAAAGTATTTCAAGTGATCTTTAAAAAATAATTTTTCAATAAAATATTACTTTAATTGATGTTACTGATAATTTACTAGGGATATCACACAATAATACCATTATTATTAATTCTTTTAATGGTTTATGTTTATTATGGAATGATATTTAGGGAACATATTTCTTTTCTATGAGTTATGTTATGTTTAAGTGTTTATGAAACTAATTTATTCATATGGGGTCTGATGTGATGAATAATTTATGGTCATGTAGAACACATATGGATAGTTTTCATTAAGTTATGGGTGGGACTGATATCTATATCCAATTAATTAGATAATGAATTATATCTCATGAGATAGTTTGTGGAAACAAGTTGATGTGCTTGATCCTTGATGGGAATGAAGTCGATATTCTTGATCTATTAGGGGAAATAGGGGATAAGGATATATCCAAGAGTCATTGTAGTTATCCTTTAAATATGAATTTTTATATATAATTATGATGATTCCATTAACATTTATGATATTAAATTGTGTTTCATGATTATGTAATGAGGAAGTTTCATTATTATGATTAATTTCTTTTAAAATGTTAAGTTATATGTCGTGGATCATATTTATGATCCATGAAAGGTTGGGTATGAACATTTTATGATTCTCTCGTGATCAAAAACCCACATTTAACATATTATTCTTTTATAAGATAATAAGTTTATATATTCAATGCTTACCCTTACTGAGAATTTTTAGCTCACCATTTCTTCATGTTTCCTTTCCACATGTTATAAATAAAGGTTTTAAATTTGGGTAATAAAGGGGAAGCTATTTGAGGAAAACTATGAATATATTTCATCATAATAGAATTTTCTGGTAATGTTTTTCAGAGGAAAAAAACTATTATGGTCCTCTAGAATGTGTTTCCATAATGTAATGAATATTCATTTTAAAATATGTAATATTAATATATAAAAATCTTGGGTTATAATAATAAGGGTTAAAAATGATATACAAACTTTTAAAAACCACATTGGATGGAAATTTTATAAAATTATAACATATAATCTTTTTTAATGCCCTGTTTTGGAGGATTTTTATGTCGTCAAAACATGGGTGTAATTGATTTTTTTCAAAACAAAATCATGTCTGTCCTCTCCCCCTGTTATAAAAGTCTACACACTCCCTTTCCCTTTTCACAATTACAATTCCATTTTTCTCAAAATATTACTAAACTAATAAATTCATAAATATCGTACCAACATTTCATATACCTTAGTTTTATCATAAATAAATTATAGTAATGATTTTGTTGAAAACTTAAAGAGGCCATCCAGAGAAAAGGCAACATTCTTAAACAAGAATTTTGATTTTGTTTCTTCAACAACCTCTAAAATATTATTAAACCCTGATTATATAATAATATATGTATCTTATATATAATATGATGTAATTATGTTATGTTAATTTATTATATCAACCCCCTTGAACAACAAATTGGAAATAAAATCATTGATCGTGTGTACGGTGAACTATCACCTCGCAAACCGATATAATTTGTTTCAATAACCACCTATAAAGGATATGTATAGTGATTTATTTGACACATTGATATGATATTTTTGATTTATTATAATTATTTTATTATAATTTCACATATAAATATTACTTTCCATTCTTTATAAAATAAGATAATGTGGGTCATGTGTTTGGAAGACTATCACCTCGTGAAGCGCTGTGACTCATTTGTAACATAAAATTTTGATGGAAAGTAATAATGATAAATTACTGAACTTATGTGATATATATGAGACTATATTTATTCTCTTATATTAATATATCTCTCAATTTCTTACCCATTAAGGGAATGACATCATCTCTCATGCGTACGTATGACCTACCATCACCACGAAGCGATGCGATTCATTTTCTATGTCCAACCTACAAAAATGGTTCTAAAAATGTATATAATGTGTTATTAATATATTTATAACATTAATAAAATTATGAATATTATGTATCGATATCACATACTAAATATCCATATCTTTTATGAAAAAAATGAATGAGAAAACTAGGCCATTAACACCTAAAACTACAAAAATAATGATTTATTATTAGAAAATGGAAGGTAAAATGTTATGGGAGGATCATATAAAATATGATAAATATGAATATGGTCATTTTATAAATTAATAACTTTATTAAAACCATTTTAAATGAGTTTAATTCACTTTCAACCAAAATAAAGATTTATGTATGAGATTTTGTTCTAATTTCATTTCATTAAGGCATATTGTAATGTAATACACCTAATTTATTTTATATATTGTATATTATGGACCTTTGACAAGTAATATAATTTTTAATTAATGGTATTTTATGTTTTAATTTTAATTATTTTATTAATTCATATTTTTACACAAAAGATACCAAATGTAAATAATTCCATAACTCACTTTCTTTTCATTGAGTTATATCACATATTCATTGTCTTTAATATTTCAACATTTTGTGTGTAATGACTTTTGAATGTAAATTGTTGTATTACCTATTGTTTTAAATTTATTTAAAATTGATGCACATAATTAATTCAATGTTTAATTATCAGTACAACATTATGATCTTTATAAAGGTTTATTTCACAATCCTGCTTTAATCAGGGTTATCTATGATTGAATTTCCATTGGGAAAAATTATATAATAATTATCAAATAAAACAATTTCATTTTATTCTCATTTTCTTATTTATTTTTATTTGAAGTTATATTACCATTTTCCACAGTTTGGTACTTAAAATTATTGATAATTGTTTTTAAAAAAACCCAGCATAATTTATCTCCTCAGTTGATAATAATTTTCTCTTCAAAATACATTTTTTTGGAAAATATTATCAACTTTTTTAAAATTCACCAAACTATTTATTAAAAAAATTACCCATTATCTAATTTTTAACAAATATTTTGGAAAGAATCTTCTTTTAACTTTCTGAACAAGGATCTTGTTATCCTTTTTTATAACAATGTTAATGGAATATTTTTTTACATATATGGGATGTACAAGATTTCCTACCAACATGAACTATCATTTCATTTAATAATCATCTACAATTTCAAAATATCATTTTCAAAAGAAATTCATTTTAGTAATATTCTTTTTTTTAAAAAAAAAATATGTTTTTTTCAAAACTAAAAACAATTCTTTAAAAATATTATTACAGATATTTTTATGGTATTTCTATTTTATAATGACAAAAAACCATTATTTTACTTATACTGAACTAGGGATATATTGTATTCATACCATTCATATTCTTTCTATGTATGGGTTCTGATCATTTTGACTAAGGAATTTATTTACATTCACATTCTTAGTTCATTTTTTTATTCATTTACTTTCCCCTAAAATATATATTATCCTATAATCATTAGAAAATAAATTCCCACTAAATATCAATATAATTTATCATGTATATATTTATTTATTAAAATATAAATAATTTCCACATATTTTACATATAATGTAATTTTTTATTGGGGAAATATTGTTAACTCTTTATCCTTTACTAAATATAGATAATTATTAATAGGGCATATTTTTCACGAATTAAATCAATTATATTATATAAGATGAATGATTTAGATATAAAGATATTGGTGGGGCCTCATTATAGATATCCCCTAAATGCATTAGTAGTATCATGAGATGAATAAGTTTGATATCCTTAGTTAAATGGGTTTATGATGTACTACATATCAGTTTTAATCTTTGTTGTACAATTTCATGAAAGAATAGGTATCATGATGTCTGAGATCATGACATCCAATAATTAAGAATTTACATCATAAAGAATCAATTTATTATTATCCATGATATTATCATAATGATATTATCTATGAATTATTTTATTTTCATTTTATGGGTTATATATAATGTGTTTTCTATTATTTACCTTTCCATATTGATTATTCCTTATCTAGTTATAATAGAAAGATTTATTGATTAAATTACCTGAGGTTTCAATTTTTTTCTTTTCTATATTGATTATTAAATTAAAATTATCTAAATATAATGTGTGTTTAGTTATTTAGATTTATATGATTATGTATATTTATTTATCCCAGCTTCTACTGTACTAAACCCTTAATGATTTTTTTCCCTCACCCTTAGTTTGATTACTTTCAAATAAATCCATGATGTAAAATAAGAGTTATATGAATGTATTTTCTATAAATATAAATGATATGCTTAAAAAATGTTAAAATTTAGGTTTTTAAATATAATATGGGAATAATGCATGTATCTAATTTACCAAGACTACTAAACTATTTAGTTCTTCAGGATGAAATTACTTATATCTTATTCCAATTTTATAATGTAAGACATTAGCTATAAGTTACTAGATTCAGGGTTATTATCATTAGTATTAAATGAAGTTTAGTAGAGACCTTGGAGACATGATTTAGAAAAATATAGATTGAGGAACATTACCCTATGATAGACATTGAGGATATGTATATAAGAAAATCTAAAAGTTTTTTTACGGAAGAGATTATATTGTTTCCCACAATTATTATTGTTTTTCCAACTATGTATTTTAGTTTTAGTCAATGGATGGAACCTAAATTAATTGTGTAATCATTTAATATCATGGCCAATGAGGTGACTATAAGAAATAAAATGGGATAATGATAGGAGTAAAAATATAATGACTATTCTTAAATAGTTATCCCAAAATATTATTAACAACTTATACCTTAGCCAAATCCTAAATGAAACAAAAAAATTGAAGGATGTAATTTTCCAAGAGTCTAAGTCATAGTGACCACAGATAAAAGAAGGATCAATTTCTATCATGTCCGAAATGTGGAATATACACTCATTAAATTGAATTAATGTAATGGGAAAATTATTTATGTTTCTAAAATAAGGGAAAAAAGAAAAGGATTTTAGAGGAAAAATTATGATTAGGATGAAATGGGATAAATATTATCATGGGGATCTATTTATAGTTCATTATATTAAATGTGGGTAACCTAAGAATTATCCTAGTTAATTCACTCTTATAATGGTCTACCCCTATAACAATTAAGGACCTATGTTGAAATAAAATTAATGAGTAATTTATGTATTGGGATTCAATAATTAAATTGTATATGTTTTTTTCCATTGGTATTTCGGTTATAATAATTATGATTTGTCTATATATTGTGTAAAATTTTATAAGAATTTATTCCTTAATTAACATAAGATTTATGGATACCATCATGAATCTATGAGTTTATGGTTTCTCCTATGTAAAAATACTTAAAAATTCTTTTAAAAATTTGTGTTATTGGAACATAACATGATTAAAATACTTTTGGAAAACATTGATGGGAATACAACAAATTGGTTTATTATATGAAAAAGTTATTTAAGGAAGAATGAATTTATATTTATTTAATTTCATGAATTAATATTAAAGGTTTTGTTATCCTTTAAGGCTTATATTATCTTTTTTTATTACAGTAATTATGGGTCATCAAAATTTGGTAATTTTATATAAATTATATTATTATTGTTTTAGAAACAGTTTAAATTATATTTTGGGAGAAAAGACATATTTTCCAGTAAGGTCATGGAATTTGAACCAAAAATTGAAAAAAAATTATGTTTTAGTGAAGTCCACTAGCCTACATGATTTCTTGGGTAATATTTCATTATATTTAGATAAAAAAATTAATTAATAAATATTAATGATGAAAAAATGGTTACTATTGAGGTTTGGAGATTAATTTATTGAATTGGATAACTTGTTCTAACTATATTGGTCTTGGAAAATAGTTAGGTGAAGATGGGGAGACCTATCACTATTATATAGGTCATACAATCCATTAAAATTGATTTATTTTATTTATTCATAAAATATTGTTTTTTGGATATTCATTTTAATAAAAATAATATGAATTGGAAATTGATCTAAGAAGAACAAAAAGATGAAATTAATCTTATGAAATAGAAACCTATTAATTAAGTATATTTCCTTATATTTTTAGTATGTAAAAAAATTACAAGAATTTAAAAAAAATATCTTTAAACATAAATGTTATCCTATTTTTTATATCTGATGAATAAAATGGTATTTTAAATCATTACAGATTTTTATATTTTATGTCCTTAACATTATATAGATAATTTACTTTCTTTATATCAATGAACTCTATAACTCTATCCAATTATTTATTATTTTCTCCCATTTAGAAATCATCACTTTACACCAATGTTATCATACTCAGAAATATTTTAATTTTTTATTCTATATGGCCATTGTATATCCCTTTGTATCTTTTGAAGTGGATGTTTTATTAACCCATTTTATGATGTGGGTTTTTAAGAAAGTAATTTTCAAATATCAAACCCTTTATTTTGGAAAACAACATCAAATTGTGAGTATATAATTAATTTATGTTTGGGAGAATGTAACACCTCAAAATTTTAAGTGAAGAACATTGTATTTGATACCCTATATGACATGAAACAGTGAGCTTAAACAACCCAAAAAATATATTTCTTTAAAATTAATCTTTTTGATAGCTTGTATAACCACCCATACCTAGCCAAAATAATATTTAATATATAATATAGTATAACTTTATAACCTAGATATTAAATTTGAAGGTATGAATAGTAATAACAACGTTATAAAATTTCTAGTTATTAATTAATTAAAGATAAAATAAGAATCATTTAGAAGAAAAAGAAATGTGTTATGAAGAATTGTATTTTTATAACATACAATTTAGTTGCGCTTTTCGAATAAAAATAAAAAATAATTTTTTATAATTTTAATGAAATTATTTGATAAAAATAAATTTATTTTTTAAATCATCATTTCAAAATTAACTTTGGGTTATTTTTTGATTTTTTTGAAATTTTTAATTTCAACGAATAGTGAAACCAACTGATTTTTATTAAAAACTTATTTTTAATTTAAATAATTAAAAAGTTTAAATTAAATTTTATTTATTTTAAAGTAAAATTTGATAAATTATAATATGATTTTTCAATTTTATTTCATTGGAATAACTTTTATGCAGAATATTATTACTAAAATCTTCTATACTTATGTTAATTTTCTCTTTGAGGACCCTCTTTTTCATCGCATCTCTTGGTATAATTTTTTGTTGGATTATTAAATTTAGTTAAATATAATTTAGACAAAAAAATTCCATATTTGGAATCATCATATTTATATTATTTAATAATTCAAATATAATTAATTACCATTATCAATAGTAAAATAAATAAAAATTAACTACTGTGATTTTGGAACAAACCAAGTTACATTGGTTAAACTAAGAAGATAAAGGTGAAAATGACATAAAAACATGTCCAAAACTAATTTTATGGAAATATTATAACCTTATCAACCATAGTTTTATATAATTGATCATATAGAGTGCTTGTGACCTGTTTAAAACGTGTGTGTTATTGATTCTTTTCAAAAAATTACATTTGTGTCATCTCTGCCATTTATAAAGGGACACCCCCTCTCCTCTAATACCTACACATCCATATACATTTGTCTTGACCAATACATACAAAAATAAATTAATTGAATATATTATAATTTTCTATATCCATTTTTTTGTTTCACAAATCTATCCTATAAATTATTTTTGTGCAAAGCTAAATAAGTCATTTGAAGTATAACTAACATTCTTAAACATTATTTTTTATTTTGTCTATTATACAACATCTTTTAAATCTTACTAAACCATGATTCTATAGTAACATAAGTTTCTTATATATAATTATATTTAATTATGTTATGTTAATTACCGATATTCATCTTATAAAATTGGAAATGAAACATTTAAGAATGTGTACGGTGGACTACCACCTCATGAACTGATATAATGAGTTTCCCATCACAAACATTCAAGGATAGATGTGATGATTGATTTGAAACATTTATATTATGTTTATTATATAATAATAATTAATTAATTTTAATATCTCATATAACTTATTACTTAAAATTCCATTAAAAATAGGATAACAATGTTCATGTGTACGAAAAACTACCGCCTCATCAAGCCATGCGTTTCGTTTTTTACTAACATTATACATCAAAATTAACAAGGATAGATTAAATGAATAAATTTTTTATATGTGAGATGATATTAATTCTATAATATTAAAATTTCAGCTAAATCCTTACCCTTTCACTCTTTAAGGGAATTATATCTCTATTTATTCTTAAGTACAACCTACCGTCTCCACGAAACAATTCAATTAATTTTTCAAGTCCAATATTAAAGAATGATTATAAAAATGTATATAATGAGCCAATATGATATTTTTAACATGAATATAATTCTTGAGAATATGGATCAATAAAATATACCCAAGAACCATAACATTATTTTTAAACCACAAATGAAAAAACTGGACAATTACACATGATACAACTGAAAATAATGAAATGTTATTAGAAAAAGGGTCATAAAATGTTATAAGAGGATAACTTATGTTATTATAAATATTAATTTATTTCTATTATAAATAAATAAAATTATAAAAAAAATTATACATGAGTTTAAACAAAATTCAACCCAAATAAATTGTGAGGTAAGAGATTTTGTTTAAATTTTATTTCATTATGGCATATTGTAATGTTATAAACATTATTTATTTTATATGCTTTATAAAATACTTCTTTTCAATGTAATATCAGGATACCTTAATATTTAATGGTATTTTGTTTTTTCAATTTTAATTATTTATTCCAAATCAATTTTTAATTAAAAATTACAAAGTTGTAAAGAGTTTGAAAACTCGATTAATTTTAATTGGGTTGTATAACTTCTTCACGGTCATTGGTATTTTAATTTTATGTGTGTAATGAATTTTTTATATAATATTTTTTACTTCTACTTATGTTATTTTTTTAAATATTATACACATAATCAATACATTTGTTAATTCACACTTCAATGTTATGATCTTTGTAGGGGTTTATTTAACAATCATCTTTTAATCTGGATTATTTATGCTTGAATTTACATTAGAGTAAATTATTTGATCATTAGAAAAAAAACCTTTTAATTTTGTTCTCCTATATCTATTAATGATTTTTAATGAAATTTTATGTTTTTTCCACACTTTGGTATTTCAAATGATTGATAAAATGATTTTCATTAAATCTGACTTCATTTCTATCTTTGGTTGATAATAACTTTTCTTCCAACTCCATGATATTATAAAATGTTTTAAAAATATATTAAAGTTATCTAAATGGGTTTTCAAATACCTTTTTACCCATGTTTTAATTTTTACAATTTTTTTTCAAAATAACATTCTTATCAAATTTTGAATGATGAGTTTCTTACCCTTTTACAATAGTGTGAATATAATTTTTTTATCTATATGAAATGTATAAAATTTATTTCTATCATGACCTTAATCTTCTTTGAAGCTCCCATTACATGTTTAAAATTTATTTTTAAATGGAATGTTTTTTCATTGCATTTTAGAATTTTCTCAGTTTTAAAATGTTATTTACAAAGGTAAAAAGATATTTTCTTTTTGATTTTTGAAAGTTATTTTTATAGTATTTCTATTTATCAATGAGAGAAACTATTTATTTTACTTAAAATTTTGTGGTGGATATATTGTATTTATACCATCCTTATTCGTTATATGGATGATTTATGATCATTTTTTCCAAAAAATGTATTTAAAATCACATTCTTATTTATTTATTATAATTATTAACATTATATTGAAAGATAAAATTTCTTATGATCATTAAAAATTAAATTACCAAGAAATATACATATTATTTATCATGAATATACTTATTAATTAAAATGTATATGATATCTTCATACGATGTTTTATGTTTGATGTTATTTGATTATATGTGGAAATACTGATAAATCCATATTCGTTACTAAATACGAATATTTGTTGATATGGTATATTGTTTATAAATAGAATTGATTATTCGACAGATAAGGGATGTTATGGAAGTCTAGATCCGAGTGGGTCTTGGTTATAGACATCCACTAAATAAATTCTTAGTCTCATGAGAAAAATCAGTAGACTGCCCTTAGTCAAATGGGTTTATGGTGTATAGCTAACTATCAGTTTTAAACTTTATTATAAAAGGCATTGACATTATAGGTATCATGATTTCTAAGATCATGACATCCAATAATTTAGAATTTTCTTCCTCAATATTTCAGTTATTATTTCTTATTATATTTTTATAATAATATTATCGCTTAATAAATTTCATTCATAGTCTATTGGTAAAATATAATTTCTTTTCAGTTATTTACCTTTCCATATTAATTATGCATTATCCAATTATGGTAGATATAATATAGATTAAATGGATTTTATTTTCAATTATTTTCCTTACCATATTTATTATGCCATCTAAATTGATAAAACTGAATGTGTGTTCAATTTTTACCTTCCCACACTTTTTCTTATTGATTCATGATAACATTCCTTATACTTAAATCTTACTCATCATTTGATCTCACCCTTATTTTTTTTCTCTCTCTCGGAAATACAAAATGTTTACATAGAATGATATGAAAGGATATAGTATAAGGAATAATAATATTCTTGAATTTTATTTTTTAATTTTTGTTTTTAAATGAAATATGGGAATCATGTGGGTATCTAGTTTAAAATGTATACGAAACTATTAAATATTATGGGATGTGTTTCCTTGTATATTTTTCCACTGTAATAAATTGTAACACTAGATCTTCATTACTAGGGTTGGGTTCAATACAATATTCCCATAAATATTATGAACATCCTCAAAATTATACTAAACATAAAATCATTTTTAAAAACTAAAGTATTTTATACAACTTATTTTTTCTACAATACCAAATTATCTTAAATGGATATAATTACCTAAAAATTATGTAAATAATAAAATTTTATATTTCCATCATTCATGTTATTTTCCATAAAATTTAATTATATCATTATAGAACCTTCCTCGATCATTGGTACTAATCAATATAATATTGTAAATCCTTAAAGAAAAACTATTACAGTACAATGCTTTGATGATTCATGAATCTTATAACCGATATACCATTGAGTAAAAAATTATTCAAAAATATGATTCCTAAGTTCCAAAACATAAAAATTTCAATCATTCCACATAAATTAATCTCATTATATAGGCCCTTAGGTGTAAACCCTGCTATTAGGTAATTGACTTAGATAATGAGTAAGTTCCCCATATATATGATAGTTAACTGTCAAAGTATCATTAGATTGAAATTTATTTCATGTTTATTATTAACCAAGATCTTCATTTTTCATTAGAAAATAACTACATTATTCCATACTTTTTAATATATAATTAATATTTTTAATCTTTTAGGGAATGTTACAAGGTTCCTCTTACCACATTTTTTTTCATGTAAGAAATTTAATCTTCTTTATTTTTCATCATTATCACTTGAACATCCATGATATTCCATACATCCATTTATTGATGTTTTTGTAAATTAATCTATGTTCTAGATATTAATGATAATTTTATATAGCTAATTTGGAATGATAAAATTATTTCTAACTTCAATAACCATTATTTTAGGGATGTCATTATAGAAATACTTTCATTTCCCATCACATCAGTTATTAAAATTCTTTATCATATCTCTCATCATTAATAAAATAAAAAAATAAAAAACATGAGAATACATTAACATAAAAAATGAAACCTGTAAACCTATAAGTAATAACTTATTGTTGACCTCACCAGTTTTGATAATCCCAATTATGTTTTAATATGTGTTTATAATCCTATATTGACAAAAATATATAAATAATAATTGAAATAGGTAAATAAATTTTTATCTATGTTTATACATACTTTGAAATAATTTTAACATATGTTTTTAATAGAATAGATATGTGTTAAGTCCACTAGTATGCATAAGTCCATTGGTATGCACATAGCTAGTCATACAGACAAATAGATTCACAACAACTAATAAGGCTAAGTACACTGGTACAGAAGTCTACCGATATGGATAAAGTCACCGATATGCATAACAGCTACCGATAGAAGAAGAGCTATCGATAGAATAAGTCCACCGGTATGCAAAAGTCGAATGATATAGACCGACCGGTACATTGTCTACCGATAAGAAATGGTCACTGATAAAACAAACTTCTTGTGACACAATGTCACTTGTACATAGTTACCGATACAACCTATCGATACAAATAGACAGACAGATGGCTACCGATTGAAAGTCCACTGATGTATAATGACAAAGTCTACTGATACATGTATGCTGATACAAAGTCTACCAACACATAGAGCTACTGTTATATAGAGTTACAACTACCGACATAAGTTCACTGGTACAATGAGTCACCGACTGATTGAAGGAGCTACCGATAGAAGGAGCTACTGATAGAAGGATCTACCGATATAAGGAGCTACCGATATAAGGAACTACCTAAGATAGGAGCTACCAATAGAAGGAGCTACAAATAGAAGGAGATACCGATAGAAGGAGCTACTGATAGAAGGATCTACCGATATAAGGAGCTACCGATATAAGGAACTACCGAAGATAGGAGCTACCAATAGAAGGAGCTACAAATAGAAGGAGATACCGATAGAATGAGAAACCGATTCAAGGCAGATACTGTTACAAGGAGTAACAACTACCAATGAAAACCTCTCACTGTTTCTCTAAATTCTATTTCTATTTTTTTATTAAGAAACGATCATATTTGATTTTTTTAATGCACCAACTATTAATTAATGATAGTGGTGGGTATTTTAGGAACCGTACCTCGTACCTATAAAAAGGTAATCATTACCATTGCCGGAGAAAAAAGCAATAAAAAGAAAGACAAAAGTTAGGCATAAATGGAGTTGACAAAGAATTGAAGAAGCTGATGGGTGTGGTGATATAGAAAGATACTCATCTTATACAAAAAGAACACATGCATGAGAGCTTAAATTGGAGAAGAACATTTTCTGGAAGCTTAAGGACATTGTTGTGCTGTAAATCCTATTGCAACCTCGATCAAGACTTGAATACACTGGAAGTGAAGGAACAGAACCACGCCACTCTTTTTTTCCTTACAGCTTCAAAAAAAGGACTCAAAGTCTCTTCTGCATCAATTCAAGGAGTCCAGAGCTTCACTCAAAACACATAGAGCATTCTAAACTTCTCTATATCTTTTTAGATCGATTGTTCTTCATTTATCTACATTTTGAGTAGTGTCTATGTTATGTATTTTTAGACACACACTGTCTCTCGATCATAACTGGAGGATATCAAAAATCCTCACTCAAACCTTCTGAATCCTTTTATTTCCCACTATGAATTGTGGTAGAGGTCAAGTGTGACCTAGATAGCCTGTGTGCTATTGTTTTACTTTTCCTATGTAGAACTATGGTAGAGGTCTTAGTACCTGGACAGTATGAGTACTATTTTTTTTTTCGATCCAGGGGGTGGATCAATGTTTATATAAATTGTTTCGAGAGGACTAAGTCTCATCTTAAGACTGAACCTCTTTGTTAAAACTGCTATGCTTATTTATACTGATTGTTCGGCTCCTAAGTACTTTAAATACAAATCTATATTAAAGTAACTCTGATAGTTAAAATAACAAGTTTTGTATTTATTTTAAAGCAGTAAGTTAGTTTCAAAAGCTAATATAATCTTTAGATTAGATTAACTGAGAACTAATCAATCTCTTGAGAACCTAACTAAATATTTACAGTATTTCAAATTCACTACAGTTTAGATTGTTATTTTAATTGGGGGATTTCTTTAATATAAATATTATTAACAGAAATTTTTAATTGGAACTCAATTCACCCACCTCTTGAGTATCCACTCCGACCAACATTTGGTATTAGAGGATGTTATTATTAAAGGATTTCCAAATATTATGTTTTTCAAATTTGATTTTAGTTGTATCTTAAAGATCATAAATTTTCGTTAGTTATAAATTTTATCTCTTTAAATATAATTTCTAAAATATAATTATTGATAAATGACTAGAAGGTGCTGCTACCTATATTCCACCTTTCTTTAATGGTGTTAATTATTCCCAATGGAAACGGAAAATAAAAATTCATTTAGAATGTATGGGATTTGATATATGGACTGCTATAGAGACTCCGTATAAGATTATAGAAAATGAAATAACTACTTGGTAAGAACCTACTAAAACATCTTACAATAATAATTGTAAAGAAATGAATGCTCTGTATTGTGCTTTAGAAGATGAAGAATTTAGTCGAATATCTTCTTGTAAAACTTCTTATTAAATTTGGGATACCTTGGGTGCTTCCCATGAGGGAACAACAAATGTTAAAGAAATGATACTAAACACTTATTCAATTAAGTATGATAATTTTAAAATGAAACATGATGAACCTATTTTTGGAATGTATCTCAGGTTCAACAAAATTGTAAGTACAATGATCTCATGTGGAAAAGTTGTTCCTGTGAAAGAGAAAATCATGAGGATACTAAGATTTATGACAAATAGATGGAGATGCACATCAGTTTCAATTAGAGAATCTTGTGACATTGGTGCTCTGCTTGTTAAAGAACTGATTGATATACTAATGATGTTTGAAGAATAACTCAAGGTAAACATGGAGGAATATGATGAAACAAAGACGAATTCAGTGGCATTTAAGTCTACTGCCTCAAAGAGAAAGTACAAGGGGAAAGTTCACATACCTACTGAAAGCTCAACAAGTGGAAGTTCAGATTCTGATAGTGATGAAGTGATGGTTAAAATATCCAGATGATTTAAGAAATTCTATAGGAAGAATAATTTTTTTAGAAAACCAAATTATAAGGGTAAGTATATCAATAAAGGTCAGTGGAAGAAAGATTGGAAGAAAGTTGACTAGGATTATGAGATAGTGTGTTATGAATGAAAAAGGAAATGACACATTAATGATGACTTTACAAAATTGAAATTCAAGAAGAAATATGACTACAACGATAGAAAATATAATAAATCCATGAAGGCAACCTGGAGTGCTTCAGAAGATAGCACAAGCGAGTCTCATGTTTCTGATTCTGAAAAGAATCATGCCAACGTTTGTTTCATGACTAATACTTCTAAGGTACCTGTTTCCCATATACTGAATGATTATTATTTTGGGAATTCAAGTAGTGATGATAATATTTTTAAAGCAGAATTATTTTAATATTGTAATATGCTAGAAGAAACCAGTAATTAATTGAAGGAAAAGTATAAGACCTCGAATAAACAACATGCTTTGACCAGCTCTGTTAAATCAGCACTTGATATAGAAAAGGAAAAGAATGCTCAATTAATTAAGGAAAATACTGAAGTGAAATTTTCTAATGAGAAATTAAGGAATGACTTAGATATATTAACAAATGGAAAAGATACACTTACAAAAAATGTTAGGTAAACAAGTGGAACCAAAATATACCACTAGAATAGGCTATCAGCCTAGACAGAGATAGATTACTAAAAATAGATTTATTCATAAATCTGGACAGAATGCTACTAGTTTGAGTTCTAGAAATTCATATTCTTTAACTAGTTATTCACATGGTTATAGATCAAATGATGTTTATTTTTCAAAATATTTTGAATCTATTGATTGTATGATATCCATTAGACAAATATGAGTACTAAAAGTTTTGCTTTCTAACCTATATGGACCTAAGAAAATCTGCGTACCAAAATAATTTTTTGTTTAAACCTGTCTTGTAGGAGACTTGCTTGAAGGGTTAACATAAGAAGATATGGTACTTGGATGGTGGATGATCAAGGAATATGACTAAATATTAATCATTTTTGAAGATTTTAATCGATGTTGATGGAGTACGTGTCACCTTTGGTGATAATTCAAAAGGAAAAATCATCGTCTTAGGATGGATTGGTAACTATGATTCAGTTTAAATTTCTAAAGTGTTATTTGTTGATGGATTAAAATACAACCTGTTAAGAATTTCTCAGTTGTGTAATGATTGTTTCAATGTTAAATTTGAGAATGATTATTTTATTGTTTTTAATTCTAAAAATGTTTTAGAATTTTCTGACTTAAGAAATGAAATTATTTATGCTGTAGATTTTAATTGTTTATCCAAAACAAAAGGTTACCTGTTTAAATGCTTTTCATAAATAATCATGGCTATGGCACAGAAGATTAGGACACTGCAATGTACATTCACTTATGAAACTGACTAAGAAAAATTTAGTTAGAGACCTACCTCAACTAAAATTCCAATTAGACAAAGTTTGTACTCCCTGTCAAAAAGGAAAACAACATAAAGTTTCATTCAAATTAAAGAAAGAAGTTTCTAATTATCAACCTCTCCAGTTGGTTCACATGGACTTCTTTGTACCTTCAAGAGGTCATAGTTTAAATGGGAATCACTGTGTCTATGTCGTAGTAGATAACTTTTCAAGATACACTTGGGTATACTTTCTTTATCACAGAAGTAAATATTGTTTCTATTTTATTAAATACTCCATGTCTGTAGAGATCCTTAGTGGACTTAAGATTAAGACCTTGAGAAGTGACCATGGTCATGAGTTTGAAAATCATGATTTTAAATATTACTTCCCACACAATGGCTATAGTCACAAATTTTCTTCCCCTAGGACACCTCAATGGAATGGTGTAGTAGAAAGAAGAAATATAACCCTTTAGAAAATTGCAAGAAATATGCTCAATGAATAAGATTTACCAGTTTATTTTTGGGATGAAGTTGTGAATACAACTTGTTATATTATAAATAAAGTCTTGATTAGAAATGTTCTTAAGAAGACCGCTTATGAACTGTGGAATAATAGAAATCCTAAAGTGAGTTAATTCAGAGTTTTTGGTTGCATAGTCTTTATTCGTAATAGTAAGGATAATCTTAACAAGTTTTCTTCTAAAAGTGATGAGGGAATATTTATAGGTTACTCTATAACTAGTATGTCTTATAGAGTGTTTAACAAAAGAACCAAATTTTTGGAAGAATATATTCACATCAAATTTGATGAAACTAATCCAGATGAACCTAAATCTTCTATTGAAAATTTTGAGGAAGATATTTCTGTTCTGGACCGTAATGATAGAATCAATGAACTTATGGTAAAGACAACCAATTCTGGAAATATTCTTGAATCTGCTTTTGATGAACCCGAACCTAGAGAAGAACCTGAAATTTCTAGTCCCACCTTTACTAGATCAACTAGGATTCTAAAGAATCATCCTTTATATTTTGTTGTTGGTAATCTTGATAGAGGGACACAGACTAGAGCTTCTCTAAGAAATCAGGTTGAACATCAAGCCTTTCTTTCATAGTTTGAACCTAAAAATATCAATGATGCAATTAATGATGAATTTTGGGTAATGTATATGCAAGAAGGATTAAATAAATTTGAAGGAAACAATGTCTGTGATTTATTTAACAGACTTAAGGACACTTTTACCACAGGTACTAAATAGATTTTTAGAAATAAAGTTGATAAATCAGGTAATATCATTAGAAAAAAATCAAGGCTAGTTGCACAAGGATATAGTCAAGAGGAAGGAATAGACTATGAGTAAACCTTTTCACCTGTAGCTATATTAGAATCTATTAGGATTCTACTTGCCTATGCTACTCATCTGAATTTCAAATTATATCAAATGGAGGTTAAAAGTGATTTTCTAAATGGTTTTAAAATTGAAGATGTTTTGTTTCAACAACCCCCTCGATTTACTAATACTCATTTTCCAAATCGATTTTTTAAGCTCTCTAAAGCTTTATATGGTTTGAAACAAGCCCCATGAGCATGGTAGGATAGACTTAGTAGTTTTCTTATTTCAAACTATTTTTATAAAGGGATTGCTGATCCAACTCTCTTTATTAAGAGAATTTATAAAGCTGTTTTGATAATACAAATCCATTTTGATGGTATTATTTTTGGATCTTCTAAAAATAATTTGTGTATTGATTCTTCGAAGAGTATGAAAAATTAATTTGAAATGAGTTTTATGGGAGAAATCAAATATTTTCTTGGATTTCATGTCTTTCAAAAAGAAAATGGTATTATTTTAAATCAAAATAAATATACAAAGGATCTTTTAAAACGTTTTGGTTTAGATAGTATTAAAGAAAGTGACACACCTATGAGTACCACCAGTAAGTTGGATGCTGATGTAATAGAAAAACCAGTGGATCAAACCAACTACAAAGGTATGATTGGGAGCCTACTTTACCATACTACTAGTCAACCAGATATTAAGTTTAGTACGTGTATGTGTGCAAGATTTCAAGCTAATCCAAAATAGTCACACTTTCTTACTGTTAAAATTGTTTTCAAATATCTTAAACATACTGCTAACTTAGGATTATTTTATCCAAAAGTACAATCGTTCGATTTAATAATTCATTTATATTCTAAATTTTCTGGTTGCAAGTTAGATAGAAAGATAACTTCTAGAACATGTCATATTCTAGGTAATTCCTTGGTATCATGGTGTAGCAAAAAGCAGAATTCTTTTGCATTTTCTACTGTTGAAGTAGAGTACATTGCTCCTGGTAGTTTCTGTGCACAAATTCTGTGGATGAAACATACATTATTTGACTATGGACTTCATTTTAGACATGTATCTATAAACAGTGATAACACTAGTATGATTAACATCTCTAAGAACCCTGTATCTCACTCTAGGACCACACACATTGATATAAGACATCACTTTTTGAGAGATCATTTCCAATAGGGTGATATTAATCTTGAATTTATAGGTACTAAACATCAATTAGCTGACAATTTTCCCAGGCCTTTATGTTTGGATAGTTTACGTTATATTATACATGAGTTAGGAATGATAGACTTTGTATGTTAGAAACCTAACTATTAGAAACCTCACTATTAGATACCTCACCATTAGAAACCTGACTATTAGAAACCTCCCTGTTAGAAACCTCACCGTTAGAAGCCTCTCCATTAGAAACCTCACTGTTAGAAACCTCACAGGTATGAACCTCACTGTTATACCTCGCCGGTATGAACCTCACTATTATACCTCACTGTTATGAACCTCACTATTATACCTCACCAGTATGAACCTCACTGCTATACCTCATTGTTAGTGGACCTCACTGATAAAAATACCTCACTGTTAGGAATCCTCACCAGTATGAGTTACTTTTAGGTTTCCCTGTTTTTAAACTTCTGTATCTTTAGCCGCCAGAATCATTATCATTTATATTATACTTATTATGTTTTATTTATTTATTTTGTGATTCCTAAATGATATAACATAAGTCTTTTCCTCTTCTCGATCCACCTCAAACCCTTTACCTTCATGCATTAGCTCCCAATTCATCAAACCCTAAGCCTTCACTGAATTGCAAGAGTGAAGAGACCATCAGTCAGCAAAAAGGATGATGATTCGAATGCTAAGAGACTCAAACGAGATTCTAGTGGTGGAAGTGAAGTGAAGAAACCTATAAATACGGATCTTGTTCAAAGAGAGATAGTAGTTGAGAAAGATATATTTCCAAAATGGATGATGTTCAGTAAATCGTTACTTATAGAAGTACTGGAGGACCAGAAATGGGTAGAGTGCTTCTCGTATAAAAATGGTCCCTATTATCTGAAGATGGTAAAATAATTCTATGAGTTTATTCATTTTGATAAATCAGAATTTTAGAATAGGATGATATCATTAGTGAATGGTAAGAAAATATCTTTTTCTTCTGTTGAGTGGGATGAGTGCCTGAAAGTACTACATGAACGAGAATTGTGGTATTTCTTGAAATCAATACCTCCTACCAGTGACATCTTTGAGTATGAAGCTGCTTTGGAAGAATTAACTGGAGATGACACACCCAGAAAGGTAATTTCTACAGAAATGGATGGAGAGAACCAGTTACTATTCATGTTTATTCAACTTGTGCGAAGTCCAAGGAGAGGGGACTTTGCAAATCTGAAATACCAAGATATTTATTTGCTGCATCTGTTAAGACATGGTGTTAAGGTGAACCTGTGTAGACTGTTAATGATTCAGATTGAGGACATGACTAGGCCAAAGTCAGAAACTAATTCTCTATTATTTTCAAAGCTGTTTTCTGTGATGATAATGGTAGAAGGAGTGGCTAAGTCTCAAGATGAGATAGTGGTTATAAAAGACAACTTCTGTATTACCAAATCTATTTTTAAAAACATGAAGATCAATTGGAATATGTGGGGAAAATAATGGTTCAGTGATGATGAGAAGCTGTATGATAAGCTTAATCCTGTGGATCATCCTTCTACGCCAAATGATGTGAGGGATCCTGGTCTAGGAACCGATGAATAGGAACCTCAGTATAGTGACGAAACTATTGAAAAGGATACCTCTGTAGCTGATGGAAGGGATCCAAACTTGCCTCCATGTCATGTTGCTGAAGTTGTGTCATCTGGAAAAGAAAATAGTCTTGAAAGAAAGCAATGAAGAAGCACTTGTTGATGAGGAAGACCAGCCTGCCCTAGAGATTGAAGAAGAAGAAGGATCTGAAATTGAATCATCTATTTCTGCCTTCTTGAGTCTTAGTCCACTGATTTGGCACTCCTCAATGCCTACTGAGGAGATTTTTGAAGTAGATAGACCAGAACCTATTCCTGAGGATCCTCATGCAGTAAGAGAAATGGAGATGATTGTGGAGGATTCTTCTAAGGAAGACTAAGTTGCTGAGGGTGCTATTGCCTTACATATAAACAAGAATGCAACTCTTTAGGGGGAGCATTCTGTCAGACTTTGAATTGTTTCAGTAGCTAATGGAATTGAAGAATGGGCAGAAGACCTAGGTTTTGTAGTCTGTGGGTTGGACTATCCTGACTCTGAGGATGAGACACCTGTCAATAGACCTCATGTCAATTATAATATCTTTTCTGAATTTTTACATGAATATCTGGTGAGAAAAAATGACTTAGAAGAGTTAAAGTCTGACGTAAAGATTAATTTTGTGGAAGAGATAAAAATAATGGAAACCTTGTTGGTATCATCCATTCAATCTATTATGAATGACTCTATGGCTAGTATTGTATCTGAAAGGGCACCTGTAGTTGTGCCTAACAATATGGTTACTAAGGATAATCTTGAGACTTTTAAGGCTGAGTTAAAGGATACTTGGATTGCTTCTGTTGAGGATTTAAAGAGCTATTTTATTGAAGAACTGATCAAAATGGAAAAATCTTCAGAACTCTCTCTTGGGTGTATGGTGTCAGGACCTGTGACAGAAATGATGAATGGGATAAGAGTATGTCATTCACATATTGTGAGCTGTAGAGGAGCCATTGTTTCCTCGAAGTAGTCTGTTTCCTCTCTGACTAACTTGAGTAGTTCTCAAGCTCAAACGAGTACAGATACCAATTTCATTAAAGGAGTAGTAAGACAATTTGTGGATGTTTTTGAGGGATTTTATAAATCCATGGAGCAGCATGTCAGCACACATGACTCTCTTGTGAAAAATATAATAAGTGGGATGACTAAATCTTTTAAGGAAACAGTATCATTCACTGTTGCACCTCTGAGTTCTACCAAGACTTCTTTGTATATTGATCAGATTCAAGATGTGATGAGAGAAGAGATTGGACAGTCTTCTACCAGTGGCTCTGTAGACTCTGATGCATTGACCCAAGTGGTGACTAACATTAGGTATATAGGGAAAATTGTTCATAATTTTATGAGAGAGGCTTCTTCTTTTCAGAAAGAGTTCAATGATAAAGTGGATTACTACTTCCAACGGGTCTATACCATGAATCAATTCAACAACCATTTCAAGAATATGTTAGAAAACATGAAGCTACCCCCTGTCACTCAAGCATTCAAATAAGAAGTAAGCATGATCAGGGATTTGACTCATGCTTTAGATAAATTCATGGAGAACAAGGATGACTTCATTTCTGATATGAAGACAGGAGGAGGAATCATAATGGACTTTAGAAATATTTTTCTACCATTTTTTCTTGTAGAAAGTACTCCAATCATTGCACCTCCAACTCGGCCTGCCTCTGCTCAGTCGGCCTCCATTCCTCAGATGACTCCAGTCAAATCAATCCAGACCCTCACTCCTATGATCACATATAGAGCTACCCACTACATGCCTGAAACAGTCTTTTTTGCTCAACCTCCAGTAGTGCTTTCTGGGATTCCCAAGCCTTCTTATGAAGCTACCCAGTCTAAGTCTACCTCTAAACACAAATACAAATCCAAAGTGTACATTCAAGAGGTGGATTGATTAGTGTCTAGGACCTTTGATAGGAATCATTTGTATTATTTTAGTTTCACTTCTGTATTTATATGAATTTTTTCCTCAAGTAATATATCCATTATTTTATTCTATTTTACTTTCTGTTACTTATTTAATCCTTTCTTTCTTCATTTTTTCTAATCACAAAGGGGGAGAATTAATATAACAGGAGGAGACAAAATACATGGGAGAAATAATAAAAAGGGTGATATGAAGAACCTTTTTACATTTACATCCAATACATTTGTTTTATGATTCTAGTACATTGTTTCCTTTGATAAAATTGCATTTAATACTATATCCTCTGATACATTTAAAATCTCACATTTGAAAATGTCATTACTCACACTGAGAACTAAGAACCATTGTATTTTATACTGACACATTACTAATTATTTTTTATTATAATACCAGGAGTTTTGATTATCAAAAAGGGGGAGATTGTTGACCCCAACTATTTTGATAATCCCAATTATGTTTTAATATGTGTTTATAATACTATGTTGACAAAAATATCAGAATAATCATTGAAATATTTTAATCAATTTTTATCTATGTTTATACATATTTTGAGATAATTTTAACATATAGTTTCCATAGAACAGATAAATGTTAAGTCCACTGGTATGCGTAAGTCCACCGGTGTGCACATACTACTAATACAAACAAAAAGATACAAAGCTACTAATAAGGCTAAGTACACTAGTATAGAAATATACTGATATAGATAAAGTCACCGATATTTATAACAACTACTGATAGAAGAAGAGATACTGATAGAATAATTCCACTGGTATACACAAGCCGACGTATACAGACCAACCAGTACGTTGTCTACTGATAAGTAAAGGCCACTAATAGACCAATCTTCTTGTGACACAATGTCACTGGTACATAGTTACCGATACAAGATACCGATACAAACAGAAAGATGGTCACCTACCGATAAGATGTCCACCAATGTAGAAAGACAAAGTCTACCGATACAAGTATGCTGATACAAAGTCTACCGACACATAGAGCTACTATTATATAGAGTTACAGCTACCAATAGAAGTTCACGGGTACAATGATCCACCGACTAATAGAAGGAGCTACCGATATAAGGAGCTAATGATAGAAGGTCCTACCAATAGAAGGATCTACCGATAGAAGGAGCTACCGATAAGAGGAGCTACCGATAAAAGGAGCTACCGATAGATGGAGCTACCGATAGAAGGAGAAACTGATTCAAGAAAGCTACTGTTACAAGGAGTAACAACAACCGATAGAAACTAGTCACTGTTTATCTAAACTCTATTTCTATTTTTTTATTAAGCAACTGTCATACTTGATGTTTTTAATGCACTTTCTATTAATTAATGATAGTGGTTGGTATTTTAGGAACCGTACCTCATACATATAAAAAGGTAATCATTCCCATTGTTGATGAAAAAATCTATAAAAAGAAAGACAAAAGCTGGGAAAAATGGAGTTGAAAAAAAGTGAAAAATATGCTGGGTATGGTGATATACAAAGATACTCATCTGATACAAAAAGAACACATGAACCTTATCTTAAATTAGGGAAGAACATTTTCTAGAAACTGAGGGACATTGTTGTGCTGAAAGCCTATTCCAACCTCAAGCAAGACTTGAATACACTGGAAGTGAAGTAACAGAACCACGACACTTTGTTTTCATTAAAACATCAAAAGAAGGACTCAAAGTCTCAGTTTCATCAATTCAAGGAGTCCGGAGCTTTACTCAAAACACATAGAGCATTGTAAATTCCTCCTTATCTGTTTAGCTCTATTTTACTTCATTTATCTACATTTTGAGAAGTGAGTGTTATGTATTTTTAGACACACACTATCTCCCGATCATAATTGGAGGATATCATAAATCCTCACTCAAACATTCTGAATCATTTTAGTTCCCACTATGAATTGTGGTAGAGGTCAAGTTTAACCTGGACAACCTGTGTGCTATTGTTTTTCTTTTCCAATGTAGAATTGTGGTAGAGGTCTTAGTACCTAGATAGTCTGAGTACTGTTGTTTTTTCCCGATCCAAGGTGTGGATCAAAGTTTATATAAATTGTTTTGATAGGACTAAGTCTCAGATTTAGACTAAACCTCTTGGTTAAAATTGATGTTCTTATTTAAACTGAATATTCTTCTACTAAGTAATTTAAATACAAATCTATTTTAAAGTAACTCTAATAGTTAAACTAGAAAGTGTTTGTATTTTTTGCAAAGTGTTAGGTTAGTTTCAAAAGCTAATCTAATATTTAGACTTGATTAACTGAGAACTAATCAATCTATTGAGAACCTAACAGAACCTTTACAGTATTTCAAATTCACCACATTTTATCTTGTTATTTTAATTAGGGGATTTATTTAATATAAATATTTTTAACCGAACTTTTTAATTGGAACTCAATTCACCCCCCTCTTGAGTATCCAATCCGACCAACACTTATAAATGATAAGTCTATTCTGACTAATGAGTCTATAGGTTTCAATTTAGGTAACATAAAGTAGCATTTCCTTTTAGTTTTTATAACATTTTTTCCAAGATATTTAGAATTGTTTTTAATGAGTTTGTGAATTTACAAAACATATCACCTATTAAGGTTATTCTAGGTTTTAAGCAAGACTCGTTACCATGCACCAGGTGAAGATCAAGTCAAGACTACTTTTTCTGATTTGGGGTTATTACCCATAGGTAAAATATTCCATATCCATGTAATATTTGGTAACTAGATAGGGATGTAGTTTATTAGAAACCACTCATTATATACTTTAACAAAATTAAATTTTAATTTCTGATAATTATAATTATACTTATACTTATCCATATAGTTATCACTATATTTTTCTAGTAATAATACCAAAAAATAAATATACCTTTCTTTGATACCATGTATAGTTATCAAAGCCTTTTAGACATATTATTATTATATTTTTAATATAAAACCCAATTAATTATAAGCGAAATATTTTGAGGCCTAATGCTTTGGAATTATAAGTTCATAATACGTCAAATTGAGAATAAAATAAAACTTATTTATTTTATTTTCCAAAATGTGCTCTTAGATCCTTTCTAGATTCTAAAAATACAGGGGATAACCTATGAAATACAAAAACAAAGTGGGTGAGAAAAAAATCTCAGTAAAGGAATAAATTATTCAAGGAAACATAACATGTGATTCAAAAGTATAATAAGATATAATAAAAGAGAAGTGTCCTTAGTAATCACATGGAATCATAACATAAATTAAATGGTATCATAAGATCATGTAATCATAGGAAATGAGGCAGAAACATATGATATAACAAAAACATGAGTCAAGTATATCATCCTAGGAAATATCACTTGGTTGAAAAATTCAAATAATGGATTAGGTTTACTCTCTAATCCCATTTTTGATGTATCATGTGACTAAATCTATACCACATGTATTAGATTTCTATCTAGGAACACCCATTATAATAAATCCATGATTTATGTGTGACATGTAAAATAAATCAATCATAAGAGAAAACATAATAATTACCCATGGAAATAAATATGTTTCATACTCACAAATTATATCATAATTATAGAAAATGTTATAATTATGGAATTTGATAAGTGAAAAATACCCATGTGTTACCCAGTCAAATTAAGGGAGAACAAGATAGGTATGATTTTGAGATAAATTTATACATAATTTATAATCAATCCATAAAATAAAATGTTATCATTGTTAAAGAAAATTTCATTTAAAATGTATGGAAAATTTCATAGGAAAAATACCCTTTTCAATTTGGAGTCACATCTTCAATATATTAATGTTTACAAAATATTGTACAAAAAATTTCATTTAAAAAAATCGAAAATAATAATAGAAGCTTCAAATAATTTTTTAGCCCTGATGGATGGTAATTCCATACATGTTGTATAATTTCAAAAACATTCCTTTCACACTGTTATAAAGAAGATAAAAAGTACCTCATTAAGATAACTACATGATGATTCCATTTAAAAAAAATTATAATATCTAAAAAATTATTAAAATCATATTTAATAAATATTTTTTAAAATTTTAACAAATTTATTGAAATTATTTTAAGAAAACATTGATATGAAAAAAAATATTTTCTTTTGAAGAGAAAAATGAAATCAACCTTTCTTAGAAATAATTTTTGAATAATTTTTATAATAATGAGATGAAAATGGTATAATTACTTGAAATTTCATTAAAAATAGATGATAAAAAATTAAATTGTTTTATATGATGTGATCAAATAATTTCTTATAATATAAATTTTGGTATAAATAATCCCTATTTAAATGAGATTGAAACATAATCCCTTATCATTTTGGTAACTCTTGAATCATAAATCAAATAAATGAATTAATCAATATTAACTTAAAATATAATTAATTATGAAGGATTAATTATATAATATATATAAAGGGGAAGTATATATACTATTTAAATTTAATTAGGTTCATAAAATAACATGTGTGTCAAATAATGATGTTTTCAGACGAAATGATTTCTTTGAGTCTAGACTATAACGAATATGTATTCTATATCTTGTATAAAAAAAATAATTTCAATTAATTTTACATTAAAAAATTAATCTATGTTTGATTACATATATTTAAATAATTTAATTCATTTATTTTAATGATTTATTTAAATATGTAATCCGTTATATCCACGTCGGGTGTTTTGAGGATGATTAGTTCATAATTTTAAAATGGCATCCGTGTGTTGGCCATGGTAAAAGGAGTCATTATTCAATTGTATCTAAAATTATAGTATTAATAATTACATAATTATAATTTTTATACCTAAATTATAAATTAAAAAATTAAATATGAATTATGTTTATGAAAAATGAACTATGTTACAATCATGGAGATGATAGGTTGCACGTACACAAGTAGAGAATTTTTATTTTTAAACGACCATGATGGAAAGAAGGTAAGTGTAATTTTATCTTTAAATAATTATATCACTATAAAAAATACAATATTATTTCATTAAATACAGTTACATATACCATCAGTGTGATTCAATAATAAACAACGAATTGCATTACTTCATGAGGTGGTATAATTTCGTATATGCAAATGTCATTATCATTTGTCAATGGATGGTAAGGGAAGAAGTAATATGAAATATTTATTTTAGATAATTATTAATATTTTATTAATTTAATATATATACATTAAATCAATCATCAAGAATATATGTGAAAGTTGATGGTGGAAAATGAATTACGTCCTTTTGCGAGGCAGAAGTCCACCGCGCAAAAAAATGATGGGTTACTTTCCCATTTGATGGAAGATGATATATATTTAATTTATTACATTAACATAATAACATATTATAATAATTGAGTTAATTATTTTATTATATCATCATGATCATTTACTTTTTTATGTAGGTTGAATAAGAAATAAAACTAATATTCTTGGTTAAGAGAAATACCTCTTCTTCATACCACTACTTCAGGATTATACCTAAAGCCTCAATATAATAGATTTATGATCAAACCATGGAATATATGAAATTTAATGTGAATTAATTAAGTTAATTATCTAGGTATTTGATAAACCATAAGTCTTTATAGTTCTAAATAGGAGATGATAATGTGTGGCCTTTTATAAGTGGGGGAGGGGACACACATTGAATATTTGAAAAGAAAAGGTTATAACTTGGATTTATACAAGATAAAAGCTTTAAAATTAAACATTATAAAATATTAGATAAATATGGTCAACCTATGGAATAAATTATGATATAAACATTTTTAAGGTAATTTAAACCCATATAATTTTAGTTTAACCCCCCCAGTAAACATGTTTTGACCTTAACCGTCATAATTATTGTTTTCTATTTTTACTCGTAACTGTGAGAAAATTTTAATTTGAAACTATTAAATATAATTAATTATTATAATTACAAATATGGAATTCATTTTTATATAAAAAAATTATATATGTAGGAAAATTAATTAGAAATAAAACTTGCAGATGTGAAGAAAAACAGTTTTCTTAATAAAATGTTTAAATAATTATAAAAGGTTTTTTATTTTGAAATTAAATGTGAATTTGATTTGAATGACCTAAATTATATTAATTGAATAATAATTGTACTAATTTTACTTATAAAACATTTTATAAAAAAATATATCTTTGTAAACGATTCAAATGAAAAATAACTTTTCAATAAAAACCTATATTTTCCACTATTCATTACAATACAATGATTTTTAGAAATGTCCAAAAAATCATCATAATATAATTTTTTACATTTTATTCCAAATATTTAGTTTATATTTAAAATATATTTTCTAATTTTGTTAAAAAATATTATTTTTTCAAGAAAATATATAAAATAGTTTTTAAGAAGGTATTTTCAAAGCCAATAAAGACATTAAAAATAATTAAGTACTTATTTATCAATGTATAATAATTATAAAAAATACTGTATTTAAAAAATATGTATATTAATATTCATAATACCAAATTTAATATCCAGGTTTCAAAAATAATGTCTAAAAAAATTATTTTATGAGTATATAACAGTTCTTTTAAAATCAATCTTCTGTGTGGTATATGCTATCGAACATATTATTCTTTTAAAATATATAGGTAAAATAACAACTAACCTTTATATAATATTCATTATATAATAAATATTAGATATAAAAATTAAATTTGTCTTTGTTTCCATCCATTTAAAACAGAATTGAAGAACAAGTCATGTCACTTTGTGGAGATGATAGTACACATTTATGCATGAGCATCATTATCGTTTTCAAAAAGATAAAAAGGTAAGAAGGTAGATAATATTTTATAATTATAGAAGGATAAATATTTCATAAATATCATCTATAAAAATTATATCCATTATAATAACCATCAATGAATAATGGGTATGAAAACCAAAATACATCACTTCACAATGTCGTAGTCTGCATGTATTGTCAAATAATGCTATATTTTCCAATTTAATTGAGAATTAAAGAAATAAAGGTTGTAAATTCAACCTAATAAAATATAATTATATTTATTATACTTTATTAATCATGTTATTATTTTTAAATATGTTTATAAAAGGTGGAATAGTAAATAAATTGAATGTACTCGATTAAGAGTTATACCCCTTCATTGAGAACCCACATTTTGTTTACAATTTAATCAATGAAAGGATTTTAGTATGATAAAATAAATATATCTTGGACATGGGGAGGTATTTTTGGAAAGTATAATTGTATAGAGTAGTTGAACTATATGGTTCATGAGGTTTTAGTAAGAGAGTATAGGTGATGTCCTTTATAAGGGATAAAGAGGACATACCAAGAATGTTTCTAGAGAAAAAATAAAATTATGTATTAATTAGGAGAAATGAATCCAAAATGACTCATATTAGACTATTAAATGATATAGGGTCAAAATATGACCAAAAAATGGATTTAGACAAGTTTTTAGGTCATTTTAACCCTAATATCAATAATTAAACACCTCATCAACCCCCTTTAACATTTACCATATTAATAAATTTTCACCTCAGTTACTATTAATAATGAAAAAATTATATAGAAGATATAATATAATAATAATTATTCTAATTATAAATATTTAATAAATTTATCAAATTTAATGTTTATAATTTCTATAAATTTATTTTAAAATAAGTGTGCCAAAATAAACAGAACCATTATTAACAAAATTCATTTTTAAAAATTGAACTTAGTTTACCTCCATTACTGTACATGAAAAAACTATTAGATGAATTTTAAAACCTTTTATTGAATATCTGATATATAAATTTAATTTATATAAATCATCAACTTTAATTAATTTAATTTATTAACATAAAAAACACATTTTATGTATAAAATATTTTTTTAGAAAAACACCACTTTTAACATTAAAATTATTTTATATTTTTATTAAATTGAAAACCAATGAAATATTTGTTTTTAATTTGTAAAAAATAATTTTCCTAATTTATTTATTCAAATTTATACCCTTTAATTTAACAACAATGTTATTAATATAAAAATAAATAATAAAAAATCAATAGTATATCATGGTTATTTTAAACTAGGTGTTGTGGGTAAATAAAGTAATAAATAAATAAAAATTTATATAAAGGTAAATATATCATGAAATATCATGGTTTTACATTATTATTGATCATATATGTTACATAAAAAATTTTATTTTAATGAAAATCAAAGATCTTTGGGAGACAAGGAATGATTTTTTATGTTGGCCTTAGGGAATGATTCTAGGGTTGGTAATAGCTTGGATATTTTTTTTATGGTTATAGATTATGTTTTTCCTCAAAGTGTGATCAATTGTTCCAGGTTGGGAATATTTCCTTGGGTGTGGCTATTATCCCGGGATGGGTATATTTCTTATGGAATGATTATTTTATCAGTATGGGTATCTTTTCCTAAGTGTGACTATTGTTGCAAGATAGGGGTATACTTCCATAGGTGTGAAACCTCATATTGGATATATTTCCATAGTGTGATGCCTATTTTTTAGATTCATTTAGCACTTTCCAAGCAAGTATATTATTTTTTAGGTTCCATCATGGATATTTAGGATCAATGATGTTATTTATATACAATCTACAAGAAAAAAAATACTCTTATAAATATATATCACATATAAATTAACGTGCTCAGACTCGATCTATTTACATACATCATTGGGGGTAGACAGAAGAGTTATTGTCACCCCCTGCTGGGGTCGTCTATTATTACTTGAGAAGACATCATGACTATAGCGTAGGATAACGGAAAGAACCATATGAATGATTCATGACTTAGAATCCAATGTTGGAACATGGGAGATCATGATTTCTTTGAGGATTATTGTATCTGATTCTTTCACAAGGGCACGTCATGTTGTGCATTATGGTTGACACTCACTGAAGGTTCACATTGTACCCTACATTACAGCTTTCCAATGGAGCGTGGCATCCATTTCCTCTTCAGTGGTGTTTTATACTTGATTTAAATGGAATGATGTGATATTAGTTTAAACTTCTGTGGATCCCTCCTCAAGATTTTATACCAAGTCATGGTATCCCATAAATATTAAGATGTTGTTCTAAAACTCTACTTTATGTCATCTCCTTAGAGATGCCTATTAATTACATTGCTTCTATCATGATATTCCAAAGGGTCAAGTCAGTCCAATAACTTTAGGTTAGAAGAGTTATCAAGGTGTGTGTTTCTAGAATTTCTAGACACTAAAACCCTATTAAACCTGAGTTTTACCTCATGATAGGGCTTCTCAAGGGCACATAATCTCGAGGAATCCCACATCAAATATATGGAAGTGTATTCTAGAGGCATGTCTCCAAGGTTTTCCTCAGCTTACCATTTTTACCATGGGTTATTCCATGAGTTTAATGTCTCGTGGATACAGATCGTAATGATCAGAATACTTGTGATAGTGAATCAAATAGGCACTTCCCTGTGAGGGAGGACCTGGAAGGTTTACTTTATGGATAGATCAGATCACCTAGTGAGGGGGGACCCTAGATGGAATGTCCCAAAAAGGGATGTATTCACACCATGAAGGATGATCTGAATGATATTGAGGGCGGATCAGAGAGGGAACACCCCTAGAATGGGACCCCAATGTTTATTATTTGTTTGGATTGAACATCGAGGTAGCTTCCTTTGTACCTTTTCTATAATAAAGGATTCAAAACCCATGTTTTTTGAGGATTTTAATTTAGGGAATACATCTAGTAACTAATTTTTGAATGATGTATCCCATCCTGATAATGGTGAGTTTATTTAACAAATGACTGGGGATTATGCATGGTTAGATACCTGCATGGATGACATGATCTCAGTGGGATGTGGAATCTTGATAAAAATCAGGATGGATATGCAATAAGTGTTGAAGGATGAGTTAGGTGGTGGATGAAATGGAATATATGTGAAGATGATGGTTGTTTTGGGATTTTTCCTTAGGTAGGATTCCTATATACCTTTACCCAAAAGGGACAATATTAAATACAACATAGTTTAGTGGGGAGATGGGAAACCTAGGGAGGTGGCCCATGAAAATGGATCACATGTATGGGGACTCGAAGAAAGTAGATCCTACTAGTTGGGGATGATCTTCCCAGAGCACAAAGTCTTGAGGGAGTGACTAGGATGGGACATGAGTGATGGTCTTGATACTTAGGGAGTCTTCCTGCATAAATTTCCCAAAAAGGGACAAATAAAAGTCCATGTAGTTCTAGATGGGGAATATAATCAGGGTGTGCAATGAGAATGGAGAATCAGATACATGCTGTGGATTATGCATGGTTAGAATTCCATGAAAATGATACATGTTTTTTGGGTGTACACAATGTATAACAACCCTTTGACATGTTGGGACTTACTCACAGTTAGCAGGCCATATAGATGTATCAAAACACCTCCAGGAGGCAGAACTGAGTGATGTTTCCCAAAAAGGGAATATTTTATATTTGGAGGGTACATCCATAGTAGGGGTCACTATAGTTTACCATTGTCTTGGATTGAACCTCAGGGAGGTGTCTTGTGTTCCCATTTTATAAAACTGGGATCAAAACCCACATAGTTATAGGAATGAAGGATCTTATAGTTTAATGTAATTTGAGATGCAAGTGAACAAATTTTAAGTGGTCAGGCTGGATGGATGTCGGTCTTGAAACTGGGGGATGATTCCTACATACCCTATGGAAGACAGGGATCAAAGTATACATAGTTCTAGAATGAGGGGGACATGGGGGTTACACATTTATAGAGGCCTGATTATATGATGTGTCTTACACATGGTTATCTTCCTGAAGAGGATTTCAAGGTTTCTACTTTCTCTAATCCCACATGATTCATGCTCGGTGTGAGAAAAAAAGAGGTAGAAATGGTCCAGAATATCGTGTCATGAAAGATACAGGCCATGAGGAGTGGTGTAGATACAGACTTACTCTAGAAGGGATGCCTGTGGAGGGTTACCCGATGTTTGAGGTGGATAAGGTCATCGTATGCAGAATACCCTTTCAAGGTGGGTCGATTATTATATAGGAACTGCCTAAGGTGATAATGGAGGCAAATATTAGATGGATAGAGAGAGCGAGAGGGCGTTGATGCCTACCCCCTCTCAGATCCACTCAAACTTAACACACATGTGGGGATCACATTTCAACATCATTTTTCAAGGATGTAGGTGAATAAAAGTTTAACACCCTATATCTCAGATTATAGGGACTCACTCCTCATCCCTTGACTAACATGACTTTCACCAGACCACACTTGGAAAAGGGAAGACACAAAAATTCTTATCAGTTTTGGGGTGGAGGAGTGGTCAATAGAGGGGTCCATGTTAGCATAACTATGTAATGAAGCAATATCTCTTAGTGTACCTATAAAAATAATCATGTGGTAGATCAATGGGACATGAACCATTATTTGAGGGACTAGGAAATCACTACACGAAATCTGGGAGGGCCACAAAAAGGTGGTGCATACATGATATGGCTATTTCGCTCTAGAGGAGTTTCAACATGGTTCCTTAGGATGAAGAAAACACATGGAGAACCTAAGAAAGGGTTCATGTAAGATTGGAGACAATGAAATAAGATGAGGGGTATGTGGGAAAGAGGAACCACACAATGTTAATCTTGTACACACAAAGGATCCTTTTCACACAATTGCCTTAGCATTAAAAAATGGGTGAGGGTCATGCCAAAGGGATCCCACCCAAAGTAGGACCCTTTGGAGGCCTACCATGTAAGATATGGTACCTTCTAAAAATTAATTTCATTGTGTCATAGAAGGGTCATATTGTCCACACCGGAAGGATATTTTTTCTTTTAGAGTGTTACATGAAATGAAGGGGAAACCTTCTATTTATAGGTTCAAATTTTTATGGTGTTGCACAAAGGAGACCTACATGGAAGTAGGCATATGAAATATCATTGGGAAAGCAAGAACCTTGCACGTGGATTTATTTCTTGTGTAAAAAACTGGTTGTTTGGTGTAGCTGACATGGCCATTTACAAGACATTAGCATGTAGGAATCCATTTAACACTACATTAGGTGTACAAGTTCCTTGTGCATGGATTTTTTTATTGTGTGTATTCTCTCAATATTGTGCGTAACTTCTTTGGGGTCCTCAGGATAGTCCACTAAGTAAACATATTCTTTTAGTTTTCTCAGGTATTTCAAATCATGATATCAACAATATTTTAGAACCAATGAATCCCCCCTCCCCCTCCCCTCAGAATTTGAGCTGAAGAATGTTGGGTTACGATGGAACTCTGAAGTGAAAATTCAATTTTCAATAGTGCACGCAAAATAACAAATTTCATGCTCAAAATCCTGACTCACATGAAGAAGCGCTAGTTCGTGACATTAAATACATGGGGTGGGGTAGCTCTATACCTTGACTTTCTCTCAGGATAGATGATTCTTATCTCATGATAGAAAGACTACCTTTTATATGAAAAAGATATTTAATTATTTTAGTTCCTTACACATGATTTCTGAATCTTCTGTGCTTCGTCATTTGAGGTAATTTATTGTGTGGTTGGGGTATATCTTGAGGAAAACTCCCGTTTTTGTGCACAAAACCTCCATTCATTCTCTCGAGTCCCTTCATTAATTATGGGACCTGACTGAGATGGTTGGTGAACAAAATGATGCTGAGAGGGAAGATATCTAAGATTCCTATGCTACACGGAGGGTGGGGATGATTGAAAAACGTCAGATTATCCATGTGAGGAGAGTAGTATCTGATAATTAGATTCTCTTTTGTATGCTATCATATGCTCCGAAGTATTTTGTTCTGAGTGATAGTCTCCCGATATGGAACTTTGGAATTCTAGAAGTGGTGTTAATGTCGGGTTCATGACTAACACACCACAATCATGGGTGATGCATGAGGATGATATTCTACTATTCAACATCACAATCAACAGTAATCCAACTAGGGAAGCTTTGGATTTGGATATTTAAATCCATAATCTGAAAACCAGTACAGTAATAGGGGTGAACCAATTGTTTAAGAATTCCTTGCCCATTATGCCATCACTTTCAGGAGCAGTATTATCGATGAAAAAAATCGCTAGATGTAATGGGACATTTGGTATGGGAGTAATTTTACAAGGGAGTGGGAATGGGTGTATAGGGTATGAAACAAATAAAGGATTTCAGGGAGCATCTTCGACACATCGGGCTATTTGAGGTAGTGTGTACATCTCAATTCCATTTATACCATCAGCTAGTCCTAGTGCCAGAGCTATTGAGTCTGTGTTCCGCCGCCACAAACACTTTCCACCTCCACCATAGGGAATTTGGAATCAAACTTTAGGGAATTCACTATATCAAAGGCATTCCCCAAGAAGGGTATCATAATGATGAGTTCTTCCCAATGTAGAACATCTAGGGAGATAGTTAACGAACCCCCATGCTAAAATTGAATCTGTTTGACTTGAATAAAGAGAGGTTATAGATCAAAGACACCCTGAAGGATATATCTTATACATCATAGTTCATGATGTTTCATAGGAAGGACAATAATGTGAAGATGTTTGGGTGAGATAAGTAGTGTCTGAACATATCTCATAGGGGAAAGAGAGGATCATATATTATAGTCCTGGAAGTGGGTGAATACCAATCATGGGGATTTTGTGTAAAAAAATCTAGGATATGAACCTTAGATCTTCTCGGTTCCATACTCCATTACTAAGTGGGTGGATACTTCTAGTAAGAGAACTAGGGATGGGAGTCCTCCCAAGAATGAAAGTGATGGTTAGGATCATGGCAGCGACCCACATGGTGAATTTGGGGGTGGTTGTGTTGGCCAAGTTGTCCAATAATCTAGGGGTCATCTCAATAGGAGCATACCTAGGAGAATCTACACCGCATTCCTAATTAATCATGGCTCGGTTTCATATCACTATTGCGGGTATTACTTCCCAAACATCATCCTCTATCTACGTGATGGAATATGACTGTATCTACTAAATATTTCTGGAATTCGGCCACTAATTCTTAGAAAGGAGGTGATGAAATTTAAGATCAAGAACCATGAAAACCATAGAATTAACCCATTTTGAACCTCTACAGGTCAGATGGTGGATGACGTGCAAGGGACACTAGTGCAGAGGGAGTAATTAAAATGTATCAGGGGTTGTGTACTGCTAGACCAAATAGATGGGATGATTTTATGCTTGTCATGCCCAGGTTTTAATTTTTCCGTGGTTTCGGCTCGAGTCAGGGTTTGGGTGAGTCCGTGCTTAAATTTTTGAATTTTAATGAGAAACTTGCATGTTTTGGGCTTGGTGGAACCAGGCGCATGGTCGTGGAATAGTTTGGATATCGTACGACCTACCCGTATTTTGAAACTAAAATCAGAATTTGACATTTCATGAAATGTGAGTTAAAATAAAAATAAGAAAAGTTTTGATAGAATTAAAAATATTTACAGCATTATTAATGATAATATTATCATCATTATCATGATTAAATAATACTAATAATTATAATAATAATATTATTATTATTCTCAATAAAAATGAAATAAAATTATTATTATTATTATTATCATTATCATTATGCTATTTATTATTATTATTATTATTTTATTATTTTTATTATTATTATTCATTAGGCCTGAGTGCGGGCACCGCAATGTTATCAAAAGTTGTGTGGTCATCTCGGGTACCCGTGCGGTTTTAGTATTCAAATAAATAAAATAAAATAACGAAAATGTGAGAATTATAACAAAAATAATAAAATAAAATATTTTTTCAGAAAAAAAATTCTATTATTATCAAAATTTATTTTTATTATTATTATAAAAAAATCAATATTTTTATAATTAAAAATTATTGTTGTTGAAATAATTATTATGTGTGATATTATTATTATGGGTGTTATTATTATTATTATTATAAAATTTATTCAATATTATTATCATTGTTTTAATTATTTTTTTTATTATCACAATTGTTAATTGTTTTAATGTTTTTTTAAATGAGATGAACCCTACCTCATGTGCCAGCCACCTTCTCTCCCCCCTTCCTCCCACATGCCAAAAATTCCCACCCTTGCTGTAGCACATGACCCCCTGTAGGTCTTCTCTTCCGGCGACTTCCACCTATAGTCAAGTTCCTTCACAACTCGTCTTCTCCCTCCAGTAATGCCCCATGACAGCTTACCCTCTTCTCTGGCTTTCCACCTCACTGGTGCACCACCCTTCTCTAACCAACCCAACCCGTGGCCTCTGGGGAGCTGGCTCCCTGGTGTCGCCTGCACGCCAAGGTCACCCCCTCGCCAGTGTCCTCTCCCTTCAGCGACGCTTATCCCCGTTTTGGAAATGGATTGTTGTTTTGGATATGCTGATTGAGATTGGGTTTTGGTTTGACCAAAATTTAGATGTTAGGGTTTAATTTTAGGGTTAAATACTAAAGGTTATCTATAAAATCTGGTTGTGTATGTTGGTTTTATCTTTTCTTGGGTGTGATTGAGGTGAGTTTAACATTTCACATTAATTTTATGGGTGTTCTTCATCGATTTAGTTAGGTTCCCCCTTGCGCATACCTTTTTATTTATAATTCAATCATTTCATTTATTTCTCATTGTACTTGATAATTAGTCAGCAACTTACAATGTTTTGAATAATTTTTCTTATGTGTAATTGGTTAGAAATTAGTTTTCCATTTTAGAAATTTGTGTATTGTGTGTGAAAATCTAGTTGTGTTTCTTTAAAATAGTTTATAATTTGTTTGAATAATTTATTAAATTATGAAAATGCAGCGAATGAAAATTTGAAATAGTCTTGATATGTGGTTGTACTTAAAGAGAGGGTCTCATGTGTGTTTTGATGTAAAGGATTGGGTTTTTTGTTAAAAAGGTTTTATAAAAAAAATTCATTGGCTTACTAAACTATAGAAAAGTGTAAAATATATTTAAAATATTTTTTGATGTGCTCATGATTTTAATGATGTATTTTAACGTATGGTATGTATTTCATAAGTTGTGCATGCCTTTTGTTTTGTTAAATGGATTAGTTAACTCTTTTGACTGGATAATGATTTTCTTTAGTGCATGTTTTCTTTATATGTGCATTGTGATGTTAAAAATGGTGATTGGAGATTTTTAATTTTTTTCTCATAAATTATTGATGATATACAATATTTTGTTATTCGGAAAAATATTTTTGACTAGAATAAGAATTTGGATTTTCTAATGTTACTAGCATATGTGATTTTTTATGAATGTTTTATTTTGTAAAAATGTCTTAAGGCCCATTTGGCACATTGAATTAGTCATTTGGAAAATACCTCTTGATTTGGGTCTCCTGTATAGTTTGTTGATCATGATTTGGAAGGGTCCTCAGTATAATAATTCCCTCATATGGTAATTATTTTAAGGCAAGAGACTAACCTTTAGGCTGCTGGGGGGTTCCAGATTGTTTGGTGTGTGTGATTATTTATTTTTGACTTCTTTTATGAATGGTTTGGAACCCCCTTGTGAAATCTACATGGGAACCTAGAATAGATACGAGGAATACTAAGAATGTGTTATGGAATAGTATATAGTAAGCATTGGATAGTGGCCCATGTTAGAGGGATGTTTTGTCATTATTTCCCTCATTGAGTATGATCAAATTACTTGAACTTAGTTTTAATTTTTATCTTCAAAATTGTAAATGAGTGTTTTTTTAAATATATTTCTATGTAGATGTTTTAATTTAGACAGCATTCTGTCCTTTTTCACTTTTATGAAAAATGATCACATTATATTTTTTCTCTCTATGTTTCCCTTGTCATTTTTAAATTCCTGGGTGAAATGGGTTATCATTGTTTATTTTAAAATTCAATGTGGGGAAAGAATTCTTTCTCAATTAAAACATCTACCTCAAAATGAAAAATAATTGCATTCTATTTTTTCTCTCTCCCTTCTTCCCTTGTGCCTTATTTTAATTGAGATAGAATTCTTTCCTTTTTCACTTTTATGAAAAAATGATTGCATTCTATTTTTTATCTCTCCCTTATTCCCTTGTGGCTTATTTTAAATCCGTGTTGGTAATAGATTATAATTGTTTATTTTAAAATGAAATGTGTGGAAAATCTATGCTTATATTTTGTAGTTCAAAAATTAAATTGTTTATTTTATTTTAAAGGTTGTTCATTCAGAATAGATTAGTTGGGCCTACAAACTATGTTTTAATACTCATTCCTGTAGTGTTTTCATGTTTTTGGTTCCTTTTATATGTTTCATCTAGGTTTGGATCACCTTGGGTGATGTTTGGTTTCGGTATTGGAGAGTAACCAATAAGGTTAAATAGAGTCTTAGTCATGGAGAGGTTAGTCATATTATTGATTATTCTTCTTTTTCCAGTTTTTTATTTATTTTTCATTGTTCTATTTATTTCTACTGCATATTTTATTTTCATTTGGTGAAATCATTACCATTTTTTCCCTGTCAATTCTTTGGAACATCTTGTTATCCAGGAAGGATATGGAATACCTCTCGGTCCTTGTTGCAGATCGGATTGGGTAACCCGTTTAGGGTTGACCCGGGTTGGTTTGTGACAAAATGGTATCAGAGGAGTTCAAATCATAATTGGACCTTGAATTTTAGAGTTTCCCTTATTACTTGGGTATTTCAGGGTAGAATTAGAGGATTGTCGAAGGTCGAGGCCCAAGAACTAGAAGGACGTCATGAACCCTTTCTCTTTCTGAACCTCGGGTTTTCAGGGGTTGTCTGGGTTTGTCGGTGTCTTTTGGTTCTTAACGTTTGTTTGGTGTTGGGAAGAAAATGGAGTTGGTAAGTGGCGTCTATGAGCTCGTAGGGTCTATCCAACCATGTGGAGTTGGGGATATTACCCTATAATACTCTATGTGATAGGTATATATCCAGCAACCATATTGTCAGGTCTCCCATCAACACTAGTTTACCCTAGTTAACCATTTTGGGTTTTTTTAATTATGGAAAATGGTTCTGAAATATTTTGGTTCTGCATTGTAAATAGTTGAATTTCATTTGGTAATTGATTATTTATGGTCAATTTAATTGTTTCTTAGTGTCAACCCCTATGAATATTCAATTAATACCCAAGGTACAACATCGGGTGGTGCATCTCTAGCGAACACTCTAGTTGATCAACCTATAGACTATGTCCTTGAGTTTCAGAAGTTGAACACTCCACTCTTTTATGGCCAAGTGGATCCACTTAAAGTGGAAGTGTGGATGAGGAATATTGTGAGAGACATCATTTTCCTTGTGCTTATTGAGTCATTAAAGATATGTTTTTCTGCCTTTATGCTCGAGGGCCCTACTTGGAAATGGTGGAAGACATTGTCTCGAAGAAATCCTCAGGAAGATCTTACTTCTGAATTCTTCTAGTCATCATCATCTAACAATATTTTTCAGAGATGAAGAATATGAGAAAGAGGATGGAGTTCTGGGGTCTTTAATAGGGTGTCAGATCAGTTTTTTAATTATATGGAAATTTCTTATACCCTGTTCTCTATGACCCTTGGTATGTTGCAACCAATCTTGAGAAGGATTGATATTTTAAATACGCACTCTGACCATAACTATAGTTGATGGTGGAAGAACTCAACCTATCCACCATCTCAGACATGGTGTTACAAAACATTAATTCCTAATCTGAGTTAGTAAGAGGAAATGGGATGGAGAATCCTCCTATGGTCTTTGGAAGTAGTTCAGAGGATGACAATAAGAAGAATGAGAAGTAGGATGATGTTGGTGGTGCCGGTAGGGGAATTAAGAGGCCATCAGACCACCAGTTTACTTATTCATAGAATAATATTGTGATCAGTCATTATTGTGGTAAGTTGGGTCACAAAAAAATGGTGTTCTTGAGTTATACAATATTCTTCTATACTTATGGATGATTGGGTAACTATTAGTGGTTCTATTAGGGCATTTCCAAGAAGCATCGTGAATCCAAACCCAACTCTTCATGGATTTCCATAGCCCTCCCTTAGGAGTAGGGAGATGTTTGGGATTAGTTGGGGGGTTATCTCTTTAATGTTCCCTGGATGTAATAGTCTTGTCTGGTGTCATTTTGTTGTGTTTATTTTTGTAAAGTTATAAGAATGATTTTTGTCAAACCCTTATGAACTCCTATTATAATGGATGTGTCTTTGGTGAAATTTTGGTTTGTGTATTATGTAAGGGGTTTCTAATTCCCGACTATGATGTAAGAGATTCTTCAATCATTAGATATCAAGACAAAGGTTTTAGAGTGAATCCAGTACGCCCTCATGACAACCCCAGCTGTGTAAAAAGACATTGGATTAATTTCTTTCCTTAGTATGGAATGAGTTGTATCCTTTCGAGGGTGTGGAGTTATTTCTATTGTCAATTATGGTTTTGATACCCCATTATATTGTCTCTTCTCTCCCCTCCCCTAATGGTAGGGGTTTTGGGTCTGTGTGGAAATACATTGCGTTCAGTTAATTTTGTCAGTTATTATGGTTGGAAGACCCATCGTGGGTCTTGTTGAATTCTATTTTTTCCTGTTTATTATGGTGGGGAGTCCATTTTGGCCTCCACGTGTCAGTATTAGTTTAGTGGTGGGTGGTATCAGGAAGAATCGCCTAATTTTACATTCTTCTTTGATTAAAGTATTGTATGGGTGTCTCCCCAGCGGTTTTTTGGAGTAATGTTCTAATGATATTCTATATATGTGGTTTTAATTCATTTGATGATGTTATGGGCGTAGGTATTTTACGGATGTTCTCGGCATCGTGAAAGTTCTTTGTTTGTTGGACAGATCAACTGGGGGTGTTTATGATTTTGGGGGTGGGTGGCACTTAGTGGGTACTTCTTCTATTTATTTTGAGTTCTTCTTGTTATTATTTTTCTCATGGGTGGGGTTTTCATGATATCATTATTGTCGTTCTTTAAGGGTATCCTTCAACTATAAAAGAGAATCAGTTTTTGTTTTGGGTTCTAACTGTAGTATGGATTTTTGGGGGCGGAAAGCGATATTTTATGGATAATTACCACACCCAGGTTTTAATTTTGATATAGTTCCATCTCAGTTTAGGGTTTGGGTGAGTCCCTATTTTTTTTTTGAGTTTTAATGAGAAAATGCATATTTTGGGCTTGGCGGCACTGGGCGCACATGAAGGTCACTGTTTGGAGATCGTACGACTTGATCTTCATTGAAAACTAAAATTGAGTATTTAATAACTAATGAAATGAGAGTTAAAATAAAAATAATAAAATGTAAAATTGAATTAAAAATAGTGACAATATTAATAATAATAATATTATCATTATTATCATGATTAAACATTAAGAATAATATTATGAAAATTAATACTAGTATTTTTATTTAAAATGAAATAAACATATTATTCATATTATTATAATTATTCTATTATTAATTAACTAATTATTATTATTATTATTATTATTATTATTATTATTATTATTCTTCTTTAAGTCGGTGCGCGAGCACCGCACTGTTAGTGGAATTTGTGTGGTTAGACTGGGTACCCATGCCGTTGCAGTATTCAAATAAATAAAATAAAATAAAGAAAATAAGATTGATCTAATAAAAATAATAAAATATATTATTTTCATAGATAATAATAATATTGTTATCAAAATTTATTGTTATTACTATAAAAAATATTATTATTTTTAAAATTAAAAAAATTTTGTTATCAAAATAATTATTATGCGTGTTATTATTATGGGTGTTCTTATAATTATTATTATTATTATTATTATTAAATTTATTAATTATTAGTATAGTTGTATTAATTATTTTTATTATTATGATTATTGTTAACTTGTTTTAAGCTTTAAAAAAAAGAAAAAAAAATTGGTGAAACTTACCTCATGTGCCGACCCCCTTCTCTCCCCCCTTCCTCTTACGTAGAGCAACTTTTCCTTTCACATCCAGTCATGCACCTTGTTAGATCACCCTTTCCATCAAGCCATGTGCCTCACCTAACCACCCTTTTCTCAAGATGTGTGCCTTTCCGGTGCACCACCTTTCTCTGGTCGACTAGACCTGCAGCCACTAGGGGGTTTCCTCACAAGTGTCTCCCTCTCACTAGTGTCACCCCCTTGTCAGCGTCCTCCCCCTTCCATGACGGTTCTCTCCGTTTTGGCAAGGGATTTTTTATGGGGCTTTTACCTTGATAGGGTTTTTTATTAACCAAACTCTAGATGATAGGGTTTTATTTTTGGGTTTAATCCAAAAAGTTATGTGTTCAATCTAGTTGCGTAGGTTGGTTTCAGCTTTTTGCGGGTGCGATTGAGGTGTTTTTGACATTTCACACTGATTTTACAAGTGTTCTTCGGCGATTTAGGTAGGTTCCCCATTACAAAAACTTCTTTAATTTAATATTCTACAGTTTCATGTATTTTTCAGTATTTTTGATAATTAGTTAGTGACTTTCAATGTTTAGAATAATTTTTCATATGTGAAATTGGTTAGAAATGACTTTTCCCTGTGAAAAATTGGTATATTGTGTGGGTAAATATCGTTGTTTTTTTTTACAAATATTTTATTAGTTTTTTGAATAATTTATTAAATTTTGAAGATGTTTTGAATCACACTTTTAAATAGTCTTTATATGGGGTTGGACTTAGGAAGAGGGTTCCATGAGTGTTTTGATGTAAAAGTTTGGTTTTTTTCTTAAAAATGTTTTATAAAAATGTTTTATTGGTATATTAAACTATAAAATAATGTGTGAAACATGTTGGAAAGGTTTTTTGTGGTGCACATGATTTTAAAGACGAATTTGAACGTGTGTTGTGTTTTTTCTAAGATTCACATGTTGTGTATTTTGTTAAATGGTCCAATTAACACATTAGAGTGAATAATGATTTTCTGTAAATCATGGTTTTTTATAAATGTGTTTTGATATTAAAAATGGTGATTTGAGTTTTCAAATATATTGATTCACATTATATGCTTGATGATATTCCCCCTTTTGGAATTTGGAAAAATATGTTAGACATGAATGAAAATTATGATTCTCTAAAGTTATTTTCTTATGTGTTTTTTTGTAAAAGTATGGTTTTGTAAAAATGTATTATGGAATATTTGCCACTTTGAATTAGTTACTTGGAAAACACCTCTTGATTTGGGTCTCCTACTTAGTTGGTTGATCGTGAGTTGGAATGTTCCTTGATATTGGACTTCCCTAGTATGTTAATTAATTTAAGGTAGGGGACTAACCATGAGGTGGTCTGGGTGGAGTCAGATTGTGTGGAATGTGTGCTTATATATTTTTGACTTGTTGAAAGAATTTTTTGGAACAACCCCCCCACCCCTGACCTAGTGAAATATATATGGGAACATAGCATAGCTATAGGTACTACTAATAATGATTATTGTACTAGTTTATATTATGCACTATCCAGTAGCCCATAACATAGGGATGTTTTGTAATTATTATTATGGGATTGGTCCCCTCGACTAGGACAGGTAGGATGACAATCCGGTGTTTGGGTGTTTTGATGTCATCAACTTGGCCATTCCTCCGGGATGAGTCACATGTATAGTATATTCTGGTTCTCCTTTGAGTTCCTAGGATTTCCCATGTTCTTCTGATAATACTAGGGTTAGTACCATTTACCTCATTAAGTAAGATCAAATTCTTTGTACTTTGTTTTTGTATTTATCTAAAAAATTGTAAATGAGTGTATTTTTAAATATATTTTTAGGAAGACGTTTTAATTTAGCAAGCATTCATTACACTTTCACTATTATTAAAAATGATCACATTATATTTTTTTCTATCCATGTTTCCCTTGTTCCTTTTATTTAATTCTTGAGGGAAATGGATTATCATTGTTTATTTTAAAATGCAATGAGGGGAAAAATATATTTATATTTTGATTTTCAAACTTGAAATTGGTGTTTATTTAATTTTAAATGTTGTGCACTGGGAATAGATTAGGTGGGTCCACCTACTGAGTTTTATTACTCATGCCAATAGTGTTTCCATGTTTTAGTTATAGTTATAGGTTTAAAATTGGTTCGTATTGGCTTAATAGATTCTTGGTTTCAGTACTAGAGAGAAACCCATAGGGTTATGTGGAGTCCTAGTGAGGGAGAGGTTAGTCATGTTATTTATTGTTAATTTTTTACTAGTGTCTATTTATTTTGTGTTGTTATATTTATTTCAACTACTTAGTTTATTTTCATTGGAAAAAATTGTTCCCATTTGTACTCTATCGATGCATTGGCCCTTGTTACCAGCACGAGAGGATCAGGAATGCCTCTCAGGCCTTACAGCTGATCAGCTCGGCTGACCAGTTCAAGGTTGACCCAGGTTGGTTTGTGATACTATGAACCCCATATACCATTAAGGTTTTCAAGGTAGTTTGGGTGCATGTAGTGGATAATGAAGAAGTTGTATACAAAGGTTAGGTAAGAGCATCATCCCTTCATCCTACATCAATTTTGGCTCATGTTCACGACTTCTAGCTTTGGTTAGGTAATTACCTTACCCACCCCACTGACGTCAAAAAAGAAGAATCAACTTAGTATTCAGACCATTGGTCAGTAGAATATTCAGAGGTGATTCTGGAGAAACGTATTCGGTAATTATAGGTGGTGAGCATAAATTTTGGATGGTGAGGGAGATGGTGAGGTGTTGTTGGGAAAGTGATACCAAGAAAATCCAACCAATATTATGTGATTTTATTAAAAGGGTGAAGGGACAAGCCCAAACAAGTCAAGGAGGTCTGAAATAATGAAATTAGTGGGAATCTGCCCAAACAAGATTAACAAGCTCCACCAGAGGGGAACCAACAATATTATAAATAAAATAAGGATTAAATAAGATTTTTTTGGAATCCAAATGACTTGCAACCATATTTACCTATCTAAAAGCATATAAACCCATATAGTCACTTAAAAGTAATATTTTTTCCTTGAAAATAAGGTAAATGATTGTCCAATGGATGGTGATGTCATCTTGAATTGAACTTTTTAGGATAAAAGAATCTATCTCCACCCAATTCAAATTTATTGGATGAAAATTTCACAAATCCAACCCTTTAACCATGGTGGTAGCTTCCTCCTTGAGTAAATATCCATGTCCAAGAAATAAAAAAAATCAAAAAAATATATCCATCCTAGTTCTGGATGACCCCCTATCAGCATACAGCCTTCAATTCAAGATCCATCGACATTCAATTTATATCTTTTCTAAGGAGGATTCAAACTTACTAATTTACCCTAAGTATCCACTAATTCTGAAGTAGATCTCTTTCCATCCATGATATTTCATAATGAAGGGGAAATATCCCACTTTTTTAAGAGATGAATGAGATCCTAAGAAATCATTAATGACATATCATTCATAGACAATTAATAAATAGAAACACCATCATGTCTGGTGCTGTTAAAATCCTTACATATCTTCCCAAAACATGCCTCAAACAACAACAACTAAGCCTTATGCTCATGAGCATTATCTTCTTCACTGAGAACCCATGAGGGATAAATTCAACACCTGAAAGGCCCTGAATGTCCTACCCCCTAAGACCTCTGATATCATTCCAAATTGATGTCTCCCATTTTCCTTCATAGAATATATTTTGTGCCCACAATTACCTTAGAGTGCAATAGCAGATAAAAAGGGGAAAAAAATGAAAACTCTCTTACACCACACACCCTCATCTATAGGGATCCCATGATTTTAAAGGCATCAGATTAGAAAGTACATTGTAATATGAAGATCCTTATCCCATATAAAATATAACTAATGGTCATGACCCCTATTAAATGTATAGATCCTAGTATAATATTTCGACATGAAAAAAACAGAAGATGATCCTATATACACAATCCAATCTAGATCAGAATTGATCGATACACCCCTGAAAAATTTGATCTACTGTGGGATGAGGACAGCTTGAATGAAGTTATAAATATTAATTATGTTCAAAAATGAGTTTTGGTCACTAGACATCTTAGAGAACCCAAAGTAATTCCAAGCAAATTATTCTGCCATATGTTAATCCACCTTCACTGCACAATCCATTGAGAGTCTTGTTGAAGAGAGTGAACATGCTAACAAGTTGTCATCTAGATCTTGGATTAGTGGACTCCCAAGTATAATAAATCCCTACCATATTTATTAGAGGTAAACATGGACCATAATGAGTGTTATTCCATAAAATACTAGGTTAATTTCTCCTAAAGACAATCCATGGAGTCCTCTACGTTTCTAAGATCGATGCCACCCTCTCCCACCTCCCAGACAAGCCTATTCCATGAATCCCAATAAAACATTCCTTCCCCGTGAACATCCCAAATAAAATTCACCATTATATTCTCTATATTATATAGAATATTCTTCGATACTTTCATCATCGATAGAAAATTCATGGGGATTGAGTAAATAACACTTTTAACCTTGGTAATATGCCATCCAATGGAATGAAACTGATTATTCCGGTTCATAATGCATAAAGAGATCTTGTCAACAATGTTTTCAATGTGATGAATGTGTACCCTTCCTCGGTATATTGGTGGTCCTAATTAATTCATTGGAAATATCCTTTGAGAAATAATAAGATTCACCTCCATCTTATTTAACCTACTCTCTAGGAATGAATTTGAAACAAAGAAACTTATCTTACATTAGTTGATAAGATTCCCCCTCTAATGACTGCAAACATTAAGAATTTTATTGAGATCTTGTAATTTCTAGATACTTATATTGGTGAAGATGAGATGTTTGAATAAAAAGATGAGATTAGTAAGCCCATAAAAATTAGGCCGACAATGGAAAGAAAAAACTCACCTCGCCTCAATTATTTTAATTAGATATCAACTGAAGGCATATTGAACTAAAATGAAGAGGGGTGGTCCCATATGAAACCTTGGGATTCGGCTTGGGAACTACCTGGGAAGAAACTGAGATACCTTCTAAAGTAAACCACTGATTCCATTTTACCATATTTAAAATTGGAGTGTATGATGTTGTTATAAATGTAATGTCTAGAATTCCTGTGGAAAATCTAGTGCGTGTTCAACTTGACATTCCAGAAGATGAGCACATTCAGGTAGTGGATAGGGTGGGATTTCACTACTAAATCATGTACTTGAAAACTATGTATGTATATACATGGAAGTGGGGGCAGTATGAAGAACCACCATTCTTGGTCAAATTAAGGCTCATGTAAGAAAGAGACTGTGAGAAAACACCGTCTGAGGATAAAGAAGATGACGAAGATAAAGAAGAAGAAGAAAAAAAAGAAGAAGAGAATAAGGAGGAGGTGGAGGAATAAAAGGAAGAGGAAGAGTATGAATACAATGAGCCTTAAGAAATGGAGCCTAGAGGTGAGGCTCCTTCGGGGATAGTGGAAAACTGTGAAATCTGACATGAGAATAGTGAAATTTTAGGCTTTATTGCAGAATTGGCCAAAAAATTAAATGTAGGTCTGATCTCTTATCTCTCTCGGCCCTTTTTCTTTTCTTAATTCAGACCCACTAACCAAAATTGACCCTATTTAGGAACACATTGGTGGTGATGATCAATAGGTTCCCCCTATGGGTGGGGGGTGAAAATTTACCATTAGATGTGGAAGGGAATCTCTCTGAACCTTCCTCTAGAATTGATCAGGGTAGAGGACCGACCATAGCTGAAGTGGTCAACAATGAGCCAACAGGAGGGGATAATGTGGGGACCTTAACATCAGGTTATTCCTTACATCCATAATGAGTATGTTTCTATAATTGAATTTACAAGCGGTAAGGGATCTCCTATGGTGGTGGATCCTATAGTGACTCAGGCACTAGACGTAGTTACTCTCAACTCTTGTAAGTATCTACATATATATAACCACAAATTTTATCAGAGAACTCTGATGACCAAGGTACAAATTCTCTATGTAGTGATCACAAGGCTGGATGCTCGACAAACTATTATGTATGGAACATATGCGGGAGATCTACCAGTGATTGTGCATGTCTGTGAGAAGCCAGTCATTCGCACTAGTCCAACCATAACACCTGGTGAGAAAGAGGTTGCTGTTAGAAGTGATGGCACTACCAAGGTTGATATTGAAGCTGCTATAGGTGAAGTCATCAAAGAAGAAAGAACACCAGAGGAGGACCCTCTCTCTAAACTCCGGTTTTTTTCCTGAGTATAGGCCTATTGATCCTAAGGAGATGGATGATTCCAACCCCGATGCAGCTAAGGAGAGTCACATGACATGGTAAAAGACCTGGAAATGCATTAAATTCTTCCACATTCATCTAGAGGAAGAATGGCTAAGTAGGATGGGGTCGCTCTATGTGGGTCCATGTTTTCTCTAAACTAGAGGGTTGGGTTCTTGTCATCTCCACATAATGATTCTGGATTATTTGGTTGATAATATACGGAAGACCATCCAATGAACCAATGTTTCCTAGTGACGAAAGAAATCCGATAATATCCAAAATTTCTTTGAGGCTGAGAAGGAGTTCCGATTCTTTGAAGACCAAGAAAATGAAGGAGATGTGTTCATCGCAATCCAAACCAAGCTCATCAAATTATTGAAATCCGAAATGGAAAAATCCCATGAGTAGGTAGTGCAAGAAAGCCTCCAAGTGTTTGGACTCCAAGATTAGTGGGAATGAATGCAAATCAGAACTAATGATCTCCACTATATAGTTTCTAATGAAAAAATTGATCTTATGAAGTGGAAAGAAATTCATGAGGCTATAAGCCATAAAGTGGTTGTATTTAAGGAGTCTATTGAAGGGGATAATCCCTAGGGGTTTTGTTATTTCCAATATCATGACACGTATTTTTCTACATGTTTTTTTATCATGAAATACATGAATGGATTTATTGCTTGATTATTTTTTAATGTATCTATATCATAACTATGAAATAACTAATGATCGCTCCCAAAGATCACGTGGGTCACACCTAGTGTGAGAAATAAGTGAAGACAACATAACTATCCACTTCTTGTATGAGTGTGTCAGCTAACTATCGAATACTCGGGGTATGAAATTTTTGAATTACCCTCCAGAGTATTCGGGTTGAGAAATATAGACTATGACCAAAGAATAGGGTTCTCTAAATATCCAACTTTCCATTCCCAATGTTCTCTAGTTCAAGAGAGGGATAAAACTAGGAGAATTGAAATAAATCCAAAAAAAGGAGTTGGAAGTGGGAATCATGATACCCAAAATTCAGAACACATTGAGGGTGGCATCAAGATGGAGGATAACTATTGACTGAATTCAAACCAAAGAATTCATATCATATTATCCTGAAATGGAAACAAACATGCTGGAGCCAGCTGTTGAAAAATTAAAATACATATGTCCAAACTCTAAGTGTCGTCTAATTTCCATTGAAACATTGACCTAGAATGGTAGGAGAGCCTAAAAAATTATCATACTAACTATTAAAGGGTTTATTATAACATGAAAGAGGTTGTGGATCTGAAAAAGATGTTACATGAAGCATGAAGATGGAGTTATTGGTTGTTTGAATGGAGTCCAATGATCCTGAAACTATGCCACTTTGAAGAAACCACATTGTGTGGGAATATTAGTCTGAATAAAGATCAAAACAATTTCTATAATGGACCACTCTGAAGATGACCTGGGATGGATTTCAGTTTTACATCATGAAATTGAGGATGACAGACACTTATTTTAGCATCATATGGTTAGGACGATGCACTAAGTAGTTTAATGTCATATAGTTAAAATTTTTCACATAGTTTAAGGTTATACTTCTAGACCCTGGACCATTGTTTAAAGTCATGTTACTCATACCATATAATCCTAGTTTATGGTCGTAGAGTTTAGACCATGATTAGAGCTAGAAGGGGTTAACAAACCTAGGACTGGGCCCATAGCAAAAACGTCTAGGCATCACTAAATATCCCATAATAATAGTAATCAAGCTACATAGAGTTATGAAAACATAGTATGGTGAGAGACTAAAACTAGTGGGGGAAAATCCTCTTTTAAGAAGAAGAAAATGCATCCAATAATTTTCATGGGCCATCCTATACTCACCCAAGGAAGGGTTTCAATTAAAATTCATGTGCTAAAGACATTGGAACCCCAAAGGGGGATTGGGCGGTATTGTGTATAAGTCGATGTGGATGTGGACTATAAAAGGTCTCAACCGCACCACGTACTCCAGGGAAAACTCAGGCCAAATTGGGTCAGAACGATGAAAGAGGATGCAGCTAGACTATAGATGAAAAGTCTATGCATCTCTTTGTAACTCATAAGGATGAGAATCAGAACACACATAGTTCTAGAATGTCACATATTAGAAGGCCAATACCAAAAGGGACAATATCCTCTCAATTGAGAAACATCATATTTTTCACATAGTTTATTGTCATTGAAAACATAGACACTAATAATCCTAGTTAAAGGTCTTATATTTTAGACCATAAGTTGCAAGTTTAATGTCTTGTGCGTGGGACATGCCAATGAAATTCATATTCATGCAGTAATGAAGAAGAAAATTAGAGCCTTTAAGAGAGGTACATGGTTAATTCATTAAAAAACCAACGTGAATGAGGAAAAATAAGTCCACATAACACACTAGATAGTTCTAGGAGAAACATAAGCCCTGAAGAAGGGAAAATGACAATGATAATGTGGCTGGACTCAAGGAAAAACTGATCGGGTGTCACTATATATCCCACAAGGGTGAGAATCAAGCTGCATGTAGTTCATGAAGATGTCATGGAAGATGGATAGTGAAAAAATAGAAATGTTTTCTTGAATGAATACATCATATATATGGGTAGTTTATCACCATATAGTTCAAGTGTAGGGATATTAGTTTATGGTTATATAGCTCTGACCGTTAGATGCAAAATTCTTCCACATGGGTATAAACGTTATTAAAACCCCTAAACCCATGTGATCCAAGCTAGTTGTGGGAAAAAAGGGGTGAAAAAGATTCACACTACACATGTAATTACACGATGGTGGAATAGAGGTTTTGGAGACAAGGATAAACCAACCACACTTGTTTTTCCTCTGAACATGAAAAGGTGCACAGAGGTATAACACAGAATATGTTGAAATTATTCCCAGACATAATGAAGTGTAAAGGTATGTGAATCATGATCCCAATATTTAGAGCATAATATGGGTTGGTGATAATTGTGGAGGGAAACTACAAACCATATTTGACACATAGTATCCACATCATGTTTTTGAAATGGGAACAAACAATTGAGGATCAACCGCTGACCGTATTCACAAAGTGTGACTTGTATCAAATTATCATTCGAGATTCCTCGTAATTATAGTCCAAAGTAATAGGTGGGATATAGGTCCAATCATAAATACCATCAGGGGTTATCTTTAAACTTAAAAGGTGATGGACACCCAAATAAATGGACAGATGATTCATAAGGATGGAACAGAGGCATGTCCATGTAGAGACTAACACTATGGGTAATAAACCACATCACATCTAAGATTTTCGATGAGGTGGGACCAATGTTGAGGGGATTAACTAGGGGTATACGACTCGGGAATATAAGAAGGAGAAAGAGTTAAAATGTATTGATGAACATGGGGCTTGACCCGAGGCGAAACGCTCTTGAATTCCTACATATCCCATAAGCATGGGAATCAAGCCACAGGTAGTACTAGGAATGTCGTGTAGCTAAATGTCATGCGATAAAGACATGGGGTTACAACATAGTTTTTTGTCATGGGGCCAGGATAGTAGGGAAATAATTTCATAATGGGGACGTTTATAGTGTGATAAAACAAACTCGGTGTGAATGAGGACCAATAGAGTCCACACCACACCGCACACTTCCAATAAAAGAATCAGGCCAAGGGGATAGAAGAAGGGGATTTTGGAAAATTTGTATTTATTTTAATGTCATGTGGGACAAATGGGTGCTTAACTTTTAAGGTCTTGAATAAAGGACCATTAATTATTTGTAGTTTAATATCTTATAAGAAGGAAATTCTAATTTAACATCATATAGGATGAGGGACATCTTCGTTTAAGGGCATAGAACTCGGACCATGGGATGGGGACAAAGGGTCGAAAAGGTAAAGGAACCTGGGGATGGACTTGTGGAGAAATACCCAAGAATTCCTATATATCCCATAAGGATGAGAATCAATACATAGGTAGTTTTGCAAATTCCCTACAATTTAACATTATGTATTAAAGATAATGTAGGGAAGTTTTATGTCCTACATCCCGAATGGGTCGCATAGTTTATCATTGTGTGGTGACGATGAATATGATCACTCCAAGTAATTATTGAGGAATTTTGAGTTTTAGGGTGGAGTAATACACTGACCATACGTAGTAACCAAAGACTATGCACCATTATGGTTACTGAAAATGTAAGGTCTTTCCCATTTGGGATCCAGTTTGGGTGGCTTCCTACCAGGTATCATCTGGTTTCTCAAAGCCAATACCATGTCACCTTGATGGAAGCAACATAGACATACCTTTTTATTGAATTCTTTGTATATATTGTTCTTGTGCCTCTCCATGGTTTTCAAGTCCTAGAGCCTTTTATCATCGAGGGATTCCAATTTATCCTAATGGAATTCTTCTATTTTTTCTATTGTATGTTGATCAAAGATAGCTATATGAAGTGAGGGTAATTGAATCTCAATATGTAGGACTGCCTCTATCCCATACGCTGGGAAATATGGAATCACCTGAGTTGAATTATGATTTATTATCTAGTAATCCCATAGAGTGTTGGGGAGCATGTTTTTAAAACTTTTATTTTTATGACCAACCATCTTTTTCAAAATGTTAAATATCGTTTTGTTCAATGCCTCAATCTACCCATTTTCTTGTTCATGGTAATGATATGTATGGTTGGACAGGATTTTGTACTTTTAGTACAATTTCTTCAATTCATTTTCTCAAAAATTGATGCTGTTAGCGGTGAGGATAGCGTAAGGGACACCAAATTAGTGGATGATTTTAGAGCACACAAAATTGATGATAGAATGAGATATAACTTCCTTGATCAGAATCTCCTATACCCACTTGAAAAAGAAGTCTATGTTTGTCTGTATCAACCTTACATAGCGATCTGTTGGTAGTGGATATAGTCCTATGACATCGAGTCCCCATTCTGTAAAGGTCCAAGATTACATGGTATTCTGGAGGTATTATTGTGGTCGATGAACTAAATTGGCATGGATATGACATGCGTGGAACCTCCTAGTGAATTAAATGCATTCATGGACCATTGTGGGCCAAAATAAGTACATCCTTCAGATCTTATGGGAGATATTTTTCCCAACTGAATGAGCTCTATAGGAACTGGAATGAAATTCTTACATAACCTGGGGAATCACACCTCTTTTAATGAAAATTAAGATAAATCCATTGATCCCACATTTGAAGAGGTTCTACCCAAGTCCAGGGTTAATTTGAAAGGTAAAATGAATGATGTTCCTGTGGATTCTCTAACATTCAACACTTTCTGTTGGGAGAATACCATGTTGGAGGTACTCAACAAAAGGGTTTTTCCAATCATGGGTTTCTTCTGAAGTCGGACTGGGACCTTTAGGTCCCAATGTGCATGCAGTAGTGGAAATATGGGATACCAATTGGATATCATCGTCGTCTAGAGTGATGTGATCGATAAATCTTCAATGCGCCACCTGGATGGGCAAATCATCTGGGTCATTCTCCTTGAGAGAAGAAGCAAGGATGAGATAGCCATTTTCTCAACCATTATATAATCGAGGAACATGAATTACCATAGATTGATAAGGGAATTTGACCATTAGATGGATAGTGCGCTCTAACAAGGGTATGAGCTCCAACTTCCTCATGACATAGTCACCGTTGATCTGTTTGATGAACAACTTAGATTTCCCTTTAACATGCATGTGGGGAACATCAATCATGAGATATAGATTTAGACTGGTGATTATATCCTGATACGCCACCTCATTTCTGGTGTATCCTTCTGACTACAAGAACAAATTAGGAAATAAATCATGTCTAGGTGTGATAATGATGATACCCAGTCATACTCTATTGAGTCCTGGATCATTGAGTCTCCTACCAATAGGGATCCAAGAGGCATAATAATTGTTCATATTCAAACATGGAATGGCTTATTCCACTGATAGAATATCCAATTTTGGGAAGTCAGGATTTATAGACTGTTCTGCAGGGTCTGGATGAGCGGTGAGGAAATCTGCCAATGCTTGACCCATGACAGCTTTCTGTAGGACGAACCGAATTCCAATTGTTGAAGAATAACTTCCAACCAAAATATCCCTACTAGCATGGGTAAGATCAAAATATTCATTAGAGTATCCACAAAAATACCATATTAATCTCATGGTTCTTCAAATAATGTCACAACTTCTGCACTGAAAAGGCCAAAGCGAGGAAACTCTTCTTGATAGAGGAATATCTGGTCTCTGTATCAAGGAGCATGCAGCTGATATATTATAAATTTTTCTCTATCCCTTCATTATTCTTCTTGGTGATAATAGTGATGAGGTATTTCTCTAGAGTGGTCACATAATGGACCAAAGGTTTTTGTAGACAAGGGAATTTTAATTAGAGCATATAGAAAGTACTATTTGTTCTCCTAGAAGGTGGTCTCAAAAATATTCATCCCACCGATAAATGATAACATTCTTCATGAGCTGGGAAAATGAATTTCACTTTTTTGGCCATATTTCTGATGAACCATTGTATATATGCTATGTGGCCTTGAAAACAATGAACATCCTTGAGATTTCCCATAGGAGGAATCTAGATAATAGCCGTAATATTCTCTAGGTCAACCTCAGTGCCTCTATATCTGATGAAGAACCTGGGTAACTTTCCTGAGGTAATCCCAAAGGAACACTTCAGGGGGATTGTCTTCAGATGGCAGGATAAAATGAGGCAAAAAACTTTCTCAATATCTCTAAGATGGTTCAGAAACTAGAGGGATTTGAGTACCAAATGATCCACATAGAATTCCCCTAAATTCTTGAGGATCAATATAAATATATAGTTCATGGCACATTGATATGTGGAACCCAATTTATTCATAAAAAAATACATTTTTTGGTAATATAAGTAACCTTGTGGTGCTTTGAAGATGGTGGATTCTTCATCCTCATGGTTCCTTCAAATTTGATTATATCTGAAATACCCATCAATAAAGGAGAGAACCTGGAATCATGCGGACTAATCGATCAACAACTTTGTCATATGAAGGGGAAATTCATCCTTTGGACAATGGCAGTTGAGATCATGAAATTTTATGCAAACTCTGCCTTATCCATTATTAATCCTTATGATAATGGTTTTGGATAACCATATGGGGTACTGGACTTCCTTGATGATGTTGGATTTGATGAGATCATCAACGTCGGCCTCAACCAAGGCACTGTGAGAGGGGTGAATGTTTCTCTTAGGTTTTTTGAAACTGTGATGACTTACCGTAAGTACAAAGTAGTGGATAGTGATCTGAGGATCCAGTCCTATAATCACATTATAACTCCAAGAAACCACATCTCAATGCTCCTTTAAGAAATCCCCATACTATTTCTATTCTTCTATAGGTATAGAGGAGCTGACCAGTGTTTGTCTTAGATATTCCTTGGTACCAAGATTCACGTGTAATAGCTCATCAATGATAGTAGGGATTCCCTCCTCAAATTCAGGAGGAGTGGCCTCAAAATCCACATTATCATCCATGGTGATAGGATCATCAGCAAGAGGCATTTCTTCAGAATTGGCAGATCCTAATGGAATGTGGGAACTTGCCCGAGCAGTGGGGGAATCTACACAGGGGTACTCCTACACAGTTAATACAATGGAAATTAAATTTTTTGATCCAATCCCATCACGTCTTCAACCCAAGGGTTTATTCATGATAATATTGAATTAGTAGTTGCGTGTTGTCTTGGGTTGGTTCAGCCCAACCTGGTGAAATAGACATGTATGGCTTACTATTATTTCCATGGGGAGAACAACCCAATATCTTACCAGGGTAAGGGGATATGGTATAACTTGTGCCTGATTTTTATAGAAGTATGAAGTGATTTTTCAATATTACATGTGTATGGGGATGCTTTTTCCACTCCTCCCAAATATGAAAAAGCAATGACCCATGTCTGGGTCCTTGAAATCCAACTAGTGAAGTGGGAGGATAAAGGTGTCATCCATTTCTATCCAGGGGTTGGTGGCATCAGTATCATGCTCAACCTCATTAGCCTGAACCTATTTTTCTGTCCTCCTATAGTGGGTATCCAGATAGCTAGCTTCATAAGGGAAAACGGGATATGATCAGCTTATAGCACACCCACTCGACCGTTAAGGGAGTACTTGAGAAAATGGTGATATTAAGAGGATACTTCTGCATGCAATGAAGCTAGGGTCAACCCTTTAGTGAATTGTAAGTAGTGTATTATGAGATGACCATAAACTCAGTGCTAGAAACTAGGCCACAAAACTGGGGTTTTTTGCAGATCTTTCCAACCAGTGTCTTCTCTATATTTTCATAACCTTGAATCTACAAATCAGAGGGATTCAAATCTACATTAGACTGCCCGATCGTATAGAGTTTCTATGTTGGGATGAGATTTATCCATGCACCCACTACTAAAAAACTAGGTTTCTATAGAACCACCATTTAACATAATGAAAAAAGTGCTGATAAAGGGGGTGCCATTATTAGTGCTAAAAAAGCATTGATAGAGGGTGCTTTTAACAGCACTAAGAAAAGTGCTGTTAAAAGTGACCCTTTATCATCTCTTTTTTTAGAACTAAAAAAGGAACCCCCTTTATCACCACTTTTTTAGAATTGTTAAAGGGGTCCTCTTTATTAGTTTTTTTATTAGCACTGATAATGGGGGGGGGGGCTTTATCAACACTTTTTTTCCTAGTGTTGATAAAGTGTATATCTCAAAAAATATATATATTTCCTAAAAAATTATATTAATATATAATTATTTTTATATTTATAGAAATATGATATATATTTTTTAAATCTTTTTTAGATTGACTTGATAGGTGGTAGACGCAAAAGGCACCCCCGAAGTAGAAGTTATGGTTGTTTGGAGGAATTAAGGACAATTTCAGTCCTTAAAGAATATGATAAGGTGTTCCAATGGTCATAATAGTGTAGGTTTATTCACAAGATTCTATTTGAAATGAGGTAGAAGAAAAATGGACACCCAAAGAATAAGTTATGTAAAAAAGGACACTCGAAGCAGAACTTATGGCCCTTGGGAGGAATTATGGGCATTTCTTGCCTTGAAGAACATAAAAAGGTGTTCCAGTGGTCCCCAGAGTGTATATATATTCTGAGTATTCTATTTGATATGCAATAGAACAAAAACAGAAACCCAGATCAGATTTTATGATTGTTTGAAATTGAGCAACCCTCCTCACTCCTAAAAACCTAACAAACCCGTAACTCAGTAAGGCAACCATAACATCTACTCTAGGTATCTATTTGAGTACTGTAACTAGTCAAATCGAATCTCGTGAGACAATTGAGGACCATGTACAATAGAGACCATGATAAGGTCAAATAAACAGAAAATATATCAGTTATAACACACTAATAAAAAACTCCAACTTCAAAGGGCCCTAAGTTTCCATCTGGGTGTCTGTTTGGGCTCTACCACATATCAAATTGAAGTTAGAAAAGAGTTCTACGTATCTAGATTACTAGAAGAAAGTTGTAGTCATTTAACAAACCATAAAACTCCAAAAATACCATCATAAGGCCTCCAAAACATTGTTTTTGTGTCCGGTGCCCCGTTAATTTTTTCATAAAATTTTATTAATTCCATTTCCATGTGTCTTTTTGGTCTCATCCACCTTCTATATCGTATTTCGTTCCATGAGCTTCTGTTTGATTGGTCACAGAGCTAAAATAGACACCCAAATCAGAAGTTATGCCTATTTTAGTGACTCTGGGAATTTTAGGTTTTTCAAGCCCCAATTTCTAACAATTTTGTCATGTCTGCTATTTTTTCAAATAGTTGTAACTTATGATATGCTGGTCTATTCGGCCTCCAACACCTATAATATAAAATCTCCTTTTATGATCTTCGATTTGACTGGTCACAGAGCTGGAATGGACTATCAGATCAAAAGTTTTCAACATTACCTTGGGTTTTGGGTTTATTTGACATTCTGACTATATTTAAAGGTTTTGTGGGGTTCCCACATTTTTATCTATTTTTTAGGTTTTCAGGGCTTGTTATCATTTTTTATAATGTACTATTATTTATAATAAAAAATATAACAATATATACATATGTTTTATATATTCACACATAAAAATTTAATTTTATAAATAAATAATTAAACATAATTAAATATAAAATATATATCTCAATATATATGCCTTCTCTAAATAATAAACTCATATCCATTATATTTAAAATAAAAATATATGAGTATTTACATACATATATAATGTGTACTTGTATATATAAATGTGTTTGTGGATCTGTATTGACAAACTGATATATATTATCTATATATTCTAAACAAATGTATATACATATTAATATATAATATTTGTACATATATATAAATATATAAAATTATACTTACAAATACACATATAATATATATTTGTTTGTACTTGTGTGTGTTGTGTATATGTATTTATTTATGTATAAACACACAAAAAAACATATTTTATATGTTTATTTAAAAATAATATTATAAATATATATTAATATACAAATAAATATATTAATATAAAAATATAACTATATATATATAAATATTAATATATAGATACATATTTATATATTAATATAACTATATATATATATATATATGATAATATAAATATATATTAATATATGGGTAAATATAATTAAATATATATGTATAAATTGATATATTAATAAATGAAGATAAAAGAAATATGGTGGAATGGTAAAGGCTTAGACGTGTTGGAAACAGGTCCCAAGTTTGAATCCATGGGGAGGTAGGAAACACGTGCGGGTGGAATAAGTGCTAGCGTTGTTATTGGGTGGGGGCATTGTTAAAGGATGGGGTGGTTGGGGCATGGAGGCTGGGGTGGGGGCACTGTTGAAGGGGCTGCAAGAAATGTTGAAGCCCCTCCCTGAATTGTAGAAATATTTTTTTAATGTTTTTTTTAACTTTTATCAGTGAAAATAAAAAGAACTGACAAAGGACCCATTTATCAGAACTTTTTTAGAGATGATAAAAGGGGTCTTTATCAACTCCTTTTTAGCACTGATAAAAGAGACCCCCTTTAACTTTGATGAGATTTAAAACACCTTTTTAGCAATATAAATCATCTTTTCTAATGATGAAAAATTCCATATTTTCAGTAGTATCCTATATCAAAAAGGTAGTGGTATAATTCCACACTGTTGAACTAGCCTGTGATATACAATGGGATAATGTTCCCCTTTACGGGGGACCCTTCGTCTTCTACCAAAAACAATATGACGGCCTGACATTATTCATGCTAAACTTACTCAGCATAGAAGGAATATATATCCTCTATCAATATTTCAAACTAGAGGGGTATTCTCAAATCCTCTACAATGTCTTCACACAAATCTTTAGAAAGGGTTAGAGACTCTAGAATCGAGAGCTTTTTAGGAATACCGAAGAGGTGTTTATGAACATCATAAATCCTTGAGAGGCACACACATTTGTTGACATGAATTTTCTATGTGGTAGGATTTATGATAGGTATTTCTAGTTTAACTAGAAGATTTTGGCTGGTGATAGGGATATCTCGCTGCTCACAAGTCATACCACACAAAGATACTACCATCTAACAGCCTGATGACTGAGGTATGTCAACAACTGAATGTAGATGATCATAACATGGATGTGTAAGATATTCCTTATTGAGCATCACAAATGGAGGTAGGGGATAATTTTATGAGACATTATAAGAAGACTACACATGATTACCTCTATGTTGTTTCTTCTATATTGTCTCAGTGGCTTGCATGGGTTGGATGGAAGTGTTGGCCTGAACACTCAAGCGATTCACATAACCTTGGTATCATCTATGTTGGTATCAACTGAGGATATTATGAGGATTATCCTAGAATTCCTCATCATCGGGAACCAGTTAGGGGTCCAATAGTTTTATGATCTTCACTGAGGCATACTTCTAATCATCACTTGAGGAATCCTCCATTATTGGATGAGTTCTGGGGTAAATCCCCATATTTTGGGGAATTAAGTCTCTTGGTGTATAGGGAAACTTTGGCACTAGTAGAGGGCTTTTAATTACATTTCACTATTGACAAATTACTTTTTGGGAGGTGGAATATTGAGATATAAATGCAGCGGTAGTAGCTGGAGGTAGTATGGTAGCTATAGAGGGCTCAGGCTGATTCAAATGGGAATAGATAATACCATGTACATGAGTGAATACCTTGAGAGCCACCCAGTCGGCATACTTATGAGAATCATGGCTTGAGACCTACTTCCATTAACCATCGATGTTGCTATAAAGCATTGCAGACACACATACCACCTATGTTGGGGTTTGACCTAATCTGACTATGTTGTTATCAACACGGTCCTGAAGCCAATCTCTGAACACATAGCACTTCCTGAGGGTGTATAGTGACCCTTATCTTGTTAAATTACTTTAACATCTTTTTATTGATAAAAAAATAAAAACAGTACACACCATAGATCCAAAGGTATAGTGTCTTGGGAAAACTAGGACCATACATTTCATTTACAACATAAAACATAATCAATTATTTGATTCCTTCTTCTCTATCTTCTTATCAGACCATGTGTACTCCTCAGTACATGTAGTCACCTGAGGATATACATCCAAAGATGGTGATCTAAAATCCTATTAAGATGAATGATAAGAACATGAAACAATGTATCATGGGGTGAGCATAATCATAAAAACATTTATATAATAACATAGAATGTAGCAATGTATAAAAATGAAACAATACGTATTAGTGGATGAATACCACACATAGTTGTGAAAAAAATCTAGAATATTGTTCACACATTATTTCAATTTAACTCATGAGATTCATCACTTTACCCAATGCTTTATATCACTTTATAATTCATGGTGCACCCATCACATTCAAACCTTCATATTAAGCTATATAATTTTGGGCACACCCGACACATCATAACATTGACATTATCCTACATGACACAAAAAAAATGTATAACTTGAAAAAAATAACCCCTGGAAAGAAATGGGTTTCACCTAATAAATCATACATTCATAAATATTTGGTTCCCAAAATAAAGAGGGAGTATCATTCTTGACATAGAACCATTAACCTTCAGTGAAGAGTGAAACAACATTCTCGAAATAAAAATGGGTGTGTTTATTTGTAAACCGATTTCTCTTGAAAAAAATTGGATTTTTTCATAAAATAAGTCAGAGAAAATTTATAATAAATAAATTTTAAGATAATGATGAATAAATTATTTTTATGTAATATCTATACTAAAAATGTGTTGAGGATGGAAAACCTAAATAAAGAGAGTTGGGTTCAAGAATTTCTCATTACCCTGTGTCTAAAAGATTTATTCACATCAGAGTATTTTATAATGACATTAAATTCTTTAATTAAAAATTAAATAGCCTTTAAAGAATTTATTTTATACATTATGGGTTTATTATGTTCTTTTATGGACCTTTGGATGAATTATAGAGCTTAAATTCATTGTTTAGGGGTGTTAATTTGCTTAGCTTTTATGAATGGTTCACATGTATTCAGGAATGGTTGTTCATTTAATATGTTTTTAAACAATATAGATTGTTAATATATATTATTAGTGACATTAAATAGATATAAATTATCTTATAATAAATTTTCTAATACACCATTAGGATGAATCATTAGACAAATCATTAATGATAAATGCTTGGATTAATTTGGCGGGTTTTCTCACAATGAAATTGTTTTTATTATAATTTTATATCATGATTGTATAAGGTTTAAAAATCATAAAATAAGATAAAATACATATATTATGATCTGGTTCAACCATTTAAATAGTTTCATGACCAATATCTAAGATAGTATTTCAAATTGATAACCCATCATCATGGAATGGGAAAAATTAACACATTTCAGACGATGTTTTCATTTATAGTATAAAAGGAGAGGGAAGGTAAGATTATAATGAACTATACCATTAGAATAATATAATTCAATTAAATTTATGTTACTGGATTTATCATAAAATTTGGGTGAAATTAGGTTCGGATAGAAAAATAAAAGAACCGACCTTGAAAGAAAATAGAAGAAACAGAAAGAGGAATTTACCTCTAGAGTTTATCTCATTTGAGAGCCTCTATCGGGGAGAGGATTTGGTCTTTTGAGGAGAACAAGTCTTGTTGGAAATGGGTAAGGATATTTTGGGGATATTTAGGCTGAATTTAGTTAAGTATTGAAATATTAGAGGTGTAGATAAATGAGGGTGTGAAGGGTGGTATTTATAGATGAGTGGAGGAGGGTTTTCTAAATAATATATTAATTTATTTATTTTTTCTCCACAAGAAAAGTAAAAGTGAGGATTATTGTCACTAAAAATATTAATAAGTCCATGTGAGTTTGGACCAATGGCCATTTACATCATCCATGACTCAAGCATGTTGCAGAAATTCATTTATTTTTCATATTTTGTAAATTATCGAAATTCAGTATTCACCAAAAAATAAAGTATTTCAGAAAAAACCCAAAAATAAACCCCAACCATTATTTAATGTGTTGAATCTAAAAATGAACTATATTTTTTAAAAAAATCTCAAGTTATTAACAATTTAATTTTAATTAAAATCATACTTTACGTGAAAAATACATATTTTTTATTTAAAATTTATTGATGCTTCCAAAATATACATAAAGTCTTATAAAATTATCATAAAACCATATGACATATAGTTTTTAATTTATGAACACATTTTAGGAAAATAATATTCTTTTAAATTAATAAATTAATTATAATTATTTACTAATGAATTCCAAAAAACAAATACTTTTACAATGGTCATATTATCACTTATAAGATGCCTAAATTGTATTTATACAAGAAAGGGTGAGGTTACTACTATTTTGAACGATTTACTATTCATAAGGGTCATATTACTATTCATAAGGGTAGGTTACTATTCAATAAAAATTTTGTTTGTCATATCGGACTCCAAACATCTTACTGATCATAACCGTGAATGTGAGATTTTTGAAATTCAAAACACAAAAGTGGAAAATTTATGTTTAAAGGTAACATAGTAGTTAATTTAAGTGTGATGTGGAATTATGTTCCTAATGTGATTACATTACTAAAAAAGGATAAATTTCATTGATAAAATTTCGGGTCATTTTATTCTTCCCAAATTTTGTAATTTCCACCTTGAAATTTCATTTTACGTAAACAGGTGAGGGTACTTCCCCTTCATTGCATCAACTGGTTCCCAAGTTTCTTCTTCATACATATGGTTCCTCCAAAACACTTTGACAAGGTGGTTTTTCTTTTTCCATATAACCTTATTTCTCCTATCCAAAAATTTTACTGGATGCTCCTCATAAGAGATATCATCTTCCAGCTCTACCACCTCTGAGTTCAATATATGTGAGGGATCAGGTATTTAATTCTTCAAGAGTGATACTTGAAACACATCATGAACTATAGCCATATTTTCTGGAAGTGCAAGAAAATATTCCTCAGATCATATATGGTCAATAATCTCAAAGGGGCCAATGTACCTTGGTCTTAACATCCCTTTCTTTCCAAACCACATGACTCTCTTCCATGGTGATATTTGAAAAAAGACTTTGTCAATAATGTCAAACAATGACTCCCTTAAATAGTTTTCAGCATATCTCTTTTTCGAACTCTGATCATCTTTGATATGTTTCTGGATTACTGGAAACTTTTCTGTCATCTCTTGCACTAGATCATGTCCATTTATCTCCATTTCTCCAACTTTATCCCAACAAGTTGGACTTATACATCTCTTTACGTAAAGAGATTCATATGGAGCCATATGAATACTCAGGTTGGATCTATTTTTGTATGAGAACTTAAATAAGGGAAGATAATGATCCCATCTACCTTTGAATTCTGAAGATTATGCTCTTATCATATCTTCAAGTGTCAGAACAGTCCTTTCTGATTGGTTATTACTTTGTGGGTGATAAGTCATGCTAAAATTAAATTCAGTACACAAATAATGTCTGAGACTCCTCTAGAATTTAGTTATGAACCTTTTATATCATGATCAGGGATGGTCGAGAGTAGAACCCCATGTAGATTCACCACTTCCATCACATAAATATTTTCAAGTTGTTCAATTGAGATATCTTATTTAATAGTGATAAATTGGGTAGTCTTGGTGAGTCATTCAACCATAACCCTTATCACATTATTTCCCTTGTACATCTTCAAGAGACATGTGATAAAGTCAATATTGAAAATCTCCAATTTCCACATGGGTATAGGAAATGGTTGCTTCATCCATTTGGACTATTTTTCACTCTTTTCAATTGATGACATATCAAGCACCTTGAGATATATTTAACAATCTCCTTCTTCATTTTTCCCACTAGAAGTGTTCTCAGAGATCGCACTACTAAAAAATCGGGCTATATCCACGGTAAAAAACCGTGGCTATAGGGGTCAAAACTGTGGCTATAACCTATAGCCACGGTTCCATCTAGTCGTGGCACCTATTGGCTTGGCTATAGCTAAAAGCTATAGCCATGGTTTTATTGGGATATAGCCACGGTTTAAAACCGTGGCTATAACCCCCATATCTGTCCACCGTGGCAGTTGGGATATAGCCACAGTTGTCCCCTATGGAAACAGGGTTATAGCCACCATTTATAACCGTGGCTATAGCCCAATAAAACCGTGGCTATAGCCCAAAATTAATTTATGCCCATCGAGATTCGATCTTTGAACCTTCACTATATAGACTAAACACCTTTCCACTACTCCACTGATGTCTTTTTGGATATATATATATATATATATTTAAATATATTATTAAAAAATGTGGCTATAGCATGTAAACTGTGGCTATAATCCTTCCTGCCATTTTTTCGCGGGTTAATTTTTTTCCCGTGCAAGGGCGGGAGATCTATAACCACGGTTTTGATGAACTGTGGCTATAGTTAATGAAATTAAATACCCTATATACATGTTTTTACCAAAACCATGGCTATATACCAACCCTATAGCCACGGTTTAAACAAACCATGGCTATAACCCTTTGAAAAAGACCCTATAGCCACGGTTTCACCCAAGCTGTGGCTATAAAAAAAGGTGATCTACGTGCATTATCAAATTCCTCCTTATTTATCCTTGGATATGAAGGAACAAAAATCCATGTTCCAAACTAAATCACACCATCATCATCAATATGGAACTATGGAATCGTTCATTCTTTTGCTAAATTATCCCTCTTTTAAGGCTCCAACTAATTCCTTTTTTTCTTCCTTAATCTTCTCATGGATAGATGATTAGGTACTCATTTGGTAAAGGTATTTTGTATTCCCTGCTGTTATGATTTTAAAATCCATCCTTTGTATATCCATGAAGATAGGGTCTTTCTCAATCTACAACATGTATATAGTAACATGTTCTTTTTCTGCTTAGATCAACAGCTACCTTGTTCACCATACTAGGATGATAGTGAATAGAGAAATTGTAATATGTGATTAGAACTAAAAATATATTTTGACACATGTTGAGATAATTTTTTGTGAATATATAATTTAGACCCCTGTGATCAGTGTATATGTCACACTTCTTACCATAGAGGTAGTGCCACTATATTTTCAAGGCAATAATCTTAGCTGTTATCTCTAGATCTTGTTTTGGGTATTTCTACTCATGTATCTTTAACTATCGTGAGGATTAGGCTATCGATTTATCATTTTCTAAGAGTAAAAAACATAAAAAATTATTTGAAGGAACAATATATATCAAAAAAATTAACCACACTTCGGTAATGTGATTACAGGTGTTGTGATAAGCCTTCAATTTAGGTCCATGAATTTTCCCTCACATTCTACCATCCAGACTCACTTTAACCTTTCCTTGTTATCTTTCTTAGTGGTCTTGAAAATCCTAAGAATTTTTTCACAAAACATCAGCAGTACTCCACTAATCCAATAAAAATAACGATTTTTATGACACTAGAGTGTTTTTTTACATTCCTCAATAACCTTTTTTTGAAGGGTCCATATAAATTTCCTCAGTTGTGATCACATATCCCAAGAACATGACCTTCTACATCCAAAAGTCACACTTATTGAACTTGGCATACAAATTCTCCTTTCAAAATGTCACCAAAAAAAATCTTATATTTTTTTCATGTTCCTCCTTGCTCTTTGACTAGATAAGAATCTTATTGATAAACACTACCAATTTTTTTTCAAGGTAATATCTAATGAATCTATTCATCAAATCCATGAAGATTGAAAGAGAATTAGTAATTCTAAAGGGAATAACCCGAAACTCAAAGTTCCCATACCATATATGGAATGTAGTATTATGAATATCTTCATTTTTCACCATTAGCTGATGATATCAGGAATTAATATCCAACTTTTAGAAGTATTGAGCTCATAATAGCTGATCAAACAATTCATTAATCCTTGGGAGAGGATACATTTTCATTATTGTGATCTTTTTGAGTTATTGGTAATTGATACATAGACACATTGATCCATCCTTCTTCTTCACAGAGAGCACTATAACACCGAATCACTAGGCCATATCAACCCTTTGTCCAAATTCTAATACAACTGATTATCTAACTCCTCCAGTTCGATAGGATACATCATATAGGGATATTTTTTGATAGGAGTATCTCCAGGTGTGGGTTATATGAATAAATATACCTCATGATATTGGGGAATTATGGGAAACTATTTTGGAAATACATCCTCTTATTCCATCATGATCATAATTTCTTCTCAGTTGACACTTTCCTTTGACTCAACCATTTGAGTGAGGTATGCCTCTTCACAGGGAATCAACACACACACCATTGAATTATTTTTCAAAAGAGATACATGATCTCCCTTGAATTTTTATTTCATCGTGGGAAGGATTATAATATGAGAATATATTTCATTTTACCAATAGTTGATATGTGCTCTATATAATGACATCCAATCCATTCCCATTATAGCATCGAATTCCACCAAGGGAAGTAGCAAGAGATTAACTAGAAGAATCATCCAACCTGATCTAATAGAATAAGATTCCAACCATAGGGATGCAACGATTGATCCAACATGTATTTTTATAGATATCATTACTTCAATGTTTCAGGGATTCGATTCCATAGTTCTAGAAAACTTGAAAGATTTCGGGGAATGCGTAGAACCAGAATCAAATAATAACTTTTCCATTATTAAATGAATAGGAAGTATACCTTGTACAAATTCATTTTCTTTCTCAAATTCTCTAGTAGTGATGGAATAATACTTCCCTTATTCCTTAATCTCGGGTGACTTCTGACACTGATTACCCTTGAGGTCTTGAGGTTTAGTGCAATGGCTTTCATAATGCCTTTTCTCCCTAAAATTGTAGCATTGGACCATATGTGGTACTTTCCTTTCTTCTACCACATTATTCTAACTTATCATGTATTTTCAACATTAAAGAGCTTGATGGGATCCTTTACCACACTTTAAACATTTTCACATCCATTTGAGGCAATTCCCATGATGCTTCTTCCCACATTTTTTGAATGTGGGAGGTTGAGTTTTCTTCCCTTCATTACCATTAGATCCTCCGGTATGATACTCCATCTTTCGTTTATTATCACCATATCTGTGGAACTATTCTACAAACATCATATCTATATTGAAATCACATCAAACAGCTTCTTCATAACTCACAATGTATTTAATTATAATAGCATTTCGAACCTGTGGTTTTAACCAAATAAATAATCTATCAATTTTACTATCATTGTGGATAAAAAAACCCGAAGTGTACCTTAAAATGCTTGTGATATTCAATTCATAGTCTATGAATGATTCTCCCTCATTTTGAGTGAGCTCTATGAATTCTCTCTCCCTATTTTTATGAATAGTTCATGGGAAATACATGTTAATAAATATGATCTTAATGTCTTCCCATTCCATCTCTTCAATTCTGTCAGCCGACTTGGTGTTCTTAATCAAATCCCACCATTGATATGACTCTCCATCTAGATGATAAAGAGATAGAATCACCTTCTCCATTGCAAAATACTGAATCATAGAAAATATATTCTCTATATAGTTGACCCACTATTCAATAATTAGTGGATCATAATATCCACTAAACATCAGTGGTCATTGCCTCATAAAAGACTAGATATCCAGTTTCTCCATCTAAGTTAAAAGAGGACATTCCACATTTCTCAAGTTATTTTTTCTAACCTGAGACAGTTGGGTAAGAATCTTCATGATGTTATAAACTCCTCCTCCAAATGAATTGTAGATTTCATTTGGGAAATCCTTGTATTGTCCCTCGCATGGGTTGTTAGCCCAATTTCTCCTGGTTCCCACCATTTTCTATAATAGAAAAGGTTATAACAAAACATCATTCAATGATTCATGAATAAATAACAAATTCATTTTTTAAATTTACACTAAAATAATATCTCATGGGATCCCTATGTATATCATGGAGTGAGGCCCCTACTATTCAACGTCTTCTGCTCAATGTCCCCTACCTAGATAGCAGTATTTCAAGGGGTCTTTGGGTGAGATGGCACCCTTCGGCATACCGTTTGAAACTGAAAACGAATGGATCATGCCGTTCGGGAGTTATCAGAGGTGTTGGGGTCGTGCAGGACTCTGGAGGCTTGGTAATCTTGGCTTTCTTTGCCTATATAGGTAGTGGTTCCTCCATCCAGGCGGAGGCCAAGGCTACCCTTACCGGCCTTTCTCTTTGTCAATAGGCTAGTATCAACCTCTCCAAAGTGGAGATATATTCTATGATCCTACACAACTCCTTGAAGGGATTGAGAATGATACCATGTTCGATTACCTACATCATTTGAAAGTGCTGAGGCATGCTCAATAATAACAATATAAAGATGCTACATATGTGGCATGAAGGGAACTGTAGAGACCTGAAGCTTGACGTACATATATATTACATTACTTTTGAGGAATACTTAATACATAACAAAAACAGACATACAAGGACCGTAATACTTTAGTGTCTCTGGAAACATGGAATGTAATCTTATAATCATGGTGAAAGATCTTCAACATCTCCCATAAAGATCTTCCACTTTTTTTTCCTTACCTAAAACCTTTCTTTTAATCCTGGGGAAAAATAAAACATAAAAAGGGTGAGCTCAAATGCTCAGTAAGGGTAAGCATGGATAAAATAAAACATACCATTTACATTTGAACTAAAAAAACATGAACATAATGTTTAAACATCAAAATCATGAGCAACGCCATATAACATGGAAGTACATAAGGCATAGATCATAATGGAACATAAATCATGATGAAATAGCATGGGAATAAAACATGTAATTGAGGCATCCATTAATCACATGTAATGATTTCCATAGTAGCCAAAGCATTGCTGCCAAGACCATCTTTGTGGACAAAGTCCCATTCTGAATTGAGTTCACTCCTCGTTTCAGTCCTGTAACACTGAACCCGATTAACATACCATTCCAGCCATGTCTATCTAATGAGATATAAAATCTTTACCCAATGCATTAGAGGGAGATATAGGTCCCACCCATCTCATAATGAAATCATTTTTACTTGTGCCACAAAATAAACTTAAAACATTCACCATAAACCAAAGAATAAAATGGGTTTCATAAACATCATCCCATCATTTCATAATCCATATAAAACAAATGGAAATTTCATCATAATAAAAGTGAAACCATGTAAATCATAGAGACATTAAACTTGAATCATACACATATGAAATAATTTGATCTTAGATGGAAAATGGTTTTGATAAAACAATTGAAACGAATTATTGAGGAAAATATCCTTTCTTCTTCAAAATCAATTTCTTTTCACAAAACGTAATTCAATTTCAAAAGAATGATATTTTGTAGAAAATAGTCCTGAAATCTATTGGAGGAAGATTCATGAAAATAAGGCTTTATAAAACTGTAAAAATACTTTCATGCCGTATAAGTTAAAGAAAACATTCTTCTCGTACTTTTTCCAGAAAAATAAAAAAGGTACCTCATAACGTAAACAAAAGAAATATTTATTTCAGAAGAGGTAGAATTAAGTTTTATGAAAAATTCAGTTTTTTAACTACCACTTAGTGGTTTCACTACTAATCAAAAAATGATAGTTTCCAGAAAAATACCAAAAATTCGGCCTAAGATATATTTGATATTATGAATTCAAAGATGATGTCTATTTTACCAAATTCAAAACATATCAGTTAAATTAAATAATTTAAAAATTAATTCCCATCGTCAAAACAAATAGCGCGTTTTTAAGTGATAATAACTATCAAAAGATTGACACTTGTTTATGTCTAGTTTAAATGTGAAATTACATCCAATGACCAAAATTGTATTAAATTGTGAAAATATATTATAAATATACTTTAAAACCACCCAAATTAATAATTTATCACTATTTATTATTTCGATTAAAAAAGTTGTTTTTAATTAAAATTTAGTAATTTTCACTATTCATCAAAATGTGAAAGTTATCCGAAAAGTAAAAAAATTTCACCCAAAGCTAATTTCGATATTACGAATCTAAAAATGAAGTCCATTTTGAAAGTTAAAATTTATAAAATTTCAAAAAATGTGTATTACTATTCATAACGGCTAGTTCATAATAATATAATATCTCGTTTAGTGAAACTCGGTATTGCGTACTACACATGCTATCGAGGAAGGTCGCGATAGCGTGTAAAGCAAGGAAAATCAAGGATGTGTGTTATACAAGCTCCTTTTGGTGTAGCATACAACACAAGACATAAATGAAATTAAAAGAATATTTTTCATAAAATCTTGGGGAGTTACATTCTACCCCCCTTAAAATGAATTTCGCCCTCGAAATTCGTTGGGGTTATAAATCGTTTACTATTAGAAAGTTTCTTTAATAGAAACCCACATCGTAAAAAGGAATAACAAAACTTGGCATTATAAACTAATATATGAAACATAATGGTTACCCAAATTAACACATCACTGGGTTTCCATGTAGAAGAACATAGGTGAAAATATAGATATGGAAGAAAAATCTAACCATCAAGTTATGATGGAGAGTGGTAGAGAACATGGCTACTAAAAAGCCATCAATAAAAAATCCATAAATTTATGATGATCTAAGGTACCATCTGATTCATTGGATAAAAGGGCACTAGGACAACATTTTTGGTTTTCAAGATCATTTCCCTAAAGTTGATAAAATTGGAATTAGAAGAAATACTTTCGTGATTTTGGTATAGTCTCACCGTTGGTCGTTCTTTGGACAATTTTCACTTCATCTCTTAAAGAAATGAAGTTTAATTTGTCATTCGTAAAGTGTTAGCAAATCATGTGATAGAATGATGGGTCATTCAATCTGTCTCAAAAAAAAGGTTAGAAAAGTTATCAAAAATACATAAGTCCATCTATGGTGAGGTTAATCGTATATGATTCAAAAAATTAACTTATACTTTATATATCATACCGCGTAATAAAATAAAACTAGTTTCTACTAACTAGGGACTTCCCGTAGGACAGTGGTAGGCGATAAAGTCCAGTCCCACTTTGGTTGTGGGTTCGATTCCCACAGCCTTGTCCGACGCGATGGGCTGTCGCCCGTCCTACAGGTTGTCTTTTTTTCTAAAACTACATTACTAAAACAACCCATCAATAATATCGAAAAATATTCTACCCTTAAACAATACTAACTTATGTCCAACTTAATCCATTCTAATATTTTGGATTATCTAAAATCCTTCGGTCCAAGCTCATAGTATAAAGAAAATGATTACTTGAAATTTCACATAACAATCACGTGAATGCCATCATTTATCCCCCATATATCATAAGATATATATTATTTGTCAAATTTCAAACATGTGAATACCTTAATCATGTATTCTCTTGAAGGATGAATACCCATTGAACCTTAGTGAAAACATAAATGCAGTTAAAAGTTAACACTTTCCACATACCAAAATACTCAAAATTATATATACACAAACCATGATATCACTTAGTCCTTATATCAATCATGAGATCATGAATACTATCAAACATTTCATTTTCTCTTTATCCCTTCATTATGCGCATATCATATACTTTAAAAAATATTTGAATCACTTTTCATGGTTACCTGTACCATAAAATTATTGAAAACCACAATATACTAATACAAAAAATATTCTAATACACCATAAAAGTTCCTCAACAATATTATTCTTGAATACCAATACATAAACACTTCAGTCCATCATCTTCAATGATTGTCCTGCAATAAGTCCTTCCTTGATTTAGAAGTAGCTTTTTAGGTCAGGGCATTGAGTTGGGTAATGCCCATGTTCTCCACAAATAAGACATTGAACTCCATAACAGTCTATCACTCTATGACCCTTTTCTCCACACAGATAACATCTTCCCCTCCATTTGAAGTATTCCTCAAAGTTCTTCTTCCCTTCTTTAAAAATCTCAATCTTCCTTTCTTTATCCTCCTCAACATTCGATCATGCATAAAAGTCTACCTTCCTCTTATTTGATGAATTAGGCATACTACTAAATTTCACCTTGTTAATCATATATCGCGATGAATTATTCGTCGTAATCACAATATCTTTCTTTCTATGCATTATGCAATTTTGTTTCTCAGAGTCACCATTTTTTCCATTGCATTCAATGTTAACCAAATTCCTTCTGGTTCCCTCCATTTGACAAAAACACAAAAAAAATTATGTGAGAGGCAAAAATCATGATAGGGAAAACAATATAGTAAAGGGGGAGTACCGTCAATATCTAAAATCTTAGGTTAAATTCTATGATCATTACCGTAGTTCTAGGAGTATATCCTATACGTATACTTATCCTTTGGGACATCCCTAGACATACCTTGGAAATATCTCTAGGGATCTCGCTAACGTTTTTGCATCCTAGTTTCCAAAGGTTAACTAAACCTTTCCTGTGATACCAATTGTACAGACCTGAATCTTGACATACATAGATATTACATTACTTTTGCAGAATACTTAATACATAACAAAAACATACATACAAGGATCGTAATAGTTTAGTGTCTTTGGAAACTTGGAACGTAATCTTCTAATCGTGGTGAAAGATCTTCAACATCTCCCATAAAGATCTTCCACTTTTTGTTTCATTACCTAAAACCTTTCTTTTAATCCTTGTGGAAAATAAAACATAAAAAGGGTGATCTCAAATGCTCAGTAAGGGTAAGCATGGATAAAATAAAACATACCATATACATTTGAACAAAAAAACATGAACATAATGTTTCAACATCAAAGTCATGAGAAATGACATAAAACATGGAAGTACATGAGGCATAGATCATAATGGAACATAAATCATGATAAAATAGCATGGTAATAAAACATTTAATTGTGGAATCCATTAAGCACATGTAATTATTTCCATAGTAGCCAAGGCATTGCTTCCAAAACCATTTTAGTGGACCAAGTCCCATTCTAAATTGAGTTCACTCCTCGTTTCAGTCCTGTAACAGTGAACTGGATTAACTTACCGTTCCAGCCATGTCTATCTCATGAGATATAAAATCTTTACCCAATTCATTGGAGGGAGATATAGGTCCCACCCATCTCATAATGAAATCATTCTTACTTTTTCCACAAAATAAACTTAAAACATTCACCATAACCCAAAGAATAAAATGTGTTTCATAAACATCATCCCATCATTTCATAATCCATATAAAACAAATGGACATTTCATCATAAGAAAAGTGAAACCATGTAAATCATAGAGACATTAAACTTGAATAATTCACATATTAAATAATTTCATCTTAGATGGAAAATGGTTTTGATAAAACATTTGAAATGAATTCTTGAGGAAAATATCCTTTCTTCTTCAAAATCAATTTCTTTTCACAAAACGTCATTCAATTTCAAAAGAAAGATATTTTTTAGAAAATAGTCATGAAATCTTTTTCAGGACGATTCATGAAAATAAGGCTTTATAAAACCGTAAAAATCCTTTCATGCCGTGTAAGTTAAAGAAAACATTCTTCTCGAACTTTTGCTGGAAAAATCAAAAAAAGTACCTCGTAACATAAACAAAAGAAAGATTCCTTACATACCATGTAGTAAAAGTGAAAAATGGGTAAAAAAGGACTTTAAATATACCTGAAAACACTTTTCAAATACATGGACATGGATGATAGAAATAACCCCAGTAAATACTTATGAATAAGCAATCTCAGATAAAAATGAGATTTGCAAAATTATCCCTTACCTTAGGTTCGATATGCTTCGTACGTATCCAAAACTCCTGTATAATGATTTAAATAATTTCATTGAATTATTAAAGAATCGTATTCATTGTTATTATCTCATATATGGTTCACTTATGACTTTATATTACCCGTTCTTTTGTAAATTCATGTTAAAGTAGCATTTGGGGTAAAATCGTTTCATTTGCCATTCGTGTTTTAACTTGTAATTATTCATATGATTACTTAGATCATGATTATTTACATCTAGAATGTAAAACATGATTTATATATAATATATATTCAGAATATATATAATGGATCGATAAATGGAAGAAAATACACCGTTCATGGAGACGGTAGGATGTACGTATGCATGAACGCTGTTTTCATTTCCTTATTGAATTGAATGGAATTAAGTAGATGACATAAATATATATATACATAAATACAGTAGCATTTTTATGTCATATATTTCATGATTACTTATTATATATACTTAATAATCATTCTTGAATGCTTATCATGGAGAGTGAATCTCATCACGTCGTGGAGACGGTATTCCGTACGTACGCACGAGCGATGATATCATTCCCATGATCATGGTATTGTATTAAAGTTTATGTATAATATTATATAATAAATATCACTTTAAAATAATCATATATATTAATTACTTTCAACATTATACCCATCCATGTAAGGTGGTGGTGGAAAATATATTAAACCACGGCGTGGAGACAGTATTCCGTACGTACGCACGCGCGGTGATTTCGTTTTCCATAGGATGGATAGATGGTGAAATATGTTTGTTTCATACTTATAATAAAATATCAGTATATTAGTGATAGTTATGTTATTACTTAATAAGGAAACAACTAAAGAAGAAGAAGTGGAAGAGGAAATAAAGTTGAAAGAATCGGTAACAGACATTACCTCTTCTTTGAAGCGCCTCTTTGAAACCTACTCTTAGGGCACTAAAATTGGTCTTTGAAGAAAACCAGGACCTCTAGTATATTTCTTGGGAAGTGGAGAAGATAATTTGGATGGGGTTGGCTGAGCTTGAAGGCTCAAAGTGGTGTGAGGAAGAGAGGGAGGAGGTGCCCTTTTATAAGGGAGGAGAGGGGCACCTTTGGAAATATAAGAAATATTAGTTTATATTAAATCCTAACCCCACTTAAAAACTTCTAAAATGACTCATATCCGAATATTAAATGAGATGGGGTTGTAATATCATCATCCAATAAAATTTAGACTTGTTAGGAATTTATTTTAAACATTATCTACTTGATTTATCCTAATTTAATCATTTTAATTTTATTTTTGGTAATACCATTCTAAATTTTAAATTATAACAAATAATTAATTATTTGTTGTGAATTGTCCATAATTGGATAATTTAGAACATTTTATACCATATAAATGTAAATTTATAGTTTTTAAATATTTTTTGTGATTTTTAAACAATTTTATAATATGTTATTTTTATACAATTACAATAGTGTCAATTTTGACACTATTCATTTAATTGAATTTAAATAAAATATAAACAGAAAATATGTTATAAATAAAAGCTTTAATAGATTCATAAAATGTCATATATATCTATAAAATTAGTGTATAACATTAAATAGTTCATATAATGTTTATTTTATTATTTTTAAAACCATTTATTTTTTTTATCTCTTAATAAAATAATTACTACAACATTTTTCTATTATTATTTAGTATACTTATTTTTTCATAAAAATTAAAAATAAAACACTATGATGAAGATAAATATATTACCTTTCACAATAATACTTTTACTCGAATTTAGAATCTTAAAATCACAATATTTAAATTGTTATATTTATTAAATTATGAAGGTGACAACTTTGGCATCATTTAAAATAAAATGATATAAGTGTCATAATCACTTTTATAAGACTCCAAACGGTTCTATATTAGGTAATTGGATGATTATGGTGTATATATACACTACCAATAAGTTGTGGTCAGGTTTGTGGGTCTTTTAATGGTTATTATTATTTCAATAAAAACTATATTACTGATTTGTAACTTAATAAATAATTTCTGCATCATTAATGTATCACCATTAATGACAATTATATAACCCCTAAAAATTCTAAATAAATTATCATGATGTATATAATTTTATTATATTTCTGGAGACTATTTATGTTCGAAGTTTTATGATGTTTATCACTAAATTAAAATTATTATACTTATAAGATTTAAGAGAGTGACATGTTGTAACTTTCTTTGGTTTTAATAATAATTAAATTATTTTCAATGTCAAAAGTCCATAAAATGAATCTAATCCAACCCTTACGTGATATGGGTATACTTTTAGCCATCCAATAGAATTTTTTCATGTGTTAGGGTGATTTTATAATATCATATTTACCCTTAATTACCCTATTTACTTTTAACCGTGGTAAAAAAGGTAAAAACTTACTATTCAACAAAAATTATTTTCATCTCATTGAACCAAATTTTAGTCCTTGATATTAACCATGTCTCTCGAATTTTCGAAATTCTACTCACAGAAGCGGTAAAATTAAGTTTTATGAAAAATTCAGTTTTTTAACTACCACTTAGTGGTTTCACTATTCATTAAAAAATGAAAGTTTCCAGAAAAATACCAAAAATAAGGCCTATGCTATATTTGATATTTTGAATTCAAAAATGATGTCTATTTTACCAAATTCAAAACATATCAATTACATTAACTAATTTAAAAATTAATTCCTGTCGTCAAAACAAATAGCGAGTTTTTAAGAGATAATAACTATCAAAAGATTGACACTTGTTAATGTCTGGTTTAAATGTGAAATTACATCCAATGACCAACATTGTATTAAATTGTAAAAATATATTCTAAATATACTTTAAAACCACTAAAATTAAGAATTTATCACTATTAATTATTTCGATTAGAAAATTTGTTTTTAATTAAAATTTAGTAATTTTCACTATTCATCAGAATGTGAAAGTTATCCGAAAAGTACCAAAATTTCAGCCTAAGCTAATTTTGATATTCCGAATCCAAAAATTAAGTCCATTTTGAAAGATAAAATTTATAAAATTTCAAAAAGTGGGTATTACTATTTATAACGGCTAGTTCATAATAATATAATATCTCGTTTAGTGAAACTCGGTATTGCGTACTACACATGCTATCGGGGAAGGTCGCGATTGCGTGTAATGAACGGCAAGTCAGGGATGCATGTTATGCAAGCTACTTTTGGTGTAGCGTACAACACAAGACATCAATGAAATTAAAAGAATATTTTTCATAAAATCTCGGGGTGTTACATTCTACCCCCTTAAAATTAATTTCGCCCTCGAACTTCGTTGGGGTTATAAATCATTTACTATTCGAAAGTTTCTTTAATAGAAACACACATTGTAAAAAGGAATAAAAAAAATTGTATTTAAAAACTAATTTATGAATCGTAACGGTTACCCAAATTAACTCATCACTGGGTTTCCACGTAGGAGAACATAGGTGAAAATATGGATATGAAAGAAAAATCTAACCATCATGTTATGATGGAGAGTGGTAGTGAACATGGCTATGAAAAAGCCATAAATCACAAATCCATAGATTTGTGATGATCTAAGGTACCATATGATTCATTGGATATAAGAGTACTAGGACAACATTTTTTGTTTTCAAGATCATTTCCCTAAAGTTGATGAAATTGGAATTAGAAGAAAAACTTTCGTGATTTTGGTAAAGTCTCACCGTTTTTCGTTATTTGAACAATTTTCACTTCATCTCTTAAAGAAATGAAGTTGAATTTGTCATTCGTGAAGTGTTAGCAGATCATGTGATAGAATGATGGGTCATTCCATCTGTCTCAAACAAAACGTTAGAAAAGTTATCAAAAATACATAAGTCCATCTGTGTTGAGGTTAATCGTATACGATTCCAAAAATGAACTTATACTTCATATATCATACCGTGTAATAAAATAAAACTAGTTTCTACTAACCAGGGACTTCCTGTAGGCCAGTGGTAGGCGATAGAGGCCAGTCACACTTTGGTTGTGGGTTCGATTCCCACAGCCTTGTCCGACGTGATGGGATGTCGCCCGTCCTGCAGGTTATCCTTTTTTCTAAAACTATATTTCTATAACATAACATCAATAATATCGAAAAAATTTCTATCTTTAAACAATAATAACTTATGTCCAACATAATCCATTGCAATATTTAGGCTTATCTAAAATACTTCAGTCCAAGCTCATAGTATAAAGAAAATGATTACTTGAAATTTCACATAACAATCACGTGAATGCCATCATTTATCCCCCATATATCATAAGATATATCTTGTTGGTCAAATTTCAAACATGTGAATACCTTAATCATGTATTCTCTTGAAGGATGAATACCCATTGATCCTTAGTGAAAACATGAATGCAGTTAAAAGTTAACACTTTCCACATACCAAAATCCTCAAAATTATATATACTCAAACCATGATATCACTTAGTCCTTATATCAATCCTGAGCTCATGAATACTGTCCAACATTTAATTTTCTCCTTATCCCTTCATTATGTGCATATCATCTACTTTCCAAAATATTTGAATCACTTTTCATGGTTACTGGTACCATAAAATTATTGAAAACCACAATATAATAATACAAAAAATATTCTAATACACCATAAAAGTACCTCAACAACATTATTCCTGAATACCAAAACATAAACACTTCAGTCCATCCTCTTCAATGATTGTCCTGCAATAAGTCCTTCCTTGATTTAGAAGTAACTTTTTAGGTCAGGGCATTGAGTTGGGTAATGCCCATGTTCTCCACAAATAAGACATTGAACTCCATAATAGTCTGTCACTCTATGACCCTTTTCTCCACACGGATAACATCTTCCCCTCCATTTGAAGTATTCCTCAAGGTTCTTCTTCCCTTCATTAGAAATCTCAATCTTCCTTTCTTTATGCTCCTCAACACGCGAACATGCATAAAAGTATACCTTCCTCTTATTTGATGAATTAGGCATACCACTAAATTTCACCTTGTTAATCATATATCGCGATGACTAATTCGGCATAATCACAATATCTTTCTCTCTAGGCATTACACAATTTTGTTTCTTATAGTCACCATTTTTTCCATTAGATTCAACGTTAAATGATTTCCTTCTGGTTCACTCCATTTGACTAAAACACAAAAAGAAAAATCTGTGAGAGGCAAAAATCATGCTAGGGAAAACAACATAGTAAAGGGGGAGTACCATCAATATCTAAAATCTTAGGTTAAATTCAATGATCATTACCGTAGTTCTAGGACTATATCCTATACGTATACTTATCCTTAGGGACATCCCTAGACATACCTTAGAAATATCTCTAGGGATCTCACTAACTTTTTTGCATCCTAGTTTCCAAAGGTTAACTAAACCTTTCCTCTGATACCAATTGTAGAGACCCAATTCTTGACGTACATAGATATTACATTACATTTGAGGAATACATAATACATAACAAAAACAGACAAACAAGGACCGTAATAGTTTATTGTCTTTGGAAACTTGGAACATAATCTTCTAATCCTGGTGAAAAATCTTCATCATCTCTCAGAAAGAACTTCCACTGTTTTTTTCCTTACCTAAAACCTTTCTTTTAATCCTAGGTGAAAATAAAACACAAAAAGGGTGGGCTCAAATTCTCAGTAAGGGTAAGCATGGATAATATAAAACAAACCATATACATTTGAACTAAAAAAAACATGAACATAATGTTTAAACATCAAAATCATGAGCAACGACATAAAACATGGAAGTACATAAGGCATAGATCATAATGGAACATAAATCATGATAAAATAGCATGGGAATAAAACATGTAATTGTGGAATCCATTAAGCACATGTAATGATTTCCATAGTAGCCATGGCATTGCTGCAAATACTATCTTAGTGGACCAAGTCACATTCTGAATCGAGTTCACTCCTCATTTCAGTCCTGTAAAACTAAACCGGATTTACTTACCATTCCAGCCATGTCTATCTCATGAGATATAAAATCTTTACCCAATTCATTGGAGGGAGATATAGGTCCCACCCATCTCATAATGAAATCATTCCTACTTGTGCCACAAAATAAACTTAAACATTCACCATAACCCAAAGAATAAAATGGGTTTCATAAACATCATCCGATCATTTAATAATCCATATAAAACAAATGGAAATTTCATCATAAGAAAAGTGAAACCATGTAAATCATAGAGACATTAAACTTGAATCATACACATATGAAATAATTTCATCTTATATGGAAAATGGTTTTGATAAAACATCTGAAATGAATTCTTGAGGAAAATATCATTTCTTCTTCAAAATCAATTTCTTTTCACAAAACATCATTCAATTTCAAAAGAAAGATATTTTGTAGAAAATAGTAATGAAATCTTTTGGAGGAAGATTCATTAAAATAAGGCTTTAAAAAACCGTAAAAATCCTTTCATTCTGTATAAGTTAAAGAAAACATTCTTCTTGTACTTTTGACATAAAAATCAAAAAAAGTACCTCGTAACGTAAACAAAAGAAAGATTCCTTACATACCATGTAGTAAAAGTAAAAAATTGGTAAAAAGGACATTAAACATACATGAAAACTCTTTTTAAAAACATGTACATGGATGATAGAAATAACCCCAGCAAATACTTAGGAATAAGAAATCTCGGATAAAAATGAGATTTGCAAAATTATCCCTTACCTTAGGTCCGATATGATTCGTACGTATCCAAACCTCCTGTATAATGATTTAAATAATGTCATTGACTTATTAAAGAATCATATTCATTGTTATTATATCATATATGGTTCAATTATGACTTTATATTACCTGTTCTTTTGTAAATTCATGTTAAAGTAGCGTTTTGGGTAAAATCGTTTCATTTGTCATTCATGTTTTAACTTGTAATTATTTATATGATTACATAGATCATGATTAATTACATCCAGAATGTAAAAAAGGATTAATATATAATATATATTCAGAATATATATAATGGATCGATAAATGGAAAGAAATACACCATTCATGGAGACGGTAGGCCATACGTACGCATGAACATTGTTTTCGTTTCCTTATTGAATTGAATGGAATTAAGTAGATGACATAAATATATATATACATAAATCCAGTAGCATTATTATGTCATATATTTCATGATTACTTATTATATATACTTTATAATCATTCTTGAATGGTTATCATGGAGAGTGAATCTCATCGTGTCGTGGAGACGGTATTCCGTACGTACGCACGAGCGATGATATCATTCCCATGATCATGGAATTGTATTAAAGTGTATGTATAATAATACAGAATCAATATCACTTTACAGTAATCATATATATTCATTACTTTAACCATTATACCCATCCATGTAAGGTGGTGGTGGAAAATAGATTACACCACAACGTGGAGACTGTATTTCGTAGGTACGCACATGCGGTGATTTCATTTTCCGTAGGATGGATAGATGGTGAAATAGGGTTGTTTCATAATTATAATAACATACCAGTATATGAGTGATACTGATTATATTACTTCATAATTAAAAAACTAAATAATAAGAAGTGGAAGAAGAAATAAAGTTGAAAGAATCGGTAACAGACATTACCTCTTCTTTGAAGCGCCTCTTTGAAACCTACTCTTAGGGCACTAAAATTGGTCTTTTAAGAAGACCAATACCTCTAGGATGTTTCTATGGAAGTGGAGAAGATAATTAGGAAGGGTTTGGCCGAGATTGAAGGCTCAAAGTGGTGTGAGGAATAGAGGGATGAGGTGCCCTTTTATAAGGGAAGAGAGGGGCACCTTTGGAAATATAAGAAATATTAGTTTATATTAAATCCCAACCCCACTTAAAAACATCCAAAATGACTCATATCCGAATTTTAAATGATATAGGGTTGTAAACACATCAACCAATAAAATTTATACATGTTAGGAATTTATTTTAAACATTATCAACTAGATTTATCCTTATTTAATCAATTTAATTTTTTTGTGGTAATAACATTCTAAATTTTAAATTATAACAAATAATTACTTATTTGTTTCGAATTGTCAATAATTGGATACTTTATAACATTTTATACCATATAATTTTAAATTTATAATCTTTAAATATTTTTTGTGATTTTTAAACAATTTTATAATATGTTATTTTTATAAAATTACAATAGTGACAATTTTGACACAATTCATTTAATTGAATTTAAATAAAATATATACAGAATATATGTTCGAAATAAAAGATTTAATAGATTAATAAAATGTCATATGTATCTATAAAATTAGTGGAGAACATTAAATAGTTCATATAATATTTGTTTTATTATTTTTAAAACCATTTATTTGGTTTATCTCTTAATAAAATAATTACGACAACATTTTTTTATAATTATTTAATATACTTATTTGTTGCATAAAAATTAAAATTAAAATCCTATGATAAATATAAATCTATTACCTTTCCCAATAATACTTTTACTAGAATTTGTCATCTTAAAATCACAATATTTAAATTGTTATATTTATTAAATTATGAAGGTGACAACTTTGGCATCATTTAAAATAAAATAATATAAGTGTCATAATCACTTTTATAAGCCTCCAAACGGTTTTATATTATGTAATTGGATGATTATGGTGTATATATACACTACCAATAAGTTTTGTTCAGGTTTTTGGGTCTTTTAATGGGTATTATTATTTCTATAAAAACTATATTACTGATTTTTTACTTAATAAATAATTTCTGCATCATTAATGTATCACCATTAATGACAATTATTTAATCCCTAAAAATTCTAAATAAATTATCATGATGTAGATAATTTTCTTATATTCCTGGATACTATTTATGTTCGAAGTTTTATGATGTTTATCATTAAATTAAAATTATTATACTTATAAGATATAAGAGAGTGACATGTTGTCACTTTCTTTGGTTTTAATAATAATTAAATTATTTTCATGGTCAAAAGTCCATAAAATGAATCTAATCCGACCCTTAGGTGATATGGGTATACTTTTAGCCATTCAATTGAATTTTTTCATGTGTTAGGGTGATTTTATAATATCATATTTACCCTTAATTACCATATTTACTATTAACTGTGGTAAAAAAAGGTAAAAAGATACTATTCACCAAAAATTATTCTCGTCTCATTGAACCACATTTTAGTCCTTGATATTTAACGTGTCTCTCGGATTTTCAAAATTCTACTCACAGAAGCGGTAAAATTAAGTTTTATGAAAAATTCAGTTTTTTAACTACCACTTAGTGGTTTCACTATTCATCAAAAAAATGAAAGTTTCCAGAAAAATTCCAAAAATTAGGCCTAAGCTATATTTAATATTACGAATTCAAAAATGATGTCTATTTTACCAAATTGAAAACATATTAGTTACATAAACTAATTTAAAAATTAATTCTCATCGTCAAAACAAATAGCGCGTTTTTAAGAGATAATAACTATCAAAAGATTGACAGTTGTTTATGTTTGGTTTAAATGTGAAATTACATCCAATGACCAAAATTGTATTAAATTGTAAAAATATATTCTAAATATACTTTAAAACCAATCAAATTAATAATTTTTCACTATTAATTATTTCGATTAAAAAAGTTGTTTTTAATTAAAATTTAGTAATTTTCACTATTCATCAGAATGTGCAAGTTATCCGAAAAGTACCAAAATTTCACCCTAAGCTAATTTCGATATTCCGAATCCCAAAATGAAGTCCATTTTGAAAGATAAAATTTATAAAATTTCAAAAAGTGGGTATTACTATTCATAACAGCTAGTTCATAATAATATAACATCTCGTTTAATGAAACTCGGTATTGCGTACTACACACGCTATCGAGGAAGGTCGTGATTGCATGTAATGCAAGGAAAGTCAGGGATGTGTGTTGTTCAAGCTCTTTTTGGTGTAGCATACAACCCAAGACATCAATGAAAGTAAAAGAATATTTTTCATAAAATCTCGGGGTGTTACAGGAACAAAGTGGCGGACCACCTGGCCTCTTTAGCTGAGCAAGGCTCCCAAATTTTTTGTGTCTCAAATTTTATCCTCTTGAAGCATGAGGGAGTAGACCTGATTAGGGTGGATGCCCATGGAATTAATTACTTCAGAACTCCATAGGCTTGTGAGGTCCTTTTGGCCTCGCCCCTTGGGGGTTCTTTTACTCCTCAGTCCTTATTTTTCAAAAAATAAATAAATGATGATGATTATATTTATATTTAGTCTCATACTAGAGGTTTTCTCTAGAGTTTACTAATCCTTATTCCCAAATTATTTAAACCTTGCCTCTAGAACCAACTTTATAGACCCTTATCCTCTTACATTAATTTTATATCGTTTTAATATTAAATAACATAAAATCGTTACACAACAAGGATACAAAGGTTTAGTGTCTTTTAAAAACTATGACCATTCTTAAAATTTAAAACATAAAGTACAAACATTTATTTATATCCTTCTTCTCTAGATTCTTATCTGTCCTTGTGTACTCCTTAGTACATGTAGTAACCTGAGGATACACAAAAAAGGGGGTGAGCAAAAATCTCTATATGAGTAAAGATAGGAAAAAGAAGAAATGTAACATGGAGTGATAATAATCATAACAAAATTTATATAATAGCATGGAATGTGGCAGTGCATAAAAATGAAACATCATGTCTTAGTGGTTAACTACTATACATAGTTGTGAACTAATCTAACATCATGTTCACACATCATTTCACTTTAACACAGAAGATTCATCACTTTACCCAATTCATTGGAGAACTTTATAATTCTGAGTGCAGTCATCACATTCAAACATTCATATTGCGCTATATAATTCTGAGTAATCCCATCACATCATAACATTTACGTTTTCATTCATGAACAATAGAAAATATGTCAAACTTGAACATAAAATAACCCATGGAAATAATTCTTTTTTCACATCATAAATCATACATTCATAAAAATTCAGTTCCTAAAATAAATAATGAATATCATTGTTTACATAAATCCATCAACCCTGAGTGAAGTGTGAAAAAATCTTCGAGAAGTAAAAATGATTGTGTTTATTTAAAAGAAGAGTTCCCATGGAAAACATTGTATTTTCCATAAAATCTATTATAAAAAATGTATATCCCAGAAAAGGTAATATAATGATTATTAAATGATTTTTAAGGCATATCCATATCGAAAATGGGTTGAAGAGGGAATACACAAAGAAAGAGAGTTGGGTTTGAGAATTTCCCCTTACCTTGTGTCTGAATGTTTTCTTCATTTAAATGTCCTATATAATGTCATTAGATTCATTAATTAAAAATTACATATCCTTTAATAAATTAATTTGGTTCAATATGGTTTTATTAAATTCTTTAATGAACCTTTGGATGGGTTATAGAGATTAAATTCATTGTTTGGGAGTGTTAATTTTCATAGCATTTATGAATGGTTTACTTGTATTCATGAATAGATGTTCATTTGAAATGTGGATAAACATCCATAATTGTTAATATATATTATTAGTGAAATTACATAGATATAAATTATCTTATAATAAATTTTTTATATAGAATGAGGATGAATCATTAGATAAAATTGTAATGATAAACGCTTGGATTAATTTGGGGTTTTTTCTCACAATGAACTTGTTTTGTTTTATTATATTATATATTTAGTGTGTAAGGTTTAAATAACAACACATATGATAAAAAAATATATTATTATATTTTTCAACCATTAAAATTGTTTCATGATCAGTCTCTAGGATGGTAATTCTAATTGAAAACTCGTCATCCCTAAATGTGATAAATTAACACATCTCAAACTGTGTATTAATTTACAGTATAAATAAAAATGGAAGGTGAGATTATGATGAACTATCCAATTAGAATAACATAATTCTATTAAATCTATTTTACTATAGTTATCACACCATTTTTTTGAATTTAGGTTAGTAATGAGAAAGAAAATAAAGGAACATCAAAAAAATAATAGAATCTGAAAGAGGAATTTACCTCTTGAGAGTTTATCTCCTTTTGAGAGCCTCTTTAAGGGGGAGGATTTTTAAATTCGAGGAGACCAAGGGCTCATAGACGTGGGGAAGGAGCATGGGGTGGGGAGTTTTTGAAATTTAGTTATGGATTGAAGCTTTAATGGTGTGAATAAATGAGGGCATGAGGTGTGGTATTTATAGTGGAGGGAGGAGGGTTTTCTAAATATTATATTCATTAATTTTTTATTTCTCCATAAGAAAAAAATAGTGAGGATTCATATAAATAAAATTGTAATATGTGCATGTGAATTAGACCTACTTTCCATTTACATAATTCATGACTCAATCATGACTCAAAAATTCATTTATTTACCATATTTTGTAAATTATCAAATTTCACGTTGCACAAAAAATGAATTATTTTTGGAAAATACAAAAAGTTCACTCTAACCATTTTCAATTTTTATAATCCAAAAATGAACTCAATTTTTCATGAATAATTCTCTAAATATGAACAATTTAATTTTAATTAAAATCCTAATTTATATGAAAAATTCATATTTTAAAATTAAAACTGATTAATGCATTCAAAAATTACATAGGTGTTTTTTAAAATTATTGTAAAACTATAAGACATAAAATTGTCAATTTAGGAACACCTTTTAGGAAAATTCATTTTATTTGAAATTAAATAATTAATTATAATAATTTATTTATGAATTACAAAAATACCAACACTTTTACTATTGTCATATTTTCAGTTATAAGATGCCTAAATTTTATTTATACATTCATGGGTGAGACTAATATTCTTTTGGATGATTTATTATTTGTAATAATCATATTAATATTCATAATGGTAGGTTACTATTCACTAAAAATTATGTTTGTCATATCGGAATCCAAACATCCTACTAATCACAACCACGTATGTCTGATTTTCAAAATTCTAAACACATAAGTAGAAAATTTATGATTAATGGTCACATAGTAGTTAATTTAAGCATGATGTGGCATTGTGTTTCCTAATATGATGAAATTACTACAAGAATAGAGAAATTGCATTGAAAAAAGTTTTTGTCGTTTTAGTGTGTGTCTAAGGAACTAGGGATATGGGGAATAGTTGGGTCGATCAATGAGATCATCCTCTTCAGGCCTCATGCATTCAAAAAACTACAGGATTCCTTGACCCAAGGAACTCTAGAAATAGTCGTGACCTAAGCCTCTCTGAATGAGGGGGTCTAGTTTATTCGATCCAAGAATGGTACCCTAGGAGTCTTTCTCTGATGAGGGGATGGAGCCTGGTAAGGAGGTGGAACCTGGTTGTCTCGCCTAAGTGGTGGTGGTGCATTATGCGGTGGTGCCTGGTAATTATGTGGTGGGTGATTTTTAGCTTGAGGTTGACCCTAAGGCAGCGGCCCTCAGCGTGGTTGTGGAGGTGGCTCTACCAGTAATAATTTGATCTGTCTAGGGGACTCTACCTATACAATACTAGAGGTCTCGACCATGATGGCCCTTCTTGTGAGAGATGAGGGAGGAAACACACATTCCTTCATGGATTTCTGTAGGGCTTCCTCTAGGAATTGAGCCTTATAAGATAAATCCTTGAATATTACCTTGAAATTATGAGTGATGAGGGTAGTGACCAATTTAGTCTTCACAATTACCACACACATTGTTAGTAACTGCTCCAGGGTCAGTAGATTATTGAGTGAATAGGTGAGGCCTTTCCACCTGGTGAAAAAGTCTACGATGCTCTCATCCAACCATTGCTTGCACTTGAAGTGGTCAGAAATACTTGTCTTGTGGGTGGTGGAACTAACTTGGTATGGAAATTTCAGACGAAGATTTACCCAAATAGCTATAGACCCAATGGGTAACTGAATATACCATATGAATGTGGGCTCATAAAATGTATGTACGAAGCACTGGATTTTAGCGGCCTCCTTCTATACTATAGTTCCTATCATAGGTCCACATCTTGAAATTAAGTGGGCTAGATGTTGGAGTGGGTCTCTCGTCCTCTGAAATATCATCCACCCACACCGGATACACATTACCATTAGGTGGGATCACCACCTGTTGAGTCTCAAAGGCCTCAAAATGAGAAATGAGAGTAGCCATTGGATCATCCTGGTGAGAATTTCCATTTTAGAGAGGATTCATGACCACCAGTATATTGGAATGCTCTTCAATATGGTAATCCAGCTCAACGGCTCATGGATTAGATGGTGGAATGAACCAAGGGGTTTATAGAGGATTAGCCTATGGAGGATTTGGGGGAGAAACCTAGGGAGCGGTTGGACGAATCTGAGCTAGGTCCCAAAGAAGATTATCATGTAGATCAGGTTGATTTGGAAATTCATAATATACTCATTTTCAAAAAACAACGGCCTTTACCCTATCTAGGTCAACAGGGTTGTCAATCACAAGGGGAAATTCATTGGGGGGAAGTTGTACCTTCCCCTGCTACCCCTTTTGAGGACTACCATAATCTGGCCATCATTCCCCAACATGTTCGATGATGATCTCATAAAAAAACCTTTTCTATTTAGTGATTTTTGACACAAATATCCTTTAGAGAACTTCTTCCATATGTTTCACTTATCTATATGGGTTGGAGGGGTTAAAAACCCCGGTTTTCTATTTAACCTAATTGGGGTCCCAACCGAGAGGCAATAACTTAGAAGGTTCAAGAAGGTAAAGCAATTGTTTTTACTGGTGAGTAATGATGCCTAAAAGATCCAACATATGTGGTGTTTTACCAAGGGTTAAGTTCTATTCAATGAGTCATATATCGGCTTATTTCTCTGTGAGGTTGGCCAAGTTAACTAAGCTGGTTCCTGGAGGCATATCCTCAATATCACCTAGAAATTTGGGTTGGTGTCAGATATGACTGAAGTGAAGGGAGACATACATCCCCCATCCATAGATTTGAACATAGGGGAGGCCTCCCTAATAGTTTTTCAGAGTACAATGAATCTTTGTACACATCATTGCAGGAGATTCTGATGATTTTTGGGTGATATAGGGTGTCGAGTGATAGAAATCGCATCCATGTTGACCCTAAAGAATTACTGTACAATGTCATTGAAGTGTTCTTGACTCTTCGGGTACGCCAACTATTTTACTCAAAGGTAGAGTTTCATTTCCCAGATAGTTTGGTAGAATCACATGACCTCTAATAAGGTGAGGGACTTTGGTATTTTGATGTTTGAAGTCACATTCGAACACAATATTACCAAGAAGTAATCCATTGAGAGGGTATCACACAAGTTGCTTCGCTCAAAATCAGGATCTGGCACCTTATTTTCCCATTCTTAAATAAGGGTGGCTAGGAACCACCAACATTACTAATACTGACCAATGTGGTGGAAGTTTGGTTAATAGATAGTACGCTGAATGAGATGACAAACCCTCTGCATACTAAGCTATCTTCCGAGGACTCTAATAACTACATCTCCACATACCTATAAGATGGGGAGTTGACCACTTCTTCATGTACTAATGGAGCGACTACTGGTGATGAATCTGGTCATTGATCATCATCCACCAGTCCACAAAACATCTTTATGTGATCTCTTGTCAAGGTATATAATGGCCCTGGTGATGATAAAGAGGAATGCATAGTAATATTCTCAAAAGGAAACAAATTTTATTCATCATATATGTATCTCTATAGGTAATTAGGGATATTTTGTATCTCATTTTCTATGTGGACCAGGATAACTTGTTGGGTTCCTACCCCAAACCTCGATATAGAGAAATGGGGTGATATTTCCATTTTTTATATTTCATTGTACATTAGAATCTGAAAAACATATGGGATTAACTATGATTTCAAACTTATTAGGACACTTCCTTTGGAAATGACGATTTATCCTTCTACCATGGGTGGTTCCCTAGGGTGGGGTGGACCTTTGGCATGGGGAGTACCTCCTTGTGGATTAGTGTTGGAGTGGGGAGGACCTCCATCAGTATAATATGAGGTGTGAGGATCACATAGGACTATGTCAAACTAAACATGGGGAGGACCCCCATGGTAGGGGATGTTTTTGCGGGGAGGGACTCTGCTAGAGATGTTAATAACATGTTGAGGGCCTCTATGGTGGCCACCTGTAGTATAGGGAGGACCTCCATAGTAGGTGGATGTGGTCGTGATGGTACGATTTGGGCTTTTATAGTGATCAAATTGGACACAAGGAAGACCACCATGTCAACGGTCGATAAAGTGGGGAGGGCCTCTTCCTTGATGATTGTTGAAGTGGGGAGGACCTCTACTAGAGATGATAAGAACATTGGGAGGATATCCATACTAAGTGTCAATAAAATGTGGGGGACCTCAACTTCAATTGATGATAGTGTGGGGTTTATCACTATACTTAATTTCCTCTCCACGGGTCGGCCCGAGATGGCTACTGCCTGTGCCAATGACCAAGATAGTCAACATAGCTTTCCTATGGGGTGAATGAGGCCTTTGTAACATCCCGGCCTCGGGTGACAAGCAATGGGTGCCCCGATCCTGGTTCGCCACATGACCTCAAGCGCATTTCCCCAAACGCCAGAGGCTGCCGACTAGCAGCGAGGGCCCAGGTCTAATAGTGCGGAAACTATGCCCTCATTTGTCAAAGTGTAGCGCAGCGGAATACCAAAATAAAAATATAACAACAGTGGAAGCAGTAAACATACACAACTGAAATAACTACACCAGTGGATATAGAAAACAGTATAAAAGTAATGATGCTACATGTTCAAATTCTAAGAAAACAGCCAGAACATGTTATACATCACTGTGATACAACCAAAAGCAAAGTACAATAAAATAAGTAAACAGCTGGCAGCGGCATCGCGAGCCTAGGCTCGGTCCCATTCCCTCTTACTCCTCAGCAACTATCAAGTACCTGTATAGGGTCTCTTTCCCCTATCTACACATGCAACAATGTAATCTGTTTGGGCCGAAAAGCATGACCCAAAAAGGGTGTGAGAAATATATCTCAGTAGGCACCCACCAAAGGACCGTGCTCAACTGTGTGTAAAACATGCAACAAGTGTGCAATTGTAAATACAATAACTAAGCAGTACTCAAAAGTAACTAACTTAACAGTTAAATTTCCATTTTGTTATTCATTTAATTCCTTTAATTTAGTAACATTTTTGTGCTCAGCACTAAGCCCTCAGGCTAACCAGAACCGTGCCCTCAGGCTAAAATAGTAACCATGCCCTCAGGCTTCCCCTAAAGCCATAATGAATCCAACCCACAGGTATTTCCCTCAGGCGTAACAGAAATTCTCACCCTCAGGCTTACAAAGTGTCTCCCTTAGGCACAGAAGTCAATCCCTCAGGCACGAAAGGTTACCCTCAGGAGGAATAACGACAGCCCTCGGGCTAAAACATTCACGCCCTCAGGTTAATCACAACAACATCCTCAGGCTAAACAGGTAACTGGGCCATGCCCAACATATCAAAATGCAGTAAACAAGCAATTCCTCTCAAGGCAATTCTATAGTTACTACATTTAAGGCATACCCTCAGGTATCCTGGCCAAATGGCTAAACATACGAACACACCCCTCTGGATGGTCTTGGATCCAGGAAACAATCCCAAACATCATTTTATTATCACCATTTAAGCACCTATGCAATTCTAGGCATTAAATATAGCAACAACCTCAGCCACAGGACACCCCAACATGGGTTCGTGGCACGAAAACACACAAAAATGCACGACAGTTGGAAAAAAACACCAAGCCACCTACCTTATGTGCCAACAAACACTATACCCAAACACCGGCTCCAGAAACGCCCAAGAATGGTGTAGATCTGACGAAGAACAAAACCCATTCAAATGTAAATAACTTACATTGGGAGAAGAATTGGCAAGAATGGTACCAGGAGGAGGAAGGGCTTACCCGTGCGGTTCCAACGAGATTGTTCGAAGAAGAATCAGATTCTAGACGAACTCTCGACGGATCTTTAAAGGTCCAGCCTCCTCCTTTGGATCCAAATTGACTCAAAAGACTCCTCTACCAAATGAGGAGGCTACTGCCTGTTTTAATCCGAAAAAACAAAGTACACGGTGTGTACTTCTGAGTACATGGCGTGTACTTCTTTCATTTAATTGTTCATTTGGCGGCACCGGCATTGTTCACCTGCCGACAAGAGTACACGGCATGTACTCCCGAGTACACGGCGTGTACTGCCGCCCAACTGGCGGCGACTCCACCGCCTTACTTTTTAACCTGCCGACTAACTACACAGCGTGTAAAGGACCACTACATGGCGTGTAGTCAGTTCCTACACCCTTTGTGGCCAGAGAGGCTACACACCCTGTTTACTTATCCCAACACGGCCAAAAGTACACGGCATGTAGTTTCGAAATTTAGGATTTTTCCCCATTTTCCATATTTTCTCAAAATTACTTAAGGAAAAGGAAAAGAAGAAGCCCATACCTCTAAAATAAGAACTGGGTTCTCAAAAACTCACCCCCTTATAGCAATTCGTCCCCAAAATTTCCCTTTTGAGGGTGGAAAAGCGAAATCTCAGAACAGCTCTGGCTACTGAGCACGTACATCGGCCTTCCGCTCCCAGGTCTCATCCTGCACTCGGCCATGGTGCCATAGCACCCATATGAGATGAACTGACCGGCCTCAGAGGACCTTCGTGCTCCTGTCAATGAAACAGATCGGATGCTCCTCAAAGGACGCATCATGCTGAAGCTCAAGCTCCTCAGGCTGAAAGGTGTGAGATGGGTCTGAATGGTAGTGACGCAACTGAGACACGTGGAAGACGTCATGCATGGCTCGGTACTGCTATGGTAACTGCAACCGATAGGCAACCAACCCGACTCTCTCCAGAATCATGAATGGCCCCACATACCTTGGTGAAATCTTACCCTGTCTCCTGATCCGTTTGTGTCCCAGCCTCAGTGAAACATGCAAGAAAACCTGATCCCTAACCACGAACTCCAAAGGTCGTATGCGGCGATCAACATAAGACTTATGATGAGACTGCGCGGTAGCCATCCACTTTCGAATCAACTGGACCTTCTTAGATGTCTCCTGCACGAGCTGTGGTCCCAGTAAAGCTACCTCACCAGCCTCTAACCAGGAAAAGGTGATCGGCATGGCCTACCATATAAAGCCTCGTATGGTTCCATATCAATAGTTTCCTGAAAACTATTGTTATAGGGAAACTCGACTAAGGGTATATGCTTCTCCCAAGAGCCCCTAAAGTATAGGACGTATGCGCGCAGCATGTCCTCTAGCACCTGTAACGTCCGCTCTAACTGGCCATCTGTCTGAGGGTGGTATTCTGTGCTCAGAATCACCTGTGTACCAAGCATCCTCTGAAAACTGTTCCAGAAACGAGACGTGAAGAAGGCGTCCCTATCTGAAACGATAGAACGAGGGACCCCATGAAGATGTATGATCTCTCAGATATACATCCTTCCGAGCTCGTCCACACCAAAGGTCTCCTTGATTGCCAAGAAGTGATCTACCTTTGTAAGTTTTTCCACAATAATCCATAAAACATCATTGCCTCGAGGTGACCTTGGCAATCCCTTCACGAAATCCATCACACCATCATCTTATTTCCACTCCGGAATGGGCAACTACTGTAACAACCCAACTGGTCTCTGATGCTCTTCCTTCACCTGCTGACAGGTGCAACACCTCGTAACAAAACCAGATATCTCTCCCTTCATACTCGGCCACCAGTACTGACGTCTCAAGTCTCGGTACATCTTGGTAACCCCGGGATGAACTTCCCAATCTGAAGCATGAAAATCCTTCATCATCTCCTCCCGTATATCCCCTGGAACCCATACATGTCCATGGAAACGAAAAACGTTGTCATCGCCTATCGTCCAACCGGAAGGAGGGTCCTCACTTGCCACTGACTCCCGTAGAACTTGGCCTTCTGAGACCGATAGCTGCCTCATCCTCACTCTGTCTAGAAGGGTAGAAGTCACAACTAAGGAGGAAAGATAAGTCTTTCCCTGACTTCCATGCACCTCCAGATGCATCTCAGAGAACAAAGCCAGAAGCTGCCATTCACCACTGGCCTCCTGCACTGCCTGTATCTGAGTCTTCCTGCTCAGTGCATCAGCTACTGCATTGCCTTTTCCAGGTGTATAGGCAAGCTCAAAATCAAAGGACTATAGGTACTCGACCCACCTTCTCTGCCTCTGGTTTAGGTCACGCTGAGTAAAGATATACTTGAGGTTTTTGTGGTCGGTGAAAACCACAAAATGCTCTCCCAACAGGTAATGTCTCCAACAATGCAACACATGCACAACTATAGCCAACTCGAGATCGTGCGTCGGGTAATTCCTCTCATGTGGCCTCAACTGCCGAGACCCGTACGCCACAACTCGGTCTCCCTGCATCAAAAAACCTCCCAGCCCAATCCCTTAAGCATCACAGTAAACTGTATAGTTCTTCCCCTGCTTTGGGTGTATCAGGATCGATGCTGATGTCAGCCTTCCCTTCAGGTCCTGAAAATCTGTCTCCCAAGCTTCTGACCAAACGAAATTCACACCCATCTTAGTCAGACCTGTCAACGGTGCTGCTAAGTGGGAGAAGTCCTATATGAAGCATCTATAGTAACCAGCCATCCCTGAGAAACTTCGTATCTCAAACATGTTCTTAGGATGCTCCCCAGAAACTACTGCTCTCACCTTCTCTGGGTCTACTGCAACTCCTGCCTCTGAGATGATATGACCCAGGAAGTGAATCGGGTCCAACAAAAAGTGGCACTTCGAGAGCTTAGCATTTAGGCAATGCTCTCTCAATGTACTCAATACGATCTCAAGATGGGTGGCATGGTCATGTCTAGTGTGATAGTACACCAAGATGTTATCCACGAATACTACCACAAATGAATCAAGATACGGATGGAACACATGATTCATCAGAGCCATGAAAACTTATGGCACGTTCGTGAGTCCGAACAGCATAACCATATACTCATATAGACTATACCTGCTCTTAAAATCTGTGAGAGGTATATCAGATGGTCTAACGTGCAGCTGATGATATCCAGATCTCAATTCAATCTTCGAGAACACTCGTGCTCCACAAATATGATCAAATAGATCATATATCCTCAGCAAGGGATATCAGTTCTTAACCGTCAACTGGTTCAGCTTCTAATAATCCACACAAAGCCTAAGGGTACCATCCATCTTCTTCTCAAAAAGGACCAGAGAACCCCAAGGAGAAGTACTGGTTCGGATAAAACCCTCTGCCTGTAGCTCCTCTAACTACCTCTAGAGCGCCTGCAACTCAGGCGTGGCCATCCTATAAGGAGGAATGGACACCAGTGCTGCTCCTGGAACATGCTCGATAAAGAAATCCACCTCACGCATCTGAGGTAGACCTGAAAAGTCGTCCGGGAATAAATCCCTGAAACGATCGACAACTGGAGGGAAAACCGTCTGACGAGTCCCCTGGTCATCCAGATATAAGCTCGCAATATGGGATGTGGCTCCACCTCACCCATGATGCTCTGGTCCAGCTTGACTCGCCTGAACATCCCACTCGCCCTTGTATAGAAACTCCCTGCCCTCTGGTGACATGAAACACACCCTGCGACGATAGCAGTCTACAAAGGCTTGAAAGGGAACCAACCAGTCCATACCGAGAATGACGTCATAGCTCGTCATCTCCAGGACATAGAGGTCCCAAAGGAAGTGACACCCAATAACCTCAAGGGGGCACTCCTTTCACTGACGCACACCAACCGTCCTAGTCCCCAACGGAGTGTCTAGCATCAAGATAGAAGAAGAAGTAGAAACACAGATCCCAATGCTCTCCACAACGGGTACTGATATAAAACTATGTGTAGAACCCGTATCAAAAAGTACTGAAGACAAGACAGAAGCTACTAGAATAGTACCTCTGAATGTCGATGGTCCGGGATCCTGCTCATGCTGGGTCTGTTGCACTGCATATGCCTGACCAGTGCCGCGGCCCTGCGACACAGCTTGACTACCCTGAGCTGTCCTGTCCTGTTGCCTCTGAGATCTTGGTGTCTGGATACCACGGCCACGACCACCATCTCTTCCTACACGCCCTAACGTATTCCAGTTACCTGACTGGTAAGAAGCCACTGGTCTTGATCCCGCACGCGGAGTCTGCACAGAACCCCTCTCACTAGCCACTGGTAGAAACACCCTGCAAAAGAGCTGCAGATGAACCATCTTGCCGCAATCTCGGCACTCCACTGGGTCTCGTTAACACTGTGGCCTCTTGTGCCCCTCTTTGCCACACTGGTAGCACCAGATCGGGCCACCTGAAGAAGCTGCCTAGATGGTACTGCCGCCATGAGAGAAGTCCATCTTCCTCTTCCTCTTTCCAGTAGAAACAGTACCAGTAACTGGTGCCGAACCTCCCTGGCCCACACCACTAGATTCTCGCTGGTTCCTCTCTGTAATCAATGGCTGGTTCACAATCGCGTGTATAGTAGGTAACCTGAAAACATTCACCAGTGCTCAGATGTCATACCGATGACCATCCTCACAATGTTTGGCTCTCAGTGTCTCATCACCCACCAGCACGGGAGCAAAGCGCTGAAGCTCTGTAAAATGAGTAGAGTAGTACATCACCGACATAGCGCCCTGCTGCAGATTCATGAACTCTTGAGCTCTACCTTCCCTCAGTGTCTCGGGAAAGAAGAAGTCATAGAAGACTGTCTGAAAATCCTCCCACGCCATGTCTTTGTGATACTTTGATTGGGTGGTAACATCCCAACACCTCTTGGAGGAATCACAAATCATGTAAGTCGCGAGCTTGACCCTCCTCCCTAGAGGCATCTCAATATGCTCGAAAATAGTCTGCATCGATCCTATCCAAGTGTCTACAGCCTGAGGTCCGCCATCCCCTTAAAACGTAGGTAGATGCTGCTGCTGGAAGATACACGTCCGCTCGGCCATAGATGTGGTAGCCTGCAGTGCTCCCTGAAAGGTCTGCATAAACCGCAATAAGCCTTCACGGAACTGCGCCTCCGCACCCATGTCCGGTATAACAGCTGGTGCCGCATCTGGCTCTGCTGGTGGATCAACTGGTAGCCCATGGCCAACCATCTCTGGAGTATAATCGTTGCCGCTCTCTTGGAGAACAACTCGCGGTCGTCTAGGCGGAATGACTCTATAAGGTCCAAAGAACACCTCAGATTCAATATTATTAAGACTGAAACGAAGGAACCACAAAGGAACAAGAGGAAGAAGGCGGTTCAAAATTTTCAAAACAAGACTATACGACATGTACACTGACTACACAACATGTACTTGACTTCCTTTCCCCTGCCCGGGTCCTTCTACATGGCTAAGCCACGTGGCTTCCGTTCAACAAAAATACACAGCATGTATAATATCTACACGGTGTGTACGATGTTATTTTCCAACTTCCTATGTCTTCTGTGACACGACCGACTACTCGGCTTTACCACACACGGTGTGTTACAACCATACACGGCGTGTACACCACGCCGTTTCCCAGCCACACAACTAACTCCACATGGTCTGTCCTCAGACAAGACTACACGACGTGTCCCAAAGGTACACGGCTTGTTCTGAAAGAGGTGACATCGGCCCGTGTTGTTAGTTACACAGTCGAGTCCCTAGGCCACACTACACAGAGTGTCTATAATTGACACAACATGTTCTGTCAAGGAGTTCGCCGACCCGTGTTGTTAGTTACACGGCCGAAATCTGGGTCAACACTACACGGCGTGTAAAAAACTACACAGTGTGGTTTACCCAAGGCCTTTCTTACCCCGTGTCGCCACCCACACGGTTTGTGACACGGGAAGAGACTACATGGCGGGTACTCAGGGCACACAGTGTGTACTCAAAAATTTCATTTTTCTTACCGAACAGAAGAACATAAACGACATGTATAAAAATACTACACGGTGTGTATACTGGGTTTCCGGACAATATGCCTCAGAAACTTCTTTAGAACCCAGAAAATACTGAAAAACAACACCTAATTGTCAAATTTCGACCCGTGGGGGCCCATACACCCCACGAATCAAAGTTTGACATATTATTTGTGTTATAACCAATAACCAGTCAATGATCCACCAAATTATGGTCAATGGGGACCATACTCCCCAATGACCAAAGTTTGGCATCCATTCTATAAGAAAGATCAATCAATAATACCATATCACAAGGCAGGTATTTATCAAGCAGCTATCACAATAGCATGCTTTTCTAGCACAACAACTATCACAACAACATGAAAATTTCTAATGCACCTACATGGCATGGAAACTATGCATGGAATGTGATATCTATCATGTGCCTATATGATGCATGAGACGGCATAACCTCATCTCATCGGGTTGCAACTAAATAGAACCCACAGATAAAATATAAACAGCACAATCCAAGTGTGTCACCCAACGGTGAAAACATATCAACTGTAAAAGTGCAAGATCAAAGAATGAAAAGTAAGAGGTAGATTGGATTTTCCCTGTACATGGGTTAGCTATGCTCGAGCACAGCTTATTACCAACTACCATTTGTCCCAGCTCTGACTACGGCTCCAAATAGTAAGTCAAAGAAAAGAAACTCCTCTGATACCACTTTGTAACATCCCAGCCCCGGGTGCCACGCAATGGGTGCCCCGAGCCCGGTTCGCCACGTGACCTCAAGCTCATTTCCCCAAACTCCAGAGGCTGCCGACTATCAGTGAGGGTCCAGGTCTGATAGTGGGGAAACTATGCCCTCATTTGTCAAAGTGTAGCACATCGAAATACCAAAATAAACATACAACAACAGCGGAAGCAATAAACATACACAACTGAAATAACTACAGCAGTGGATATAGACAACCGTATAAAAGTGATGATGCTACATGTTCAAATTCTAATAAAACAGCCAGAACATTTTATATATCACTGTGATACAACCAAAAGCAAAGTACAGCAAAACAAGTAAACCGCTAGCAGCGGCATCACGAGCCTAGGATCGGTCCCATGCCCTCCTACTCCTCAGCAACTATCAAGTACCTGTATAGGGAATCTTTCCCCTACCTACACATATAGCAACGTAATCTGTTTAGGCTGAAAAGCATTACCCAAATAGGGTGTGAGAAATATATCTCAGTAGGCACCCACCAAAGGCCCGTGATCAACTGTGTGTAAGACATGCAACAAGTGTGCAATAGTAAATGCAATAACTAAGTAGTACTCAAAAGTTACTAACTTAACAGTTAAATTTCCATTTTATTATTCATTTAATTCTTTTAATTTAGTAACATTTTTGTGCTCAGCACCAAGCCCTCAGGCTAACCAGAACCGTGCCCTCAGGATAAAATAGTAACCACGCCCTCAGGCTTGCCCTCACGCCATACAGAATCCAACCCGCAGGTATTTCCCTCAGGCGGAACAGAAATTCTCACCCTCTGGCTTACGAAGTGTCGCCCTCAGGCACAGAAGTCAAGCCCTCAGGCATGAATGGTTTCCCTCAGGAGGAATAACGACAGCCCTCGGGCTAAAACAGTCACACCCTCAGGCTAATCACAATAACGCTCTCAGGATAAATAGGTAACCGGGCCATGCCCAACATATCAAAATGTAGTAAACAAGCAATTCCTCTCAAAGAAATTCTATAGATACTACATTTAAGGCATACCCTCGGGTATCCGGGCCAAACGGCTAAACAGAGGAACACACCCCTCGGGATGGTCCGAGATCCAACCAATGATCCCAAACATCATTTTATTATCACCATTTAATCACCTATGCAATTCTAGGCATTAAATATAGCAACGACCTCAGCCACACGACACCCCAACATTGGTTCGTGGCACGAAAACGCACAAAAATGCACAACAGGTGGAAAATAAACACCAAGCCACCTACCTATGTGCCAACGAACACTATACCCGAACGCCGGCTCCAGAAACGCCCAAGAACAGCGTAGATCTGACGAAGAACAAAACCTATTCAAACGTAAATAACATATGTTGGGAGAAGAATTGGAAATAACGGTACCAGGAGGAGGAAGGGCTTACCCGTGCGGTTCCAACGAGATTGTCTGAAGCCGAATCGGATTCCAAACGAACTCCCAGCGGATATTCAAAGTTCCCGCCTCCTCATTTGGCTCCAAAATGGCTCAAACGCCTCATCTGCCAAATGAGGAGGCTACTGCCTGTTTTAAGTTGATAAAACAAAGTACATAGCATGTACTTCTAATTACACGGCGTGTACTTCTTTCATTTAACTGTTCATTTGGCGGCACTGGAACTGTTCACCTGCCAACAAGAGTACACGACATGTACTCCCGAGTACATGGCGTGTACTACCGCCTAGATGGCGGCGACTTCACCACCTTACTTTTCAACCTTCCGACTGACTACACAGCATGTAAAGGACCACTACATGGAGTGTAGTCAGTTCCTACACCCTTTTTGGCCGGCGAGGCTACACGCCCTGTGTACTTATCCCAACACGGCCAAAATTACATGGTGTGTGGGCAAAGTACACGGCATGTAGTTTCAAAATTTAGGATTTTCCCCCATTTTTCCATAATTTCTCAAAATCACTTAAGGAAAAGGAAAAGAAGAAGCCCGTACCTCTAAAATAAGAACTGGGTTAGTACAACCTCATTATTAAATAATCATGGAATTTCCCTGGGTCTATATGAATAGGGAGCTGGTTGTGTGCTTTGGTGGTGGTGGGGGTCACTATAGATTTAGAGGATGATTCCCCCTTATAGGCATCCTATTGAGATTGCTCTCAACAGTGGCACCGGGATTGCTGAACCGGGGTAGGATGTATAGGTCTAGAGGCCACTTATTCCTCAACATGTGAGACCATATAGTGGTGTTGAAATGACATGGAAGGATCCCTTATTGGTGGATCCCTAGATATAGGAAAAGCATTGAGTGAGTCACAAGAGGTTTTGGGGAGAGGCTCCCAAAATGGTGAAATATCAAAGTTGGGAGTAGTGGATCCTAGGATGGACCTTGGGGGTGACAGAGATGGGGGACCAATAATCATCTAGATCTTGGAAGGCCATACCCCTCATCGGGATGACCCCGTTCTATTCATACCATTGAACAAGAATTTTTATCACTCTCATTTGACCTATTTTAGATAGTGATATGTGGTGTGGGAACCTAGTAGCTATAGCCATGTGAGTTTTCATGGTAGATATTGAGATGTGAGGGGTTTCCATAATATCATTTCCCCTTCCCCTAAGTCTCTGGATTGGAGGTGACTGGTTTCATATAGCTAGGATCTTGGAAAGAAGGAAGATTCACCCATTAGTACAGTTAAATGGAAAACAAATAATATTACCTAAAAGTAGTTATGTCTTTTAGGGACAGATATAATTATCCCTTCTAAAAAAGTCACAGACTAGGATTCTTAATGATTAAATACCTCAAAACTTGAAGAGATTCATGCTGGTCCCAATATTTTCTTAGCGGGACCCAATATTGAATTGCTGGATTTGATGACATGATTATCTGATGATGTATTGAATTCTAATAATCTCCATGTTGAGAAGAATAATTTCACATCAGGTTCACCATTTTAATTTTTGACACTTTCATCGGGATGCACCATATCATGCGTCTTGTTCGACACTCACTGATGGTTCTCATTGTTCCCTGCATTCCTACTTTCCAAAGGTGGGAGACATCCATTGCCACTTTGGAGTTGGTTTCTCCATGAACTAAACTGGATGATAGGATGTTAGTTTCTCTACCCATTTTCCCTCCTAGTAATTCTTATCCTATTTTGGGAATCCCTTAAAGAATTAGATGTTGTTTGTGAAACTCTTCATAGTACCATCTTTTGGTGGACACTGGTTAATTATATTGATTTTGTCGAGACATTCAAAAGGGTCATGTCAGGGAAGTAACATTTAGTCAGGAGAGTATTCACATTGGGAATCACTGTCTTGTCTAGAAAATGAAACTCTGGTACACCTGAATTTTTCCACATGATAGGGATTCTTGGGTTCATGAAATCCAAAGCCATCTCTTGTCGAATGTAGGGAATCATATTCGGAAGTCATGTCTCCATGTTTTTCCTCGACTTACCATGCTTAACATATTGTATGTAGAGATTTTAATTTCTAGAAGAGGTATATCATAATGATAAAATCACTTTTGAGATTCAATCAGATAGGCATTCCCCTAGAGGGAGCACCTGGAAGGCTTACTAGATGGATGGATCAAAAATCCCATTGAGGGAAGACCCTGGATGGTGTGACCCAAAATGAGAAGGTTTTACACCAGAAAGGATGATCTGAATGCTATGGTGGGAGGATCAGAGAAGGTACACCCCTATAATGGGACACCAATGTTTTTCATTGGCTAGGATTGAACCTCAGGGGGGGATACCAATGTACCATTTTTACAAGACAAGGATCAAAATCCAAGTATTTCAAGGAGGGTAATTCAGGGCTTACACCTGGTTACTGACCCGTAGAATGATGTAGTCCCACCATGATATGGGTGAGGTGATATAGTAAAATATTGCAGCTTATGAATGGGTAGTTGCCCACATGGATGGCATAATCTTACTGGGATGTTGTAGATTGGGTAAAATTAGGCTGGATATGGAGGAAGTGTCAAAGGATGAGGTAGATGGTGGAAGAGATAGAACCTAAATGAAGATGACGGTTGTGTTGGTATTGAACTTGAGGGAGGATTCTTATATACCTTTCCAAAAATATAAAGCATCAATTTCCACGTAGTTCATTTGGGTGATGAGACACCCAGGGAGGCGTCTTGTGAAAATGGAATGCATGTATGGGGACCTGAAGGAAGTAGATCCTCTAACTTGGGGAATGATATTCCCAAACAAAAGGCTCGAGGGATAGACCAGGATGGGACATCAGTGTTAGGCTAGAGCCTTCGGTAGGCTTTCTATATACCTTTCCCAAAAAGGGAAAATATCAAAGTCCTCACAGTTTAGGATGGGGAATAGAATTGGGGTGTACACAAAGGATGACGACTTAGAGAAATGTTAGGTATTATGCATGGTAATCTACCGAAGAAAATGAGATATGTGGTTTGGGTGTACACAAAGACAAACAACCTTCACCATTATAGGTCTTACACATGGTTAGTGGCTCATATGGATGGATCAAAACACCCCAGGTAAGCACACTCAGGTGATGTGTCCCAAAAAGGGAAGATGTCACATCAAGAGGGTACATCCCTAGGAGGGAGAACCAGTGTTTTGCATTGGTTGGGATTGAACCTCGGGGTGAAATACTACACACCATTTTTAGAATATAGGGATTAAAATCCCATGTAGTTTAAGGAAATAAGGATACCAAATTTTAACATCATGCAGGACACATTTGAACTGACATGAAGTGGTTGGGACAGATGGATGTCGCGATTGATCCTTAGGGAGGCTTCATATATACCCTATAGAATAAAAGGATCAATACCCATGTAATTTGAGAATGAGGGGGTAAAGGGGGTTACACATGGTTAGAGACCTATGGATATGTTGGGGCTTTTACATGGATAGCATCTCAAAGAGGATGACATGGTCACAACTTTATCTAATCCCACTTGAGTCATGCTCTGTGTGAGAAACAAGAAATTGGGGTGGACCTGAAGATTGTGTTATAAAGGATTTGGCCACAAGGAATGGTTAATATTGGTACATACTCTAGAAGGGAAGCCCATGTAGGGTGTTTGGATATATGAGGAGGATATGGTCATCGTACGGGGAACACCCTATCAAGGTGTGTCAGGGCTTACGTGGGAATTTCCCAAGGCACTCATGGAGGAAAATCCCAATGTGGAAGAGAGAATAAGAGTGTATCGATGCATAGCTACTCTCTGATCCAATCAAAAATTCCATTAATGTGGCAATCATAGTTCAATGTCATGTGTTGGGTATGTGGGTTTTTGGTAGTTTAACTACCTACAACTTAGATGATGGGGACTCACTCCTCATCCCTTGGACTTACATGACTTACACCACCCCACATTTGGGAAAGGGAAGGAACAAGCAATTTCTATTGGTGTTTGGTGGAGTAGTGGTCAATAGAGGGTTACACATTAGTGTAGCTATGTGAAGAAGCAGTATCTATTACTGTATCTATGCAAAGAGGAATTTGGTAGGGAAACACGAAATGAAGAACCATTTAAGGGACTAGGAAATCACTGTGTGAAATCACAAAGGACCATGTGGAGGAGGTGTGTGTGAAAGATAGGAATGTTTCATGCTAGAGGAGTTCAAAAATGGTGTATTAGGATGAAGAAAACCCATGGAGAACCTAGGAAAGGGTGTGCACTTGATTGAAGACCTTCACACTAGATGAGGGGTATGGTATAAATAGGTACTTCACCATGGAAATATTGCATTTAAGAAAGATATTTTGAAAGAAATTTCCATAGAATAAAAAGAAAATAATGAGGAGCATGCTCATGTGGTCCCACCTGAAATAAGGATCCATGGGATACATGTCGTGCAAGATCTAGTACATTATAGCCATGGATTTCTCACGGTCATGGAAGAGTCATCTTTCACACACGAGAGTGACGTTTCAACTTTTCGAGCATTTCCTAAAATGAGGAGGCCCGCATTTAATTATAGGTCGAAATGTCGGTGGTAGAACATATGTTTTCCTACATGGAAGTAGGAATGTGACATCACATTGGTCATGGAAGTGCCTTGAAAATAGATTTCTTTCCTACGCGCAAACCTAATTTCTTTGGTGTAGCTGAATTGGACTTTTTTGGGACCATGACACTCAGAAATCCATTTGATGTTGCATTGGACACACATGTTCTTTTCACACTGATATCTTTCTTGTTTTCATGATTTAAATCTTTTACATAGCTTCTTTGGGGTACTCGGGATAGTCCACTAAGTCAAAATATGCCTTTAGTTTTCTCAAGTATTCCAACTGATGAGCTCAACTAAAATTATGTGCCAAAAATTATTTCAGTTTTACCTATTCATTCTTGTTGGGAAATTTGTGGTTTGGTCAATTTTTCTATGACTATCTATCATAGAAACATTTCTTTAAATATTTCTTGAATTGTTAGTATTTATTTTCAATTTCTGTGAAATTTTATTACTAGTTATTATAGATTCTTATTTTATTGAATTTATTTCCACTGATATTTCACTCATATATATAGGTATAGTCTCCCCATTGTACCACATTAGACCTATGATACTCTTCGTCTAACTTTGGTATATGGGGAGGGGTGCCTGAGCTCAAGTTTCTTTATCCAATCTAGTAACTAGTTAGTGCTTGAGGGACATAGAAAATAACAAAATGGTATCATAACTTTTTTCATTATATGGCTATTTTGGGTAAATTAGATAATATTTAGGTCATTATTGATACTTGATAGAATGATTATACCTAATAATAATTGACCCAAATTTGAGGTAATTCATGGTTACTAGAGATAGGATTGATGTTTATGTTTTTTGTTTTTACAATTAGACTATTTTCACATAGATTAATGAACATGAGTTTCAAATTTTTAATTTATGAGAATGGGTTTATTAACTAGAATAAGAAAAGGCCATGTGTTCATGTATTAGGGTAGTCATGTAGGATTCACATGTAAGTTTATTGGTTTCCTATGAATGTCTATTCAGGAAAATATTTTCTATTTTTGGAAACATAATTACATGATAACCTATTTAAAATATTAATTTGAATATAGTAAATAAAAATTTAAGTTAAAAATATTTATGTTATTTAAATATAATGTTTAATCGATATTGTATCTATCTTAGTCTCTGTTTTTAAATTGTAGTAAGAAATATCAGCATCCTTGGTTATATGAATCTTATGTTTTTTGGAGTGGACTTATATTATATGGTGTCTCTATGCATATTTGGTTGCAAATAATAAGGGGTCAAAGGTTATGATTTAGTAATAATATGAGATTTGGAAAATATCAGGGCTATATTACTTGTTATCACTTTTCCTTAAACTATGATTTCCTAAAATATTATCCTAGAATGTTAGAATGATGTATTTTTAGAAATATGAATCTATGATGAATCTGTAAATATTTATTGGAAAGTGGTGTTGATAACACTCTTATGGTTCATGGTATAGAACCTCCTGAGGGGCCAGGGAAAGTGGGGGATGATCACCTCTGAGCAGCCTACATTAATGATGTTTGAGAACACTATAGAGATTCAGTTATATTGTCCAATGTGTTTTTATTAGGAGGGTGGTATAAAGTTACATGAGTATTGGATTGATCCCATTAGGATGAGTCTCAATCACCAAAATGTGGCTCAATAAAATAGGGTAAAATTAAATTTTATATACTTTTAGGATCATTAATGAAATAGTGGGATATTTTAATTAATGTGGATTTGTATATAGGACTTAGTTTGATGGAAATAAAGACCTATTTATGTAAAAACTTATTTTTAGAGACCATAAGTGATAACAAGGATAGGTAATTCAAGCATCTTATATAAGGGAATATGTCTTTCAAGGAACATATAGATAATTTTATGAATATTCTACTATTTTTTCATACACGGGTTAGTGATGATTTTCAAAGGATAAGACATTTAGAGTATAGAATTTTTTTGAGATTAGATTTATGGTAAATTTATTTCAAATTACCACTCTTTTGAGTTTATAAATAATTCAATTATATCAAAGATAACCTTGAAAGAGGGAGTAGGATCAAAGAAGTAAGCATGTGTTGGGGTATTTATTAATGGATCATCAGGTAGAAGAACCATTATGCAGAATCATGATAGAGAGGTGGTTTTAGTCGTTAGAGAAATGGGTTACCACTATATTCATATGGTTTATGACTTAGAAAGTCTTATCTGTGTCATATATGGGGTCATACCCCACCCCAAGGCTCTTTATGGCATATTGAGTATCTGTTTTATGGTAGCATTGGGAACCTATATAAATTTTCAGAAAAGATCATGGATTTTATAGTGGTCTAGAATCAGGGATGTTTTAGGGGTTTTAAGTAGAATTAGTTATGTTGTGACATCCATGTAGTTGGAGTTTTACCTCCCATTCATATTAGGGTGGAGTACATGGTTCTTAGGGATAGTGTAAGACATAATAGTATGGAATTGATACATATGGGAGTCATGTGGGAGAACATGGACATTATTAAGAACTACATATTTCAACAAATACAACTACTACCATCCATCATGTATAACTATCTATGATTTGAGTAATGATATTAATATATTCTACGATGGCATGTTCTATATTTTATAGGGGAGATTCACATTATTTTATCTAAACATAGATGGTGGATAACTGAGTGTTGTATATAGATTATATATATAGGGTGGTGTCTATTGACACAATTATGTGGGTGATATTAGATGGAATTTTCTATTGTAAGGATTGTTCCTTGAATATTGAAGGTTACTAATTTTTATGGGACCTATTTAAGTTATAAATGATGGCGTTTATTTTTATCCTTTGAATATATTGCTTAGTTCTATACCTCACTCTCATAAAATTTTACCATCTATGTGTCATGAACCAGCCCAACGTAGAATGAACTATGACTAACAGAATCCATCATCCAATATGCTAGAGGATGTTGACAAGTGCTGAGTAGGCATATCACACACATGGGTGGCCTTAGCCTAATGTACCTATACACACTCACACATCTACCAAAACATAAAATGATGAAATATAAAACAAAACATAATCATGCATGGATGCATCTAAAATACAACCATAAAAGAATGAAAACCAAATGATGGAAACAAAAAATTCCAAATACAAACCTACCCAAAAAAACTAAGAAAAATTCCAATAGGAAACAATTATAGAGGACTGATGTCAAGTTAATATAAGGAAAAAACCTAAATCTAATAATTTCACTAAGATTCACCTAGTCTTGGTCCCTCTAAACTTTTTCCCGAAGATCATTCATCTTCATCAGACAAGACATGTGTGGGTAAAGACCATGTAAGTATGAGTATAATAATATAGAGTTGGAAAACCTAAAATCACTAAGAATATAACATTAAGTATAAAAATCAACTCATAAAATGTATATTTCAATGTCAGATATTACCATAATATCTATATATACTCAATGAAGACACAAAATATCAAGGTAAGATAACAACTTTAATGTAATCATTGGATTCCTACAAGAAGGTTTTATATAATACTCATCTTGGAGAAACACAATCCTTGATTTATATCACACTGATGAATTCTATCTGAGATTTCATTATCATCGGGTGTCACAATAAGAAGTACCATATGAAGGTATGGAAATATCGATATGCATATGTGGATCACACCCAAGGTCATTGGGTATACCAATTACCTAATCTATATTGACCAACTATTTATTGGATTTACACTCAGGTAGTGTTTTTTGTGATGATACCAAGAACCCCATCTATGGAAATGATGACGATATAGTATCTCACTCTATCCCTCATAGAGGTGTTCTAAAAACTCTTTTTAAGACTTATGTTCTTCAAAGGGTATCACAATTCAATGCATAGGGAAAATCCAATACTAAACCCTAGACGAATTTCCAAAAACAATATGTCTAGGATGAAGAAGAAATGGGATTTAAGCCATCATTTATGGAGTACACAATGTGTATTAGAAGTACATTGCATGTCTCTTTGACACCAGGTTCTACTTGTATACCACGATCCATGCCTATTTCCATGTATTAATACACTGTGTCTCCAATCCCATGTAATCTTGGAAATTTTCATGACAGTCTAGTTATGTCCTTATTCGAGTACCCAACATACCCAATCCTATATACTCCTGGATGTGTCTGTGTCTATATGGCCATGTTTCTTCTGAGTACATGATGTGTTATAACATGTGTAATATTATACGTGTCTGCATAAATCCCTGGTCACACTCCATAACTCGATGTTAGGGTCACAAACTGTATGATAGCTATCACATTAGATGAGATATTTTTCTTCTCATGGAAACCCAAGATTCATACTAGGTGGTCCCACACTACGTGTAATTCCAAATGGAATTCCATGTAACCTTATAATTTCTATAATCATAGATTCTTCCTCCATGTACACCAGCACCACCATCCTCTTGAGTTGCACCATCGCCCTCACCCAAAGTCCATATATCTTGCCAGACCATGCTTCATCATTGCATGCTTGCTGGATATCGTGCCTCTATCTACTTGGAAACCATCTTTCAAGCCACACTATCACCACATAGAAAATATATGAATAATGTAATTCCATAAATATATCCTCAATCAATCATCAATATTCCTAGCTTTATTATTTCATCAAACCAACACCTGATCGATGGTATCATTCCATTATTCCAAGTAATGGTTTCACAATGATTTATTTATCTGGAAATCATCAAACTATTGGCCAAATGAAACACCAGTGGTGAACACATGAATAATGGTTAGAGAACACCAAGAAAAAATAGAGGAATGAACCTTATTTGGGATCAATTTTTCCTCGATTCATTGTTTTTATAATGATAAGAAAATATACAAAATAAATAAACAATTTATCCTAAGTTCCCTATAAATAAACTCATACATAAAATACAATCTATCCATGAATAAATCTAATGGTCAATTGATTCATATTAATCATAGGATAAGAAAATGGGAATAAATATATATTAAAAAAATCCTTACATGAAATGGATCAATCACTAATTAAGAATGAATATGTGTCATTATAATTGTTTAGATCCTTTAATTTCGATGGTGCAATGATCCTTTATCCCGATTTGATCTGAAATCATCTACTAAACACACCCCCACTGACGCACTCTCTTAATTTTTAAGGTTATGTTGATGAACCTAAAAATAAATTATATTACTATATTTGTAGACCATTATATGTCATAGTGACTAAATAAAATAAAATAAATAATTTATTTTATTCATTTGATAATATTCATTCCACTGCGCTCAACCTGAATGTATGAATTGCTCTAAGGTTAACTGATACTTATGGTAAGACCCATGATATGAACTCAATGGAGGCCTAAAATTCCAGACCTAAATCTATGTTATATTTATTACAATTTTTTAGGAAAACTATTCTCATTCTATATATAATATATTTAATATGTTTTGAAAAAATATTTCTGTCTCATCGAGTCTCGGAATCACAGGCCATCTCAGCTCATGTCACTAAAAATAATCTTTGTAATATTCTAAACTAATACATTGAAAAATTAGAGTCTTTATATTCCCTACTCCTTGTTTACTTATTACTAAAAAAGAAAAAAAATATTTTACAAAAATATATGGGTACTGAGTATACATCTGGATCTCCTTCTCCCATGTAACTTCATAAAGATTCTTGTGATTCCACTAGTTATGATCTGAAGGTATCAATCACCCTTGGGGGATCATCTTTAGATGATCCTAAATATCTACCAGGTAGTCAAAAAATGTATATTCATACTTTATTTATATCTTATCCTAGTTAATAACATATGATGAGTTATTAATATCACTCTTCATCCATGCCAAATGGAAGATTTCATGAACACTATCTAACTCTGGTTGTAGAGTTAAACGATAAGCCACCACACCAACTCTATGTAGTATCTAGAAGGGGAATATGAATATCCACGATATCTTGATACAACGTCAAAATATTTTCAATCTACATTGAGTTGAGGACAATAGGAGCACATGGTCTCCCTTTTAGAGCCCCAAATGAATCTATATTTGGTCCACATAAGACTTAAGATGACTCGGTTCTATTCTCATGCTCTCCTGAATGATATTCACCTTCTCTATAGTGGATTACACCAACTCCAAAACCATAAGTGATGACTCTACTAGACTAGTCTAGCAGAGTCGTAACATATAGGGTCACTCGTATATGTCCTTGAATGTTTACATACAAGTGGAGGAATGTATGTCTTTTATATAAAAACTCCACCAATGGTAGGTGATCCTCCCAACTATGGACAAAGTCAAACATGCAAGATCATATCAAGTCCTCCAAAACTTCAATGGTCCACTCAGTCTGGACATAATTTTGGGGAAATACACTATGGTAAAACACAATTAAGTCCTAAATTCCACCTTTAATCCTTTCCATAATTGATATGTGAAGTGGGAATCATGGTTAGAAATGATCATTGAAGGAACTCCCTGGAGCTGGATTATCTCTTTCATGTAGAGGTTTCTCAGGACCTCTTCCAAACATTTCTCTCAAATATTAAGGAATTAGTCTGACTTGGTTATTCATTCTATGATAAACATGATGGAATTGTTCCCTCTCTAAATACATGGTAACCCCATCAAAAATTATAATGATATCCCATCCCACATCCATCATTTAACATCATGCGGTTCAGTTGAACATGCTCTAACCTAGTGCTCATCCTTCACATACTGTGAAGTAGGGAATTGAGAGAGAAACTTAAAACTCCTTTATTAATTTCAATCCACCAAAACTTCCACTAAATGTCCTATTACATATTTTCCACACCACTATGTACCACTAAAGTTGATGTATGAAACTCAATCATCACCTCGTCTCTCATTGAAATTTTTTCCTTCATCTGTTCTCTAAAAATAATGACATTATCCTGACCTTCAGAAATTCCATTAGGATCATGTCCAATGGATGTATAAGTATTTAGGGTCTCATAGTCATCATAATAAATATATTCCTTCCTAACTCGCTATATAAATATAGGGATAACAACCATTGACATGAGTTAAGATGATCCATCCCCATCCACAAATAATAACTATAAAGAGGATAATTGTTCTGATGTCTCACTCAGCAACTGCCAACAAGATCTCTAGGTGAGTGTATATGCAACGATGTTCACCTTATCTTGAGTATATACAATCATAATGATGTAATCCTATGGAAACAATAGCCAGCTCCTCTACACATGTGGTGTCAATTTATGTGAACCATATTCAATCACTACATGACTCTACATCATAAAACGAACAATCCCAATCCGTGACACATTGAAAAACACTACATACACAACACCCTCCTCTAGAAGTCTCATGAGGGTAGCACTCATCAACCTCTTCCTCAACTCCTATAAGGATTTCTAACACCTTTCCATCCACACGAATGTATTCCACTTTCAGTTGAAATATATTATGGGAGATGATATCCTGATGAAAAGTGTTATAAATCTATGATATTAACCTTCCACCCAAAGGAATATTTACACCTCCGTCACATTATTAGATGGCTCCAAATATAACATTGCCTCAACCATTATTGAGTCCTCTACTACACTGTTTATTGAGATAACATGTCCCTAAAAGTGTTAAAACTAAATCTAGAACTAAAACATTGAGAGACTCCCATAAATATGTGGCTCTTGGATTATATCCAAAACTATCCTCATATATACCACATGCTCCTACGTAGATTCTAATTACTCTAGGATAATGTGGATAAAAATTACCAAATATTGGTCTAATAAATACTTATAGATCCGATTCTAGTGTTCCATGAACACAAATAGGGAATTCATCATGAAAAATGGAATTACTATGTCCGCAGAGTGACCATATCTATGTTTAAATGCATCCTTTGATATATCCCTGTATCGCACTCATAGATGGTGATAGCCTGATCTTATGTCAATCATTGAGAACCATAAAACCCATATCTACTAAACAAAGAGGTCATCTATCCTCAATGTGGATATATTTTATTTACAGTCACCTAGTTTAGGTGATATTAATCTGCATGAAACATTAACCTCATGCTCTCTTTCTTGGTGAACATCCCTAAAGGTGACCACGGTGAAACACTAGGTTTGAAAAAAAATATTACTTTTCATGTCCTCTAACTACACCCTCAACTTTTGAATCTCTATGGGAACTATCCAATATGATGTTATAGATATCAGGGTTATTCATATGCTTACATCAATATATACTTATATCTCATGGTGGGGAGGTAAAGCTAGAACATCCTTAGGAAATACCTCTTCATACTCTGCCATAATGGTAAGAAACTGATGGCTAATAGCATCCACTGCACCAATGGTCATTCTAAAAAAATATTGTGTAATCAGACACACCCTTCTTTTCATGATTAAATCCTTCTCTTTTAGCTTTAATTTTCATTCACAATGGAAAATCTCATCCCATTACTGTAGAAAAATTTCATCCTCCTCCTAAAATGGTATATTTGGGCATGAACTATGGATAATCAGACCATACCTAATATGATTTCGTAAGTCCTTGTTACTGTAACAAATATATCCCAAAAGAAACTCAGACCTCCAAGAGTAAAATCACACCATTAGTATAAGTATGTGATCACTGAGTCATATCTATTAGAAGTATCTATTGGAAAGGGTTGATCCAAGGGCTCAACATTAATCACTACGTCTCAAACTAGATAAGTGGAATCAAAAGAGAAGTTTTCACCTATATCTATAAATAATAAAATTAATGTAGATAAAGAACATATCATAGCTTATATAATAACTATTTTCTTTAATATATAATACTAGACTTCTTTTAGCTGCCATTACCTCTATCCTATACCTCCCTTATCCAAGAGTGAACCACCATAGAGTTGTGGTGGAAACAAATCACAACGTATTCTAACTCAAATTGCTCTCATATCTCCTCTTCCATCCCAGCATCCCTATGAATCTAACTTTTCTTACTTCTTCCTCTAACCAGGTGTCCCTTAAATGTTATCTCTAATATTCATATAGTGGATCATAAAATCTTATGTCGGATTTCTCATTCCATTACTGTAGGTTCTGGGCACAGTGGAAGCATGTGTTGAGTCATTCCCGACATTGAATTTTTTCATGATTTATTATCAATCTATGACTTACACAAAAATAAATATCATGATAAATGTAATTGAATCAGTTTAAATAGAAAAGGGATATAATTCCAAAACCATGGATAAGATTATCACATATTATTTATAATTAATTTTTGTAATTAAAATAATTACCTTATGAGAATTATATCATCATTAATAGATCTGAAAACAGAACTATGTTGTAGTATCATTTTTTGTAGGAATTGGGAGAATATTTCCCCTAGAGTTTATCCAAACATGTTCCAAAAATCTCCAAACATTTTCACATAAATATCTCGGTGCTAGCATGGTAGATTCTAATTCTTTCATCATTCACTTTTGATCACCAATATAATCACTTACAAAGAGTTCTCTTTGATCTATCTATAATATAGAGTGTGATATGGAGGAAGATAACTCTCCATTCATGAGATATTTGTTACAGATGAATTTTTATAGGGCTTGAGAAAATTCTATATGGATTTCATTGGGCCCAACACAAATAAATCTGTTCTATTGATAAAAAATAATATAATTGGGTGTAATACCTCTAGGGTTTAGTAATAAATAAATGTAGAAGATCCCTTTAATATTTAGTTAATCCCTTGATGAACCCCATGTCAAAAATAATAAAAATAATATTATTATTTCCTCTACATGCTCATAACTTATGAATTAAATTAAATAATATTTAATAAATAATATTCAATATATATTATTTCTCATTAGTCCTAAAAACTATGTCTGTCAATCCTCTACAATATTTATCAGGCCATGAATAATGAATAATTATTTAATAAATAAATATCATTTTTTATTCATAAATAAATACATAAATATTATATTCACTAAATATAAAATAAAAATATAAATAATATTATCCAGACATTATATTCTATCGAATAAGAGGTTAAATAATATATAATATCAGAAAAACATGAATAATTAATGAACCATGAGTGGGAATAATATTGATTCAACTTGTTAAATAATAAATAACAATATATTATTTAACTGAGATTATTGATACACTAAGTGTGTGGACCTCTAGGCCTCTTTCTCAATGGCATTTGGTGAAGTAGCCTAATGTTCAAGGATAACTTCTAGAAACACACCAAGGCAACCATTGAGAAAGAAGTGAATGTCGAAACTATATAAAAACTCATTTGGACGCTTACTATGTAATATATTCCCTTTATCACAATATCTCTAATCAAGCATGTTTCATACTGGTGTCATAGAACAATATACTTGATTCCTCTTTCTTTGAAATTTCAGAAAATTAAACATGCCTATAGAACACCATGGACATTGATTTATTTAGGCTATATAATTTTTATAAAAAGGAATAAGATATAAACATTTTTTAAATAATGGAAAGGATAAATCCATTATCGCATTATTCAATAATACAATATTAATCATGATGCTTCCAACGTATCCTAACTCACCGCAAACATATGTTGTCAAAATTTTCATTAATACATCAAATTACAAGACTCATAATTCACATTAATAATAATAATAACAATAAATTTTAAGGATCAATACCAACATTCAAAGATAGGAACATATAATGACACCAATAAATGTGTATTTCCTACTAGTGGGTATCATTCTCATAATATAACACATTGAATATTACCAAGGACGTTCACCTTGAGAAGGTTCCTTAAAGTCCTGTAAGTCTCCACCAGTGATATCATGTATAATTTGTGTCCCTTAAATGATATCATTCGGCTATAGAATATATATTTGGGAATAGTGTCATAACACATTCAGGTTCTTATAATATTGGAGAAGTTATATTACCTTTTTGTGAGACAACTACTCTTAGGACATCATCAAAAATTATATTACATAGAATAATAAACATTTTATGAGAAGAATTTAATTAATAATCAAAAATATGAACAAATTTTATCATTAAGTACCCAAAAGATGGTTCTAGGGAAACAACTACAAGATAATCCCATTTTCACTAGATCCAACTACTAACAGCCTTCAGTGCACTAGATATCACATAATAATCATTCTTCTGATGAGATAAGACTTTAGTAAAGGGTATGAACAAGTTCTCTTTCATGGGTACTCTACTTACTTCAACTTCACTCCTTTTATAAAAACCCCTAAAGAGATGATACTTCTAGAGTATATTCTTTATTCGTTTTTGTGACCTTGGATATTTTATCAAGATCCACTACTATAATAATATCACAATAAAATGTGATAGGGTATTTACTACACGGTACCCAAAAAAGATCCTAGATAACATTTCATATCCAAATGTATTCTTTGGATGCATCAAAAGTCACTATATAGTCAGAATCCACTGTAGAATCAGTGAAAACTAGCAACTTTTAACTCTTATAGATCACAATTCCTTTGTTGAGACTTAAAAAATATCATGAATACAACTTCAGATCATTCTAATTAGTTTGAAAACTAGCATCAGTATAGCCCTTGATGGATAGCTTCTTGTGTCCTGTATACACAAGGAACATAACCTCAGTTCTTATCAGATAATTTTGGATATCCTTAATAGAAGAAAAAAATTTTCTCTTCAATATTATAGAAATATACCTACCATGATCAATTCATAAGAAACATCAATTCAACTAAACAGTATAGAATATATTTTTGATCCTATCACTGAATCATATAGGATCTTACCCAATTTCTCTTTCTCCTATTGTGTCTAAGGAAACATTTTACTAGAAAGATATAAACCATGTGACACCTGAAAAAATAAACTCTTAGATTGTTTAAAATAGATCTCTTTATTATCCAGTCAATTTATGTACCTTGACATAGTCCAAGAAGCCTCTTGGATCTGTCAAAAATGATCACGATCCATAGAATATAGGTTGTTTCACCTAAGACCTTCATAGAGAATCATTTTTTTATCGAATCCAAAATAGACTATATAACTGGTAATTCATTTCTATGAAGAAATATTTCATCTACATATACAACTAGGATATTGAATAAATTCCCACTAAACCTATTGTAAATGCATAGATCATATTTTTTATTTATGAAACAAATTAATTTATAGATTCATTGAATCAAATGTTACCAATCCTAGATTCTTTCATCAATCCATAAATGGATCTATGAAACTTGAAAATCATTTTGGCATTAACTAGTGTCACAAACACTTCTGGATGTGTCATATATACATCTTCTTGAAGGTTCTCATTATGGAAATAATTTTTGACATCCATCTACCAAATTTCATAGTCTTCGTTAGATTTTATAGAATTTATAATAATGATGGATTTAAACATTGGAACTTATAAAAATGTTTCATAATAGTCAGTTCCTTGATGTTTTTTAAACCCATTAACCACTATCCCATCTTTATAAGTATTTAATTTAAATTCCATGTCCATTTTTCGCTTGAATACCCATTTTTACCCTTTGGGATTTTTATCAATTTGTGCATCAAATAGAACCCAAGATTAGATATGATACATGGAATCCATTTCAAAATTCATGGTTTCTTACTATCTTGCAGTTTGTTACCTCTATAACACCTCTTTTTAGGAGAGTGTTTCATCATTTTCAAACTATAATGAGTAACCATTTTGGTGACTAGAAAATCATATATATCTAGTTCTCTTACCTCTATTATGTTCCCACATAGTACTTGTGTTTTAGTAACTACTTCATCTATGGGTACCTATGAAATTTGTTCATGCCCCAACTCTTGTTTATATTTATCATCAACTTCATTGAAGTCAATCTTTCTCCCACTATCCTTTTTGAGGATGTCCTCCCCCTCTGTAAAGATGGATTTTCTGGAGAAATTTACTTTCTTGTCTGAGGGGTTTTATAAGTAGTATCTCTTTAAATCCTAGGAATACTCGATAAAGATACACTTTTTTACTTCATTTCTATTTTTTTTCCTAAGATGGCCTTAAAAAATTGTACTCAACCCCATACATTTGTATACGACAGAATGAGTTTCTGTCAACTCCATAACTTGAAGGGATTTTTTACTGCTTTAATTGGTACTCAATTTAGAGTATATTCCATGTTTTATAATTACTAACTCAAAAGGTATAATGTAAAATAAAATATACTCATCATAGACTTTACCATGTATAATATGGTATGGTTCCTCCTATCACTAAAACCATCAACTGTGGTTTATTTTGTGGAGTGCGTTTATATTGAATCCCGAACCCCCATAAAAAGCAACTCTTGGTTAATAAATTCACCACTTCAATCTAAATACTGTTTCTTTATATTATTTACAATTTGTTTCTATACTTAATTAATTAATTACTTGATTTTCATAAAGTACTCAGACTTATACCTCATCAATTAGACATAAACATATCTAAAAAATCCATTAGTAAAATTTATGAATTAAGATTACCCTCCTCTATCTTATATTGGAAATGGCCCACACACATCAGTTTGTACCAATCAAAGAAGTTATGTGGGATTTTCAACCTATCCACTGAACTGATGGTTTGGTTATTTTCCCTTGAAAACATTCATGATATCTTTCAAATTCTTTTAGCTTATAAGAGTATAAAGAACCATCGTGATATATCTTTGTCATAGGATTCTCGTTTACATAACCAATATGCTGATGCAATAGTTGGGTGTTATATGAGACATGTGAAGAAGATTTATTATTAGTTTCCAATAATTTTGTTTAATTTAATTGATAAATACCATTAATTAAATGTTACATACCTTAACATATGTTTTCTTTATAAAATAAACAACATTAATTTCCAAACATGAAAATAAAACCACTTTCATCTAGGCATGATTTACAAATTATATTTTTAGTAACTGTTGGAACATAATAATTGTCCATTAAAAAAATCATTAATATTAGATATAAAAGGTGGTAGTCATCAATGGCTAGATGAGCTAGCCTCACATCATTGGTAGTTTATAGATCCACCTCTCTTATAACAATATTTAGAAATCTACTTGTTTCCTCCATTTCATTATAGATGTGAGAACCCAAATTGTTATCTAATACACAATATTTTATATATTTAAATATTACACTTGATAAAAAATACACCATTAGCTTCCCCTTGCTTCAAGGTGTAGTTATTCTTAATGATTCCGTGCTTGATACATACAAACTAGTTTTCCTCATTTTTCTTTCGCTACCATTGGATCTTCTTCTTCTTGGTAGGATGGTGCTCAGGAGCTAAGAAGTTTTTTGATTATTGGTCCCATTTTCATAATTCTTCCTTTTCTTATTCAACATATAGACTATGGGGTTTTCAGGACCCATGTTCTTATCCATTTGGATAATTAATTAACGAGGTTCTAAAATCCTCTTCTCATTATTGTTCACATTATAATTAACAATAAAAAAGTTTACGGTCTTGGGATATTATGAATGTATGATATTTGAGAACAACTCATATGGGAATTTAATCCCTAATGTATATAAGAATTAAATGTAGCCAAAAATATTGACTCCATGGGGCCCAGATAAAGCAGACTCTAAAATCCTAATTGTAAACAAATCATTGGAGATATCATATCTATCTTATCTCACCTTCACATGAAAGAGATCCCAAAGGTGATAAATTGTACTATATGCAACCATGTCCCCATGTTGGTTTTAAAGATCATTGATCACAGATTGTAGCATGAAACTCTAAATTTTTTTAATATTGTCCCTATGTTTTTTATAGAGAGACATCTCTTTATCACTAGTTTTATTTGTACTTTCTTTAGGAATTGATTCTCCCAACACATACAATAACCTTTCATGGTGATGGATAATCCATAATAGCCTTTTCCACTCCTGGAAATTCTTTCCATTGAGAAGGTTATCTATACCATGTATGGATCATAGTGATACGTTTGATTTCATTTTCATTGATGTATATACAATTAAGATGAGATTACATTTAGTACTTTTTCTGATAAAATTTAAACAAATAAATAAATATTATTTTTATTAATCATTGGAGATCTCATATCCCAAAGGTATACCAAATGTGAGAAATTGTGCTATATTCATCCATGTCCCCATGTTGGTTCAAAAGATCATTGGTCATGGATTGTAGCATGAAACTCTAAAAATTTGTAATATTGTCCCAATTTTTTTAATAGAGAGACAACTCTTCATCACTTGTTTCATTTCTAGGTTCTTTAGGAGTAGATTCTCCCAACACATACAATAAACTTTCATGGTGATGGATAATGCATAAGAGCCTTTTACACTCCTGGAAATTCTTGCCATTGAGAAGGTTATCTATACCATGTATGGATTATAGTGATATGTTTGTTGTCATTTTTATTGATGTATATACAATTAATATGAGAATACATTTAGTACTTTATCTGATAAAATTTAAACAAATAAACAAATATTATTTATATTAATCTTTTAATATTTTATCAAAATTCAATTAGTCTCACCATTGGCTTTAGAATATCCTAATTTGTGGAATCTATAGTGGAATTGGTCTATATTCCCTTTTTTATTATCCCAACATTTTTTTAAATAAACGTTAATTGTTTTAGGAATTCATTCCAAATTTCAACTCCATTAACTCATTATAAATTGATTTGTTGGTTGAAATCCCAAATCCTAAAATCCATAAATTGTATTTTCTTAACCCTTGCCTCTCAATTAAACTAATTCCTACTTTAGCAGTCAACCCTTAATGTGAAATAAGTTATGTCCAACCAAAACATATTCTTTGAATTCATAGATAACATAAAGCACCCCAAATTTGGTTGGTCAAGAACTCTGAACTAGGGAATGATATTAACTAAATTACTGGAAGGCTACACTAACTTAATATATAATTGATCGATTTTATCTTTTATTTATAAATTTATAATTATTATCTTTATCAAATGATTTTTAATATTAATTGGATTTACTTAAAATATTATGCATTTTCCAACTAATGTTATTTATATCATTCATTCTTGTTAATTCATTAATTAAGGTGATCATGACATAACATAAATATTGAATTAACCATGAAACATGAAAGAAATAAAATAATAAAATGATATGACCATTATATTTTACTAATGGTTAGTTTATATAGAGGTTGATAAAAGAAACATTTACATGGGAAAAAGAACCTTGAAAAAATTAAGGTCTGTGTCATAGCTTTCCACATGTACACCTATATATCTCTCTTGGATTGGTTTAACCTCATCTATAAACTTGAACCACCTCAACTAAACTGGGAGATACATACATTACATATTATTTTACTCACACACAAGTGATGTTAAAAAGGGGTTTTCATAAAAGAAACCATGGGCACAAAGGTCCTTATTCTATGAGATGAGAGAAGGAACAGATCCCAACAATTTAATTTAATAATATATTAAATGAATACAATCACATACAAAGCTATAGTCTATTCTCATGATCATTTATATGCATTAAACAAATTATGAATTAAATAAAAATAACATTTCATTCTCAATTGTTAATATTTAAGATAAATCATTCTCTAATAAATTAATTATCTTTTTTAATTAATAAATTCTTTTATCATAATTCTCATCTGAATTTTCATGAGAATCTAATCTATAATTATTTGAAACTAATTAATGTCATTTATTAAAATTTAAATATATTTATAAATAAACCATGGAGGAAACATGGTAAATACCCTTCCAAATATACCCAACATGTATTATACTTGTATACTATTTACTCTTGTGATATATGAAATAGATGACTTATCACATACTCTCATGATGTATAATTTCAACTTAATGATTACAATAATTACATAATTTTTTTGACCACATGTTATGATTCTGTTCATGTAGAGTAATAATTTTAATACATTTCATAGATGATATACAGATCTAAACATTATAAAGAAATTAATTAAATATATATATATATATATATATTAAAACCCATCCCATAGAATTTCCTATAAACTTAATGAACACATTAAGACACATGTTGATAAGGTATACATAATATAATAAATTAATCTTGATTAGGTGAAATTTGGTATGAGTACATAGTGTGTACAGGTGAGTTATGCGGCATGTTTGTCTGGATGATTTCATCAAATTAATTTTGTTTATAAAATATATATATTTATTTAGATCTTTTAGAAAATAAAGTGGTGGAATAAAATATCATAATTCTATTTAAATTGTTATTAAACCTGGATTGAAAACTAAATGAAAAATTCCTAAATAAATCAATGATCTTTAAATAATAATAAATAATTATGTGGAAACTCTGATTCCACATGAAGGTTCTGGTCACAATAAAATCATATAATATGATCGGTAATTAATACAAGATTTATAAAAATAAAAACTTCAGGATAAAAAAATTAATCAAAGAAAAAAGATGAGGGATAAAACACCAAATCAAAAACATGATCGTCACATATTATTTATAATCAATTTAAAAAATTAAAATAATTTACTTATGATAATTATTTCTTCATTGATGGCTCTAAAAATATATTTGTGTTGTAGGAATCAATATCATGTTCCCTCTAGTGGTGACCCCTAATTGTTCCAAAAATCTCCAAATTTTGTCGTAGAATCTATGGGTTATAGCGTGAAATATACTAACACTTGTGTCATTTTATTTTTTATCTCTATAAGAATTTATTCCAAATAATTATCATTTTCTCTCTAAAATCATGAGTGGGAGGTGGAGGAAGAAAAATCTTTGTTCTTAAGAGAGATCTTTTAGAGGGAGCTCAGTATGGCTTTATAGATTCCCTTCAGCTGTCGTTGTAGAAAACACAAATTAATTGGATCTAATGAAGAAAAAATATAACTGGGGTTAAATAATTATAGGGTTTAGAATTAAAAATTTTATAAAGTTTATTTTAATATTTATTTATTCCCTTGAATAAACCCATGTCTAAAATAATAATAATAATAATATTTACTCAATATGCACTTATCTTGAGAATTTAATTAAGTATTATTTATTCAAAAATATTCATTATACATCATTTTCATCATCCCTTAAAAATTTATCTATCATTCCTCCATAATATTTATCATGCATTGAATAATAAAAATTTATTTAATAAATAATTATTAGAGCTTTATTTTCCCAAAAATAAATATATATTATATTTACTAAATAAAAAAATATTTATTAAATATTATGCTCACATTATATTCTCTTTAATAAATGGTGACGAAATAATTTGATCATGAAAACATGAAAAATTATTTTACCGCATGTGGGAATAATATTTTTTAAAGCTAGTTAAATAATAAATAATAATTTATTATTTAGATGAGATTCTAAATTTACTTAGTGTGTGACCCTCTAAACCACTTTCTCAGTGGTATTATGAGATGAATTCTAAAGTCTGAGGTTAAAGTCTAGAAACATGATAAGGAACCAATAAATAAAGAATTTAAATATCAAAAATACATAATACCTCATATGGATGATTACACTATAATATAATATCTTTATCATGATGTCTCTAATCAAGCAGGTTGCACATTGGTGTCATCAACCTATGCACTCGATTCTCTTTCTTCTAATTTCTAAATATCTAACATTCCAATAGAACACCATGGACATGGATTTATTTGGTCTATATCATTTCCATCAAAGGTCCATGGACAAAAAATTCTGTTAAATGATATATGGGACAAATCTTTTATCACATTATTAAATAACACAATATTACTCATGACGCACACAATGTATCCTACTTCACCATGAGTATTTACTATCATGGTTTTAATAAATACGTCAATGTAAGTGACTAATAATACACATTAAAAACAATCATAAAGTTTAATAATTAATACACACATCCTCACATAACAACATCCAAGGACACATGTAAATGTGGATTTTTTACTAGTGTATCTTGTTCTTAAAATATCATACACAAGATATTAATAAGTGTGTACACCATGATAAGGCTTCTCAATGTCTTATGGGCCTCCACCCCTGATATCCTATATCATTTGTGTCCCTCAAATGATATCATCTGTTTATAGAACATATATTTGAAAATATTTTCATAACACATTTAGTTTCTCTTCATAGAGGGGAGCTACTATGGAATTTTGGTGAGACAAATATGCTTAAGGAATTATCCCATTCTATGTTACACAAAAGAATAGCCATGAAGTGATATGAGTTTTGTTAATATTAAAAAAATGAATAATGGTTAAAATAATGTATAAAAATGTTGGTTCTAGGGAACCAAAACTAACAATCACAATAGTACCACCTCCTCTCTCATGGATGATGAGATACATCCTATGAGGAATGAACCACAAAACCTCTATCTTGGGATGTGCTCTAAAAAAATAATCACATATCTAGGTCCCTAATCTTTTTATCAGCACCCTTATGCTGATGTCTCGTCTCCAATGTACCCACTACTGGCATCAACTATATGCATCTGTTCATCCAAGAAACTCTCTATTACCAAAAGACACTATAGAACCCCCTACATAGGACAGAATGAATAAGGGTATCACACAAGCTCTGGGGTCTCTACATAATCATCCCTTGAAGGTCCAATACCAAATCAATTAATCATTCAATATACCCATCATGTATTTACAATGTTTAGTGAACTTTTTTGAAAACTTACCCACAATCATGGTACCCTATTAAGTCTATATAATCTCTTGGATATACACAACTCTCAACATAACTAGAGAAAAATACCCTCTAAGAAAATCACAAACTCTACACATGAAAGAGTACCCTCATCATATGACTTGTTCACTAAGCACCCCTAGAATCATATAGATGCATGGGGAAGTATTTTTGATAGTACCAAAATTTGGTATGATAGTGTCAGGACAAGAAGAAAGACTCAGGTCACCACATCAAACATGTCCTCAACTTTCTGGGTGTTTGGAATGACTCAAAACCTGAGTGGTTGTGGTCATTGATGATCATAAAGTGTTCACAGGTAGTGAAAATCATTATCTGTTACTTCTAGTACCATCAAAATCTAAATGGGTGATGGAAATACTAGTGCCCCACTGGGAGGTAACATCACTTAAACATGTCTCTATATCGAATCCTCATCACTCGAAGGATCTTCCCCGTGATCCTGATGCTCAATCTTAGCTGGAATTTTTTTGAGAAATCCTAAAATAGATAATATATACCATGTTCAATGAATATTTATATATATATGTTTCCAGAAGTAAATGTTAACCACAACCCATTCATAAATGAAGCATGTACCAATGTTTCCCCAGCATTGAGTGCCTACATATACTGCGTCAACAATCCGGTTATAAAAGACATAGTAAATGGATACATTGGCTACCACACCATCACTAGATTCCCTATCCTAAAAGACTAATTGAAAACACTTATCACAATTTCCACACACCAATATCATAGACTACGGTCCTCAGGTAGATCAGTTTCCTATGATACCACTCTTTCATGACTCAGCCCAATAGTTCCCAAACCTTGACAACCCCAATACCACCTCTAAAATTCCAGGGGTGAGTAACCATCACCTCATAAGAATATCACACACATGGGAGGCCTTTTCCTAGTGTACCTATACACACAATTTTCAAAAACTATAAAATGATGAAATATAATACAACATATAACTATGCATGAATACATCTAAAATCCCACCATGAGAGTATGACAAAAAATTCTAGAAAGGAAAAAAATGATAAAATACAAGACCATCTAAATGAAACTAAGAACAAGTCCAAAATTAAATAATGGAAGCCGATTGATGTTAAGGTAACTATAGTAATTCACCTAAATCTATCTTCATCACTGTGATCCACCAATTCATGGTCCCTTGTAGACTCTATCAGAAGGTATGTCAATCGTATAGTACATGACACATGCAAGAAAAGCCCATGCAGGGGTGAGTATAATAATACCCGATAAGGAACTGTCCTTAAACCTTACTTAATATTGAATTAAATGAATAATTAACAATGAGTATCTTTTCAGGTTTAGAGTTTTAGAGAATTAGGACATAACTATTACATCTCAAAATATTTACAAATTAGACACTTGTACATAGTTTCCATTTTTTTTTACAAAACATGAACTCTTGAAAAAAATGGTCATGTCTAGTTCCATGTTTAAAACATCATGAATTTTACTTGATCCCATCATTGACCCTATTCAACATTATTTCCTTTGAAAAGAAAATTCAAAAACTTGGGATGAGCATAAAAATCTCAGTAAGGGATACACAATGATGGAAAACTGTTAGTTTTTTCAAACAACATGTAAACCATGAATACTTTAATTTAAGTACTAATTTTAAACTATATGAAGTAGTAAATACTCTTCACTGAATAAAAGATCATTACTAACCCTTTTGTAACCAACATATTACCGTAAAACCCATATAAATAACACATAACATATAAAGGTAACTTGGCACATAAACATACTTAAATGGAATAACCATACATTTGACTTCCACAAATATCACTAAATGGAATATCCATACGGCCGACTTCCATACCCAATGCATTGGAGGTTATAACGTAACCACCCATCCTAGTATTCACAACACCACCCATCATTTCTTTTATCATGTAACCACCCGTCAAATGTCCAAGTACCATTATAAAATCAAAACACATAAAATATTGCAAATATAAACATTTCGCTAATAAATTTTAATTTGCAGTGACAAGAAATAATTTCAAGATATTGAAATAATAAATCCATTTTAAAGTACATTTTCAATACCAAAACTCCCCAAAAATAGAATAAGGGACTTTCTTTTTCATTTTAGAAACATTAAGGCTTATAGAGGAAGCCAAATAATGATTACGACGGCAGAGAGGTCATTGTCGCCGCAAACGTTAAAAACATTCTGTTTTTCATTTCGTAAAATGATTTTTAGAAAAATATTAACTTTGAATGAAAGTAAAATTCAAAGGGTTTTATGATACACCTTGTAAAAGAAGAAGGCATATATATTATCGAAATATGCCTCAATGAAAGGAGATTGAGACGAAGTCCCTTACCTCATGTCCGACTTGACCTGTTCGTTCTTTAATATCCTGAATAATAAACTAAAGTTAATTTCGAATTTCTTAAGAACATTTTTCAAGTTTATTATTCATTTTATATCACTTATTACCATGTTATAAACATTATGTAATCATTTAAGTTAATAATGGTCGTTTTGTCGATATTTGGCACTTGAGTAAAAAATGAACACATTTTATTTACAAGTTGTCCATGTGTTCAATAGCCCATTATATCCAGAATAGTATTCATTATTTATATATCATATATATCATATATATCCCATATATACATGTATTTATAATAGTACATAACATTTTGAGGTAAGAAATGAAATGTACCGTTCATGGAGACGGCAAGCCGTACGTACGCATGAACGCTAAATTCATTTTTATTTCTTATTTTAATGGAATTAAAACATAATGGTATATAAGTATAATATAATTACAGTATAATATAATATATAATATCATTAACTCTCTCCTTTATACATCCCACATACGTCATTAACGAGTCACATCACTTTGAGGGGGCGGTAGTCCGCACTTCCTCAAATGAGATTATCGTATTTACCCACTATTGAAACCATAAAGGCGTGATATAAATGGAAAATACAGAAGAATAATGAATTAATAAACATAATATATATCATATATAAATACAGTTCCATTATAATGGCCACCATGAGAGGTGGTAAGAGGTAATTGAACAATCATCGTTTCGTGAGGCGTTAGTTTTCCATCCACAGAAACATTATGTTATTCATCCATTAGATGGAGGTGTGTGTAAGTGTAGTTAAAATAATTCTTATAACAACATCATAGTATATTGAGGATACTAGTTTTGTTACAAAAGAAATTAATAAAAAGAGTTTAGGGGTTAGAGAAATAAAATAAAAGAAAACTGTTTAAGAGAAACTGTTACCTTTAATTTGGGTAACTCCCTTTCGTTTTATCCAATGGACTTCTTGAAGTGCCTTCTGCCTAAGGTAAGGCTTATAAGAGGAGTATTGGGATTTATGTAGCTAAATTGGGCAGATTTTGGACGATCAAAAAGGCTCTAGAGGTGTGAGGAATTAGTTAGAAGTGGTCTCCTTTAATAAGGGAGATGGGGGGCTCTTTAGGAATGTGTGAAAACATTATTTTATTATATAATGATATTCAGTTTCTAATTGAACAAAAATCATTATAGTCAAATATAAGATGACTCATGGTCGAAATAAAATCATCCAATAGATATTGGACAGGTTTTGGATAATATTTTAATCATTATAATCTAATTTATTTAAATGATTTATTAATGAGGCAAACAATGTATCATTATTGTGTCATAAATAATTTAAATTATTTGATGTCTAAAAATTATTAAAAAATACTATAATGTAGGAAATATTTTTATATTTCTAAATAATATTTATAGTCAAAATATGACTTATATATCACCATATAAAAATTAATTTACTAAAATATATTTGCTTTTGTCATTTTAGCCTTTACTTTAAGTTAATTAATCTAAATTTCCATTATCACTCCCATGTGGCTCAATGGGGTCCCAAAATCGACCCAAAGAAGCCCATGGTCGAAAATTAATCAAACAATAAGGTTTGTATAAGTTTTAAGGTAATTTTGAATTATTATAATATTCTAATTACCTTGAATTATCCTATTTACCTTTAACCACATTAAATAAAAGTCGAAAGATACTATTCACCAAAAATTATTTTAATCTTATTGAACCACATTTTACTAACTAATAACAACCATGTATATCATATTTTTGAAATTAAATTCAAAAAGGTGGTAAAATTTCATTTAAATGAAAAAGTCAATTTTTTAACTAATACTGAGTGGTTTCACAATTCATCAAAAATTGACGTTTTTCAGAAAAATACCAAAAATTAAGCCTAAGCATTATTTGATATTCTGAATTAAAAAATGATGTCTATTTTAAAAAATTAAAAACATTAAAGTTGCCTTAATTAATTTAAAATTAATTCCTTGTTGTCAAAACAAATAGCGTGTTTTTAAGAAACAATAACTATCAAAAGAGTGATACTTGTTTATGTCTAATTTTAAAGTGAAATTAATTTCAATGACAAAATTTGGATTAAATGGTAAAATATATTTTAATTTCACTTTAAAACCAATTAAAAATATAATCTAACCATACAAATAAATTAGATTAAAAGGAAATTTTGAATTAAAACACAATATTTTTCATTATTCATTAAAAAATGAACTTTATCAGAAAAATACCAAAAAATTACCCAAAGTAAAATTTGATGTCCCCATTATAAAAAAGGATTTTATTTGGTCAATTAGAATATATCAAAGTTACCAAAACTATATTTAAATAGGGTTCTCCATTAAAAGGCAATAAATAGGCTTTTTAATGTAAATTATACTTAAAATTAGATTCATTCACATTTTACACCTCTAAATTGTAATTGGATAATGTAAATACATTTAAAAATCATGTATAATCATACTGTAGTTAGTTTTGTTCATTCCCGCCAAATCAACGGCTAGGAGTGAACTATCATTTAAAATAATAATATTATATTTTTAGTGTGCCATGTAATATTTCAAAGAAACCCGTTGTTGCGTATCGGGTATGCTATCGAGCATAGAAACCATTTAAAAGTAAAATTAATATTTATTTAACAAATATTAATAAATATGAAAATCTCATATTCTTCATTTACCTGGGATGTTACATCCTTCCCCCCTTTTTGAAATTTCATCCTTGCAATTTTTATTCACTTATCAAAATATGTGAGGGTATTTATCCATCATAGCATTTTCAAATTCTCACGTTGCCTCTTCAACCATATGGTTTTTCCTCAAATCCTTTAAATGGTGAATTTCCTTATTCTGCAACACCTGCTCTCTATGGTAAACAATCTGGACCGGTTGTTCTTTATAAGAGAGATTATCATCCAACTGAGCTATCTTTGGGCTCAAAACATGAGATGGATCTGGTATATACTTTCTCAGCATCGATCCATGAAAAACATTGTCTACCTGGGATAAACTTGGAGGTAAAACCACGATGTATGCAACTGATCCAACTTTCTCCCGAATTTTATAAGGTCCAATGAATCTCGTACTAAACTTTACCTTCTTACCAAAATGCAACACAATTTTCCATGGAGAAACATTGAGAAAGACATGATCACCTTCTTCAAAAGAAAGATCATTCCTCCGATTATCTACATAACTTTTTTGTCTGCTCTGAGCTGTTCTCATGTTCTTTTGAATTATCCAAAATTTATCTTCCATCTCTTCTACCAATTCTAGTCCCATCAGCTTCCTTTCACCTACTTCATCCCAAAAAGATGATGTTCGACAACACTTTCCATATAATGCCTCAAATGGAGCCATCTGTATGCTAGAATGAAAACTGTTATTATATGAAAATTCAACCAAAGAAAGATGTTGGTTCCAACTTCCCTGGTAATCCACTGAGAAAGCACGTAACACATCCTCCAATGTCTGAATCGTTCGTTTTGAGTGACCATCTAATTGAGGATGAAAAGCTATACTAAAATTTAATTCAGTACCCAATGACTTTTGAAGGCCTTTCCAAAAGATAGAAGTAAACCTAGGATCCCGATTAGATACAATGGATAGGGGAACTCCATGAAACTTGATTGTCTCTTTAATATACAACGGAGCAAGTTGATCTAGAGACAAATTATCTTGAATAGGAAGGAAAGGAGGATATTTTGGTCAATAGATCAACTATAACCCAGATTGCATTATTACCTCAAGATGTATTTGGTAATCCCACAACAAAGTCCATTGATATATTTTCCCATTTCAACTCTGGCACTGGTAGAGGCTGAAGCATTACTTTCGGAAAATTTCGCTCTTCTTTAACCTACTGATAAGTCAAAAACTTCACTGTAAAATCCACAATGTCACTTTTAATTCCATGCCACCAATAATACTCCCGAAGATCTATGTAAATCTTAGTACTACCAGGATGAACTGAAAACAGGAAACTATGAGCTTCACATAACAACTCATTCTTCAACTGTGAGTCACAAGGCACACATAATCTCTTTCCAAATCTCAAAACACACTCATTATCAATGTTAAAATCAGGCAACTTACCCTTCTGAACCAACACAACCTTTTTTCTGCAACTCATATTCTTCCTTTTGTGCTTGCTTAATTCTGTCTGATAAAGATGATTTCACTGACACCTGAAACAAAACAGAAGAATTTCCTACACCAAAAACTTCTTTTCCAAAGTTAATCAAATCAAAAACCAAAGGATCTTGTTCCAAACGTAACATGGTTAATTAATGATTACTTATTCGACTCAAAGCATCCGCCACTTTATTTGATTTTCTCTGATGATAATGGATCATGCAATCGTAATCTTCGATTAATTCCAAACATCTCCTCTATCTCATGTTCAATTATTTCTGAGTGAATATATACTTTAAACTTTTGTGATCAGTGTATATTTCACACTAAACTCCATACAAATGATGCCTCCATATTTTGAAAGCAAAAACAACAGCAGCTAATTCAAATCATGTGTCGGGTAATTTAATGCATGAGGTTCTAACTGACGTGATGCATAAACAATTACCCGATCATTCTACATTAGGACACAACCCAGTCCTTTCAAAGAAGAATCAATGTAGATAACAAACATACTATTTCTGGATTTCAGTTCCAAAACTGGAGCATTCACCAATCTCCTCTTCTATTCCTGAAAAAAAATCATCACATTCATTTTTCCAAATGAACATAACACCTTTTCGAGTTAACTTAGTCATTGTACTAGATAACCATGAAACATTTTCAAAAAACCTTCGGTAATAACATGCTAAACCATGAAAACTAAAAATCTCAGTTATATTTGTGGTTCTTGGTCATTCTTCCAGCAGGACCAATAGTTATGCCATTTTTCGAAACGATGTGACCAAGGAAAGAATTTTTTTGCAACCAAAACTCACACTTGCTAAATTTACCATAATGTTTCTTTTCTTTGAAGGTTTTCAAGACAACCCTTAAATGACTTTCATGTTTCTCCTTACTTTTGGAATAAACTAAAATATCATCAATTAACACAAACACAAACTTATCCTTGAACTCACGGAAAATTTTATTCATAAGATCCATGAATACATAAGGTGAATTGGTCAACCCAAAAGGCATAACTACAAATTCATAATGGCCATATCTAGTACAAAATGTGGTCTTCGTAATGTCTTCTTCCATTAATTTCAATTGATGGTACCCCGAACTCAAATAAATCTTCTAAAAATAGTGAGCTCCCTGGAGCTGATCAAACAAATAATCAATATGAGGCAAATGATACTTGTTCTTTATAGTGATGTTATTAAATGCTCTATAATCAATGAAAAGTCTCAATGAACCATATTTGTTTTTAACAAAGAAGATTGGAGAACCCCATGGTTATTTGATAGGTGGAATTAATCCTTTATCTAATAACTCATGTAATTGAATATTTAACTCTAAAAGTTCAATTTGAGCCATTTGATAAGGGGGTTTTGAAATTGTCTTAGCATCAGGAACTATGTCAACAGTAAATTCAACCTCCCAGTCAGGTATAATTCCCAAAAACTCATCAGGAAAAACATCAAGTTACTCATTTACCACTGGAACGTCATTAATCTGAACATTTCCTTTGTATTCAACAACATGTGCAAGGTAACATTCATTTCCATATTTTACTAGTTTCTCAGCTTCTTGATATGTTATAAAAAACAAGGGTTCATTCTTGTACATAAACTAAAAATCTTTTTGAAAAGAAACATCTTTAGCTCTGTATTCAATCATAGCATGATAAAAATAAAGCCAATCCATGCCAAAAATAACATCAAACTCTACTAGAGGAAAAACAATAAGGTTTGCATGTAGATTCTTTCATCACAAAAGGACAAGAATGTTCTTATGTTTTCTTTTTGTCTCAACATTTTCCCCATGTATTTTTCTACCATAAGTTCGGTATTCATATCTTGAGATGGAATTACCATTTTACTATAAAACTTCTCCAAAATTAAAGAGTGTGTAGACCCTGAATCAATCAACACATTGGCATAATCTGATCAAACAAACAGTGTACCTGATACAACCTCATTTGATCTCCCAACATCTGCTAAAGTAGTTGCAAAAGATTTCACCACCCCTTTCTGCTTTTAGTTTGGATACTTTCCCTCAGTTGAGGTCTTATCTGGAAACTCATTTGAATAATGACTCATTTAATTTCACTTAAAACATCTTACCGATGGATTTTCATTACCTTCTTGATCTTCTTCCTTATAGTTACGAGAAATATGACCTGACATACCACACTGAAAGCACATTCCAGATATTGATAAACATTCTCCAGGATGATTTTTACCACACTTATCACAAGATGGATATTTAGTTTTCTTACATCCAGGCTTCATTGATTAATTATTCCCCTTTTCCTTCCCAACTATACCTCTTATCCTGTTATTTTTCAAAGAACACTTGATCATCGGAAAACTCTATTTCCACCTTCTTCGCACATCGAACAAGTTTTTCATAACTTTTGAACTTACGAGAGGATAACGCTCTTTGAAATCATGGCTTCAGTCATGAGTAAAATCGATTTATCTTACTATCTAGATCTCGGATGAAATTTGGTGCATACCTTGCTAGTCGAGTGAACTTTGCTTCATAAGTAGACACTGAGTCATTCTCCTACCTCAATTCTGGGAATTTTTTTTCCATCCTAAGACAAACCACCTTAGGAAACTATTTCTCAAGGAACATACCTTTGACTTCATCCTCATCAAGAGAATCAATCTCCTCACTATCCCTGGTATTTTTCACCATCGACCACCACTGATCATCTTCACCTTCAAAACTGTAAATAGTGAGACTATCCTTTTGATGTTCTGAACAACTCATGACATCAAAAATATTATCTAGTGCTTTAATCCACCCTTCTACTATCACAGGGTCAGATGATCCTTTGAAAGATGGAGGATATTGCCTCATGAAATGCTCTACTATTGACATGTTCCTCTGCGGTTGATCTGGCGGATCTCGTGCATGGATACCACCACCATTTATAGCCTGAGTCAACTATGATATCACTACACCAAACAGTTCAGTTCCAATTTCGACCATCTTAGGTTTCTAATTTGGAAGGTTGTCTTCCTCTTGATGTCGTCCCAACATAGATTCTATGTTTCCTCTGTGGAAAACCATTCTAAACATTGAAATATCTTAGGCGAACCAACATGGTAATCTACAAATGCTATATGATTTCAATATTAACATAAATTACTTTATGGATATTAATTTAACAATACCCTAACTCCTAAAGTTGTCTAAACTGGCCTCCAATACCAATAATAAGGACTCGGCCTTAAAACGTACTTAATATTTAATTAAATGAATAATTAAAATTGAGGATCTTTTCAGGTTTATAGTTTTAGAGAATTAGGAAATAACTATTACATCCCAAAATATTTACAAAGTAGACACTTCTACACAGTTTCCATTTTTTTACAAAAGATGAACTCTTGAAATAATGTGTCATGTCTAGTTCTATGTTTAAGACATCATGGATATTCCATGATCCCATCCTTGACCCTATTCCACATTATGTCCTATGAAAAACATTTCAAAAACTTGGGAGGAGAATAACAAGCTCTGTAAGGGATACACAAAGAAGAAAAACTGTTAGTTTTTTAAAACAATAAGTAACCCATGAATACTTTAACATAAGTAATACTTTTCACCTTTATGAAGTAGTAAATACTATTCACTAAATAAAAGATCATTACCTAACATTTTGTAACCAAAATATTACCATAAATCCCATATAAATATCACATAACATATAAAGGTAACTTGGAACATAAACATACTTAAATGGAATAACCATACGGTCGACTTCCACACATATCACAAAATGGAATTTCCATACGGCCAACTTCCATACCCAATGAATTGGAGGTTATAACGTAACCACCAGTCCTGGTATTCACGACACCACCCTTCATTTGGTTTATCATGTAACCACCCATCAAATTTCCAAGTACCGTTATAAAATCATAACACACAAAATATTGCAAATATAAACATTTCCCTAATAAATTTTAATTTGAAATCACAAGAAATAATTTCAATTTATTGAAATAATAAATCCATTTGAAAAAAAAATTCAATACAAAAACACGCAAAAAACAGAATAAGGGATTTCCTTTTCATTTTAGAAAACATTAAGGCTTATAGAGGAAGCCAAATACCGATTACGGTGGCAGAGAGGTCATTTTAACTGCAAACGTTAAAAACATTGCATTTGTCATTTAGTAAAACGATTTATAGAAAAATATTCCCTTTGAATGAATGTAATAGTAAAAGGGTTTTACTATACACTGTGTAAAATAATAAGGTATATATATTATCAAAATATGCCTCAAGGAAAAGATATTGAGACGAAGTCCCTTACCTCGTGTTTGAATTGACCCGTTCATTATTTAATATCTAGAATAATACACTAAAGTTAATTTCTACTTGTTTAAGAAATTTTTTCAAGTTTATAATTCCTTTTATATCACTTATTACCATGTTATAAAAATTATGTAATCATTTAAGTTAATAATGGTCATTTTGTCGATATATGGTACTTGAGTCAAAAATGAACACCTTATATTTACCAGATGCACATGTGGTCAATAGTCCATTATATCAGGAATGATATTGATGATTTAGAAATAATATATATCATATATATCCAGTATATACATGTATTCATAATAGTACATAACATTTGGAGGTAAGAAATGAAATGCACCGTTTATTGAGAGGGTAAGCCGTACGTACACATGAACACTACTTTCATTTCTATTTATTATTTTAATAGAATTAAAACATAATTATACATAGGTATAATATAATTACAATACAATATCATATATAATATCATTAACTCTATCCTTTATACATCCCACATAAGTCATTAACGAGACACATCGCTTTGAGGGGGAGGTAGTCCGCACTTCCTCAAATGAGATTATCGTATTTACCCACTATGGAAAACATAAAGGCGTGATATAAATGGAAAATACAGAAGCATAATTAATTAATAAACATAATATATATCATATATAAATACAGTTCCATCATAATGGCCACCATGAGAGGTGGTAAGAGGTAATTGAACAATCATCGTTTCGTGAGGCATTTGTTTTCCATCCACAGAAACATTATGTTATTCATCAATTAGATGAAGGTGTGTGTAAGGGAAGTCCTAATAATTATTATTAAAACATCCTAGTATATTTAGTATACTAGTTTTGTTACAAAATAAATTAATAAAAAGTGTTTAGGGTTGGAGATGTAAAATAAAAAAACCATTTAAGAGAAACTGTTACCTTTAATTTGGGTAACTCCCATTGGGTTTATCCAAATGACTTCTTGAAGTGCCATCTGACTAAGTTAAGGATTCTAAGAGGAGTATAGGGATATTGGGAGATTAATTGAGCAGAGTTTGGATTAGCCAAAAGGATTGAGAGGTGTGAGAAATTGGTTAGAAGTGGTCTCCTTTTATAAGGGGGAGGAGGGTCTCTTTAGGAAAGTGTAAAAACATTATTTTATTATATAATGATATTCAGTTTCTAATAGTCCAAAAATAATGAAAGTCGAAGATAATATGACTCAAGGTCGAAATAAAATCATCCAATAAGAATTCTACAAGTTTTGGATAATATTTTAATCATTATAATCTTATTTATTTGAATGATTTATTAATGAGGTAAACACTGCATCATTATTATGTCATAAATACTCTAAATTATTTGATGTATAAAAATTATAAAAAAAATACTATCATGTAGGAAATATTTTTATATTTATAAAGAGTATTTATATTCTAAATTATGACTTATATAACACCATTTAAAAATTAATTTCTAAAAGATATTTTCTTTTGTTGTTTTTGCCTTTACTTTAAGTTGATTAATCTAAATTATCATTATCACTCTCAAGTAACTAAATGGAATCCCAAAATCTACACAAATATGGAAATGGTCGTAAATGACTCAAACAATAAGTTTTGGACAAGTGTTAAGGTAATTTTGAATTATTATAATATTCTTTTTTACTTTGAATTACCCTATTTACCTATAACCGCGGTAAATAAAAGTCAAAAGTTACTACTCAACAAAAATTATTTTCATCATATTAAACCAAAATTTTCTAACTAATAATAACCATGTATGTCAGATTTTTGAAATTCAATTCACAGTAGTGGTAAAATTTTATTAAAATGAAAAATTTAGTTTTTTTAATTACCACTAAGTGGTTTCACTATTCATCAAAAATTGACGTTTTTCAGAAAAATTCCAAAAATTCAGCCTAAGAATTATTTGATATTATGAATTAAAAAATGATGTCTATTTTATCAAATTAAAAACATCTAAGTTGCGTTAATTAATTTAAAATTAATTCCCGTTGTCAAAACAAATAGCGTGTTTTTAAGAAACAATAACTATAAAAAGATTGGTACTTGTTTATGTCCAATTCCAAATTGAAATTAATTCCAATGACAAAATTGGATTAAATGGTAAAAATATATTTTAATTTCACTTTAAAACCAATTAAAAAGATAATATAACCTTATAAATAATTTATATTAAAAGGCACTTTTGAATTAAAATACAATATTTTTCACTATTCATTAAAAAATGAACTTTATCATAAAAATACCAAAAAAATTACCCAAAGTAAAATTTTATGTACCCATTATAAAGAAGGATTTTATTTGGTTAATTAAAATTTATTAAAGTGACCAAAACTATATTTAAAGAGGGTTCGCCATTAAAAGGCGATAAATCGGCCTTTTAATGTAAATTATGCTTAAAATTAGATTCATTCACATTTTAAGCCTCTATGTTTTTATTGGATATTGTAAATACATTTAACAATCATGTATAATAATATTGTAGTTAGTTTTATTAATTACCACCAATACAATGGCTAGGAGTTAACTACCATTTAAAATAATAATATTATATTATTAGTGTGCCACGTAAGATTCCAATGAAACTAGTTGTTGCGTATCAGGTACGCTATCAAACATAGAAACCCTTTTAAAGTAAAATTAATATTTAATTCAAAAATATTAATAAATATGAAAATCTCTTTTTCTTCATTTACCTGGTATATTACATGACGAGTAGGACACCCTAAAATATCTAAGAATATATCATCAATAAGAACAGTTAGCTCATCAAAATTATATATCAATGTCATATATAATAATAATATCTAGATATACTCAAAGTAAACACATAGCGTCAATGCATGATCATAACCATGAAGAAATATTTCGATTCATGCTTGAATCTTCTATAAAACACTCATCCGGGAGAACACACTCCACGAATCAGGTAACACTAATGGATTCCATATTATATTTAATGTTTTTGGGTATCTTCATAATAAGTACACACTAGAAGCCTAAAGAGAACAACACATAGATGGTGGTCAAACCCAAGTTCATGAGGTATACCAACAACCCAATATATATTAACCCTATAACTAGGGGATTGATACATGTGTCGTGTTGTTCACAATGATACTAGGAACCCCACCAAGGGAATCAATGATGACTGATGATCTTTATTCAAGCCTCATAGAGGGACTCCCACAACTCAATCCAAGACTAGACCTCATCAGAGGGGATCACCATCCTATGCATATAACATGAATTCATATTAAACCCCCAGTGAATTGACTATGAGAAAATTCCATTATAAATAATTCCCAAGATTAAGAGGAAAAGGGATCCATGAAATATTTAAATGAGTACATGGTGTATATTGTAAGTACATGGTGTGCCCCTTAGGCATTGGGTTATACCTGTGTACCATGGACCATGCCCTTTTTAGTGTCTAAGTACATGATTTATCCTATCCCATATACACATAGCCACATCAATGTACAATTTTCCATGTTTGTGTCTATGTAAACAACTTTTCCTATCACTTTTACTCCTAGCCATGTCCCTATCCAGCTGGTCTTGTATGTGTGTGAGTACAAAACATTTCATATCCTATGTGCCCCTGGTTGTGTTTTTATACCTCCATGGGTAGACGTTGAGCCTCCAGGTAAGGTTCACATGCCATGTGATATCTATAAAATGTTGCATGATATTTTTCTTCTCATAGAAACACTAGAACCACATCAAGGGGTCCCACATAGCATGTAATTATAGATTACATGTCTTGTAACCTGGTATTTTTCAAAATCCCAAATTCATTCTCCGTATACACCCACACCATCATCAACAAATGTTTCACCAGTATCATTACCCATATATCGCGTATTTGGTCTAAAAAGCTTCATCATCCCCTGGTCACCATAGATCATGCAATAGTCTACTTGGAAACCATCCATTTATTTGACCCATCATCACATACCAAATATATGGATAATGAGCATACCTAAATATTTCCCCAATTAATAATCCATCATCATATATTTATATCATCATCAAACCAAACTCGGATAAACGGTATCAATCCATTGACCATATAACAGGGGAAAAACAAATTATTTCTCAGGTAATTATCGAACTACCAATCAAATAAAACACTGGTGATAAACAAAAGAATCACGGATTTAAAAAACCATGAAAACCAAAATCATAACTATCCTCGACCATTTTTTGGTTGGATTTGATTTGTTTCCATTATAATTATGAAAGAATATCCAAAAAAATAAACATTTTCTCCCTAGTTACTCATAAATAAAGACCTTCTCATAATTTTGATTATCCATCAATAAATCTATTGGTTTATTAATTAGTTTTTATAATAGGATAATAGAATGCTAATAAATACACATAATATAGTATTCTACCTTGATATGGATAAATCACTAGTGAAGAACAAATTTATTTCATTATAATTAGAGATATCTTTGAGTTACAATGGTGCAATGTTCCTTGATTCAGATCCAATCAAACATCTTCTTCCAATAATGCTCTCCTACAACACTCTATATTAATTTGAAGGGTTATATGGATAACCTAATTTTTTTTCATAAGATCATATTTATAAAACATGCTAGGTCATTAAGAATAAATTATGTAAAATAAATATTTTATTTTCTTAATTTAATATTATTCCCACAACTGTGCTCAACCTGAACATCAAACATGACCCAAGATTAATATCACATAGGGTGAAACCTATGATCTAAACTCAATGGTGGCCTTATATTAATAATCCAGACTTATTTTTAAGAGTTATTACACATTTTTTTGAAAACTATACTAATGTGATATTTAATATATTTAAAAAATTAACTCCATTCTCACTTGGCCTTAAAATCTCATGTTGTATCAGATTATAGTTTCAAAAACATTCATATAAAATTATAATGTAATATATGGAAAATTAGATTATGTTCATGTTGGATAATTTTAATTTTAGGTGTGTTACCCAGGACCTAATCATATGCAACTAATCAGAATTACATACTAGGTTTCATGTTTAATGTTGGACAATGAGGATACACCATGAGATGTTTTCCTTTTTATAGTGGAGTGATTCCAGCAATGTTTTATTATCATCCCAAGATAGAAGTTGAGATCACTATTCAGTTTATTCCATGAGCTTAGACCATTTTAAATCTTCTTTATTGAATTTGTCTGATGGAAATTCATGAGTTTAAGAATCAATTATTGGAAATAGAGGCTAAGGGGTTCATATGGATAAGTATTTCCCCTTGGGGCTCTCTAGTCTTATTTTATAAGAAGGTATATGGTTTATTATGATTGTGTTTCAATTATTATAATTTAAATTATATTTTAGATAAAAACTAAAACCCACTCCCACATATTGAAAAACTATTTTATCAACTAGGGGTGCTTTAATATTCTCAATTATTAATATTAGGTCAGGTTTTCACTAGTCATGTTTGATATCATAAGTCATTTCACATACTATTTTTAGGTGTAGGTGTGTTCTTTATGAGTACCTATTGATTCTGAAGAGTATTCTCAATGTATTTATGGCCCTCATTAATAAGGGATTTCACTAGTATTCAGAAACGTTTTTGGTTGTATTTCTTAATGAAAAACATGTTTACTTTGAGATGGAGGAGAAACAAACACCTGGAGATTGTATTGATTATACTCTAGAAACATTGGATCTATTCAAAGGTCTCCTAGTTACACTATCATATGGATGATGTACAATTTTTTTCCATGTTAGTTTTAATTTTTGTATATCCATGGAACCTAAAAACTTCAAAAACATTATTTCGTGGGAACATCCTTTGAAATTTATATACATACAGATATTTTTGGGTTTATATAGGTATTACTAGAGGTTTGTCTTTAAATTGTATCCATTTTATTGAACTAATAAAACGGTTGACCAAAAAGGATTGAAGTTCATCATTTATGATGATTATGAGGATGATTTTTAGAAACTACCAGAAATGTAGGAAAAAGATCCTATCATGACCCTACTCAATATGATTATGGAGTGAACATTATAATTTGATTCATTTGGAGTTGGTCTATGAACATTATTATTACTAGGAGGTCATGTAGTTGTTTAGGGTTCAAGATAGTTGATGTTTCACTAGTGAAATTTTCCAATACATTAACTAGAGATGGAAATAGTTGTTTATTACCTAAGATGTTAGAGGCCTTACTAGTTAGGGAATAATTGTTTTTCATACACAGGGCACTAAAGCCTAAAATAAATCTTCTCCCAATGAGACATGATCCATCAAAAATGAATGTGGGTTTAAAATTTTTAATATTTTGATTGTGAGAAATCATATACCCAAGGAAAGGGAAATGTTGTAGTGGATAATGTTTTCTAAAATATACAGGATAAGGTTGTTTAAGAGACCAATAGTTAATGGTATTTGATGGATCTCTTTACTGAAATACATTTTAAATTTAAGTTGCACTAAGATTGAGTTAACTTTACATCCTTATTTATTTTTTATTTTTTACTCAAAAATATATTGAGGAGACAAATATCTAACCCAAAATATGTAGCATGAGAGATAGTATATATGCTACGTAGGTATGACTAGAAAATATGTTGGATGATTATGAGATTATAAATATTCATGGTCATGTCCTGGTCCCCATATATATTTATGAAATATTGATTCACGATTCTCATTCCTATAAATGGTTAGTACACCTTGGTTTCATGAAGATGTACCAATACATTCACTTATTGTATTAATGGTTAGGAATAATGATTGAAGTCATTGTTTTTATCACATAATGTTGCACCAATAATCATGTGAAGGTTGAGAAGGAACAAACCACAAGAATTTTTCAACCACTTACTATTACCTAGTGGAAATAAGATAATGTTTCACTAGTTTTATTAATGGGGATTTTGAGGACACCCTTGTGTAGGAATGAAGTTTTGGTAATAGAGGATTGATAGAAGAATTTTTATAGCTATTTTTATAATCAATTAGACCATTTTAGTGAAAGATCTTGGTAAGCTCTATGTCCATGATATAATAACTTTACAGGGGATCCCTTTGATTAAAGTGCTTCCTATCATCTGTAGATTAATAGATAGTCTGAGAAGACTATAAATATTTTGTAGGATGTTTAGAGAGTGTGTTCTATATTTTCAGTTTTCATGATAGAAGAAAATTTCCTTAACAAAATTCACATACACAAATATTTATCAAGCTTCTATATGGATGAAACATTATTAGTATTTTTATATTATACTATTTCACACACCTTAATGTTTATTAGAGTCTTGTGAGTGAGGATTAATTGGTATGGGTCCAAAATAAGAGACATTGAAGCATGCACAGATAGTTAGAGAGTGTTTGGTAACTAATAATGGTAGAAAATGATCTTTTATAGATAAATAATTGACCTCTTATGTTTGAGGTTGGTGACTGGGTATTCATGTAATAGTGGAAAATATTGGTCTAGTGGCATGTGATTTGGTTGTTTCACAATTTTTATGTGGTATTCATGATGCTTACCACATATTTCAGTTTAGTAGATACCATTCATATCCATCTATTGTCATTTACATCAATGATATTGACCTTGACGATGATCAATATTTAAAAAAATCATATACATTAAGTATTGGATTAGTGTGAGAAGGATCTTCATGGAAAGATAATTCCTCTTGTATGAGTCTTGGGGAACCATAGACACAAAAAAGAACTGACTTGGGAACGAGAATAAAACATGTAGAATCAATGGATAGAGTTATTAATTTATGATTCATGGTGAAATTATGCAGGGAATAGCAAGGATGAACTTTTATATGATGAGGAAGTTATAAAACAGAGGTATTTCTTCTAGAGTGAAGCACAAGGATGATCTTCTCTGCGGTGGGGATGTTGTGAAGGCTTGGTTTTTGTTAAGGTACATTACCATTTAAACACTATTCATAGCTTGATCTTTTTTCTAATCTAATATGTGATTGATGTGGTTACAGGTGTTGGTAATACACAAAGAGTTCATTGGATATTGGAGGCCTGGCGATTTGGAAAATTAGTGTTAGGTCTAGGGAAACATGGTTAAAATATAATTAGTGCTAATTATATAGACAACCTTGTAGTGAGGTAGTGATAAACATAAAATTTTTCACAATGCATTGGTTTCCATAGTAAAATATGTATTCCTAAGTTTTTTCATACATATTTTTTTCAAAATTGGAATGTAGTTTTATAAAGTATTCCACACATCCTTATGGCCCAAGGTTGTGTCTAATAACACTCTCATGGTTGGCGTATAATTATCTAAAGTGTGTCAATTAAATGTACTATGAGATTAATGAAATCTATAAATAATATTTTTAACCAAAAACTCATCAAAAACCCCTAATTGTTTCCCTTTTTTTGGTTCACAAACTCTAGAACTCTTCATGGTGATTTTGGTGATTTATGACCTTCTAGGTACTTGTCTCACCAAATTGGAGAATATTAGACACTAGGGACCCAAGGAAAAATTATTTTCTATTATTACCACTTTTGTTTGTTTTCTATTAATAGGACCCCTAATATAGTGATTTTATTCTTGAATCAATGGTTTTAGTTAGGTATTGACAATTCTTATTTGGGAATCATTGAAGGAATGGAAATGAGACAACAGATCTATGAGGTCACGAGTCTATCCTTCATATAGAATGTGTTTGAAGTAGGTGGTTTATAAATTTCACAAAATTTCTAACCTTTATCATAGTTAATTAATAATGAAATTGCATGGTCTTAACAAAATTTCAACCAATAGTTAATTTATATGAAATTAATCTTATATACGGCACTAATAGGTGAACTATTGAGTCATTTATGAACCCTAATTGAAAATAAAACTAAGGGTATTTATTAAAATTGATTTCATTGAATACAATATGAATAGAATGTAATGAAATTAAACTATTGGGATTGAATAATAAGTGGAATATGTTTATTTAAAAAATTGGTTAATGATTATAAGAAAAATCATACAGGATTATTTCAAAATTGTGATACAATGTGTTTTGGTATTAATGGAAAAAGGAATTGGTGTTACCATTCAATGTCTATATAATGAAAAAATGGATTATTAATGTTAAAATAATAGTATGGTGAGATTATTAATGGTTTTATGTGTTTTCCTTGATGAATTATTATGGGGTTGGTATTACCATGGTTACTTGTTTTTTGGTTATAGAGTAAGATATTACTTTGGATGTATTCAATTGTTCTAGAAAGAATATATTTCCCAAGGTTTGACTATTATCCCAAAATGTGTATATTTCATTAGGAATGAATATTTTTTGATGATAGGTATATTTTCTGGGGTATTACCATTTTTATGTGGTGGGGTTATTTCCCCATGTGTGAATTATAATCTAGAGTTTGCTATATTTCAGCCTTGGGATTCATATTTTTCAAATACATACGACTCTGGTAAAGGCAACTATAGTTGGTCCCATTTATCATCATGGAACTAAATTATCAAAGATGTTATTTAATAACATTATTCCATAGTTATATATATATATATATTTAAATTATTTATGTACATACTCATACTAGATATATTTATTGATATTGGGGGTTGTGGCCTAATAAGTTGTGCAGAAACCCTAGTTAGGCTATCAGTTAGTACATGAGTATACTTCATAACTATATAAAAAGATAAGGGTAATTTTCCTTTTTATAATACGTGGAATGAAAATTTAGGTTTGAGCATGGGATATTGAGTTATATTTTAGGTTTCTTCAAATGTTATCTATTTTTTTTATTTTGGGATAATTGTTGTTGGTATATTGTTGTGTGACTCTCTATCATTCATATAGTTCAGTTGATATTGTGCGGTTTGTGATTATTTGTTACAACTTTCCAATTTGATAGATTATGTTTTATTATAGATGATTCAATGATTTCATTTATTTCCATTATTATTTAAAATTACTATTTTGGTATAATATTACTAATTTACCTCTATATACCCACAATACCCATTAGAAGAATTTGGCATAGGGAGAGGCGTGCCTATTGTCACATAGCATTCTCCTGTCCGAGGTCCAATTAGTGGTTAGGGATTGGGGTAAGTTACATATGTTATATAGAGGTTATTCATGAGCTATATATTGTAGTATAAATATTTATATATTAGGATTACCTCATTATATATTTTACCATGGTTTTAGGGAAGGACATAGATCCCCCTAGGTGTTACAATTACAGTTCTATGGGAGTTTATATTCATCATGGGTGGATTCTCATGTTTTAGGGAAGACAAATTTCCTCTAGGTGATTACTTATGCTAAGAGATAGTATAACACTAACCAAAGTAGGTATATTCAATCCCAAGTTTTATGTTAGAACATGGGGATTGGTGATGATTTTTGTGTGTATTCATCCACATTATTTATTTTTTTCCTTAGCATGTCACATTTGCACACACAAAATTTCCTAGTTATATTGGGGACCATTTGGTGCTCTCTACGGATTTGTACTCAAACCCTACTTGGATGGACATTGATCTTGTGTACATGACCAGACATCATTGATCATAGCTTCATGTTGGGAAGATGCCTAACATATAAGATGAATAATGATTTTGTGGAGAGGACTTGTCAACTATGATATGAAAAGGATTAAGGATGGTAATAGAGCCCCCTATTTATTTTTTTATTCTATTATACATGTGATAAACTCAGAGGGTAATCAATTAATATATGATGGCATGGAATTGAATATATATGATTTTATTCTACTACATTTATTTTATCATTTCATTTTATTGTATATTTATTTCACATACTAGGATATTTGAGATTGAAATTATTTGGTTATTTCTATTGTTTCTCACTCTAATATGGGATTATAGATTACCAATAGTAACACTCAAGACCCTCATTTCTAGTCATAATCTAATTCAATGATTGGAGGAACAATTTAGTTCATGTAGCCACTAAGGGTCTCAAAATTGTTGTATGTATGAAGGTGGTGGCATTTTTCATAAATAAAGAAATTGGAGATTGAATAAAGGCATATACAAACATCTATAATAGATATTAATATAATTATCTAATGATATGGGTACAATCAATGATTTTATAATGTAATATCTCTATTTGGATACTCATAAACAATGATAACTCGAAATGGTGTAAATTTTTTAGGGACTGATATGTGTGAAGAGTTATTCTAGGAAGTAAATAAGTGATTAATCATGGCACTTGTACTCACAAAAACCATATATGGGAATTATTTTTGATATAAAATAATTAATCAAAGAAGGTATTCGGTTTTCTAATCCTGAAAAACTATAATATAATTTCTTATAACTCAATATTGTTTCAAATTAATGAGAAAACTCATCCAACACGTGATCTACAGTTGGAAGAAATAATATTCACATTGATGATTTAGTAGAATTATCTCTAATGAGAGAATTGAGACATATGTATATGTATTAAGATATTGAATTATACATTTACACAAAAGGATTTTAACATGAACATATGAATATGGTTAGTACTGATCGAGGAATATGATTGTTCAATCCATTACCATCTTAGAAAGGAGAATAAATTGATATATGGACTTTGTAGAAAGGATCCAACAACCATATCCATGATATGAATGGTTAAGTAACCAATATTATTGGACATGAAAATGATGGATGTGGAGATCATAATGTAAGAAAAACCATATTACCTCACATAAAATTATTAATTAACCATCCATTCAAAAAAATCAAAAAAATCTCAAAGGTATGATGTTTGGATGGAAAATATTGATAGTTCTATGAAAGATGAAAAAAACCATATATTTTATCACAGATGAAGAATGATTTGTGAAATTTGGAAAATGTTAGGCATAAAATTTGATCCTAACATAAATAATGAGATATTGTTTGATTATCATAACTTGTCATTCTTTTCCAACCAAATAATCCCAATGATGAATAGAGATATTTGATTGTATGAATGGTAGTATACTATAAAGAGATATATTTTTCAATTTACATTAAAGTGATTTTTATTTCAACAAGTGATGATAGAAAGGAATAAGTCAAAGGGTTTGATTTATCCATTAAATATACTTATTTGGAAATGGTAGAAAATCACTATGGACTTTTTCATGGTAATTCTGAATAAATTTAATAGAAATAATGATATATGGGTTTTTGTGGACTTAATAACAAAGGTATATCACTTTATGAATATTGAAAAGGACTTATAAATTTATTACCTTGAAATTATATATATTTTATATGTGGTGAGGTTTCAGGGAACACCACCATTGATTATATCAAAATGAGATAAGAGTTGTGCCTCAAAGTGTTGTAAAAGTATTCAATAAAAACTAAAATTGATTTGAGCATTAGTATGACCTATCAAACCAAAAATATAAGGCCCCAGCCTTAAACCTTACTTAATATTGAGTTATTACAAGATTACACATTGAGGATCTTTTCAGGTTTAGAGTTTTAGAGAATTAGATCATGAAACTTGCATTACATTCCACAATTAAACAAAGTGGTTACATAAAAGACAGTATTCATTCTTCCCATAAACGGAAACGTATTTAAAATATAACACGGATTCTTTCTTGATACATCCTTGACACTATCATCACATCATGTACCTTTCCCTTGACCTGTGAAAAACATTTCAAAAACTTGGGATGAGCATAAAAAGCTCAGTAAGGGTTATAAAAATATGGAAAGGAAACATGAGTTCATATATACATAAGAATGAAATCATACTTTACCCATAAAACATAGGCATATCAAATCATGAATAAATCATAGAAGACATAAGACATAAAGGTAACTTGAGGCATTCATAACATTCTTACGTAGGGAGTAACCCTCTTGGTTACGTTTGGAATACCCATCACAGTATATTCCCTAAATCTCTTCGGAGAAACCTTAACGTTTCACTCCTTCGCGTTACCCAATGCATTGGAGAGCTATATCGGGCTCACCCGCCCTTATTTTATCACGGAACCACCCGTTCTTCATAACAATGCCCAATAACCATAACATAATCGTATCACATAAACATGAATAAAGGAAACATGACATTTCCACATTTCAATCACAATATAACATTTTAGGATATTGAAATAATGAATCCATTCAGAAAGAAACCATTTCCAAAACCATTTAAAACATTTAATAAAGAGATTTTTGAATCAAAGTGTCCCATACCACCTTGAAGCTTTTAACATTTTAAACCGTTAATATCCATATAAATAAATCCTTAAAACCATTTTGAAAACATGGATATTAATAAGAAAAAATAATTAAAAAATTTAAAACGATATTTTGGTTAAAGGGGTTTTACCAAAATTAGAGACACTTGAATACAATAATCGAGGAATAACATTTAGTCAGAACTTTATAATATCATGAGAATAAAAGGATTCATGATATAATACTCCAAAGGACAGTATATACACCATATAAGAGTGAATTGGTGCATAACAATAATGAACCCTCAATAAAAACGTCAAATGTGATGAAATCCCTTATAAAGAAGGTATCCTTAAATTAAGGACAAATCAATCTCAAAAATATGTGTGAAAAATATAAATACACCCAATATAAGTGGATATTAAGTGTAAAACAATAAAAGTTCATTCACACATATTCAATGGATGACATATTCAATGACTACATGTTGAACCCAATGAAATCGAAATTGGGTTAAAAAGTTCCCTTGATAGCCTAACGGCATCACATCAAAATGAGTTGATGAGAGATAAAAAGTGTATCTCATCACTTGGACTTAAAATTTACATCAATAAGGATATATGAGAACATATCCCAACATAACAACATTTAAATTAAAAGACCCAACAAAAGAAGTCTTTTTAAAAAAAAGAGGAGGGTGAAAGGTTCCCTTACCGACTTGGGTATCTTTCAAAACATACACCCCACGAAAGAAGGAAAATAGATCATTGATGTAAATACTCATAAACGAAATTATATTACACAAAGAGTAGAATAATAGGAATTACATACACCACTCAATGGAATTTGTGGAAAATGTAGCATAAATCTCACGGGAATAAAAGTGAGATGAAGAATCCCTTATGAAAACTCGGCAGCCTAACGGTGCCACATAAAACTTCCGAATATGGATTGATGAGATCAAATAGGGTATCTCATCACATTAAAATAAAATTTACAGAAATAGGAATATTAAAGAACATCCCCCAACATTACAAAGAGGAGCTTAAAAGAAGTGACAGAAAGGAGAGTACTTAAAAATAAAGAGAGAGGTTAGATCTCTTACGAATGTTCGGCAGCCTAACGGCGCCACTCAAAACTTCCAAAATGGATTGATGAGAGAGAATAGGGTCTCTAATCACATGAACATAAAAATTACAGTAAATTTAATGTAAAAGAACTTCCCAATCATAAGAAAGATGAGCTTAAAATGAATGACATAAAAGAGTGTACTTAAAAAGAAAGAGAGTTGTAGGATCCCTTACCTCGGGTCCGACTTGACTCGATCGTTCTTTAACGTCCGGAATAATAAACTTGAGTTACTTTCTACTTCCTTAAGAACCTTTTTCAAGTTCATTATTCCTTTTATATCACTTATTACCATGTTATAAACACTATGTAAGCATTAAGTTAATAATGATTGTTTTGTTGATTTTTGGTTCTTAAGTCGAAAGTGGACTTCTTACAATTACATGTGGTTCGTGTGGCCAAATGTTTATTATATCTTGAATTGTATTCATTATGTAGATATCATATATGTCATATATATCCAGTACATGCATGAATTTATAACATTACATAATCATTTAGAGGTAAGAAATGAAATGCACCGTTCATGGAGACGGTAAGCCGTACGTACGCATGAACGCTACTTTCATTTCTATTTCGTATTTTATAGAATGGAATAATAATGATATAAAGGTATATTATAATTCCAGTATAATTTCATTTATAATATCATATTTCCATCCTTTATACATCCCACATATGGTATTTAACGAATCAAATCACTTTGAGGGGGCGGTAGTCCGCACTTCCTTAAATGAAGATATCGCGTATACCCATAATGGAAGCCATAAAGGTAAGACAAAAATGGAAAATACAGAAGCATAAATAAAACATAAACATATTATATATCATATATAAAAATATTGACATCATAATGGCCACCTTTGAAGGTGTTAAATGAGTATTGAACAATCATCGTTTCGGGAGGCAGAATTTCACCATCCACGAAAACCGTATGTTCTTTAACCATTTGATGTAGTTGTGTGAGAGTGTAGCTCGAATTAATCTTATAACAAAATCCTAGTATATTTAAGATACTGGTGTTGTTACAAAAGAAGTAAATAAAAAGATTTTAGGGGGTTGAAGAAGCAAAATAAAACAAATAAACATGAGAGAATGAATTACCTTTAAAAGTGTAACTCCTTTTGATTTGAGCCTAAAGGCTTCCTTTGAAAGTATTCTGCCCAAAGGGAATCCTCTAGGATGAGGAGAGGGATGTGGAGAGAGTAAATGGGTAGGGGTTGGCCTAGCCAAAGTCTTGAGGAGTGTGTTAAATGAGGTAGAGGTGGGGGCCTTTTATAAGAGGAGAGGAGGGGCACTTTTGGAAAGTAAGAAATATTACTTTATTTGAAAATGTGTTTCGGTTTTAAAAGGTCCCACATTGATATAATTCGTGGATAAGGTGATACGTCTTCGAAATACACTCATCCAATAAGTTTTGGACATGTGTAGTTCATATATTTTACATTATCTTTCCATTTTATTTAAATCGTCAAATAATGATGTCATCGCTGCATCATTATTATGTCATAAATAATTTAATTTATTTAATGTCTAAAAATTATAAAACAAATAATATGATGTATGAAATCTTCTTAGATTTCCAAGGAATATTTATAATAAAAAAGATGACTTGTATAACCCCACTTAAAAATTGTTTTAGTAAAACACATCATGTTTGTGTCAATTTTACTTTTACATTAAATAAAATGTTATTTATGTCATTTCCCAACCAAAGTGGATCCATGGGGTCCCCAAGTTGACCCATGGCTTGTCGTGGTCGGCCATGACACAACCAATTAGGTTAGGACATGTGTCAATCTCATCTTATTCCATTAAAGCATTATTTTTACCTTAAACTACACTAATTACCACTAATCGCGATTAAAACTTAATAAGTTACTATTCACCAAAAAAATTATTTTAATCTCATTGAACAACATTTTACATCTTAATGACAACCATGTATGTCGGATTTTTGAAAATCAAAACACAATGATGGAAAAATTTCATTTAAATGGAAAATCAGTTTTTATAAGTACCACTTAGTGGTTTCACTATTCATCAAAAATTGAAGTCTTTCAGAAAAATCCCAAAAATTCACCCTAAGCTATATTTGATATTCTGAATTCAAAAATGAAGTCCGTTTTAAAATATTCAAAACATATAAGTCACATTAATTAATTTAATAATTAATTCCCACTGTCATGACAAATAGCGTGTTTTATGAAACAATAAGTATCAAAAGATTGACACTAGTTTAAGTCTGATTTCAAAGTGAAAATTGATTCCAACAACCACTATTGGATTTAATGGTAAAAATATTTTCTAATTTCACTTTAAAACCACTTCAAAATATAATCTAATCATATAAATAAATTAGATTAAAAGGTGGTTTTGAATTAAAATACAACATTTTACACTATTCATTAAAAAAATGAACTTTATCGGAAAGATACCAAAAATTTACACAAAGTAAATTTTGATGTCCCGATTCTTAATAAGAGTTTTATTTGGTCCAAAAGAATGTTTAGTAGTGAACAAAACTATATTTAATGACGGTTCTCCATCAAAAGGTGATAAGTGAACCTTTAGTGAAAACTAGGGCATATACACCTAAAATTGAATTCTTTCCGTATTTTAAGCCTTTATATTTTATTGTATAAATGTAAAAATATTTAAGAACATATATAATCATATTGTAGTTATTTCTATCCATTCCCGCCATTTCAACGGCTACATGTTAACTACCATTTAAAATAATATTATTTAATTATTAGAGTGCAACGTAAGATTCCCAAGAAACTCGTTGTTGCGTGTTGGGTACGCCATCGAGCATAGCGTCCCCTTTAAAGTCATATGAATATTTTATTCACAAATATGGATAAATATGAAAATGTCGTATTCCTTATTTACCTGGGGTGTCACATCCTTCCCCCCTTTTGGGAATTGCGTCCTCGCAATTTTAAAATTGCGCTTAGAAACATCCTTGAAAGTCCCACATTGGAACAAAAGTCAGTAAAACAAACACATTAAAATAAAGAAAGATAAGTACAATGTTCACCTAAGTTAACCCATACTAGGATTCCAAGTATGAAAATATGGACATGGAGGAAAAAACAAAGGGTCATGTTCTGATGGAGAGTGATAGAAAACATGTTTAGGAGAAAGTTAACCATGAGAAAATCACAAACTTGTAATGGGTTAAATGGTATTCGATTCCCCAGTAGGAAAAGTTAATAGACAAAATTTTTGTTTTAAGTTACTTTTTATTGAGGAATTTATTCATAAGGAAACATAATCACTTATCATATTGACTTTCAACTTTTATTAGATTCCTTACAGAAACTCATATTTTCTCCAAAAGACGAGTATTTAGGAAGACTTGTTCACATTAAGAGTACTATAATCAACTTCTAGAGAATCACCTAATCCACAAAATAGAACTATATAATTCCCATGTCTTTAACTAAAACCAAATCCAAAAAGGCTAGTACAAGATCAGATAATCCAGAAAAGGATAACCCTTCATAAAAAGAAAATCTATTCTTAATCTCCAAAAATTGTCCAACAAAACCCAAAGTTCAACGAGGACCATTCTATAATCAATTTGTCCATAAAATTCTTCAAAGTAAACCAATATAAGATTGAAACCCAAATATTTGAAGGATTTAGTCGCATAGTCTTCCAAGATAAATCGTAACATTTATCTCCAAACAATATCAGTTTCTCCTAAAGTCACGTTTTGAAAAGTAATTAACCTAATCACATATCCTCCATGATAGGTTAATCATTTTCATAAATAACCCAAAATCAACTTACTCTTAATTCATAAAATCATATAACTAGAAAGAATCAGTCAAACTAACCAGGGACTTCACGTAGTCCAGTGGTAGGCGATAAATACCAGTCGCACTTTGGTTGTGGGTTCGATTCCCGCAGCATTGTCCGACGCGACGGGTTGTCACACGGTCTGCGTGTTGTCCTTTTTCCAAAACTATATAATTCTCAAATCATTACCCAAAAATGGATAAAATCATCAAAAATAACCATAACATAATTTAACCTCAATTTTATCTCATGCCTTTCACTTCAATCATAACATATGGTAACCCATAATTACCTCAAAAGTAAGGATCATAGAAAACCAAATGGTTCTTTATAACTATGTCCACAAAACAATAGATAAATATTACTTGAATAAAATTTGCCTATATTAAACATCAGGGTTACACATAATATAAAAAGTCTTCTAATGTAACCCCATCATCAAAAGAGACTTAATACTCTTAAGAATTTCACCCTAACTCTTGAAGCCCTTATATGTTGACATCTTACTCATTCAACATTCTTCATGATCCATTATCCATTCCTTTCCAACTTATTTCGAAATACCTCTTTCCTACAAACAAAATCATGAATCATATCCTAAGATTCCAAAATAAGAAAACAATAGTCATGAAATAGTACATACCTTTGATTGGTCATTGTCAGTTTCTTCATCCTCAATCGGAATGGAATTAGGTATTGGTATACGAATATTGGTACGCTCTAGGTGACCCCATTCACGAAACTTCTTCATAGGAAATGTGTTTGCATAATGACCATGCACACCACATTTAAAACATTCAATTGATCCCTCAGATAGAACTTCTTTCCCTTTCCTCGAGTCAACTGGATGCTTCCTTTTTCCATGGCAGGTTCTTGCTTTATGACCTTCATTTCCACATCTATAGCATATTTATGTCCCTTTGAAACATTTTCCTAGGTGTTTCTTTCCACATCTTTGACACATAGGTTTTTGAACAAACTTACCTTTATGATTATTACTTGTACTTCAGTAGGGATTTGTTTCTTGCATATATGATGCCTTAGAGAAATCCCCAAGGATTAGGTGGTCAATCATGACTCCAGATAGTTGGTTGAGGATAATCAAAAGAGTTCTCATTGAAGCTCCCATATCATTCAGTTGATTGCTCAAAAAACTGTCACAGTTTCCTTCACATCCACTGTTACTTTGGTGCCTGCTAGATCCAGCCATTTACTAAAACCAAAAAAATGTCAGTGTGAGTATATCAACAAAACCATCATGTACTAATGAGTAAGATAGAAAATAAGATATACTTACTCATTCGCTTTATCTAAAACTAAGACTCTTTCTGAAATCCTAACCATTATGGTAATTGTCACTTATGGTTAAAGAATACCCTAACCTCTAAAGTTATCTAAACCGACCTTTGATACCAACTATAAGGCCCCAGCCTTAAACCTTACTTAATCTTGAGTTATTACAAGATTACACATTGAGGATCTTTTCAGGTTTAGAGTTTTAGAGAATTAGATCATGAAACTTGCATTACATTCCACAATTAAACAAAGTGGTTACATAAAAGACAGTATTAATTCTTCCCATCAACGGAAACATATTTAAAATATAACACAGATTCTTTCTTGATACATCCTTGACACTATCATCACATCATGTACCTTTCCCTTGACCTGTTAAAAACATTTCAAAAACTTGGGATGAGCATAAAAAGCTCAGTAAGGGTTATAAAAATATGGAAAGGAAACATGAGTTCATATATACATAAGAATGAAATCATACTTTACCCATAAAACATAGGCATATCAAATCATGAATAAATCATAGAAGACATAAGACATAAAGGTAACTTGAGGCATTCATAACATTCTTACGTAGGGAGTAACCCTCTTGGTTACGTTTGGAATACCCATCACAGTATATTACCTAAATCTCTTCGGAGAAACCTTAACTTTTCACTCCTTCGCGTTACCCAATGCATTGGAGAGCTATATCGGGCTCACCCACCCTTAGTTTGTCACAGAACCACCCGTTCTTCATAACAATGCACAAGAACCATAACATAATCGTATCACATAAACATGAATAAAGGAAACATGACATTTCCACATTTCAATCACAATATAACATTTTAGGATATTGAAATAATGAATCCATTCATAAAGAAACCATTTCCAAAACCATTTAAAACATTTAATAAAGAGATTTTTGAATCAAAGTGTCCCATACCACCTTGGAGATTTTAACATTTTAAACGATTAATATCCATATAAATAAATCCTTAAAACCATTTTTAAAACATGGATATTAATAAGAAAAAATAATTAAAACATTTAAAACGATATTTTGGTTAAAGGGGTTTTACCAAAATTAGAGACACTTGAATACAATAATTGAGGAATAACATTTAGTCAGAACTTTATAATATCATGAGAATAAAAGGATTCATGATATAATACTCCAAAGGACAGTATATACACCATATAAGAGTGAATTGGTGCATAACAACAATGAACCCTCAATAAAAACGTCAAATGTGATGAAATCCCTTATAAAGAAGGTATCCTTAAATTAAGGACAAATCAATCTCAAAAATATGTGGGAAAAATATAAATACACCCAATATAAGTGGATATTAAGTGTAAAACAATAAAAGTTCATTCCCACATATTCAATGGATGACATATTCAATGACTACATGTTGAACCCAATGAAATCGAAATTGGGTTAAAAAGTTCCCTTGACAGCCTAACGGCATCACATCAAAATGAGTTGATGAGAGATAAAAAGTGTATCTCATCACTTGGACTTAAAATTTACATCAATAAGGATATATGAGAACATATCCCAACATAACAACGTGTAAATTAAAAGACCCATTAAAAGAAGTCTTTTTAAAAAAAGAGGAGGGTGAAAGGTTCCCTTACCGACTTGGGTATCTTTCAAAACATACACCCCATGAAAGAAGGACAATAGATCATTGATGTAAATACTCATAAACGAAATTATATTACACAAAGAGTAGAATAATGGGAATTACATACACCACTCAATGGAATTTGTGGAAAATGTAGCATAAATCTCACGGGAATAAAAGTGAGATGAAGAATCCCTTACGAAAACTCGGCAGCCTAAAGGTGCCACATAAAACTTCCGAATATAGATTGATGAGATCAAATAGGGTATCTCATCACATTAAAATAAAATGTACAGAAAATGGAATATTAAAGAACATCCCCCAACATTACAAAGAGGAGCTTAAAAGAAGTGACAGAAAGGAGAGTACTTAAAAATAAAGAGAGAGGTTAGATCTCTTAAGAATGTTCGGCAGCCTAACGGTGCCACTCAAAACTTCCAAAATGGATTGATGAGAGAGAATAGGGTCTCTCATCACATGAACATAAAAATTAAAGAAAATGTAATGTAAAAGAACTTCCCAATCATAAGAATGATGAGCTTAAAATAAATGACATAAAAGAGTGTACTTAAAAAGAAAGAGAGTTGTAGGATCCCTTACCTCGGGTCCGACTTGATTCGATCGTTCTTTAACGTCCTGAATAATAAACTTGAGTTACTTTCTACTTCCTTAAGAACCTTTTTCAAGTTCATTATTCCTTTTATATCACTTATTACCATGTTATAAACACTATGTAATCATTATGTTAATAATGATTGTTTTGTTGATATTTGGTTCTTAAGTCGAAAGTGGACTTCTTACAATTACATGTTGTTCGTGTGGCCAAATGTTTATTATATCCAGAATTGTATTCATTATGTAGATATCATATATGTCATATATATCCAGTACATGGATGAATTTATAAAATTACATAATCATTTAGAGGTAAGAAATGAAATGCACCGTTCATGGAGACGGTAAGCCGTACGTACGCTTGAACGCTACTTTCATTTCTATTTCGTATTTTATAGAATGGAATAATAATGATATAAAGGTATATTATAATTCCAGTATAATTTAATTTATAATATCATATTTCCATCCTTTATACATCCCACATATGGTATTTAACGAATCAAATCACTTTGAGGGGGCGGTAGTCCGCACTTCCTTAAATGAAGATATCGCATATACCCATAATGGAAGCCATAAAGGTAAGACAAAAATGAAAAATACAGAAGCATAAATAAAACATAAACATATTATATATCATATATAAAAATATTGACATCATAATGGCCACCTTTGAAGGTGTTAAATGAGTATTGAACAATCATCGTTTCGGGAGGCAGAATTTCACCATCCACAGAAACCGTAAGTTCTTTAACCATTTGATGTAGTTGTGTGAGAGTGTAGCTAGAATTAATCTTATAACAACATCCTAGTATATTTTATGATACTGGTGTTGTTACCAAAGAAGTAAATATAAAGAGTTTAGGGGGTTGGAGAAGCAAAATAAAACAAATGAACATGAGAGAATGAATTACCTTTAAAAGTGTAACTCCTTTTGATTTGAGCCTAAAGGCTTCCTTTGAAAGGATTCTGCCCAAAGGAAATCCTCTAGGATGAGGAGAGTGATGTGGAGAGAGTAAATGGGTAGGGGTTGGCCTAGCCAAAGGCTTGAAGAGTGTGTTAAATGAGGTAGAGGTGGGGGCCTTTTATAAGAGGAGAGGAGAGGCACTTTTGGAAAGTAAGAAATATTACTTTATTTGAAAATGTGTTTCGGTTTTAAAAGGTCCCAAATTGATATAATTCGTGGATAAGGTGATACGGCTTCGAAATACACTCATCAAATAAGTTTTGGACATGTTTAGTTCATAGATTTTACATTATCTTTCCATTTTATTTAAATCTTCAAATAATGATGTCATCGCTGCATCATTATTATGTCATAAATAATTTAATTTATTTAATGTCTAAAAATTATAAAACAAATACTATGATGTAGGAAATCTTCTTAGATTTCCAAGGAATATTTATAATCAAAATGATGACTTGTATAACCCCACTTAAAAATTGTTTTAGTAAAACACATCATCTTTGTGTCAATTTTAATTTTACATTAAATAAAATGTTATTTATGTCATTTCCCAACCAAAGTGGATCCATGGGGTCCCCAAGTTGACCCATGGCTTATCGTGGTCGGCCATGACACAACCAATTAGGTTAGGACATGTTTCAATCTCATCTTATTCCATTAAAGCATTATTTTTACCTTAAACTACACTAATTACCACTAATCGCGATTAAAACTTAATAAGTTACTATTCACCAAAAAAATTATTTTAATCTCATTGAACCACATTTTACTTCTTAATGACAACCATGTATGTCGGATTTTTGAAAATCAAAACTCAATGATGGAAAAATTTCATTTAAATGGAAAATCGGTTTTTATAAGTACCACTTAGTGGTTTCACTATTCATCAAAAATTGAAGTTTTTCAGAAAAATCCCAAAAATTCACCCTAAGCTATATTTGATATTCTGAATTCTAAAATGAAGTCCGTTTTACAATATTCAAAAAATATAAGTCACATTAATTAATTTAATAATTAATTCCTGCTGTCATGACAAATAGCGTGTTTTATGAAACAATAAGTATCAAAAGATTGACACTAGTTTAAGTCTGATTTCAAAGTGAAAATTGATTCCAACAACCACTATTGGATTTAATGGTAAAAATATTTTCTAATTTCACTTTAAAACCAATTCAAAATATAATCTAATCATATAAATAAATTAGATTAAAAGGTGGTTTTGAATTAAAATACAACATTTTACACTATTCATTAAAAAAATGAACTTTATCGGAAAGATACCAAAAATTTACACAAAGTAAATTTTGATGTCCCGATTCTTAATAAGAGTTTTATTTGGTCCAAAAGAAGGTTTTATAGTGAACAAAACTATATTTAATGACGGTTCTCCATCAAAAGGTGATAAGTGAACCTTTAGTGAAAACTAGGGCATATACGCCTAAAATTGAATTCTTTCCGTATTTTAAGCCTTAATCTTTTATTGTATAAATGAAAAAATATTTAAGAACATATATAATCATATTTTAGTTATTTCTATCCATTCCCTCCATTTCAACAGCTACATGTTAACTACCATTTAAAATAATATTATTTTATTATTAGAGTGCAACGTAAGATTCCCAAGAAACTCGTTGTTGTGTGTTGGGTACGCCATCGAGCATAGCGTCCCCTTTAAAGTCATATTAATATTTTATTCACAAATATGGATAAATATGAAAATGTAGTATTCCTTATTTACCTGGGGTGTTACAAAAAACTATGGCCAGTTTGAATAGAAAATCAGGGAACAAGAGTCTATGTAATGATATTTCTCAATGGTATTTAAAATAGGATTAGATTAATATATTATTCTATTATAGTTTTTTTACAACAAGAACATTTATATAAGTATCTAAAATTATCCTTATAAATCCATATTTTTAAAAAAATTTAGAGGTATAACCATTTTATATGATGTTGGATAACATAAACCATTGGGACATAAAACGGTTGGAGAAATTATAGATAAGGTCAAGGTCATTCAGTAACAGATCAGGCCCACACATTGAATACATAAAAGAAATGGTGATAAATGATGATGATAACTAGAGTTTAATGTTGGGAAATAATTGTTCCTTCGAATATACAACTGGAAAAGAGTAATGAGGTTTTATAAGAAGGTATATATAATTATATAATATATTTTCACCTCTTATATTCTTGATCACATCACAAAAATGTTCCATCTACTAGAAATCCCACCAAATATATCCCAATTACATGATGTGTTCCATGTATCCCTCTTATGGAAGTAAATACGTGATCCCATTCATCTATTAAATCCAGGTGTTGTATAGTTGGATCTTCATATCTATTTTGTTGAGAAGCTTTTTGAGATATTGTATTTATGTTAAAATTTATTATGGAATAATATCACCCACCTAGGAAAATCTCTATGGGAAAATCATATATTTGAGGAAGCTAAATGGTGACCTAAAGATATAATAGGGGAAAAGTAGAATCAGTTTTTTTTATTTAAGGAATGAAATTTTAAATGATAAATTATTTTTAAGGGGTTTAATATAAAATTATAAATTTAGTATAAATTTCCCTTTAAATAAATTTTTAATCAATAGTTTGTTTCAGACACACTATTATAGTAAAACGAACCATGATATATTAAGGAGAAAAAATTGTAAGTATAAAATGTGAAGATTATAATATAGAAATTAAATTAGTGGTTATAAATAGATGTTACAACATTATGTAAAAAATATATTAAGGAGAAGAAATTTCATTAAGAAATTAGAGTCTTCATTAGGAGAAACATTTTCTTGGGCTAGGAATAGAGGTATAAACCTTAGGGGTTTCCCAAGACAAATACCCAGTTGAAAATTTTCAAGTACATCTATAGAAGAACCATCTATAGTATAATTTTGATTTTATTGAAAACTCTATGAGATCTATGCTTGGTAAATCAACACCCATGACTACCACAATTGTTTATCCTGCCCTTAGATCTTTTACATAATTCCAGAAGGGTTTTGTATGTTAATGTTTGAATGATTGAAACCTATAATGTTTTATATAATAAATTCTATATATTTTCTAGTTATTAATATTTATAAAATAATTTTAATTTTTTTTACTAATGATCTATTTATTATTTCTTTGTAAATAATTGATTGAATATAACAAATATTAATTAAATAATGAAATAATTAAAAGAACTATTTTTCATGATTTTTTATTTTTCTATATATTATGTATTTATATCTTAATTTAATAAATTGAAAATAATTGAATAATGAATTAATATTTTTCAGATTATATTTTTATAATATAAGAACAAATAGAAGGATTTTTACTTGAAAAAGATTGGAAATAAATTCATTTCATGCTTAAGAGTAATTTTTTTCTAAAAACGTTTCACCTTGTTATGTTTTAATATATTTAAAAATATTTTTAATTAATTATATAAATTTAATTAAGTATCATGAATTTCATATTTTTAATCATCATTTCCAAAATATGTAATATTTTCAATTAATTTTTTTCAAAAAAAGAAGTTATATAATGCAAAAAATTTGCCTCTATGGTAATGGATTAAAAATTTAAATGGGTTAAATTAATTGATAAGACCACAAAAACATGAAATTAAAAGTGTGGATGAGGTATTTATTAACCAAAAAATATATTTTCCCTAATAATTATCAATTACGGATCCACTTGACTTGAATTTCCCATTAATTTTTATATTATGAAAATAAAAGTTAAAAAAATGTTGCCCATCAATCTTATAAAAAACCACTTCACCATCAAACTTCTCCGCATACTATAAGCCTCTCAAATCAAGACTAGTCATCTAAAACACTCCCCAAAACACTTTTCAATAACCTATATGTTTTGGACTCATCGAAATACCATCATTTTAAGGAATAATTCACTTATTAAAGGAGTCTAACGAAGATGAATGTGGAGAACTACTAATGAATCTTTCATTTCAATTTTCTTTAAATACATTTCCAAATTACATTCTACCCATAATTAGTTCCTGAAACCAATATAATTAGTATACCAAAATTATAATATGTTATTGATACTAATTATCAACCATCCCTGAATCTATTTAAGAAAACTAAAACTACACTGTCATTACGTTCAGTTAACTATTTACATTGATGACATCACACACAATGTGTCATTTTTCGGTAAAAATATATTGGATATTTATTTTTATACTCATCATTAATTTTTGAGTAATTTTATTTTTTTTAAATAATTGATAGTGGTATTTTCATGGTTTTCTCATGGTTATTAATAACCAGGAAAAACTATTAAAATCCTAAAATTCTTATCCAGTAGAAATTTTCATGGTTGGTTCTTGGTTTTTCTAAGAATTTGGACCAATTTTTTATCTTTCTAGGTAAATGTAGTTCCACCCATATAGTTAGAATACTATTTAGAAAATGATGTTCCCAAACCTTCTTGTCTTCCCAATCGTATTAAAAAAATGGTAATATCCCCATTTTTACATTTTTTGAATTAAATCCCTACCCCTTCATTTTTCTTTCATGATGAAGATATAAAAACCTATTATTACTAAGGTAGATCTAACTTTATTCCTTATTTGATATTTAATGGTTCTCTTTATAAAATAATTAAGGATTCAGCCTGTAAATGGTTCATTCTTTCTTTGTTACCTCTATTCACCATTCTTTCATGACTTTCCCTCTACCCCAAAGCCCTGGTTTCCTGGGGTTCCATTCATAAAAATTTATTTGATATTTACTTTGTATTGTAGGAAATTACATGAGGTCTTATGGGTACCCTCTATCATTTTCTTATTGATTTATTCCAATTCTATGTGCTCTATCTTGATGGTGGTATGTAGTCCTATATATTACATTTCTGGTTCAACTCATGATTTCTTGGATCATTAAATTATATTATAAATATTTAATAAAAATATTTTTATCATTCTTTTAGACTTATTTACATAAAAATTGTGATTTTAAAAAATTTCACCAATTTAAGTGTTATAAATTACTTGAAAGATTATAATATATTTTAATATAAAATAGTTTATAATAACTTATTAACTAATTTGATATATAATTCTTGTATATATTTATATAACATCATGAACAAACCATGGGAACTTCAGTAGTTTAATCTTGGTGGGATGAGGTCCCCACAACTAGTAATGTTGATCATCTAGACTAGTGATGTAATTTATTTTGTTCCCCCACTTACCAATTAAGATATTTATTATCCACCCACTAATTGTGGTCCCTTCCCTAATTAGCAATGGAATACAAGTAGGTTTCCCTATCCTTAGTGACTTTAGTGAGAACATACATCATACCTATTTTAGATAATTTATTTTAAAATTTTACATGAAATTATATATTCCATAAAAATAATTTTATCATTTTGTTTCTTTTTATATAGTATTATAAGGAACTTTCATGTGTTATGTTTATACTATCATTTTATTTTTATAAAATATAATTTATATGGAACATTTTGTGGGATCATATTGGAAATGTTATTCTCCCACCTAAGAAATAGATATTGTTTATGTAAAACATTTTTTATATGATTAAGGAAAATGTAAGAAACTTTTTGGAGGAAACTGGTATTTATGATAGTTTTAGTTTGGTATAAGGTGGTGGAATAGTGGAATTATATCCTAGGTTACATAGATATTTTTTGTTGTTTCTTTTGATTATTTTCATGAATGTTATAAACTAATGATATATATCTTGTATCACAATAAAATACTCACATCCCATCACATTAATTTTTGATTAATGGTTTAATTAGTTTCCATTGGAATTGTTATGTGGTTATTCTTATTTATGATTCTAATTTACTTATTCCATGTATTATGTTGTTTTTAACCATTAATTAGAACATTAGTCACCAATAGTTTCTTGATGTTATATAGGGTTCTTGGCTTGAACCAAATTATAGAATAGTTATTTGGGGGAAGAAGTTCCCAAATATATATTTCTTGATTAACTTTATTTAGTTTCCAACTGAGTTATATTTGTAATATTGTTCAAGACATTCCATGAGATATCTTGAGTTCCAAGATTTGGGGTTTCCAATGTTGGTTTTCATAAAAAATAAATATCAAATACCTATTTTAATTATTATATGGGGATATATTAGTGAACATGAGCTAGTATTTTTTCACTCACGTATAGTGGATTTGAAAGGATTTTTATCCAAATGTCTATGTTTTGAACCATTAGATTATTGGGGATGTCAAGAATGTGTGATTTTAAATCTTTCTGGGGATTTTATTTTTTATTGGGTAGGGTTTGTAGGCTGTAGATTATTTATCAGAACCATATATTATAGATTGGTTTGATTTTTTGTGTTTACATTTCTACGATTTATTTAAATTTATTTGTTTGTGGTTATGAATTTTTATTGATTGATTATCTTTTTTATGGTTTAGATTTATTTTATTTTATCTAGTATTATCCCTCCATGGAACATCATGAGGGTGTAGTGAATAACTCACCTGAGCGAACCCACCCATTAATCAAATCTATATTGAACTAGTTATTTGATTAGTTTGAGGATTGGACTAAGGATTAGGTCATGTACCAACAATGGTTAAATAATGAGCCATTAGTTTAAATTAAGAATTTTCTTAAGACTTCCATTGACTTAAGACCCCATCCTTCTGATAAATTAATGATCTACAATAATATAAGGATTAACTAGAAAATATTGAAATAATATTTTAATCTCATGTTTCTCATGACTCTATTAAGATGAAATGTGACTACATTATTTTTTGAAGGGCTCAGTCGAAGAGAGTGGGAATATGTTATTCTAGATAAAAAAAATGATAATTTAGAATTTAAGGATATCAAGGTGATATTAACTCAATATTGTTATCCTCAGAATATGTTGTTAGATAAATATATATAAATGTATTACAATAGAATGGTGATTATAAGGTTGTGGAATAAATTAAATTATCTCCACACTCATCTATTTCACTCCATAAATATTTATAATGAAAAGCATAAATATCATATATTTGTGATGGACCTTCATCTTGATACAAAATCCAAGGATTTCTTATTAAAGCTCTTAACATACACATAGATTATGAATTGATCATGGATAATAGAGAATGACCTATCATGGATATTGGGGTTTGTTGGAGATTCTTTCCTACAATATTGGGATAAATAATTTTTTTATAAAATAATAGAAATTTGGAAGAACCAAGAATTTGTATTTTAAAAGGTTCACAATAGCTATCTCTTCTAGTTATATCTTAACTCATTGGTGGTATAACCCCTATTAATTACCAGTGTGGTAAGGTAGAACATAATAATACATCATAAATAGAAAATATAGGGAATTTCACTACTAGAAAAACAATCTATATCCACACTTTAATACCCACGGTTTAATTGTCACGTGGCTATAGATGTGATAAAACCATGGTTTAATTTCACCTCTGCCTACATCTATATCCAATTTTATTATCGTTTGGGCTTTCCCCTCCCATGCACATTCTCATTCTTTCCTCTCCCACCCTCTCGCTCAAAATTTCCTCTCTCGAAACCCTTATCATCGATCGATCATCACCTGACCAATTCTCCCTCGTTAGATCCTCGCCTGCTTCTCCTTTGCAGTTCTTATTTCCCTCACTGGCTTCTTCATTCGTGGTTCCTCCATCCATCGTGAATTCCTTCCCTTATCCATACCATTCTTCAGGCATTCCTCATCAATTCGGTTTGTCGGTTGGTGCTTCCCTCTTCACGGTTGAGCTCCCCTCTTCATTCCAAAATTCATCATTTCACTTTAGGTATGTTTCCTTACAGATTGTTTTAGTGTTTCTAAAAATTTTGGGTGAAATTGGTGGTCGATTCGGGAATCCTTTATTGGGGGTGATTCATTTCATACTAATATATCTACCCCTATAGATTTGAGGTAGTTATTATTTGTTATCCCCACACATTTCATGTTATAAATAAATTATGGATTTTTAATTCCTTGTTTAGGAGACTTAAATTATGTTGTATTCTTGTAGTAGAATTCTTTCAGTATTTAAATTTATTTCAAACTTGGGATGGGCTTAGGCCACTTACCAAGTGCATGTAAATGATGCTCGTTCAACTTGATTGGAATGATGGATTATAAATTTCATACTGGTACATGTGCATTTTTAGTGTTAGTATACAATTTTATTCCTTATTTTTTTATTTTTATTAGTGTCCAACGAGGGGTTTCTTCTACTGATGATGGACTTGAAACGGTAAAAAGTGGAGTTTTTTTATGACTTTTAGCTACTATGATATTTTTTTACTATAAAGTGGACGATTTTATGTGGATTTATTCAAAAATGTAAAGAAAAAATTTATACATTTATTTTGGCACATGGATTATATTTGTTTTCAATTTAATTACATTAATTTTAACTTTAAATGAAAAATATTTATGGTTTTTAAATAAAAATGATATGAATTTAATAATTGAAATAAATAATTAATCAATTATTAAATGATATTAATTTAATTATTAATGTCATTTTAGTGATGTTTTAAAATGCTGCTAATGAATTTATCAGAATTTCTGGAAAACATCAAGAAACATGGTGCTGCCAATTAAAGATGTCTATAAACATCACTAATTAGACAAATTTATAAACATTACTAAATGGTGATGTTAATTAGTGTCATTTTAGAATGAATTTACTGATGTTTCTAAAAAAATTAGGAAACATGGTGTCTTTAATAACAAAATTTATAAACATTGCTAATTGGCCACATTTATAAATTTCACTAAACTTGGTCAATTAGAAAATTTTATAAACATTTCCATTTTGTGATATTTATAAACATCACTAATTAGAGATACCTCATTTCTTGAAATTTTTAAAAAATATCGGTAAAATAATTAGCAATGTTCTAAAATGTTGTTAATGAAAAAATGTGACTGATTTATGTTTTTTTGTAGTTAATTAGCCATGGTGAAACGTTATTTATTGTGGTGTAGCCTTCCTATTTTTAAAAAATAATTGGTTCTTCCATTTGTGGAATATCCACATCATAGTGGGATACCTATAGTTAAATATTTCTCTTGTTTGAAACCCCCTTGAACACTATTCCACAAGGGAAAAGTGTGTGGCATAGTTGAATTCAAAATGCTAGCAAAGACAAGTTCCTCTTCCTCTATCCATGGTGGGTTCACTCTTCTTCTGTTGAGTCTCTACAGTAGTTTACCCAAGCACTAGTGGTGATCCATGGTGGTTTCATGCCTCAACAGTGGAGTTTGGCTTGAGCCCGAGCTTCCCTGGTGGTTGGCATGGTTCCTTCCAGTGGTTGACAAGATGGTTCGGTGATGTAGAGGGTGGAAGGTGGCATCAATGGTGTGTCTGATGAATATGATGCACGAGCAACTTGGGAAAACACCATTTTAATAAGTGAACAATACCTGTCTTGTGGAATGTGTGCCACATTAAAAGATCAGCCGGGCATGCTCTGTTATTTTAGTTAGCACATTCCCATAGCCCTCCGACAAGTCAGATGGGGGCTAAAGGACCCTTTGTGATGCCTTGAACCTCCTCATGCTAGTGATTATCTCCTCCCGTTATTGTGTGGACCCATTCCCCACATGCTGGTGCACTCCCATTGGTCCACCCGTGTGAACTATAATCCTCTATGTCACACATGCAGGGCTTCCCGAGGTCGGGTTTGGCCTGAAGGCCCTTTGGGCCAGCTAAGTGGCTTGCTTATCCTTAGTTGATGGCTAGCTTTGGTTGGCCCATTTTTTGGATAATCCTCCTACTTTTCCTTTCCCTACACATAAGGAACACATAAATACATAGAATTATAAAACAATAGAAAATATTTATTTTTTTTTTCTTTTTTATTTCTTTTTCTTAAAATGTCATATTAAAAATAAATACCAAAAAATGAGTTTATTAATTAAAAAATGGATATTATAAAATTAAAAATAATGGAATTTAGCAATTAATATCTAAAAAATGCATGAAAAATATTATCTCATCATTCATGATAAATTTAGGTGTATTTGATATGCCAGGAATGATATGTTATTTATAAATAAGTCAAGGAAGTATTTTTACCTTCTATTTTTATAGAAGTTTATATACATGACCTTTTATTTAAATGAAACCATCACATTAAATTCAATGAACACGGTTTAATGATGATTTTATTTTAGATAGTCAAATAATACTTATCAAACATATAGGTCAATGACATGACTGTGAAACCTTCTTGAGATGATATCATGACAAATAGATTATATTACATAGTGAGCATTCATATGTGGTTTTTGTGACATTAAATTTTTTTATATGGGTTCATTGACCCATTTCTAGATATTATTATTGGACATTAGATAATCCCAATAAAATCCACCGAGAAAGAGGCTTAGAGGGTCACACACTAAGCATATCTTTTGATATCGGTTAAATTTTATTTGAATTCAATAGCTGGAATAAATAATATTCTCCAGACTGAGAAATATTGTCTATTCATGATATTTTATTTTATCAAAAATAATAAATAAATAATTATTCTCCAACTAATATATTATTATACAGATATATAATATCAATTTATCTCTTTAAATCACCCGGTAATAAATAATTATTTATTAAATACATAATTTTTTTAGTTACAAAAATACTAAATAAATATTTTATCACCAAGTTATGAATATAAAATTTATTTATTTATTTAATTATTGAATGAATAATATTTATTTAAATATTTATCCAATAATTCAATAAATGAAGAAGTTAATGGACATACCAAGTTTTTGGTTTGGCAAAAAATATTTATTTAACTGTAAAATAATGTTAATCATTGTGGGGGGGTTTCTCACATCATGAGATAAAGTAATAATATCATTATTTAAATTTACATGAATTTATTCATGGGTTTAAAATATTATTAAGAGGATATGTGAAAATAATATATATTTAACTTTAACCTAGAGTCTATAAATAGACTACTTTGTGAATAATTTAATCATTGTGCACAACATTCCTTGCCAAGAGAATTCTCTAAAAAATAAGAAATTATCTAGGGTTTTATTTCAAGATTGAGAGAACCTATTCGTCCTCCTATCTTACTCCTTATTCTGATAAGAACAAGAGAGATTCATTCTAAATCGAAGGGAACATGGCATCAGTCAAGGGAGCAACACAAGATGATCGATACCACTGTGTTGGCACCTGAAGTACTATCATCGATATTATAAGATCAAAGGAGCATGTGTGGATCAATCCTAAAGGGGATATATCTTGTGTATTCATTATTATAATGAAAATACAACCAAATGATTTTTGGATGGTCAACATCTGCATTGAATACATTTTTCAAAATTCTTCAGAAAAATTTCATTGGTCATGAAGTTCATCATCATGTACAATTTGAATTATCCATTGAATCTAATAAAATATTAGTTTTATATAGACCCTATAAATGATTCTTCTTTGGCCAAAACCTTCAAGTGGTATTATAATGGTTACATTCAAATTTATAATCATTTAATTATCGTTAATCATCATACACTTTTAAAAGTTACTTTTCATTTTGTGAAATTATTCCTAAATTCAGTTATCAAGATATTTTCTTCTTTTCTTTGTTTCTCGCTCATATATCCTAGAACTAGTTAAATATAAATGGGAAAAAAATCAAAGAACTATCCATAGGTGGTGTATGGTTTACAGAGTTACACAACATGTAACTCCCCAATATGTCGTGTAATGCCATACGATGTGGTGGTTTTGTGGTCAGAAGATGTGAAGTAATTAATTAAATCACACATGGTATAATTAATTTACACATACTATAATTAATACTCATTGATTTCAATTAATACATAAATTAAGTAATTAATTTACACAGAGTGTTATTAATTCACATGACACGTAATTAATTCACATGCGGTGTAATTAATTCATATTTGGTGTTATTAATTCACACGTGGAATAATTAATTCACATGATGGATGTATAATATAGACACAATGTGATTAATAAATATTAAATGAAATTAATTTTCACATAGTTTAATTAATTCTCTTTTCACAAAATTAATACAAAAGTAATGTAATTAAATCCACACATCATAATTAATTCATACCTATTTAAGTGGAATACATTCCAAGCCATACTGTAAACTGTGTAAATTAATTTATGTGGAAATGAAATTAATTAATTACATTATTAAACCTCATTAACATGTGTTTGTGTGTCATTTATTGATAGTACACACTATGTAATAGGTTTTATAAAATATTAATTTCTTAAATAAATTTCACATAAAATTTGGAATTATAAATCATGTATGATCATTATATATGGTATACTCTACATGTATTAAATCATTACACACAACATAATTTTTATGTGTTGCATGTGTCCTTTATTGACAGTAATAACCATGAAATTACATTACATGCTGTGTATGTGATATGTCGTGTAAGTGAATTTCATATAATAAGGACCATGTTGGGTAGTTTATATGGGTACACACCATGTTGCATCCTAGTATAGGTTGTGTAGTTAATTCATTTTAAATCAAATTAATTTGTTTAAAATTAAATCATACAGGAATTTTCAAGATAGATTGGGTGAATATTAAGATAAAATAAATTAATATATTAATCAGATAATCAATCAAATTAATTCATGCATGTTTTATCTAAATTAAGAACATATCAAAATGAATAATAGCCATTTATTTTAAATATATATATTCCTTACATGGATGTGACTAATCATGATTTTAGACCAAACCTATGTATATGCTGGTTTTATTTAATTTAATATTAATTTTATGGGTTTTGTAATTATTTATTATTAAAATAAATTTGATGACCATCATATCATCTCTCCCACCTCCATTTTGGAGGACCTATGTGTCCAAGGTGTTTTATGTCAATTCCCTTTAAACAATCCTTTGGTTCCCCTCACTTGCACATGAGTATAAAATGTATGAAATGAAAGGAGTTTCTAGGTGCATGTACGCAATCCAATATGGATCTGGGGTGAATGAAAAATCTTGGTTTTTAAGGAACACTCTTTTTCATGCTTATGGGTGTGTTTCTTAGGTTCAGAGGGAATCAAGAATGTTTTGGAAGTTTCTACAGAACCTAGGTTTGTTACTACTTATAGAACTATTTTACATTATAAGACATATTTATGGTGTAAATGTTTCATTGGGCACAAGCCATGACACGGCTTGCGGCATAAGATCATTTACATTGTAAAACTATATTTTACTTCGTAAATATGTTACTAGGGATAAATCAACCCAGGGGGATGAATTTATCGATATATGTAGATTATGAAAATTTTACATGATAAATATATGGTTTAAAACATAAAACCTTAATACTAGAAGGTTTTATCAGCCACTCACATGTGACTTCCTTCATTCAATGTATAATTCTATCCCTCAAAACCCAGTCGCTCCTTCCCAGAGATTTTGGGTATCTCCACTCTTTTCAGATCGATTTTTTTCAGTGTTCAATCCCCATGGAAGTTGTGCCACATCTCCCTCAGAAGTTTCCTTTCAACTTTTTCATTTCTATCAGTCATGACAGCTTCATTGGTTACATTTAAAAATATGAAATAAAGTGGTGTTAATCATGTTTTGAAGATGATTTCTTCTTTCTTATAGGATCGTTGTGCGTTCATATTCTGGGGGTTGGTCCTTTATTTGTTTTGGTGTGGCAGGTGCGTGTTCTTTGAGGTATCTTGTGACCTAACCTCTCCTATAGTACTTTTTTGTTATGGATTATGATTCCAATTTAGGGGAATTAATTATATGGCCTATATTATTACCTTTTCATTCCTTCCAGTGTTGGTGGATCTTTTTGTGGGTGCGTGTGACCCTAGTTTGAGGTCTCTAACCTTTTTTGAATGAACCATGATTGCTGCTATTTTATAAATTATTTTACAAATGATTTTTCATGATTGTTTTGTATGTATAAATGAGTTTTAAATAAAAGATGATTTTTCCCTTGGATTTGGTAAGGAAAATTAGCATTTTCAAAGAATTTAAAAATGTGTTTTGTATGCAGGTTTGATAAAATAAAAGGGTTTTTTGAAATTGATTATGAAAAAAATTTAAATGATTTGGGAAAATGCAGCACATGGGAAGCCTTGGTACTTAAGTGGAAGGTGTATCTAGGGACCATCATCCATTTTATTACTGGGGGGTTCACACACAGGGTGTTCCACTTTTCCTTAATCCCATTGTTCTAGGGACATGATATTGACATTATTGTGTGTGTGTGTGTGTGTGGGCGGGGGGGGGGGGGGGGTTCACTAATATAGCGTTCCTTTGATCCTTAGGCCTGTATTCTAAGGACTTAATAGTGAAAAATTCATTAATTGTGGTTTGAGTAGTCTACTAGCTTGACATTTTGTGATCCCTTCGCCTATTTACCATTTTGCTTGGCTCTATATTGTTTTAACTTTGAAATACCTAATTGATAATGGAAATTATTCTTGAAATCTATTTTACCTAGCTATTTTGGAACTATGGAAAAGGGAATATTTACCATTCTTAAATATAAATCTGATTTACTACTTTTCATGCTATGTTTTCTTTAAAATGAGCATATTGAGATTAGTTGTATAGATAATTGATATAAAACATCTGGGTGGGATCCTATTGAGCCTATTAGCTCACACCCTGCACACCTATTTGGATGTCTGTAGACCTGATTATGTATTTTTATGTAATAAAAGGCAAGGAACCATAGTGAGGTGGTGAGTTTTTCATTAACTGGGTTTGGGTAGCTGGCAGTGAGATGACATAAGTTTTCCCACATTATCTTATGGAATAGTCATCTTTTTTTTGTTTTACTTTTTTTTGGACTTGTAATTTGGGTTTTCTTCTATCTACGTTGAGTTGTATCGCTTATATTGTCTTATTTCAGATATGTAATATATTTTTTTGGTTTTTTCTTCTATTGTTTCTTTATTATATACATGTATATGCCACATTTTCTGTTAGAGGTTCGGTAAAATAATTCCCTCCAGTTGCTGTTGATTCCTGAGTGCTAGTCGCCAGCCTATGGGGATCGAGAACTCCCTTCAGGTATGTTGTGGAGCAGGTTAGGTAAAATTTTGTGAGGGTATCCAAGGACATTTCCTGAAAACCCGGTATTAAATTTCAGTTTTCTTAACGATTCCTTATATTATAAAATTTGTTAGACTTGAGATAGGATTTTTGAGACTTGAGAGGCAGGCTGTGGTGAGTGTCTGATTAGCTCTTTCCATGACGAGACTTATGTTACTATAGGATTTTGGGATGTGTGTCTCCTATGTTGAGTTCCTAATCTTAATCTCACTTTTTGATTTTGGTTTTTTGGTTTGAACTATGATTATTATGTTGTCTGATCATTTCTCTGATTTTCAGAATGCAGTGATATGCCTCCAATATTTCTTCCACGGGTTCCACAGGAGGGTACAGTGTATGCTCCTCAAGGGAATATTTGTTTCAATTATAATCTTATATATACTATCATTTAGGAAGTTTTTACCATAGACCAAAATGTAATGTAAGTCCAAAACATAGTTATTGAGGTACAATCAAGAGATGTTGGAGAAAGGGATCAATCACAAGAGTTTTTATGCAAGAATCCCCCATCTTTTAAGGGAATGAATAATCCAAAGAGGATGAGGATTGTATAGACATGATTAATTAGATATTTTAATTACAAGATAAAATTAATACCATCAAGGTGAAGTGCGTAGTGCTCTGATTCGAGGGTCCCAATCTAAGTGTTTTTTTAATTAATCATCTGCCTTTTATAAAGGTATTGAAATGTTTTAAACATATTTTTTCTTCCTAATAATTTTTTGAAATTACTGTATAATTTTGAAAGGATTTTTATAAAAATTGTGGAGTTGGTCCTCTTTTGAAAGAATTTTGAGATAGTGCGTTTCATGGTGATTTTAAAAAAGGCATAAAATAAATTTTTTTATTTTGTAAAATTAATTCTTAGCACTATTTTGTTTCATTAAAAATTGGTTTCTTTATTTTAGATGGGGGATCGTGTAAACGTTTGATTTCAAATTGTCATTTAGGAAAATAATTTCATTTGGGATTTTGAAACTTGTTTTAATGTGTGTTTTGAAATGTTTTTTCAAATAGGTTTGTAAATTGATCTGTCTACTGAGAACATTTGTGAAATTCTAGTTGGCTTGTTATTTTATATGACATTATATATTATTGGAACCCTCATTTCCAAATCCTTGTATTTACAAGGTCATTTTTTCTTATTACCTCATGGGGTATTCTAGTATTGTTGTTTGGCCTTTTTATATTTTTAATGTTTCTTCAATAATATTTTATAGATGATGTTAAACCTAAAATTTTATAAAATACATTACATTGGGATTTAGAAATAATTTTTTGGTTGTGACATATTTGAATTCTTTATGTTGTCTCTTATATTATCAAAATTTATGGTTCTTAGTTATGAATCAGACCACTCTTTGAGCATTGGTTTATCTGGGGTTTGAGGTGACCAGTTATTTTATCAAATTTGGATAGTGGTGACTTTTATTTATTTTGGATGGAACATATGTTATTTACAGATAATTCAAAACTTATGTCCAATTACATTGTTTAATTTGGACAATTTTCCTTTTAATACTTTATATAGATATATGGTAGTGTTATCTACTTCTAGAATAAAAAAAGGCATATGGATGTAGATTTTATTCATTGCATATACAGTGGTGGTGGACTAGGAGTGATTAGAGGGATTGTTTTTTTTTACTTTAACATACCTCTCTATAGTTTAATTTAACATATTTGATTTGGTATGGATGTCCAATATATGGAATGTTCTTTTTAGTTTTTCATTAGTTTTATGCTACTATATTTTACCTATTTTTACATATAAATGACTACAAACAATGTTCTTATGATGTCCCAAAACAATTGTCTATCTCATGGGGATCATTAATGGCATGTATCATGGTTGAAAGCCATGATGAGTGTTGTTTGAATTGGAATCCCAGTCCAGTTCATTACAAATGTTATCAGAGGTAGAATGGTTCCTTTCTTTATAGGAACCTAGACCCATTTTTTATTATTCCTCTAATATTTTGGTTGTCATAATAATATTGATTTAAAATTTTATTGAGATTCTGAAGGGTGGTCGTGACTGGGTTCTTTATCACCACCCTCTATGATTATGCCTATGTTACCATGGGTAGTGGTTTTTGAATTTTAAATTCGTATTTTTTTTGGATTTTAGGTTGATTATGTATTGATCCACATTTTCATATATTTGGTTTTATTGGGGTATGTATGGGTTTTGAGATGAAAAAAAAGATTGGGTCAGTTTTTTGAGGTCGGTATATATGAATTGATAAATCAATCTATGACCAAATTATAAATTCCAAAAATTCATAGAAATTATTGTGTGGGTATCCTATGGTCTCTCAAACCATGTGATCATGTTAGTAATGGATAGTCATCCTATTTGAGTCTTTGTTTATATGTATCATGAGAGATCCTTAATTTAGAGGGACAAATCCATGTGGGACATAATGAATGATCTTTTAGAGGATCAGTCCGTATCCTTATTTTAGAATAGAATTGTTTGTTTTAAAAATTTGGTGAAAGTTTTTTGCAATTAACTAATGAAATTATGGTTTTAAAAGAAATAAAAAGTCTAACTCTGTGCAAGTAGCTTAATCCATGTTGATGCTTTTGAGCATTTGGTGAAAGGATTGGTTCTATTATATGCATCCTTATTCTAATGTTGTCTTCCAACACCAGTTAATCTATATCTAGAAAATATATTATCTTTCAAATCCATATATATACACGATGGAATGTTTTAAAGATATATATAATCTTATGCTAATGAAAAAATGGTTAATCATGTGTCCTGGATGAAAATAAGACTAAATTGATTAAATTTATTTATTTTTTATAACATTATTGATATACTTTCGCACTGTTATATTATATAATCATTGAAAAAATATATCTAGAAACCATTGGTGTTGTCCTACTAATTATATCCGACGCACTTTTTGGGATGGATTTCTACTATTTTACCCAAAAATACCGCATGGTTATAGGATTAGTTTCTGTATTTTTCATTCATAAAATTCTTCTTGAATATAGGAGTTAAGCGAACAATGATGTGATGGAAATTAGGATAGTCAAGAAGATATTTTTTTTTTAACTTTTAATATACCTGTACTATATTTTATAGTATCCACATTAGTATCTTTATTGATTTAGATTTTATAGCCTCATAAGGCCATGAAATCATTGTTGTACAGTTGGAATTTTATATTTTATCAATTATTGCTATCATTTGATTCTATTTCATTAATATATACTTCTTCTTTTTGATGTAGTTATTGTATAGTTATATGATACTATTTTTATAAGTTTATAGACACTCTATTATATAATAATTGTACAATCATTATTGGTCGTCTTCCTCTGACATATTTAGTGGAAATCTTGTAGCTATGTAATCAACTATCTTGGAGGGGTAGTTTGCAGGGGTGTAAGGAGATGAGTGAAGGGGGTGTGGGGGTGTAGGGGGTGTCCAGGGGGTAGTGTGTAGAGAGAGGGGTAGGGGGTGCATGGGGAGGGGGGTGTCCAGGAGGGGGGGGGGTAGGTGGGGGGATAGGGAGTAGGGGTGCAGGGGGTGTGGGGGTCCCGGGGGGGAGGGGTGTCCAGGAGGTGGGGGGGGGGGGGGTAGTGTGTAGGTAGGGGAAAGGGGTGCAAGGGGAGGGGGCTGTCAAGGAGGGGGTGAAGGGGGTGTAGGGGTCTGGGGGAGTAGTGTACCGGGGCTGGGAGGAGGGAAAGGGTGTGGGGTGCAGGGGGAGGGGGAGGGGGTTGTCTAGTGGCTCAAGGGGGGGGGGCGTCTAAGAGGAAGGGGGTGTCCAAGAGGGGGGGGGGGGGGTGGGGTTCCCAGGAGGGGGGTTCCCATTAGATAATTCTATAAAAAACATGATAGTTCATTGTTCTAACATCTTGGTTTTAATGTGGGTGTTGGAGGTACACCAAAATAATCTTATGTGGTTATAGAAAGGTGTGATTATTTATGATTTTTTATAATTTGAAACATTTATGAATTCCCTTAACCATAATATTTTTTATGATTTTTTATGACACTTTTTTTGTGGTTACTTATTATCTTATGGAACAATACATGTAATGTGAAGTCATTTTATTAATTATTTATTTAATTTCAGTTTGTATTCCTTAGAATGGATAGATAATGGATGTACAACGGTGATCGGATCACTGATTAATTTTAGGATTTACGATATTTCTTGGAATTTTCATTCACTAATGATTCAGATAGAGGATTGATTTGATGGAAGTGTTTTGATTGTGTTAGAAGACCATGGTCAACTCTCGAGGAAGTGAGTTATCATATAACTAAACAAGGTTTCCAAAAAAAATTATCATGTGTGGTGTCACAATAAAGAAAAAGTGAAATTGGTGAATGACATCGATTCAGTGGAAAGTATTGGTATGAAAAATCTAATTTCTTATCGGTTTCCTTTTGGTTCTAAATCCATCTCCTCATGTAGACCAGTGCAAGTGGAAATGAATACCAGAACATAGTTTTTGTCTATTAATCAATATGATGATGTTGAGAGTGTTTGAAAGCTGATGGAAGAGGAAAATACCCCAGTATATCAGGAATGTGTAAAAATGATAAAACATGAGTTTTTAATGCAATTATATCATGGAAAAGCAATGTATGGATTTAGTAATACTCCTGTCGACTCTCTCCTTACATTTATTTAGGATTTACTACCTGATGATGCATGTATTCTAGAAAATAATTACATGGCATCAAAGTTGGTTGACAAATTGGTATTTTCATCTATTAAGATTCATTCTTTCCATAATTATTATTGTCTGTTCTGGAAGGAAAATTCAGAATTAATTCATTCCAAATAGTGTGGCACATCAAGGTGGAAGACTAATAAATATGGAACACAATCCTTCATACTAGAGAAAGGGATGTGTAACTTCCCTTTAATTCCCAGGCATCAAAAACTTTTTATGTCAGATCAAATTGCAAAGAATATGATATGGAATGAAAATTAATGAAATAAAGAAAATGATGAAATAGTGGATCTTGCAGATGGGTTGGCTTGGTATAAATTTGATAGGTTACATCCTTATTTTGCAGAAGACCCACGAATTGTTAAATTGGGATTATCCTGTGATGGTTTCAACAAATTTCTCCAAACGCATACTACACACATTACTTGTCTTGTTTTCATTCACATTTATAACATTCTTTCATGGATGTGTATGAAGAAGATGCTTACTATCATCAGTATATTGATATTTGTACCCAGTGATCCTAGAAATGATATTAATATATACTTTCATCCATTAATAAAATAGTTAAAGGATCTTTGGATTGTTGGTGCACATGTGTACAATGCATTCAAGAAGGAGTACTTTGTATTTTTGGAATCTTTATTATAGACGATAAATGATTTCCCTGCCTACAGAATGAAGTTTGGTTGGATTACTAAATGGAAATTATCCTCCCTTATTTTTATAAAAAATACATATTTCTTATGATTAATGTTTTGACGAACTTTTAACTTTATAGGGCCTCAGCGATTTCTACTGATGGATCATCCATACAGGAAAAATATAAGACAGTTCGATAATGTCGTCGAGATAGATGAGACACCTCAATGAATGTCAAGAATGATATTTTTAAATAAAATGATGATTTGAATTATGTTCTTGGAAAAATTCAATCAAATATTAGAAAGTAGAAACATGTTAATTAGAATTCCAATAACAACTGGAGAAAGAAAAGCATATTATTTGATTTGTCGTATGGGTCATCAAATTAATTGCGTCATATTTTGGATATAATTCATATTGAGAAAAACATTTGTGAGATGTTACTTACTACTACTTTAAATGTCAAAGGCAAAACAAAAGACGATTTGCGGTCTCATCATGATTTGATGGATTGAGGTATAAAAGTAAAACATCATCTTGAGTTAATTTTTCAAAATAAGTGGAAAGTCCCTATTTCTTATTATTCGGTGAAAAATGTGGAGAAGAAACAATTTCTTCAGGTCATGGAATGTTTGAAGGTTCTATATGGTTATTCAAGTAATATTTCGAAAAGGGTGAATTCACAAGATGTGAAACTAAAATCTCATAAAAACCATGATTTCAATGTCTTATTACAGGAGTTGATTCCCATTTCCATTAAAAATTGAATTTAACATAATGTTAGAGTCATTGTGATTACGTTATTTAATTTTTATCATGACCTCTATGCCGAAAGACTCAGAAGAAGTGTTGTTCAGAAATTGCATAGAGATGAACTGATTACTCTTTGCAACTTGGAGAAAATTTTCCCACAGTCATTTTTCACATGCATGTTATATCTGACTATGCATATTCCCACAGAAGTTCTTTTTGGTGGTCCTATTTTGAGTTGGTGGATGTATCCTATAGAAATAATGATGTTTATATTGAAATCTTATGTGAGAAATAAATATCCCCCAGAAGGCTCTATTGTGAAATGTTATTTAGCACAAGAATGCATGGATTTCTATTCATCGTACAGGGTTAATGTCCCCATGAGGTCTAATAGACTTATGAGAACGGAAGATTAGAAATATTATCCCATTGAGCCTACATTTCTTTCACTACCCCAAATAGGGGGTATCTGGATCCTACTCATTGTGTACTTTAAGCAGGGAAGAGTGGGAAATGGCTCATCGTACAATATTATTCAACTGTGGTGTGATTGATGATTATATCATGTAAGTAAACTAATAAATTTTTATTTTTTCATTATGTTATTTATTCATGTCTTCTAACATTTTTAATCTTTCATATTTGTATAGAACATTTAGAAATTATAAAAAAGAGAAATCACTCTCTATCTATTAAGAAGAAGGAACTGGTGAACATCAAAGAATTTGCTGCTTGGTGAAAGTCAAAGGTAATAGATTTTTTTGTTCTCATAACATAATCACATGTCTCTATTTAATATTCAATGTTCGTATCTTTTAGGCTTTAACTCTACCAATTAATGAAGTATCAGATGAAGTAAGAGCTTTAGCCTTTGGTCCAAAAGATTTGGTACATGATTGTAAAGTAATGTTTATCAACAGATTTAAATTTTTTATATATATCTTTTAAAAAAATGGCATCACAACATGACGGTGTCATAATAAGCACCACAACAGATTGTTATGTGAGTGTATCAGATAGGAAACCTCGGTTAGGAAATATATCATATTGTGGTGTTGTTGAAAGAATCGTTTTATTAGATTACTATGGAAATGGTCTCATCACAATGATGAAATGTAAGTGGTTTGATTCAATGACATGACAAGGAATGAATATTGATAACTGTTGATTTATAGTGATTGATATGAATCGCTAGATTCACACCGATGAACCTTATATTCTTATGTCAGAGGCTAGACATGAGTTTTATGTAACTGAATCATTACAACAACAATTTGGTGTTATTGTTGATGACTTTTCAAGACATATTTTTGACTAAGGCATGGATGAAAATGATGTTGTGGATGAACTTGTCGGTATTTATTCAAAATTTACATTTGTTGACATAGATGACTCAAATTCTAGAATAGATTGTGAACCAGAAATTATCACAGACCACCCAGAATGTTTATACATTTGTAATTATTTACGTGACATTATTGAAATATTGTATGTGTTTTTTTAAACTTCTACACATGATATCAAATTAACAAGTATATTTTATACCATTGTCAAATATTAAAATATTGGTAGTCTAAACAATTTTTGTTTAAGAATATCTATTGTAATTCTTAAACATAAAAAATACTTTATATTTTATCAATATAAATATCACATTGAAAATGTATCTCATTGTTTTATGATAAAATTGTATTATTTAGCATTTTTCATTATTTTTATTTATTTGAGAATATTATTTAAAATTTCCCAGTCAAAATGTCTGATTATGATGATATTAGAAGAAATAGAAGAATATGAAGAAATGAACAACATATGTCTCATCAAGACAACATTGTAAGTACAATTTATGTTTTAATATTATGTTCTATCATATTATTTATCATTTTTACTAGTCGTTTTATTTTATAATTTATGTTATTTTAGGCTACTTAGTCAAGGAGACAGTTGGAATATACTACCGAGGATGATAGTACGGAAGGGGGTATTAATTCTATAGTTTAGCCTACTACTATGCCTATTGAGTCACCAGAAGGTCATCCTACCATTATGCCACCTCCATATTATCCATACCCACATTTTCCATATCCCTTTCTGCCCGCCCCCACATCGGATGGTAGTTATCAAACTCTTATCCCGCCTTATTTTCCATTCCCAGTATCCACTGTATAGGGAACTATGCCCCCATATATCCCACCTCCATATCCATTTCCATATCCACCCTCATCTGTATAGGATTATCCATTGACTGTATAGAATAATCTTGCTATAGATATCCCACATACCATAGAGGCTACTCCCCCTCTAGATGCTGCACTTCAGGGGTCACCAGATCCCCCATCTACTGGTTTGTGTTTAAACATTATTGTTAGTGATTTATGATAAATTCATATATATTATTATCCTTTTTACTTTTTTCATGATTCGCTCCAGTCTCCACCAGATGATGATGCCACAAAAAATGTGAGATATTTGGAATTAACACACGAAAATCATGGTTGAATACAATGAAGACAGAGATATAATTGAAAAAATTGTATGAAATGTAAAAGCTTTATGGGAAAACTTGATAGACGTAGCAATATTATTCAGGTTCAACCAATAAGTTGGAGGGATGTTGGAGAAAAAATAAAGTACAATGCCTAGGAAAAGATCTGGGTAAGTAATGACAATCACCTTATATATATATATATTAATTTATAATATTTCAATAAAAATATTTTGTCCATTTTAGATTTGATATAATTTTCCTGATGGAAAAAATGCCAAGGAAACAAGGATAATGGATTTAGGTGAAATGTGGCGAATGTACAAGTATGACTTATATCTTTTTTGGAAAAAGGGAGTTGGCACAAAGCTTGAATAAGTACTAGTGATTCATGATTAACCAATATCACAATACAAAGAGATGATCGCCTATTGGAAGTGTCAAGAGTTTAGGGTATTTGTTAAATATATATATATTCATTTATTTATTTTAAAATGATTTTTATTTATGTTAATAAAGTTATATAATTATTCGTATATAAGAGAAATTAGACAGAAATAAAATAAATAAGAGTGGAATGAAACATGTTCATACTCGTGGACACACTTCACTCCCAGATCTTGAGAAAACATAGGAAATTTAATATTTAAAATATTTAGCATCATTTAGTGTATTTTTTTGACTTCCAATTTTGATTTATTTATTTGTTTTTTCCAAAAAAATGAATTGAATATCGATGGGCGCGTTCCTCTCTATACTTTGTTTTGTATAAGCAGAAAAAAGAAAGATGATATTATGCCAAATACTGACACCGTTAAAGCGATTGTACGTATATTTCAATTTCTTTTATTTTAACTGAGTTTAATTCCTTATATTATTTTATCATTTTAATTTATGTTATGAATCAATCAACTGAATTATTTGGATACATTGGATGAAAAAGAACCTGCAAATTTGGGCTCAAACGATCATCTACATCTGGTATTATGAGATAGGAATCAGGGAAGAGTGCTTTATAGACCTAGGAATAAGATTCTACCATATCGATACTGGTCAACTAGAAACGTTTCTACAAGTACCGGTTCTGGTTTGGTCACAGTGGAATAGATGAATTCCGCAATCAAAGAAGCAACTGAAAATACAAAAAGGCGATATTTGAAAAAATGAAGAAAGTTATGTCTTCCATTTCTTCTACACTTTCACCAAAAACAGCTACAACAGTTGACACATGTTTGATGTTGATGAGTTCTGCTAGTGGAGCCAGATCTATAGTTAGAGCCAGAGCTATTGTTAGATCCAGAGCTATAGCCCGTGCTTGAGCTGAAGCCGGAGCTGCAGCCGGAGCCGGTCCTATTGTTAGTGCTAGTACCGATGATGATGTCAATGATGATGCAGGTGGTGTGAGAGGTGCTGATGGTGTTTCTGTAGGAGGCATGGATTAGGGTTACTATGAATCTGATGGCACTAATATTGAGACTCACAATTGAAGTGAATTGTATTTTTGGATTTTTAATATGTCTAATTTTATTATGCAATGAAGTTTTATTATTGTAATACTGAATTCTATTACATTATTTCTGACTGTTTCTACATATATTGAAATATTCTATTATGAGATATGTTTTTATATGTAGTAGTTATGTTTTATTATTATTATATTGAATTTTATACTCCTCCGATGTAACCATTGTACCTCCTCGATGACGCTGCGCTGAGGCGGCCCCTCTATCTCCTTCTGCACACCTCTGACAGTATGTAGTCCAATTTTCTTTTTTTTTCTCTTTAGGAATCCACTAAATTAGTTTCAATAATAATATTGTGATTTTGATTACTTGTACTATTATTCATTTTAGAGATGCATTCTATATAGAGAACCAAGAAGAAAACATAGCTGATGAAATTGATTTGCTCCCATGACTTGCAATCAGGTTGATGTGAATATAAAATTCAGGAGGTAGTGATTATTTTATACCAATTTTTGCAAGACATTAAAAACTATTTTTTGTGTTTTTAATAAAATTTACTTGGAATACAACATGGTTGCAGAATTGATGATTTCAATTTTAGCCTTGAGAGTGCAATATTTGATCTTCTGGTCATTGGTCTGTATGATGGTTGGATAGGTGATCCCCATTTATGCACTTTTGAATCCTATACCTTTATATTTATCTTATAAAAAATGATTCATTCTATGCATACCTTCATCATATATATTTAATGTTCCGTTTCTATATTCATATTTGGTTCACTGAGTGGTGGTTCTTAGCTCACATCAAATGTTTGTGATCGATTTTGGTGATCCCATATAGGTAGTGGGATGACTGATCTCACTGCTATATTTAAAGGGACATGATTACATTGAAATTGTATTGATGTCCATTATATTTTTGTTCATATAAGAGGAGGATACTGATGAACATACACTACTGTCATTTCAAAGAATATTTCATGGAATGGATTTTTCTTTGTGACATTAATGCTATTTTGAGGCCTGATTAAAAACTAGTAGTTATTTCTATAAAATCTCAACTAGTGAATTTTTTTCATATATTGATAAATGTGTATTGGCCAATGATTCCATATCTAGAGTAGATTAAACATAGATTTGATATACTTATAAGAGGAGGCTGAAAAGTATATTGGATAGGTGATTTGAGTAATTAGATGAAAGGAATAGTGCAGTTGAGATATCAGGACTCACCCTTCCAATATTTTATTCTGGTCATAGTCCTCTATTAATTTAATTCTGTATTAATAGATCTTGGTCAAACCCACTTCCTTTCATGTTTAAAAATTCTTGGATTGTTGTGCCAGGCTGTACATAAATCATTTTGGATTCCTAGAAGATTGATTTTTTGGGAATTCCTCTACAAATTCTAACTTGCAAGATAATGATTGTAAATGCAAGGCGGAAAGAATAGAATAAAGCATACTTTTTAATCTTGATAGTGAAATTAAGGAGGCTTAATCTCATCTGATTATTTTCCAAAAAAAACATTCCTTGGGATATGCCCACTTAGGAGGAGATAAAATCCATATCCAAAAATTATATTATCTAGACTCTAAAAGAGAACCTTTCTTATAATAAATTTAATATTAGATGGATGAAAGAGGGGGGATCTAAATTCACTTTTCATTCATAGAATTCATGTGGAGAAATACATGATAAGGATTATCACTTCTCTATAAATTAATAGTAATATGTTTAGTTCTATAAATGAAATGAAAGATGTCGTGACATTTTATTTTGAGGAGGTTCACTCAGATAATGGAGAAGGAAAAAACTGAAAAACTGATTAAATGAAATGAACCATGAATTGATGATATTCAGAATAGAAGGCAATTTAAGGCCCCTAGTGAAAAATAAGATTCATGAATCTCTCTTAGAAATAAATATGGATGGTGTTGCTTGACCAGATGTCTTGACCAAACTTTTGTCCTATTTTAATGGAACATTTTTCATCTTGAGGAAATAAATGCTGTGAGGGAATTTTTTATTATTTAATCAATGCCTTTTTTGGTGATCTCCAACATCTTTTTTTAATACCAAAGAATGATAATTCTCTGTATATAAAAGATTTAGGACTATTTCTGTTGGTTTTTTTATAGAAAAGGTTATTAGAAATATCATGACGCACATGATTGGTGAGATTGCAAAGGGTTTTATTTTGACAAATCAGGTTGGGTTTTTCCCTTGGCGGAACATTCAGGATTTCTTCTACAATGCTTCTAAATGTGTGAATATCATTAATAAGAAGGTTAAGGATGGTAATATGTCCTTTAATATTGATATATCAAAATATTTTTATGCAATAAAATGAAGTTTCATTTTTTTCTATTCTGAAAATGAAAGTATTTTCACAGAGGTTCATTGATTTGATTTGTTCTAACCAACATAGTTCTAGGATCTCTATTCTGGTTAATGTGTTCCCAAGGGGTTTTATCTTATTTTCAAGAGGATATAGGAAGGGAGATCCTTCATTTTGAATTTTATTTCTTATAGTTTAGGATTATCTTAGTTTGTATCTTATTGATCTAGTTAATATTGGGCTTTATCAACAGATGTGGTTTAAGAGGGATTTCTTTGAACCATCACATTTGTTTTATGATGATGATATTTTTCTCTATGGTAAGGCTGATATTGTTACTATCTCCTACATCAAGAGAATTTTTTCACATTATGAAGATGGTTCTGGTCAGGTTATTAGCTGGAATAAGTATTCTATTATGTTTGGAAATGAAGTTTCTATTTCTAAGAATAATTGGCTAGATCGAAGATTTGGTGTGAAGAAAGGTTCACTTATATTCATTTACCTTGGGGTTCACCTTTTGTATGGTGGAGTGAAAAGATTCTATATGGAGAATATTTCTCTGAAAATTTTAAACTAGTTGGAAACATGAGAAGGGAATACCATGTCTCAGGAAGGTAGAATTTTCTTGGTAAATTTTGTTATCACCTAAATGTTTGTATAATCTTTATCACTGTATAGATTGCCTATAATCATTGTTATAGAATTGAATCATAAGATTCAAAATTTTATTTGGACTGGATCGATTCATGAAAGGAATTTGGTAACAGTTTCGTGGAAATATTTTGTCAATCCTATGAAAATGGGAGGTAAGGTAGTTAAAGATACCAGAATATTCAATGATACTATTATAAAAACATCACATGGAGGGTTATTTCCACTTATAAACTCTCTTTGTAATTTAATTTCACCATATTTTTCAAAACAATTCACAATGTATATACCATGTATGTTCCTAGATTAGTATGGTATGCTATTAAGTTGTCCTATTGTGACACTATGGGTTGTTCTAAATTGGTGGATTGTAAGAATTATCTACTGAATATTTGAAGAACTCATTGGATTTCTAGATCAATAATTGATGATATTAAAATTCATATAACTCTAAGGGATGTTAATTTTTATGATTTAAAAAGTAATCTGGGTATCTGTGACCTTCTTCTAACTCATCTTGCTATGGACACTTCAAGATATGATTATTCTGATTGTGACATTTTTGTTTGGATGCCCAATATAGGTGGTAAATTCATGACCTGTGATTTTTATAAACATCACTTGGTAGCACTATTAGTATGCCACCTTGGTTTACATATTTTATAAATCACTTCATTTTCCCTACTGATATGCTATTAGTTTGGAATGTTTGGAAATAGTTCTTTCCTATTCAGCACCTCATCCAGTGTACAAAAATGCTTCTTGTTTTCCATTTTACTTATCCTTAAATTACATAATTTCCTTTCCATTAGATTACTTCATTTACATTTCTATAATATATTGTTAAAACATATAAATTTTTACCCAGATCTTTCGTTGGGTACTTTAATTTCCCACTTTGGATTTATTCTCAATAAAAATTTCTCATTATTTTCTCCTTAAATGGATATTAAATGTGGCTGTAGGTTCTATTTTATAGGGGTTTTAATGTGTTATTAGAGACCAAGATCCATGGTTTAACCATGGGGGCTGGTTGGGGTGTGGATAGTAGGGGGTATGGGGATGTTAGGGGGACTGTCAGGGAGATAGGCAGGGGGACTGGAAGGGGGGACTGGCAGGGGGTGGTAGGGGGCAGGGTAGGGGGAGGGGTAGGGGGACTGGCAGGGGTTGGGGTAGGGGGACTGGCAGGGGGAGGGGAAGGGGGCAAGGTGAGGGAGTGTCCAGGGTCTGTCTTGGGGGGGGGGGTCTGTAGGGCTGTGGGGAGGGTGCATGTGGGGTGCAAGGGGGTCTGTCTGGGGGGTGTCCAGGGTCTTGGGGGCTCTATCTGGGGGGTTATCTGGGGTTTATCTGGGGGGTGTCTAGGGTCTGGGGGGTCTATCTGGGAATTTTCCAGGGTCTGGGGGGGGGGTTGTCCAGGGTTTGGGGGGAGTGGGGGTCTGGGGGGGTCTGTCAAGGGTCTGGGTCTGTATGGGGGGTGTCCTGGGTCTGGGGGGTCTGTTTAGGGTTTGTCCTGGGGGGGGGGGGGTCTATCCTGGGTCTAGATGGGGGGTCTGTAGGGTAGTGGGGAGGTAGGGAGGGTGCATATGGGGTGCACGGGAGTGGGGAGGGAGGGGGGTGCAAGGGGGTGGGGAATCATTAAATAAATATGATTTAATATCTTAACCATCTCCAAACTTGATTACTATCTCGTTATTATTTTGTTCTATTTAGACCTTAAGAATCTTACTATTACTCAGTATTCTAAACATCTTTCTCATTTCTCTTTAATTTTATGTTCATGAATCATCATACACAAGAATATTTCATTGTTTTCATTAACTATATGTGTTCTAATTTGTTTTCATTATGTATATCAGAGTATTTTATTGGTAACATAATGATATTATATGAATCACCAGATAAACATTGAATGTTTTCATTAATAAAATGTGTTCTCAATTGTATGAATTATGTTTATCAGGATTCATCACTTCTTCAAATGATTTTGGTGCATAATGCAATGAATATTTCAGTGAACATGATGATGATGGTGGTGGTGGTGGTAGTGGTGGTGGTCTGTGAGGAGGTGATAATGATGTTAGTGTTTTTATTGAAGATGATGAGGGTCATGATGGTTCTGATGATGTTGATATTGAGGTACATTTAAAATGTAAATTTTATTCTTTGTATATACATTTAATTTTATCAAATAGTTCTTATTATTATTATGATATTTATATTGAAATTTTATATTGTTTATATTGGATAGAGTTTGGATTCTTATGATATATATTGTATTATGCTTGAGTTCCGTTTTATTTGGAAGGTGGAGTTTTTTTTTCTCGTAGCTAGATGATGTGAGTACCACTATAAGGTTTAGATATTATTGAAGCATTTGGTGATTATGTATAGCTTGGTAGGAATAAATTTACATGGTTATTAACTGTGGATATAGGGTCTATTTTCCATGATTTTGAATGTGTTATTAGGGACCAAGATCCTAGGTTTAACCATGGGGGGCTGGCAGGGGTGGGGATGGAAGGGGTGGAGATGGCAGGGTGGGGATTGTAGGGGGACTGGCAGGGGGACTGGCATGGGAAAGGGCAGGGGGATTGGTAGGGGGGAGGGTAGGGGGAGGGGCAGGGGGACTGGTAGGGGGACTGAAAGGGGGAGGGGTAGGGGGCTGGGTGACGATGTGTGAAGGTTCTACATGTGGGGGGGGGGGACTGTCCATGGTTTGTCCAAGGGGGTTCTGTCTGGGGGGTTTCTAGGGTCTGGGGGGTCTTTCTGGGGGGTTGTCTAGGGTCTAGGGGGTTGTCCAGGGTCTGGGGGAGTGGAGGTCTAGGTTGTCCAGGGGAGTCTGTCCAGGGTCTGGATCTTTCCTTGGGGGGGGGGTCTATCAAGGGTATGTCTGGGGGGTTTCCAGGGGGTTCTAGGTCTGGGGGTGTCCGGGTTCAGTCTAGGGGTTCCAACATCTATGTAGTGGGGGTGTCTACGGTCTGTCCCGGGGGGGGGGGGGGCTTTTCATGGGGGAAGGGGGGGGGGCTATTTTTTTATAGTTTTTCGGATCCTATATCCACGTTTTCTAACTGTGGCTATAGGTTTATTTCCACAGATAGAAAATATGGCTATATTTCCAATTCTAGGGTTTCTAACCGTGGCAGAAAACTATGTCCATCCTTTAGTATAGCCTTGGTTATAAACTGTGGCTATAGTGATATTACCACAGTTTGAACTGTGATTGTAAACCATTAGCCACGGTTTGAACCATGGATATAGGCCTATAGCCATGGTTCCAAATGGTGTGTATAAGTTTAGGCAAATAGACATTCCAAACTTAGCCACGGTTTCTCAAATCATGGCTATTACCTATAGACGTGGTTTGAGGACCTATAGCCATGGTTTTAAACCATGGATATAGCCCAAATTGTCAGTAGTGTTTCTATTTTCATGATCCACCTTTGTTCACCCCTATTCTTGACACCTTTTTATATAATGACATGACTTGAAGGGCATTCCTGATCCCTATGGGCTGGTGATAAGTGACAAGGTATCAAGTTATAAGTATTGAGAATGATTGTTTCCAAATAAATAAATAAAAAATAAATTTACCCCAACTAAAAGGTTTAAATGGACCTTCTATACCTTAGAAAGGTATGCCACATAGTATAATTTTTCAATGTAAATTCATAATTGAGGATGAAATATGAAAAATAAAATGTATTTTACAAATAAAATAATAACTGAAAAACAAAAAAAATATCCCAACAGATTCCTACATAAGTTCCAATAATATAAAATAACACTGGGGTGGCTGATACACGAATGATACTAAATATTAAATGAAATAAACCAAACAAAATCCAACCATATACATGCATGGGAGGTATATAAAAACCCACTATATAACACCCCTGACCATAAATACTCCATAACTACAAGATTGGTAACAATAGTTTCACATTTTTATAGTTATATGAGCTATTTGGTTTATATTTTTTATAAAATTTGATAAAATATCCCATAAAAAGTATTAATTTACATGTAGTATATGTTTCCCTACAAAATATGTTCTTTATAAAGACACTTCATTTAAGGTATCTCCCATATAAGGAACCGTGACTTTATTAACTGGTATAAAAATCCTAAATCCATATGAAAAACAATTTTTAAATATGGTATGAAAAAAAAAGATTAGTAAAATATATAAAATAAAATAAAAAATTGTCCATTTTTAATAAGAACAATACATAAGAAAGTTTTCATTTATTAAAATGAACCGTTTACCTCAAAAATCCATTTACATTTGAAATAAATCAATATAATTTCTTAATATATTTCATAAATTTTTTGAAAAAAAATCATTAAATTTAAATAATTATCAAAATGGTTTCTTGTAAAACATGAATTATCATGAACACATTTCCATGAAATCAATAATTTTAAATTAATTATAATAAAGGTTATATGAGAGCTATATCGGGTTCACTCAAAATAAGAGCTATATCATGATCACTGATCATTTATATAAAATTTTCAATAACCATAGAATGAATAAAACAGACACACACACATAGATATATGTATATCAATCTAAAATTTAAAACCCATTGTAATTAGACTTCAATACCATAAGAAATTACACATTTAATTATTTCAGAAAGATTGGAAAAATATTCTATTTCCCCATAAAAACATTTTAAAACTAAAAATTCCAAAAATATTGATAAAAATATTTTAATTGAAAATAACCATGTAAATTTATAAATTAAGTGTAGTAATGAATCACAACTATGATATTTGAAAAATGATTTCATGATATATATTTAAAAAATCTATTTTACCATTTGTAAAAAATATTTCAATTAAACAATAAATATAAAATTAAAATGAATCCTTTTTAAACCATTTTAAATAATGTTAAATATATTCAAAAATGGCCTTTAGAATCAATTTAAACACAAATGATAATATTCTTGAAAATATTTCAAGGAACATTGACATGGAAGAATTATATTTGAAAACATTAAAATAATTTTTTAAATATAAATCCATTAACTTAAATATTTTCTTGCTTCATGAATTCTATAAATCCCTAAAAAAAATTTTATACCTTCTTAATAAACTTTTAAAATTTAATTTAATTATAATAGTTTATTTTATTTCATTTATTACAAAGAATTATTTACTTACTGAAATGTATAAGTTTTTTATTTGGAATTTTGGGGTAGTTCGGTTTATAATCTCAAAACCACACTGATACTTTGAAAAATGACAAAGGGTTTATGGTCATATTATGTATATAATATTCAACATTTTATATTTAAGATATTTATAAATCAGATAAACTTTTAAAACCAACTATCAAAGATTTTCATGAAAAACGAACCACACAATTTCATGAATATGGTAGTCAGTGTGTATGCATGAACGTCATTTTCATTTTCAAAATAAGTGAAAAATAAATAAAGTAGATAATATTTTATTTTTAGATAATAATAAATATTTTATAATTATCATATTTATTCATTTTTTCTATCTGTATAACCATCATATTATGGTGGAAATGAAAAAAGATCCATATCACTTTATGGATGTGGAAATCCATAATTATTTAAAGGTGACATTATCATTTTATAATGGATGGTGGTGTAATACTTTATGTCATTTATTATCTTAAAATTAACAGAATTATTTAATTAATATAATATATATTCATTTTTCTGTTATTTTAACCATCCATATGATTCGTTTATGAAAAACAAAACACATCACTTCATGGAGTTGGTAGTCTTTACAAATACACAAGCGATTAATTCATTTCTCATATGATTGGAAAAGAGATAAAAGGGGTTTGTACCATAATAATAATGAATTTTTTGGTATATGGAATTTATTTATTTGTTATTTTGGCATGGTTGAATAATACCTTTTAAGGAGGTATAAGTATAAATATAGTTGAAATAGGTTGGTTATAACTTATATCTTCCTCTTAGATACATATCATTGGATTACAGCTCAATCCTTCTTAGATATGTATTTGGAGAATACCAAGACCATCAAGATGTGATGAGGGTTTTTTTGTAAATTCAATTCATATTAGCTGGATTAGTGTGATTAAATGGTTTGAGTAAGGGATGAGAGGAGGTTCTGTTTTAAAAGTGATGGTAGTGTCACACTTGTATGTTTTTTAATGTTTTAAATATTCTAAAATAATAATCATGAGAAATTGGTAATAATATATATCTAATTTAGATTATAATGAGATAAAAACCAATAAAAAAATAATATTTATGATTAAATTTTTTAGCCCTATGACAAATTATTTACCTTAATCAAACCTATTTACCCTTTTCCATGTGGATAAATTTTAACCTTTGTTACTAGTCTTAATAAAAAAATGAAATTAAAATAATTAATAAATGATTTACCCTTTTCCATGGCGATAAATTTTTATCATTGTTACTATTCGTAATAACAAAAAAATGAAATTAATATAATTAATAAATTCAAAAAAAATTATTAGAAATATGTAATCAATTTTTAATGATTCAATTTGTATAAGTTCTAGAAATGAAAATTCATATATGTGTAAAAACACCACAAAATATAATTTTTAAGGAAATTTTATTCTTAAACAAAAAATTGAACTTATACCAAAATCAAATAAAATTTTGAATATTATAGAATTTTTTCTTTTTTTAATTAAATGGATCTTATTTTACTTAGAAAATCCAAAATAAAATGATATTTCTAATTTAATTGATTTAAATAAATGAAATGGTAATTTTTCAAAAAATTGCATATTTAATTATTCTCTCAAAAATCATCCTTTTCAGAAAAATCCACAAATTTCATAATAATTTAATTTTTAAATGATTATTTCAAAAATTATTTCCATTTTTTCAAATATAGTTTATTAAATTAGAGTAAATTAATTATAATATGTCTTCACAAAATTCAATACACACAATTTTTGAATACTTTTTTTGAAGCATAAAAGGACTTTAATCTCATTCATTTAAAAATAATCATAATAAAATGAATATTATTTAATTAAATTAAATTTATAACATACATATTTCATTATAAGAATTTTTGGATAATTATTTATTTAATCTATCATGATAAAAATATTTTATAAAAATAGTTTTGTTAAATATATATCTTTCACCTTCAAAATATTTTATCTTCACTTCTAAATAATTGATAATCAATATACAATTTTTTATTAATTTAATTGAGTAAAAAATTATACATACATTTTTAAATATTTTTATTTCTATTCATACACACAAAAACATTGGTTAGGTCATAATAATCTTATTTAAATAAAAAATTTGTATTAAATTAAGGATTGAGGAAGATCAATAAATAATATAACACATGGTATCGAATATTTTTTTTGAATAAAATAAAATCGAAAATATTTAAGAGTTACAGTGTAGCACCTTATAGAAATTAAATCCTCTACATTTTATCTCGTTCCTTATCAAAAGGATTTATAACATTTTTAGAATCAATTCAAAGGAGTCTAAGATAAAATATATGATCCTGAAAGGAATAAATTTTTTAATATTTGAAAATACCTTTTTTGATAACACACATCATAAAAAGGTATAATAAAATATAATTTTAATAATATGGGAAGTGTATGAGGAATGGGATCCAAAATAATTTCAGTATTGGAAGGGAAAACATAAACTCTGAATGAGGAAGAATTTATGGTATAACATTATAATTTTATGAGAAGAGAAGAGGCGATAAATTATTTATAAATGAAGGTAATAGGATAACATTTTTATTTCATGTTCTTTTTCCTAGAGATGAATTTTTATTTAATTATAAATATATAGAACATGTGAAATTATCCTTACTTGATTTCATTTAATTTTAAAGGAATAATTTCCTCCTTTGGTTGTGCTTCGATCAATTTCCACTATAATCTCGTCTCTTACTCTAATAAATGAGTGTTAGAGAATCTTTTTTCATAACACAAGCACTATATTTATATTTAAAATGATCATAATGTGCATAAAAAGTGGGAATGGTTATTTATCATGTTACCATCCATTAACAAAACAAATATTTATTATCACAAGATAAGATAATATCGAATATAAATAAACCATCATATGAAGAAATACTACATTAACCTTAAAATACTCAATAATAAAACCCAATTTTGAATCTTAAAAAAATCCATAAATAGATAAACTTAATGCACTTAAATATATATTGGATTAAATTTAAAACAAAATAATCAGTATGATTTGATCCCAAATTCTTTAAAAATAAACATAGCATTAATATAAAAACAGAATTTATCAAACATCGAGTCATGTATAAAAAAATATATCCATACCTACAATTTTATGTTTGAAAAATATAATTATATTATTTCAAAAATTACCATGACACTAAATTACATGTTATAACAATGGTTTATGAGTAACTAAAAAATTTATTAAAAGTCCATCAAAATATTAGTAATCATAGCCAAATTAAAGTCACAAAAAGATTCCTAAAGGGTGTATATATATTTGAGATTCAGATTATCCTTAAAATTATCAAACTATACACAAGATTTCACAAAATTATAACTCTTGTAGTCATATATTCAAACACTTACATCATTCAACATTTGTCCACAAACTTGATCAAAACTTTTCTATCTTATTCCCTAATAATTCTTTTCTAAAAAATATAAGTTATTCCCTAAAATTAATCAATATAAATATTTTCATGTGTCCAAAATTAAAGATGAATTACTCATAACTTGAAATGAAAATATACATTCATTTAAATACCTTTTTTGATGATTGATTCCATGTGATATATGAGGACATGTCTATAAATTTTTAGAATGCCTCAAATAATATACAAGTTTCTCTTCATTTTTAAACACACACTATTATTAAATATTTATTGAAATGGTTGTTTACATTGATTTAAATTGGTAAAAAATATCATGTTTTGAATGTGTATAATTGATATATTATATAATACATTTTTTCCTTAATAAGTTATGATAACATCGGAAATAATTTTTTCAAATATGGTTTGGTGTTTAGAATAATATAAAAAAATAGATAATAAGAGAAATATATAATATTCTGAAAGATTACCCTCTATTTTAGTTTAGTAGAGGGTTGTAAATACTTTTTTTTAGTCATCCGTTATAAAAACACAATATATTCCATTAAGGTATTTTCTAAATATTGAATGATGGGATATTTATTGTTTCCAAACATGTCAAAATGTATCACATGGTCCATCATGATAACAAACTATATTAGAGGATTAGGATACATTATAAAGTGTTTCACATGTAATTTTAATTTTTTATAATGTTTCTAAATAAATTATATGTGATTGATTAATTATTATTTAAAATGATTGTTTTTAAAGAAAAAGTAGGATTGTGTTTGACTTCGACCCATCCATCTCAAAAAATAAATTTTACCATACTGAAAGAAATTTTTGAGTGAATAAACATCAATTTTTATTGAAATAATATTAGATATATAAATAATATTGAATAAACTATCGAGTGAATATATTTTTCTAAGACATCCTTATATTAGTATATGAATCATTTGAATCACTATAGGGTCAAACTAGTTTAACATAAGTTTGGTTATCTTATAATTCTGTACCAAATCCCAAAATTACCATAATTCATCTTAAAATACTAAATATTAAATTTATAAAATACTTCTAGTATATGATATGAAACCAACATATTAACACTTGAATATTTCTCCCTAATCAAAATCCAAACCTCTTATATCTTGTAAACTCTTTCTCAGATACAAACTATATCACCTCCTCATATAAAAAACAGATAATTACATGATTCACAATAATTATATCACTTTATTAGATTTATATGATCAATTAAATTCATATTTCTTAATAAAATTTTAAAATATTACATAAAAAATTGTACATTTCCATAAAGTTTCCATTTTTTTATTCAGAAAAGTGTCTTTAAAAATAAAAACATACCACATTCAAGGTAACTTACATATCTAAATTTATTAAAATTTTAACCCATCCATAATCCATCTGAAAAATCATTTTAAAATATTGGTTAAGAAAAAAACACGAAGGGACATAAAAGAAAATAAACCCATTTTTCCATTTTGAAACGTGAGAAATCTATACAAAGGTTTTTCATTTTTATAATGAACAGTTGACCTCATATAAACATTCACTTATTTATGAAAAAAATATATTTATTGAAATATCACATAAATAATTTTATAATAAATCTTAAAATAAAAATCATAATTATAAGGGTTTCATGGAATAAATGAAAGCTCATTAATTCATTTATATAAAAACAATACTTTTACATTTATTAATAAATAGGCCATAAATAATCTTAAAAAACATAATGTAAATTTCATAAATTTTTGAATAAAAATATATCATGTATAAACCATTTCGATCATACCATGTAGTTATCTTAAGAATATATACTTTAATACATCCTTAAAAGAACCCTTACATTAGAAGAAACTAACTAGATAATTATCATATATCTTAGGAGTCACTTATCCCAGAAAAAATATTTCTCTTTACCCAATGTATTAGAGGAAAAAATGGGGTTCATACATCATCATAACTTAATCAAGATCACAAATAATTCATATAAAATTTAAAATAACTATAACCATAATAAAACACATATATCTTTCACTTAAATCTTATAACAAATTTTAATTAACATTAAATTCAATAATAATTTAAAATTTTAGTTATCTCATAAAGATAATAAAAAGTTTCTATTTTCTTTGAAATACATTATCAAAATTAAAAAGAACAAAATATTTATAAAATTATTTTATTTGAAAATTAATCTGGAGAATTTTAAGGAATTATTTTCCATAAATAATACCTAAGGTAGTAGTAATATTTTTTTTAGGTTGTATATGTTATAAAAACATTCCATTTTCACTTTTTTAAAAATTAGTGGAATTAACCTATACAGAAAATGTAAACACGAATACTCTTAAAAACATTGTGAAAAAATTAAAATATGTTCAAAAGTCCTTTAGAAACCATTTAATCAAAATAATTATATTTTTTATAAAATTTCATAGAGAAAAGACATGGAAAATTAAGTTCAAAATATTTAAAATAATGTTTTTATGGAAATTACCTTATCATAATTCTCATATAACTGCATACCTTTTATAAATTTTGATAATAAAATTATATTTGTGTTTGGGTTGCTTAATAAAATTTTAAATTTTCATTTTAATTATTATTATTCATTTTATTTCATTTATTCCCATAACTTATTTAGTTACTAGAATTATTAATTTTATGTTGGATGTTTTGGGGTTGTCCGATAGATAACCACAAAACCTCATTAGTGCATTGATCATGGTCCAAGGGGTTGTGGTACCAATATATATAGAATATTAAATATGAAATATTTATCATATTTAATCATTATATATATTTTTACAACAAACCATGTAAGGTGTTAAATAAAAATAAACTATGTCATTTTATAGAGATGGTATTCCTTGAGTATGCAAGAATGACATTTTCATTTTTCTAACGAGTTGAAAATAAATAAGGTAGACAATATTTTAGATTTATATAGTATTAAATATTTTATAATGTTCATATTTATTCATTATTTCTATCCTTACAACCATCCCTCTAAATCAAATATTACAAAAGAATCCAATCGATTCATAGAGGTGTTAGTCCAATTGTATGCACAAGGGATAATATCATTTTGTAATGGAGTGTAGGGGAATAGGGTATGTAATATTTTTTTTAAAACTCATAATTATGAAATAAATATCATATATATATATATATATTACCCTTTTAAACATTCATATGATCTACTGATGAAAAATGGAACACATCACTTCTTGGTAATGGTCGTCCACACGTACTCAAGAGCTATGTGTTCATTTATTATATGTAGGAAATGGAGATTAAAAGGTGTTAAAAAAATTAAAAATAAAATTTTATTATTTGGAACCTACTTATTTTATTATTTTATCATGGTTGAATAATATTTAAAGGAGGTAGAAGAAAAAAATAATCTTTCGATATGTCAGTTAGGACTTATACAGTCTCCTCAAATATATTCATCTAGTTGGAATAGTAATAATTCTAGGTTTACATAATCTAGAAGACTAGGACTTCTAGGACATGATGAGGCATTTTATAGAGTGTTTTTATAATTTATTTAAGTAACTATAGTTGAAAAAGTGTTTGAGGAATGTAAGAGAGGAAGTGCCCTTTTAAGGGTGGGAGTAGCACACCTATAAAAATGTTGATATAATAAAAATATAAAATTTGGAATATAATGTGATAAAATATAAACACCAATAGAAAATACAATTTAAGATAAAAATTTTTGGCCTTTTCACAAATTATTTATAATAAGTCATCTGATTTACCATTTACCAAGATGAAACAGTTTTATCATGGTTGGGAGTCATAATTACCGAAAATGAAATTGACCAAATTAATAAATTTAAAAATCTTGATTCCAAATATGGAATAAATTTATTATTAATATTTTTTATAAGTTATAAAATTTAAATTTAATATAAGTTCACAAAATGTAATTAAATATTATTTATTTAGAAAATTGTTTTTTAATTATAAATTTGAACTTATAAAAAATAAATTAAAAATTAGATTACTGTTGAATTATTTATATTATAATAAATAAACATTATCTTATTTTACTTTAAAATAAAATAAAAAATAGAATGGTAATTTTTTAATTAATTGACTTAAATAAAAAATGATATTTTTGAAAAAATCGAAATATTTCACTATTCAATCAAAAATAATTCTTTTCATAAAATTAAAAAAATCATCCTAAGACAATTATGACCTAAGGATTTTAGAAATTATTTCCATTTTATCAAAAAAAAATTGATGTGGAAGAAATTAACTATAACATCCCCACACATAATGTAATAAAACTCATTTTTTGTAGAAAATTACTTTTTGAAGCGTAAAATGACTTCATTTTCATTACATTTTTAACAAACATAATTAAATGAATGTTAATAAATTAAATTTAATATATAATAGAATTATTTTACTAAAATCATTAGTCTATATTTATTAATTTATTCTATTAAGATAAAACTACATTTCACAATAAAAAAGACTTTTATTAAAAATATCTCTTTTTACTATTAAAATAATATATATTCATTTCCAACCTATTGATTATCAATGTAATTTTTTTTATTCATATTATTAAATAATTTTTTAGACATATATTTCATAATATATTTTTTCATATTCATACGTTCAAGACCGAAATCTATGTTATAACATTCAATTTGAAATAATTTTATTTTTGTGGCATACTATGATTCATTTAAGTTCAATATTTTGTATAACACCTACTATAAAATATTTTTTTATAAAAAAATTATAAAATTTTGGGATTTTATAATCCCCCACTATAAAACAAAAACAAAAAATCTAGTTACAAACATCATATCTATGTGAAAACAACTCTGTTCCAGTAAAATGATAAATGTCCAGGATAAAGCTTAGTTGGTACAAACCCAAGCCCATGTATAACGTTTATTGATAAAACTATTTCATGTTAGTCTAGAATGAAATTAAAAGTTAATATTTTCTATTAATGGTTAATATAATAACCACCTAACATTTCCCTTAAAATCCTTTTAGAGATGTTGAATCATTTAAAGATAAAGTAAAACAGCTTCAAAAACATGTTTTAAATCAACCATATATGTATGAATGGTTTAAAAAATAATTTATAAATGTTAATAAGGTAAAATATAATTGAATTATTGTAATAAAAAATAATTCATAGACAAAAAATTTTCAATAATCATATGATCCTAGTATCTCTACGGAAGACCTGAATATGAATCACTGATCACTATATGGTAGCAACTAACACAACATAAAAAACCTATCTTAACTTCAGATATTTCACTACATGGAATAATTGTGGGGAAAGTGAATATGTATATAAAATTATAACATTAAATCCATCAGCTATATAATGATCTCATAATAGTGAAAAAAGTGTTCTTGAGTCTCCCACCTTTCTACAAATGAATTTTCTTAACATATTAAAGGAGATGAAAAAATCACTTATTAAATATATAATATAATATGATTAATAAGTATTAAATATTATCCAAAATTATGAAAACCTTTCATAGATTCAACCGAATTTCTAATGTATAAAAAAACATCATCTCCAAAATGGGGAATCTATTATATAACATCAAAATCACAAAACATTTTATCAGCATTTGTTTACTATAACGAGGTATTTTTCTGAGGTTCAAGTATTTTAGAAAATCACTTTTATTAATGTTTCAATTGGAAATTTACATTATTCAATTAATCTAATTAATAATTGAAAACATTTTGAAAATCAAAATTAATTTCCAACATCAAATCTATCAAGAAATTCAATACTCCATACCACTTTTATGGCCTTTTCAACACCCTTAATTTTGAAAATACTTTCAAATAAATGTAGAGACAATAGAATCAATTTAAAATTATAAAATACCTTTTAAGGATACATTGAAAAAATTTCTCAAACATTTTATGTGCTTAAATTTTCAAAACATGTTTAGAACACTATTTATAAAGGTATAATTACACTTTATTCATTAATAATTTACGAGAACTCGATTGAATTTTTTGATAAAACCTCCCTATGGTTTATAAAACATACAATATATGGTAAAAAATAATATGAAATAATAAATAAATCAAGTTACACATTTAATGATTAATTATAGGGTAAACCTAAATCAAATCTTTTCACTTTTTAAAATAGTGGTATTAATCCTCCTCAACAGGGTTTATAGAGGGAAATATGGCCATAAGGAACTATAAAAATATGAATTCCCTAACTAAAAATTGAGTGAAATGGAACCCTAGGACACAAATACCATGGTAGGTAATGAAAAATTGAGAAAGAGAATAAAATATAGAGATAGGAGTTGGAATATAAAATAGACTGCCTTAGAAATTTGGGCTCCAAACATGAATAAAACTAATAAAGATCACTTAAGGAGAATAAGAATATAATTGGGTGGTAATAGGGGTTATATGAGAAAAATGGGAGTGTATGAGACAGAATAATGGATAAAAATCATATAAGGTCAGATAATTCATTTCAAAATTTTAATGGCATGGAAAATATACACCAATTATTTGTATGTGTTACCAAATTGTGAATCAACCATGAGATCCTCACTATATTTCTTGTTCACTATGCATAATTTGGTTTATAGTTTTGTAAACCAATTTCCAACCATGTAAAACAACTCTAGAAAAAATTCTAATATACATGTATGATTTCAAAATGTTAAATACTTACCATGTGATAGGAAATACCTCAAACATAGAATTCCTAGTAACTATATAATAAAAAAACTCCAAAACAAAAATCAAATGGTTGGGATTAAAACTCAAGGACCAATATAAAAACAAACAAAAATAAAAAAAATAATAAGAAAACTAAAATTTCAGGGTTTTAAACTTCCCCCCATAATTATATATTATGACCTAAGAAAACTCCATGATAATATGCCAATTTAGAAAATAACTAGAGGGTTAAATTCCCCGTGATGATATGTCTCTAGAGTTCATGGAATACGAAACCAAAGAACTATTATCAAAAAATGAGATGAATTTCAAAAAATATAGTTGTGAGTATACCCTTCATACCCAATTAGTCAATAAAAAGGATATCCCAAAAATACTAAGGACCAACATCTCTAAGGTTCAAAAACCAGAAAAGTGATGATTTATAAAAAATAATTGTTCTCCCTAACATGATATCTCTAAAATAAGAAGAACCCCTTACTAAGAAAACCCCATTTAAACGAATCACATTATATATTTCTCAAAACCTATTGAAACATCTATAACCCAATCTAATATAAAATGTATAAGATACTAATAGAATGGTTGGTTCTACTGGGGATAGAGGAATAAACCAAAAATTAGTCACTGCAACTCTAAAAATATTGAAAATGAGCCACTCACACATGGTAATCCAAATTATTCCCGTATAGTGGTCTACCAACCAAATTATGAATCATAATTTATCCCTAACTACTATATTATAAATAACTCATGAAAACCAAACTGTTCCCACTAACATAAAAAAGATACATAATATAATAAACCACCATAGACTACCCTAAATATTTAAAACTAACTGAAACACATTTTCACCATTATAGATTCCGGAAAATCTATAAGAACCAGAATATAATATAAATAATATCTACAAATAGAAATAAGGAAATGTGAATTAAAATAAGTAACAACTTAGATGATCATTGCATTAACATTAGGTTTATAAGGTTGAACTTGGCGGTCATCATAAGGGGTAGATCTAGCTCTATATCATTTATGATAAACTATATTATTAAACATGTATAGGAATCATATATGATTATAGTTATGATAGGTGTTTGAATTTTCAAGATATGAATTCTTTTTATGCCTTGGGTTATGTTTCCGACACTTTTGTAAACATATCACACATCATCATGGAGATTCATGTTTGTTTCCCCGCATTATCACTTTCAAAGGGATAGATACCTCCTCCACTATGGTTAGTGATGTTGGATACTTTATTGATATGGTATAATGTGATTCTTATTACTCCTTACATGGATTTATTTATGGAACACATTTCCTAGTAAGATTCTCCCTCATATATTTGAGTTGCGTTCATGAAACTTCTTTCTAGTTTCATCTCTCTATGAATGAGATTAATTATGATGCTTCTATCTAGTGGAAAATTAACCTTAGTTTTAATTAGATGGTAACTTCATGCATGTATGGTCATATCTAGACACTGTTCTTTCATGGATCCTACATTATTATTCTTGGTAGGACACCTCATGGAGGAAATTTAGGTGTGGAACCCAAGGTCTCCCATGTTGATCAAGAGGTATCGGATGAAAAAGTTATATCTTCCAAGTGTTTTGGCTCTGGAATCCCATGCTTATCATGATGTAGCTAACTCTATATGAACATATCTACCAGGAATTTCACTTTAGGCATCCCATGTTAACATGGCGTATCATCATGAGTCTTTTGTGTGTTTATTATCTTGAAGGGATGAAATGAGGACAATCATAATTCACTGTAGAGGCTGGTCAAGGAGGTGAATTGCTAAGAAGGAGAACTTGAGTTTGGGTAAAAACACCATTTCAGATTGATCTAGGGTTTAATGTCCAATATATACGGTTGATCAGATCACATCAAGGAGGATCAAGGAGGTACATCACTATGAGGGAGCATCTGAATGGTTTATTACTGGATGTATCAGAACACCCATGAGGGTAAACCCAAGAGGTGTGTCCCATAAATAGAAGATATAACACTATAAAGGTTGATATAGACACCCTTGGAGGTAGATCAGAGAGGTTCACCCATACGAGGGGAAACAAGGTTTACCACTCGTTAGGAAATAATTCTTGTACAAGTAGACCCAGGTGGTTGGTCCCATAAATGTAAGATTTCACATCCCGAAGGTTGATTTAGAAACCCTTAGAGGTTGATTAGGGAGGTTCACCCCTAGGAGGGTTCATAAAGGTTTACCATTGGTTAGGTCAGAAATTATTTTGAGGTAGAACCAGAAGGTGTGTCCCATAAAGGGAGGATCTGACACTATGAAGGTTGATCCAGACACCTTTATAGGTGGATTAGAGAGGTGCACTCCTATAAGGGGTCACCAAGTTTTACCACTAGTCAAGTAAAAATGCGCATTTAGGTAGACCAAGGTGGTTTTTTCTATAAAGGGAAGATGTTACACTATGAATATTGATATGGAAACCATTGAGGGTGGATAATGGTGGAGCATCCATTGGAGGGGGAACCAAGGTTTACCTCTAGTCAGGTCAAAATGTCAATGGAGGTGGATCTAGGAGGTGTTTTCCATAAATGGAAGCTCTCACACCATGAAGATTAATCTGGACACCCTTGTAGGTGGATCAGGGAGTTGTATCCCTAAAAGGGGCACCATGGTGTATCGTTGGTCAGGTTAGAATACTCGTAGAGGAAAACCCAGGAGGTGTTTCTCATAAATGAAAGATATAACATAGTGAAGATTGATTTAGACAAACATGTAGGTGGATCAGAGTGGTTCACCCCTAGGAGGGGGTGCCAAGTTATACCATTTTCTAGGTCATAATGCCTATGGAGGTGGACCTAGGAGTGGAGTCCCCTAAATGGATGATGTCACACCATGATGGCTGATTTGGACACCCTTGGAGGTGGATCAGAGAGGACCACCCCTAGAAGGGGCCACTAAGGTTTACTACTGGTCAGGTCTGAACACCTATGGAGGTAGACCTAGGAGGTGTTTCCCACAATGGGAAGATTCCACAACATGAATGTTGATCTGGACACCCATGGAGGTGGATTATGGAGGTGTGCCCCTAGGAGGGGGCACCAAGGTATACCATTAGTCAGGTCAGAATGATCATGGAGGTGAACCCATGAGGTGTGTCCTATATATTAAATAATTCACACTGTAAAGGATAATCTAGACACTCTTAGAAGTGGATCAGGGAGGATCACCCCTAAGTGGGGGAACCAAGGTTTACTACTGGTTTATTTAGAACACCCATGGAGTCGGAACAATGGGTTGTTTCCCATAAGTAGAATATGTCACACCATGAAGGCTGATCTACACACCATTTTAGATGAATCAGGGAGGTTCACCCCTTGGAGGAGGAACCAAGGATTATCGTTAGTCATGTCAAAATTCCCATGGAGGTGGACCTGGGAGGTGTTTCCCATAAAGGGAAGATGTCACATCATGAAGGTTGATCTAGAAACCCTTATAGGTGGATCAGGGAGGTGAACCCCTAGGATGGGGTAACACAGTTTACCATTGGTTGGTTTTAAACCACATAGATTCATCCTTTGTATCCATATTAAAAGACATGGATCAAAACCCACTTATTTTGATTCCTCGATTTATGGTTGGGTGATTGGACCGGTCCATGTATTTTAATGTTTTGTTTTATGGATTCTTGCACTGTGAAAGAATAATCAAGGATGGATTGTTCTGGTATTACACACTGAAAATGCCCTTCATAATAGGATTTCCCTTGTTTGGATTCTGTGGGGCTTATTCATCGGAAAATCTCAGGTGCTTCTAGGGTAAGCGATGATGTTGATGGGTATATATGTAGAAGAAGAACATATGGGTTGAAGGATCCCACCGAGATATAGTAGCATAGGTAAAATTTGGATGGATTATTGAAAAAATGGATGGAGTAGAGGATTGAATGGATTGTTGGTTTTGGAACTCAAATAGGCTTCCTATGTATCCAGGTTAATTGGGAATCAATCCCCATATAGTTCAAGAGGGGGTAATTAGGGCTTACATCCGAGTAATAGGCCCATAGAAATAGAACATATGGATGGGGTTTACACATGGGAGCTTCCCATTGAAGGGACATGATGGGATTTTTGATTATGTATAAAAGATTATGATATAGTATGTATGATTGATTCTTACTCTTGGAGGCATCCCATATTCATCAGGGAGCAGTGATGATGTGGTTGGGTATTATTTTTTGGAGTGTCTCATGTGATGTTGGGAGCATCAACGATTTGGTTGGGTCTTACCAGTGGGAGCATCCAATGCTTCCTTCCTCATGTAAGGTCATGAATGAATCTCATGTACATTTCACAAGGTATGATTATAGTTTAATGTCATTTGGAAGGATATAGTGAGTGGGGATTATGTATTGTTCTTCTTATAGAGGCTTCCTCATTTATAATCATTAGGTAATCTTATGCTTGGAGCATAAGGCAACTCATATTTTTCACAGAACACATCTGATTCTTAAAATATATGCTATAAAAAAATTTATAAGTCCTTTAGTGATATATATTAAATTCTATCTCATGATCTTGTCATGAGTCATCTTATGAATTAAATATAAGGCATCCTATTCCTGAATTATGGGGTAAGATATAGATTAAATTCATGTAGTGAAGACTATTAGGTGGATGATGCTATGAAATGGACGGTTTGGGACTTATATAAGAGTGTCATTTTTCTGCCTCAACCCGTATTTGCAGCTAGGTGAAGATTTTTTCAGAAGATCATTGAGGAATTGTTCAACTCAAGTTACTATGGGAACCCAAGATGATAATATAAACTCATGACATGATAACGGGAACAAGGGGATTATTCCATCTAAAAGAATTTCGGGGGCTGTATAGGAGTCTATCGAATCATGGTATTCTATGGGTGGATGTTAGAGAGATATAATGGTTCAATAGAAAATGTTGCTAACCCAGATAGAAAATTTCACAATGAAACTCTAGATTTTTCATGGGGGTCTATGATGGTAGAAAAATTACTGTGAAAAGGTCTTAGACCATATCCCATAAATGAGCCCAAGTGGGGGTGCAGGGGCACATCTCTCGCAGTATAGAACAACAGGAACAGTTGTAGGAACATCACGAAGGGGGGTCAGAAAGGGGATTCATTGATCTCAAGGTATCATGATGTATGGGGCTTCATAGAGCTCAGGGTCTCATGAATGATGTCATTATTTCTAGTTACTAGTACAAAAATAGTTTTTTACATTGGTTATTTTTTCATTTTCACAACAGTTTTAAACCTACATGTTTGCGAGCGATGTTAGGAATATTTTTTTTAACATCGGTTATTTATTATACGACTTTATAAAATTATTTTTTCATGATTTTTCATGTTGGTTATTTAAAAACGGACGTGAAAGACCATCGATTTTAAAAAAAAATGACATTAAAACTCTATCTTTCACGTCGGTTTTTAAATAACTGACATGAAAATCATAAAAAAAAACACTTTCACGTCGGTTATTAAATAACCAAAATAATTTTTTTTTTTGGATTTTTCACGTCAGTTATTTAAAAACCGACATGAAAGACCATTGGTTTTAATAAAAATGAAGATTGAACTCTATTTTTAACATTGGTTTTTAAACAACCATCATTAAAAGGAATTTTTACATCGGTTATTTAATAACTGACATGAAATTTTTTAATGATATTGTATATAATTTTATGTTATTTTATTTTATTGGTCGTAGAGCTCAAATAGAGTTACGGTTCATAAGTTATGACTATCTGAAGATTGATATTTTTTCCGAGGAACCATCGAACGAGCCAAAGAAATCTTCATCTTAAAAGGTTTTTTTGAATCCAAAGGAGGATTTGTAGTTTTACCCTAATAAGAAACATTATTATTCATTATAATAAAATAATAATAATTAAATCATATATAAATTAAGGAAACTAATCATAAAAAACATAAGTCACAGAAAAATAATAACGAATGCCTTGATGAGATCGCGGAGTGAAGAAATTTATCTTAAAATAATTTTTTGAATCTGAAGGATGAATTATAGTTTTACCATGATATAAAAAATTATTATTCATTATAATAAAATAATAAACATTAAATGGTATAAATAATTAAGAAAAATAATCATAAAAAACATAAATCATGGGAAAATAATAACAAATAACTTGATATGATCACAAAAAGAAGATATAAGGGATTCATTTTGTAGATCAAACGAGTCAACTAAGTTGGATGGTTATGGTTGAAAGAAATGATCATAAAAAATGTTAACTATATGTGCACAATGAAAACATATAAATGATATGGTAAAAGAAATCGCGGTATTAAAAGTTTTAGGCAGTAATCAAAAATTTTGACGTCACGCTGTAAAAAATTGAAATTCCACGTTGGCGGGATATAAAACATATCATTCACATCCGTTTTATGATAACCATCGTAAAAAGATATTAAAATTACCATGTTTTCACGATATAAAAAACAATTTTCCATAAATTTTTAACGTCGGTTATTTAATAACCGACGTTAAAGATTGATGGAAAATTGATTTTTCATGTTGGTTATTAAATAAAAAATGCAAATAAAAAACAAAAAACATTTAGTTAATTTTATAATCTTATATTTCACTGGTCCTGAAACTCAAATGGAGTTACGAATCAAAAGATATAGCCAACGAAATTTGATCACCTCAAAACGAAGTCTTAAAGAATGTCAACTTCCGATGGCCATAACTTTTGATCTGTAACTCTATTTGAGCTCTGCGACCACTAAAAAAGAATTTTTTGAAATTATCTACATGTTTATAAAAAACGTTCACGTCAGTTATTTAATATAGAACATGAAAAATTACTTTTAACGTCGGTTATTTAATAACCGACATGAAAAATCACCTTTCATTCGATTTTTCACGTCAGTTATTAAAGAAATGACGTTAAAACTGATTTTTCACATTTGTTATTAAATAACTGACATGAAAAATACATAAAAACATGTATATAAATTTCCAAGATTTTTTTACTCGTCGCGAAGCTCAAACGGAGTTATGGATCAGAAGTTATGGCCATCGGAAGTTGACATTCTTTAAGACTTTATTTAGAGGTGATCAATATTAAATGGCCATAAATTTTGATCTGTAACTCTGTTTGAGCTTTAGAACCTATCAAATAGAAGATTAGAAAATTAACTACATGTTTTTTATCAAGTTCTCACATCATTTATTGAATAACCAATGTGAAAAAGTCATAAAAATGTATTTTTCACGTCGGTTCTTATATAACTGACATGAAAAAGTTCTAAGAATTTATTTTTTATGTTGGTTATTATATAAGAGAAGTGAAAAATCATCAAAAATTTCTTGAAAATAAATTATTTGTATACGAAATATTAGGTGGAAATTGAAAATTTAAATGTTTCATTGTAAAAAAAATATCTCATTATTGGCGTGATTTGAAATTTTAACTTTCACATCGGTTTTTTTAAAACCGACGTGATAAACTCATTTATTACTCCATTTATTATATAACCGATGTAAAAAACTAGCTTTATCATGTCAGTTATAATATAACCGAGGTGATAAAGCAAGATAATGGATTTATCACATCGGTTATAAAATAACCGATGTGATAAATCAACATAATGCATTTTTAACATCAGTGATATTATAAATGATGTTATAAATCAATTATATGGATTTTCACGTTGGTTATTTATAACTAATGTAAAAAATGACGATGTAAAAAATGTTTTTTGTACTAGTGAGTGGTAGTTCTTTACAAAGGATGAATTCTTTATGAATCCACAAGTGACTCAGTGAGGCTTATTCCAATGTGATGGGCCTAGGCCTTCATCGAAGGAATCTCAAAATTGTGTGAAGGCTATCAATATTGCAAGAGATTAGGTTTCATGATTCCTATGGGATCCATGGAAGAGGCTCTTTCAAAGACCATGTTATTTGTGAGTTGAGATCATAAGGAAGAAAACTAGAAATGTCTCCTCCTTTAATTAAGGAATGAGATGGGTATTTATAGGCAAGGTGTTTCATGATGTTCGGAAGTGCTTTGAGAAGGAATTATGGACTTCATGAACTAAAATAGATCCATCACACTCATGAATCACATTGTCAAGTGTTTGCATTATCATGAAGTGCAGTCAGACTTTCATAGGACATCATCAATCCTCCAGATGGATGTGAAGGGAGCTCTTAGAACTAGACTTTCATGAACTTTCTTTACGAATCATCTTAGAAATCTTAACTTCAAATGGCCATAACTTCCCATTTGTAACTCTGTTCGGTCTCCAAAACCTATCAAAATGAATCCGGTGAAACGAGTTAGTCTCTTGGATCATTTTTTGATGTATTTGGTGCATTATTTGGATGAATTTCTTCGGTGCCAACAAATCCCCCCACCTCAGAATGTGGTCCAACAAGGACTAGGGGTGTGAGGGGGATCATGTTTAGTAGAAAGAACTAAGGAAAACACATACATTGGGGCCCACTATATATCACTCACATTGATGAAACAAACAAATAAATCTTAAACCCACATGATATATGATCATTGTGGGAAATAAGATACAATAGAAGATCATTCAACTCTATGAGAGTGACAAGTAGAAGAGGATGCGTTGGGATCAAAATCAGACATTGATCGCCATTGGGAGTGTCCTGAATAGAAAAACCCTAGCTGGTGAGTTTAATTTTACACAAATGACTTGTTTCTCTAGTGTGATCTAGTGCATGAATGGGATAATTCTAAGGGTGTTGAATTCTACCCAAATAAATGGGAATTGGGAGTGTGAATCACAAGGCCCAAAACCTAGAACACAATGTGAGTGGCGTCATGATATAGGAAAACTGCTAACCATCTTGGAAATATTGTATTCATATCGCTTATCCAAATATGGGGACAAATAAAAAAGGTTCTACCATTGACCATGTCTGAAACACAGAACCTATCTCAAAATTTCATACAAAGTCTTAAAGGATATTTTCCTAGGACGATAGGTGTTCCAAAATGGCCTGATACAAATAGTTAGGGGGTACCTTTAGAGATGGAAGAGTATGATGATTCAAATAATGGGAACACAAAGTGTGGGAATTGAGGTGTGAAATGGATTAATGGATTCTTGAACCCTTTAATTATTCCACCATGACATAGATCACATTCATATGCATTCTTTTGTTTGAACAAAGAACAAACCTAAATTCTAGGGAAGTGTTATCTTATTTTTCATGTGATAACTGAGTAATGCAATAGATGACTAGGATCATGGGAGAGGACCTCTTGGGTGAGGAACCAAGACATTTTTCAATTTTATGTCACAAAACATAGGATTATAGTCATAAAGATTTATGTATTTTGGTGAGGATTTTGGGCACATAGTTTAACATCATACGATAAAAACCCATCTCACAGTTTTGACATCCTGTGAATGGGATGTTGTGCACAGTTTAAGGTTATACCACCTGAAACCCATCAAATAGTTTAAATTCATGTAGCATGGATTATAGGATCTTAGTTTATGTTCATTGATATTGGAACTGGGTAAGTCCAATGTAAGGGGCTTCCCAAGATGGGTGTATTTTCCGTGGAAGATTGAAAAACATGACGTGAATGAGTCCGAAGGAGTCCCAACACCACACAACATTTTCTTAGTGAGGTTCTTAGTTTAATTTCATATATTTTGTAACATAAGGGATTTGGTTTGGCTCTACAACATCAATTCACACCCTAACATAACTCATACTCCCATATGATTCATGCATGGTGTGGGAAACAATAATGGTATTGGTGGTCTCTTGACATGTGGGAATTCATAGGGATGATTCCAAGGGTTAGGTATTACCCCACGATGCAGTAGAGTTGAAAGGACAAATTACAAGAAATTCCTAACTGGGATAAAGGGGTGACTAGTGAGTAGGGATAGACTATTTACCATGTTCAAAACGTAGGGACCACAACCACACAAGTAAGGAATGAAGTGATAGAATTAAAAATAAACCATTAATAAAGGTATAAACACATGGTCTTTTTCTTACTACTAATGATCCATTAGGTAATTGGGCCAGGATAAGAGGTGATCCCAAATGGCATGAAAACATCATGGTTAGGGGGACTGTCTGGATTTCAAAGAAATAGAGATCCAAAATAATAAAGGAAAGTTTGGAATGGGGTTCACCATAGAGTGAGATTCAAACATGATCTTTGTTTAAATTTTAAGGTCACAATATGTGGACCATAACAGAGGCCGAGAGGGAAAACATTTGAATAACCTAGGGATGGTCTTCAAGATAAAATGTTAGGTCATCATTATGTATCCCATACGGATTGGAATAAATACAAATGTTAATATTGAAGTAGATGCACATAGTTTAAGGTCTAAAGATATGTTCCATTAAGGGTAGATCTATTTAATTTCATGATGTATGGACTATGAAGGGTCAACTTCCAAGGAATTTGTGTGGTAAAAGAGAGTCTTAACCAAACTTGAATGAGGACCATGTAAGTCCAACACAATACAAAAAAAATATTAGGTGACCCATATATTGATTAAAATATTAATAATTAAACTGTAACTAAGGCCAAGGGCCCCAAAGACTGATGAACTCATGGCTAGGCCCAAGGAAAATTTTTGTGGACATTTATAAGTATCCCATAAATATGGGGATCAAGCCGCATGTAATTTTAGACATTGTAATGTGAGAGGCGAATGGTGGTGGAGTAAATATTCTCTAGTGAGGATACTAAATAATTCCATAACTATCTTGAATTATCCTTAACTTGTTCAAGGAATGGTCATTATATAAAGTCATGCATTGATGACGTTCAACTTCTAGTTTAAGGTCATAGGTCCTATAAAGAATGGGGGAACATTTCAAATGGGTATGTGTGTTGTGGTATTGTAACAAACCCAATGTGAATATGGACAAAGGAGTCCCTACGCCACATGGAACTCCCCATATAAAATCCGGCATATATTTTAAAGTTTTGATTCTTAGACTAAGATGAGGAAAATGGTATGAAGGTTTAATGAATCTGTGGTTGGGCCTAAAGATGATAATTTAGAGCATCGCTACATATCACATAATGATGGTAATAAAACCACACATATATTTTGAAGGATATCACCCTATATAGGTGTGACCCATACACTAGAGAGGGGTTTTTATTCTATTTTTTTTTGGAATGATATGGATGGATCTGGATGTATAACTCAGGAGTCTCTATGTATACGGTGTGGATAAAAATGAATCCTTACATATTTCTCAAAATATGAAATGGTAGATGCATTATTTTGGGGTTAATTTCATCTCAGGTGATTACATTATAATTTTTTTTTTCATTTTATCATTGTACGTTCAAGATGATGGTTGTGATATAATTTTTCTTCATGAAAATAGGACATTGGTGCAATGAGGTTTTTAATAATGAATCTAGGATCCTAACTATGTATATTTTAAATTCTTTCATCTTGAACCATAGAGGATATAAATAGTTTAAAGTCATAATTCTTGGACCTAAAAATAGTTTAATTTCATGTATCTTGAACCATGGACTATTTTTTTTAGTTTCTATAGTTTTGAAAAATGTGGGGACTTTCTTCAATGGAATTAATATAAAGTGGAAGAGTAATAAAACCCCTAAATGAATTAGGGACAAGGGAATCCAATCAACATAAAACACATTCCCAATAAGTCCCACATACAGTTTAAAGTCATGATGATTATACTTTTTATTTTTAGTTTATACTTATAAAATGAATATTATATCAACATAGTAAAATGTGGTGTCATGGGGATGAAAAATACTAGTTTAAGGTTATAGACTTTAGACCTGTGGTAATTTTATGCTCTTCTATATGGGTATAAATCATAATAAGAATCTTAATCCCATGTGAGTTATTCTCGGTGTAGGAAATAAGGATTTCTGTGAGGATTTCTCTATCACGTGGAAGCACCCAAAAAAGGTGGGTAAATTTTGGGTTAAGAATTTAACAACAACACTGACTGGACTACCTAATTCACATAGTTTCTAGGAGTGTTAACACCAAGAAATATGGAATTTCACTAAAACATAGAAATATGGAGAATAAGTTAGTCATGACTTCTAAGATCTAGATCATGAAAGGGGAGACTGATGGGCAGAGACCAGTGTAGATCAAATTCTAAACACAAGACCCACAACTACATCGGTTAAGGATGGGGTAAGAATATTTAAGGTCAAATGTTGACAATGTTTGAAATAAAAGATCCAATATTCATTGCAAAAGGTTAATATATGGGTTTCCCCTTGCATTAGGTGATCCATTTGGGCTAGGCACCATTTTCATGACAGTACCCCTTTAGACTTATAATATTATAGGAATCTAAACTGAGAACGAGTCAAATTATGGTGATGGATTAGGGAAGTTTCTGTATAGAACCTATCATTCTAGGTTGCATTCCCCTACACATTCAAGAATTTTAGTGGAAGTAACCAACTATAATCTGGGTAAAAGACCTCAATGTGGAAAATAGATTTCAGTTGTATTTATTGGACAAAAGCATCTTAGTTTAAGGTTATATAGTTTGGAAAAAAATTGGGCGGGTTGACCACATGGGTAAACATACTACCAAGACTATAAGCCTATGTGAGTCACTCATAGTATAAGAAACAAAGGTTCATGAGAAATTTCATGAAACATTGAACTGTATTATTAGGGAAAGGAGAAGATGAGAAGAGAATGTACCAATGAAACTATCTTGATTAATAAACACACATAAGTGCACATAGGTGTAATAATGAGGGTGTTGGAGATCCACTAGAACATAATAAGGTGTAATGTTTGAATCATGATGCCCGATATTCAGAAAAAGTGAGGTTGGTGTGATTATGGAGGATAACTATTGACTTTATTCGAAACATATCATCCATATAATTTTTCTTGGTATTGGAAAAAATAAAGGGGGTTTGACCACATATCATTTTTTAAAACATAGGAATTATCTCAATATTTTATCTAAAGTCTTCCAGGGTGTTATCCCATGACGATAGGTTGTCCAGTGTGGCATGAGACCATTCAATTAGGGAGTCCCTTTAGACATGGAGGTGGATGGGGATCCAATAAAGGGATGAATGAAGCATGGAAATGGATAGAGAAAATTTCCATACAGAATACAACACTCTAGGTTCTACTCTACAACATATTTGAGAACATCTATGGGGTGTATCTAATTGATGGTGATGAACCCCTTATCAAGGATGAGGGTTCTGAGGTAGTCATTGAATGTGGCACAGAAATGGACCTGTTTTGAATGCAATGTTCTCTCTCTTATGGGAGTTCATGGAATTATGCAACTTTAGATCATGTGATGGGTATGAGGATTCATCTCATGCATAGCATATTAGGCATCATGTGATACCCACATAAGGAAAGGATACATTTTAACATCATTAATTGAGGATGATAAAAACATAGTTTATCATTATTCGGTAATGAGATCACATCATATAGTTTAACGTCGTGTGATTAGGACAATCCATGGCTGTCATTAATGTCTCATATCATTGAAAATTGTTGTTATGGCTTTAGGTCACGTATCTTTGATGAAAACATCATAGATTTTAATTTCATGTAAAAATGATGTTTTCTCATATTTTAACTCCATATGACCAATATTATGTTTTTTTTCATTTTAATGTCATGAAATTAAGAAGTTTGACCACTAGTATTGTGGTAGAAGAGGGATGGTCATCTTCACCCCATTCCAATGGTTTGGGGTCCTTTAGAATAAGTAGTAATTCGAACATGGGATTACCATAAAATTCCACCAACATAAGTGTGGATTTTATCCAAGTGTGATCTTGGTTGTTTCAGATGGATCATTCCATGGGATTGTGTTGGGGCTGTTGGGAGGACCTATATGGTTGTTATCTATCATGATAAGGACCTCCATAATGGTTGATGATGGAACCAGAAGTAATGACTATCAACCGGACATGACTCATATATGGTCGGGGTCTTGACCCCATTCAGTAAGGGTTAGATCACATCTTTATATAGAAATATCGGTGACATGGAGCTCCTAGAGGGTGGAAGTGTCTAAATAATCTATTTAATTGTGGTCAACTATTGTAGGGATGTTAGAATTCACTTAGTCTAGTCGGGATATGGGGCCAAGGAGGCCTGTAATCTTGAAACATTATATAAATATGGAGATGGATCCCTAGAGTCCTGGAATATTGGAACGTCAGATTGAAGGGGTGATGGAACCAATGATGTGTGGTATCCCGGAATGTATGATCGATGGGGTAGTGGATACTTGGATGCATGGAAGCCTAGAGAGTTAATAATATGTGGAGATAGATCCTGGATATCTTGTAATCCTAGAATGACATCAAAAAATATAGACTAACTGAAGTATGGATATGATCAATCTTCCCCCAGTGTTGGTTCTTCAGAGCAAGACATCATTTCAGCACTAGTAGGATCTCCATGAAGGCTTGTGGTTGTGCTAGGGGTACTTTTACATTGTTTATGGTGAAACGTGGATTACCACCATGCTAGTTTATGTCATTACGGGGAGGACCTCCATATAGGTTGTTAGTGGGATGGGGAGGACCCCCTTGATGGTTGATGCTAGTGTGGGGAGGACCTCCACATAGACAGGTAGTTCTAGATGATAATGTCTATGGGAAGGAAATTTTTACCTACTAATAGCAGTGCAAGGATGACCTATGTAGTGTAAGATCATGGTGATAGGGAGTAAATTTATGCCTACTAGTAGCAGGGTAAGGAGGACCTCTATAATGGATGATGATGGAAATTGGTAGGACCTATGTTCTTGGTTATAGTAGTGTGGGGGAGACCTATATAATGGGTGATGACAGTAATGAGGAGGGACTTCATTCCTATTGATGGAGATGTGTGGAGGACCTCCTCACTGGATAATGGTGGTGATGGGGAGGAACGTTGTGATTGCTGATATTTTTGCAGGGAGGACCTCTGCACTGGTTGATGTTGGATATGGGGAGGTTCTCTATGACTATTTATAGCATTGTGTGGAGGACCTCGTCCCTGGATGATGATCGAAATGGGGAGGACCTCTATGCCTACCATCCTTTTAATTGGATATCCTATAATTAATTATAGTGGTGTCGTTGATGTGATGTATGGTGGGTGTTGATTTTCCCTCCATAACCCATGATGGTGGTGGTGTTGGTGAGGAGATAATGGAGTTAGGGGGTGGTTTTCCCATGCACGACCCTTGATAGTTGAGGTCTTAGGGAAGAGCTGATAGATTTAGGTGCTGGTGGCCCCCTGCACATCCCATGAGGGTGGAGATTTTAGTGAGGATCCAATGGATCTCGGAGGTGTTTGTCTAGCTGTAAAACCCATTAGAGTGATAGTTTTGGCGAAAATCCAATGGAATTATGGGTGGTGGCCCCCTGTGTGTCCCACAAGGGAGGTGGTGTTGGTTAGGAGTTGACAGAGTGCAAGGGTGGGGCCCCCCTACACGAACCATAATGGTTGTAGTGTAGGAAATGAGATAATGGGGTCAAGGGGGGGGGGGGGTGGCCCCTTTATCATCCCATGAGGGAGACGATGTTGGAAAGGAGTCGATGGACTTGGAGGGTGGTTTTCCCGATCATGGACCATGATGGTGGAATTTGGGCGAGGAACTGATGATCACTATTTTTCCAACACCCAATGTTACTCATCCTATCACATATATGGGAGAGTGTATTAAAATGCAATATTCCTCAATTTAATCATCCTCAACATTTTTTCATCTACTCACTATTTAAGGAGAAGCGATTCATGTCGGGTTCACCATTTTTGTTTCCAAAGCTTTTGTAATAGGGGCACACATCATCATGGAGAGGTGTGTTTGTTTCCTTTCTTTCCAAATTTCCAAGGGTGGGTGTCCTCTTCCACCATGGTTGGTGATGTTGGATCCCTGGTTTAAATGGGATAATGGGATGTTAGTTATTCTGTCCATTAATTCTTCCTTTGAACTCATTTTCTAGTCTGGGTCTCCCTCATATATTTGACTCATGTTGTTGAAACTCATTCATGGTGTTGTATCTTTGTGGATTATGGTTAATTTCATTTCTTTTGAATGAAAATTCAGCAACCTTCAGTCAGAGTAGAATGTCATTTCGATCATTTATTTTCATATCTCGACACTAGGTGTGTTAGGAACATACATTATTCTTATTTGGAGGGTATCTCATAGAGGAATCTTAGATGCATAACCCAAGGAATCCCATGTTGATCATGATGATCGAATTCCAATGTCATATCATCCAAGGCTTTTACCTAAGGAATCCCATGATTAGCATGATATAGCTGATGCTGGAGGCACATATCCTCCTAATATTTCACCTTAGGAATCTCATGTTGACATTGGGTAGCATCATGAGACTTTTCTAGAGTTTAATGTTTTGTGAGGATGGAATGAGACTGATCAGAATTCTACATGGAGGCAGATAAATGAGGTTTATCCTTAAGATGGAGAACATGAGTTTGGGTCAAAACACCTTTTGAGTAGGATTTGGGGTTTAATGTTCTATAGATATGGGTGATTGGAACACCTAATGGATGTGGATAAAAAAATACATACCTAAGAGGGAACATTTGAAAGGTTTATATATGGATGGATCATAACACCTGTGATGGATAACCTAGGAGGTGTGTCCCATGAAGGGAAGAGGTAATATTGTGAATATTGATATGAAATCACATATAGGTGGATTAGGGTGGTTTAACCCTAGGAGGGGGCACCAAGGTTTATCATTGATTGGGTCAGAATTCCCTTGGTGGTGGACCCAGGAAGGGTGTCCCATAAATGGAATTTGTCACACCATAAATGTATGTTTGGACACCCTTAAAGGTCGATCAATAATGTCCACCCCTAGGAGGGGGTTCCAAGGTTAACCATAGGTCATGTGATAAAATCAATGGATGTGGATCCATGTGGTTTTTTCCATAAAGGGATTATGTTACATCATCAAGGTTGTTCTGGACACCCTTGGGGGTGGATTAGAGAGGTTCAACCCTTGGTAGGGGAACCAAGGTTTACTACTTTTGGGGTCAAAAACCCTGAGAGGTGGACCAATGAAGTCAAGAAGGTTGATCTGGAAACCCTTGAAGGTGGATCAAGGATCTACACCCCCAGGAGGCATAACCAAATATTATTTATGGTCAGGTCAAAATGAATGTGTAGAAGGGCCTAGAAGTTGTGTCCTATAAAGGGAAGTTGCAAACTATGAAGGTTGATCTGGAAACCCTTGGAGGAGGATCATGGAGGTGAACTAGGTTAAAACCCTTGTGCAGGAGATCCAAGGAGGTGTTTCCCTGAAAGGGAAGATTCCACTCCATGAAGGATGATATATACACCATTAGAGGTGAATCATGGAGTTTCACCTCAATGATGGGGAACCGAGGTTTACTATTGGTTGGGTTAGAATACCCGTGCAGTTGGACCTAAGAGGTGTATTCTATAATGAGAAGATGTCATATAGTGATAGTTGATCTAGACACCCTTAATTGTGGGTAAAAGAGGTGAACCCCTTAGAGGGGGCACTAAGGTTTGTCGCTGGTCTAGTTAGAACTCTCGTGGAGGTGGACCATGGAGCTGTGTCCCCTAAAGGGAAGATGTACAACTATGAAGGTTTATGTTTACACCCTTGGATATTGATGAGGGAGGTTCACCCCTAGGTGGGGTTACCAGAATTAATTAATGGTATGGTCAGAATTCACATAGAGGCAGACCCAAGTGGTGTGTCTTATAAAAGAAAGATTTCACACCGTGAAGGTTGATCAGGACACACTTTTAGGTAGATCAGGGACATGCACCTCTAGGAGGGGGAACCAAGGTTTACCGTTGGTTGGGTTAGAATTCCTATTGAGGTAGACCTAGTAGGTGTGTCTCATAATTGAAATATTTCACACCATGATGGTTGATCTGGACACCCATATTGGTGAAGTACAAAGGTGAACCCCTATAAGGGGGTACCAAGGTTTATCATTGGTTGTGATTGAACCTCATAGAGGCATCCTATGTACACTGTTTATGATAAATGTATAAAAAAACATGTAGTTCGATGAAAATATTTAATGTTGTGTTATAGGAAAAGTCCTTGGAGTTTGATGTTACCATTTAAGGTTGTGTGATTGGACTGGTCCATGTAGTTTAACATCATGCGGTAAAGATGTTGGTGTGGTTAAATGAGTTTCCAAAAGGGTTGGTTTGGGTCTTATGCATTGCAACTACCCTTTGAAAGAGGATTTATCTCAGTTGGATTTTATGGGTATTTTGCATGGGAGATACCCAGGTGCTACTTGGAGAAGCAATTATGTGGATGGGTCTTACTCATCTGAGTGGGAAAGATTTTTTCCCTGATCCCATTGGGATGTGGTGGATCAGGTAAAACAAGGATGGATTATAGAAAGACTGGATATAGTGGATGAGTGGATGGATTAGTGGATTTGGACCTCAAAGAGGCTTCTTATTTATCCTAGTTAGTTGGAAATAAAATCCCGCATAGTCTGATAGAGGGAATTAGGGATTATACCTAAGGAAGAGGCTCATGGAAATGGAGAATAGGGTTGGGTCTTACACCAAAAATCTTCTCATTGCGGGGACATGTTGTTATTGGGTCCTGTGCATAGAACCTTCCCATGGAGAAATTATTATTGGGTATTAATCCAAGAGTGATTCCCATATGTTTCTAGAAGTAGCAATGATGTGGTTGGGGCTTATGCATGGGAGTGGCTGATGTGCTGTTGGGGGGAGCAACGTTGTGGTTGGGGATTACGCATTGGAGAGACCCATGTTGTCTTCCTCATGTACGTTCATAAAGGCATCCCATGTGCATTTTGCATGTTTTATTACTGATTAACATCATGTAGAAGGATGTAGTGAGTTCTTCTTATGCATTGGGATTCCCATTGAGGCTTCCTCATATCAAATCATGAGGGAATATTATGCTTCGTACATAACACATTTTATGTTTGCCACGGGAGGAATCCAATTATTAAATTATATTGTAAGAAATAGTTTGAAGTATTATTGTGAGGACTACTAAATTCCATCTTTTGATAATTTCATTAGGCATTTAATTCTTGACACTTAAGGAATATTATTCCGGAATGATAGGATATGCTACAGTTTAAAGTCATGTACTGAGGACCATTAGGTGGAAGATGCCTAGAAATGGTTGATGTGGGGATTATGCATGAGATGCCCTTTCTTTCTCAACCTATAATATGAGTTAGGTGAAGAAGTTTTCAAGATATTAAAAAGGAATGGTTCATCTCAAGTTACTCAGTAAATCCAATATAAAAACATCAGCTCATGAGAGGGTAAATGAAATAAGAGGATCATGCTGACTCATGCTATTTTAGGTGGGGTGTGCAGGAGTGTCCCGAATCATGGTATTCTAGGGGGTGGATATTGAGGTGATTTTAGGGAGAAACAGAAACTTTTTTTGACCTAGACGTAAAATATCATGGTGAAACTCTCCATTTTTTATGGGGTTCAATGATGGTAACAAATAGACTAGGCCATTGGCCCATGATCGTAGCCCAACAGTGATCCTGAGACGGGGTGCATGGGCACAACCCCCCACAATATTGATAAGTGGCCATAGAGGTAGGAGATTCACAAAGGGGTCTCATGAAGGGGCTTCTAGGATTTCATGTTCTCATCATGGATGGTTATTTACGGAGCTCAGGGTATCGTAAAGGTCGTACGTATTCTCAGGGTTGATTTGTGAAGGTGGAATTATTCATGAAGCCTCAATTGCCTCATAGGGCCTTATAAATCTAGGTAGGGCATAGGACTTTATGAACATAATTTCCATATTGGGTGGAAGATCACAAGAATGAAAGAGATGGGGTTTTTCGATAGCTAGGGGAATCATGGAAGTTGGTATCATGAAGACTGTAAGCTTTGTGAGGTGTGAAAAAGGCCGAAACTTAGCAGTATCTCATACATGAATAAAATCATGAGCTGGGTATTTATAGGAAATGGGTTGGTGAAGTTGGGAAGAAGTTCATGAAGTAATTATGGGCATCAAAAATGGGTGTATCTCTTTCGGACTCATGAATTACATTGTTAAGGGTTCATGTGGTTTTGAATCACCATAGAGCTTGTGGAGGACACTGTCAATACTTCAAACTATCGAGAAGGGATCTCTGTAAATTGGACCTCCACAAACTGGCATCACATAATGGATTTTTGAACTATCATTGACATCTTCACTTCAAATTCCCATAACTTCTAATCCATACCTCTATTTGGGCTCCACGACCAGTCAAATTAAACCATGGAAAATGATATTCTCTTGGAACATGTTTATAATAATTTTTTGCACAATTTTAAAACATTTATATGATTTTTATTGCTTCCCACACTGATGGGACACTAGGGGATTTCTCTTAAAAAATCTACAATGAATAGTTAGGTTGTCTTTTATACTACCACTTACAAGATCTGGAATGGATCAATTCTGATTTCCTTTAATTATGGATCTATCATTACATCTAAGGATTTTTTAAATTTCAATCACCTCTTTAATTAAAACTGTACTATTGTTAATTTTTAAAGAATTCATCAAAACCTATTCAGAGTTTTCCATGTCAAGTAAGGAAAATGATTCCATGATATTGGGTCGAATCCCTCCTGAAAAAACTATCAGGACCTGGCCACTACAACCCACCTAGCTAGTGGAAATCTGTGTGTGAAACCCTAATCTCCCTTCAAATAGTCTGATGTCAAGTGATAAGCACCATCTCGACATATCACAAACATGGGAGGCTTTATCCTTATGTACCTATATGCATGCACACATATCCAAATACCCATATGATGTTAAATAATAAAAACAACAGATATTAATGCATTCATCAATAAATACCACATTAGAGTAGGAAAAATGTTTCGGAAAGCATAAATGGACATATAAAATCCTGCAAAAAAATGATACAGGATCCCAAATAACTATGAAAGAATGGACTGGTGTTAAATGAAACACAAATAATGGATTATGGTGTTTTTATCCCACTATCATACTCATAACACTCATTCTCCTAGGGATCCATAAAATATCCTTTCATCTACATAATACATGACATATGCAGGTAGATTCCATGTAGGGTATAACAATATCCAATTTGACACCCTAAAATAACCAAACATAAATAATCAAGATAGTAGTTTGATAATCATTCTGAAGGTGTTTCAATCAGAATATGTCACATCGACTTTAACTACAACTCAAATATGATAAATAAAAATCCCAGATAAAGAGATTATGGGGTTATCTATCTACACAACTCAGCTATGAAAAATGAGACATCATGTAGCTCTAAATGTTAACACCAAGTCTCATGGTCACAACCATACTGCTTGCCTAAAGTTGGAATATTTTCCTTAAGGTAATGATCATCTGGGAGAACTCACTCTATGAGTTGGATAACACTGATTATGCTTATGTGAGAGGTTTGATCTTCAGGTATCTTTATAATTATTTGCATGTTGTAGGTAAAAAATATATCGACACATAAATATGGGATCATGCACAGGGATCATGGGGGATGTTGAAAAAACAACATTTAATAACCAATTATGTAGATGATTAATGCTCATGTATATTGGTTATGTTGATTCTTAGAACCCCAACTAGAGTAGAAGATATGATACAAGATCCCACCCTGAGCCTCATGGAGGGATTCATGAAAAATATATCTGAGACTAATGCATATATTGGATCAAAATCCAATGTTGAGGATGTTATTCAACACTGTACCATTATAGCGATTGACCAAGGGAACACAGTCAAATGATATTGGTCCACACTATAATGTTATAGGGTAAATTTACCCAAGATTAAACCAAAAAAGAAAACAAAATAAAAAGGTCTCTAATGAAGAAACACGGTTTTCACCTTGTAATAATTTGAAATATTTATATATATATTTATAAAGGTAGGATATAAGAAGGACATCAATTTTGAGGACCGGTGAGCTTAGAACAAATTTTTTAAAAATAATAAAATTATTTATATTACATGCACATTGATTCTTATTATAAATGGGATAAAAATTAAATCGACGATCTAATTATAAATCTATGACCATGATTGTTTCTATAACATAGTTTTCATCCATGGCATAGCCTAAAATAGGTTGTCATGGGGTGTTCTGATATCTCTCTCACTGGTTTTATGTTTAGTAAATTAATTAGATAATTAATTTAATTAAATTTGTTAAATTAATTGAATAGACTAATTTGGTTTTCATTTAAATATATCATCATTGAGAATTTCCCAAGGTTAGCGACATAACCCTAGAATGACCATGTGTTGTTCTTCCTCTTCTCCTTCCATTGGTGGAATCACCACTCACAAGGAATAATCACTAGATCAATGTATATCAGACTTTAGAGAATGAAATGAATTCCCTAAATAATTGGAAATCACATTATTCAAAGCCACATGATCCAATATCTAGGAAAGAATCATCAAACTATGGATTATTCCCTTTCTGATTAAATTTATTGAGAATATTGGTATCTTCGTTTTATATAAATAAATTAGGGCCATTTTTTACTCCTGTGTACATGTTATTTTAATTATTATTTTTTTATCTAACCCACGGTATCATTATTCTTTATCGTTGGACAAGAGCACTTTTAAATGATCTATAAACCTTTGTTAATGTTCCTTTATCCCTCGTTTTCTTTGGGTCCTTCACCAGCTGGACCCCATGGTCCTGACCTGACTTTGTTGGGCGGTACTAAACCCAATTAGACCATTGTAATTGTGAAGAAATGATGAACAAGGGACAAATTAAAAACTAAAGGATATATCTGGATTTTTTGTTACTTATGGGAGATCATTTCAATTATTTGTAGCATAATCATTAATTGAGTAAGGATCGGATGGGTTTGGGACATATGGTGAAACCCAACATATCGACAAAATCATATTTCCATTCATAGGATGGATGTAAATGATAGATCTAGACAAGATCCACCGATTGTGGGTGGTTTGGAGGTGATATTGATAACCCCATAGGGTGTTTTTGATTTCCTATGGTACTATTCAAAAACAAAATCTATAAAACCAAAACTATACAACCTGATTAATTTAAATTTAGTATTTTTAGGTTCAGGATTGATCCCATAGGGATGGTGAATTTAGTTTAATTAAAATTTTAACAGTTTTAATTGGGGAATGATATTAGAGAATATGGGTTTGATTTGACTTTGGTAAACTAAATGAATAATGAAAAGTTCATAATAATGATTGGTTAGTTTGAAAACAATTTTAAGAATCATGTCAAGGTTTTTTAATTTAAATTTTTACGTGGAATTGGATTTAAGAAAATATATTAATTAATTCATTATTGGTGTTAGAGTAGAGATGAGGAAGATACAATGATCATGATATATCCTCTTTAATATGGAATTACCCTATTTTCATTGGTCTGTTAATATAGGGTGTTAACAAATCATGTTTATCTCGATACCATGTTTAAACCGGATTTCCCCTAAAATTGACAATGGTCATACAATCATTAGGGTAGTCAATTGTACAATTTAAACGTCCATTTTTTATTCAAATATTGATGGTTACAATAAAAGAAAAAAAAATAAAGGGTTTAGATGTTGAGGAATGAAATTATGAAAACCAAATACCCGAATTATAAAAATAATTAAATCAAATGACGCCTTCCCCCTTCGGTTACATCACCATAACACTAGAGAGACTACTCATTCATAATGAGAGCGAGAAGTATGGGTACCTAAGGAAGAATGGTGGTAAAGAAGGCCCCATATCGTCACTCCTTCATCTGGAGGCCTTCTGTTGGTGCTTCTTGGTGTCCTCTTCCCCAAAGTATGTTGGAATGGTGTCCAATGCCTTTATTTAAAGGAAAAAATCATTGAAACTCATGTCCCATTGTAATTATTTTTTTCCCATGTTTCCCTCGTCACGATGTGTACCTAGCCTACATGTCATTTACTTCAGATCTGATTTTTCATCCACCATATTGAATCTGCAGAATCATTGTATGCTGGTTTGAATTTGGTCACGTCGTGTATTGGTGGTACATAATTTGTACATGAAGTTCACAGTGTGTTCCCTCATCATAAATTTTTATGAATTTTATACATGATATCATGAACTAAAACTACACATCGTTTACTCTCATTACATGATATGTACTGGTTCTACTCTATAATATGTAACTTTATTCACTCTCAAAAATCACGTGTCACACTTCGAGAGAAGTGAAGGGGCATGATGGGTTTTAAGCTCCACTTTCCATAGATTTATGTTCCTTTTTCAAATATTCAATGTTTCCTACCATAAAACATAATAATATAAAAAAGATCATAGTTTGGAATGATTAATCAATTAAATACACAAACCATTATAATAAACTCTCAAAAATATATCCATGAAATACACTTATCCGAGATCGATGGAATAATTGTCGGATTTTTAGTGTGGAATGTGATTCTAAAGATATGTGAAAATCATAGATACACATTTTGTTTAATGATGAACATTATTTTTGTAGCACCTATGTTGTGGTGGCTAGGGTTTTTGAACATTATAAATTTTTCACAATATGTATCCCTTTTACATGATGTGTACTGCTTCTTTGGTTGGACATGCTGTGTGGAAAAGAACATTGGAAGGACCCCATGTTGGAAGACTAAGCCAGAGCCACTCCATGTAAATCAGTACATGGACATGACTAGGTACATAATAGTGTACACTGAAAAACAAAACCAGATCATAGTTATATTCTAAACGTCGTGTGGTCTACCCACATAGGGTTTAATTATACATATATTGGGAGGCATGTGATGGATAGGAACATGTCTAGGTTGAAGAGTGGGACCAAAGATCATGTGTGTCGCCTACACACCACGAACCCCTTGTTTCCTATTTATGAATCTTCAATATCTCATATCTTCTTCGTATGGAATTTTTTGGACCATTATTTGAATATTATAAGTGTTTTTATACATATAACATGATGATTCTCATGACTATGGACTTTGGGATATGATGTGAGATGTTCTTAATGTGATCGTAATTTACGTGATTCTTGATTACGAAAGTGATCAGGCATAGGATCACTATAAAATCTAGAGTGGCACCCACATCATATTGGGAAAGGGTCTTATAACTACAGAGTAGAATGCCCCTATTAGATAGGTAATGGGTCCTCTATGATAAGAGGGGAACCCCTACCACACTAGGGTGCAGGTATTTAACCTATCGACTAGTCATCCACCCCCATCAGCTTGGGAATGAGTCCTCTACCTAATAAGTGGAACACCATATCAGATAGGGTGTGGGTCCTCAACAACCGAAGTGGATCCCTCCTATCAAACTAGGGAATGGGTCCTTATGACATAATAGTGGAACCCCCCAAATGCACTAGGGTGTTAATCCTCTATAGACACTTACAAAGTGGAACCCCCTGATGCATTTGGGCATAGTTCCTCTACTTAGAGTTTGTTCCCTTTTGTTTTGTGGTATATTAGTGAGGTTTGGTCCTTAAAACAATTACATCTAAGAAGACGTGTGTGATGCTGGCCACTGTTGATGGACTTCTAGAATTGTTGGAAACTCTTTCCCTGGGATGATCTATGAGATGGAGATCCCCTCTCTCTAATTTGGGATTCTTTTGACTGAGAAAATATATATACATATATATCCACAAACTAGGATTTGGTTACTCTCATTACATGGGTTGTGAAGTTAATTGGGATATTCCATGTTCATTATATGTTTAGTTTCTCATGGATGGATGAGGTTACTCATCTATTATGGGTGGAAAAAACACATTGTGTAATCCATATACCCACCGTGTTAAGCCCCTTATGGTTGGATGAGGTTACACTTACTACTTCTTTGGGGTGCGCTACATCCTATTTACTATATACTATATTTCTATTCCTATTCTATCTATCACTACTCCGAATTCATATTTTGAGGAGCCCTACTGGGAATTTATATACTCATCCCTACATGGGATTTCCCTACACATGTTGTGTCATATGAAGATGATGGAAAAGTTAGATATGACTATAGAGGAGCTTAGGGATACCAAGTACATTGGACCACATATGGCGGTCATATCTTATAGATCAGGATTTGGTCTCTCTCATTATTTTACTTTCTAGTTTTATCAATTTAGGGCATCTTTTTTATTTGGAGTTTATTCTTCCACCTTAACTTTTTAGATTTCACAGTCATACTCTAGTACACTGTAGAGATTTTTCAGACATTGTTTACTTTATAGCTTTGAAATATTTTTTATTATTTTCTCTCTGTACTTATTCATTGATATGGTTTTGTGTGTGAATAAAAGTTTCTAGGAAAAGGTATCCTCATGTTTGTTATGCCTTTGGTGTTGTTCACCATCCCCCTGGCCTATGGAGTCTTTCATGGGGTCATTATAGCTCGAGCCCTAGTAAAGTTAACATCATGACAGATAGGTATAAGAATTTTTTGATCCTTATGATGGTGTTTGTAATAGTCCCATTTATGAAGAATTGGTTGGGATTCACGAAATAGTGTCATATTTTCTTAAGTGGATCACTCAAGCCAACAAATCCAATGATGTTATGGGCGGCTGTTATATCAATTCATCAAGACCTTGATTACCTACTTAATGACTCGGCATACAGAGAAATTCATTGTAGGGATAAATGGTACATGAATAATATATTATATTATCTTTTACATTCATTCTTGAGTCATATCCCCAATTTTGTTATATATATATATATATGTGATCATCTGGCCAAGGTATGTCTGGAATAAATTTCAAGATGCATCTGTGATGATATCCATCTTGGATACAGGTTCCGAATCATGAAACTGATCTAATGAGTGATGAGGCCTCATTTTAGGGTCCATCCCAAAAGCTTATTCCTCCATGTGGGAAGGTAGAAGCACCACCACCTACCAAGAAGTAGATTATACCATCTTAGAAAGATGAGTATGTGCACATTCTTAACACATTCCGTGAGTTCTAGTACAAAAATCCATTGAGGTTTTTAAAAAATACAAATCCTCATGTAGCATAGGATTGGCTAGAGTCGTTGGTCCATGTCTTCATGCTCATCAAACACCGCTGGATGAGGTGGTTGCATTGGCATCTATCCTTTTCCATGGAGCATCTAGTAACTTGTGGAGTATTGTCACCCAGATGCATGGTGACTCGACACTCTCATGGGTATACTTCTAATAGATATTCCATAAGGATTACTATCCCTAATTCTTGACATTGGTTTGGATTTAATAACATCAGGAGCTACATAATGGAGTGATGATTGTCACGACCCATCCCCTGGGGCCTATATCATGACTAACCCCAAGCCCGCCTTCCATAGGATAGGGGCTGGCAACTAAATCCAAAGGAATAAATCCCTAAACCAGGAAGGAAATTCCTTTTTAATAGTAAATAAACCAAACAGAGTATGAAATTGGAAGAAAAACACTTGTAAAAATGTATACAATAGAATTACTGGAAAGTAAAAAGGGGTCAGAAATACAATCCCAATAGGAAAGTACAATTTCAACTGAATGCAAGTACAACTGAAGAAAAGTAAATCAGCTACTAGGTCGTCCCTTGGGGTTCCTACCTAAAGGGTAGGTACAGATGTCCTCCTCAGCACTCCCATCTGTCTGTCTCCTTCATGTACTGTCACACCGATTGATCCACCTCCGGGTACCATCCAGTCCTGCTAATCTCTGCCTCAGTTAGCACTGTCTGTCGTCTACAACCCACACAACGAGGTGAGGGCATTGCCCATGGAGAGGTGAGTATAACGATACACATTAGGGACCCCGAGAAACTCAAGGTCTCCCAAAATCCAATAAAGATTAACGACAATAGCAATATACAATCACAGGGTATCAACCATCCCTACTTAGGTATATGCCCATACATATACCTAAGTTACCAATCAAAACCAGCTCCATATATCAAGCACAAGCACTTCCTGTTCCTCAAAGGAAGAAGGTCAAACATCTAGATAATAAAATCAAATAGTAAATACTCAGCTCACACAGGTATAAAACTCATGTAGAGTGGTAGTGATGATTATAAGTCGCCACTGAATCATCTTATCGGTCGAACCCACGTAGGATCCTCGAACAGTAAACATCGATGTCTAACCCACGTAGGATCCTAGAATAGTAGTCATCGATGTAGAAGGCACGTAGGATCTCGGAAAATTAGTTGTCACTATCAAACCCACGTAGGATCCCGGAACAGTAGTTGTCGATGTCGAACCCACGTTGGATCCCGTCATCTCAATGCAGCCAGCCACAGGGTTCCTGCACAAAGCATGATTTATTCTGGGAGGGTTCAATCCTCAATCCAAATGTTAATACACAAACTTCCAAGTAGTCCCAAGTTAATGTATCCCGTAGTTCTGTCTCGTCATAAGGAACCCATCGCAACAGATGGCGTGTCAATCGGACGCCCGATCTGAGAGTTATTGACATTTCTATTCCGAGGGACTGGTTGGATTTAGGTTCAATCCAACCTATCCATACCCCAACTATGTCCAAACCTCAAGTGGGGTATGCCAAAAGAACCGTCTCGCTCCATGATTTCTGTCTCTATAGACTGTTTGTCATTCGGACACCTGTAGCCCATGATATGGGTGAAATAGTTAATTGGGACAAACCTGGGTCCGGGTCTGGTCCGGCCTCGTTGGACCGACCCAACCCGACCTGGCCTGGGCCAAACTGACTGAGTTTGGGTTGACCCAACCTGTGTATTGTTCCAGAATGGGGTCCGACCCAGTCCATGGGTCCGACCTGGCATTCTAGAACCAACCCGAACCGTTGAAACCAGCCCGGCCCAGCGCGGCGGCCCAGCCCAGCGGCGGTGGCCCAGCCCAAAACGGCGGCCCGACCCAGTGCGGTGGTCTGGTCCGCATGGTGGCCCGGCTCACGGGTGGCATTTCTCGTGTTTCCCGCACTAGTGGCCCGGCCTGAGGGGGCATGGTGGCCTAGCTTGAGGCCCAGCCCGTACGAGGGGGGGGGGGCACAGATGCCCTGCATAACCAGCCCGCTTGGCTAGTGGGGGTACCATCTTGGGGAAGCGACCTACGGGTCCCACGGTAGAAATAAAATTGTGAATTCACCCCCCGTATTCAGAAACGGCCAGCATGTGTCACCAACCCTATAACTGCGGGACCCTTCGGGTCCCGCCTGTAGCACGCTCGTCATCGGCCGGCTCAGCCGACCGCCCTCCTTCTTCCGTCACAGCCCATGGTTGCAGTTCTTCTCTGGCGTGGCGTGACGGAACTACGCATATCCCATACAACCGCTGCGGCCTATGTGGTTGTGGATACTTCCTCCGTCACAGTGTGACGACATCGTGCCCCTCTGACACCGCCGTGGCCTGCCTGGCCGTCGTCCGGTTCTCTCCGGGGCCCGATGGCACCGCGCCCCTCCAGCGGACCTTGCGTCACTGGTTCCCTTCATGGTTGGCCTATCGCCGACCATCATTTCTCGGCCGCCGTCATAAAAAAAATGGAGAAATATCAGAGGGGTTTGGGCAATGTTTGTTCGGCCCACACCGTCCGTGTTTGGGTGGTAACAAATGGCCTCAAAGAGCACAACTAATGATGAAGAACAAAGAGTAAAAATCAATAATAAAACAACTCGTACCTCGTATTGTTGTGTGTTGATGATTTCGTGGAAAGGTGGTCATCGTCGGCATTCTTCAAGGTCAATGCTTCCCATTCGTGTCCCAGTTGAAAAAAGGAAAGAGATGTCCATCGTTCTTTGTTGGAAGATAATTCTCCAAGTGTTCTCCCAAGCCTCCTATCCTCTACCAATTCTCTTCCCATGAGGGTTGCAGTGCCAAATTAATATAATTGACTTTATTAACTTAACTCATAAATTTGGCAAATTAATTATGTTGTATTTGGCTCAATTAATCATGATGGAGTTGGAACAATTAATTTGGGAAGAGAGAAAGAAAGGGTCATCTCACATATAAGAGGGATCTCAATGTTTTAGATGTCGGGTGGTCCCCACCTCATTAATTGACAAGAGGTGTTTAATCCTTGGGTGATCCCCACCACCATAACCTATCCTGAGAGGTTATGATGTGGTCGCCCCCACCTCTCTCCTCCTCTTGGAGGTTTTAACCACCACAAATAAAAATAAGCTAACACTTTATTTTTATTTTATTAAAAACCCAAACAACTAACTTCTATTCTCGACCAACTGCCATCGAGGTGAATGTCTTCTTTAGTGAATACCAGCGCTGCAAGTTCAATGGTGCCCTCAAAATTCAATTTCGAGCACCATTTCAGATGTTACGAAAACCCGCTAAAAAACACACTGAACGCACTTAGAAACTTTGGAAAAACATTCTGAGCACTTTGGGCCTTGGAATAACATTCCGTTAGAAACTGTGGACTCATAACAATTCCATATAATTGAAAAAAATACATGGGATTTTATGGGTCTTTACATTCTCCTTACCTTAGGGATTTGCGTCCCTGAAAGAAAAAACTCAAAACTAGGGAAACAAATGTGGGTACTGTACACGGATATGAGCCTCCCACTCACATGTACTCTCCTACAGGTTCCCGTGCGACCACCGTACACACACACGAGGTATTGACCGCCCTTGAAGGACTATCTCCTGTTGATCCTTGATCTCCACTAGAACCTCCAAAAAATTCTCCCCATCGTCGATGTTGAGATTTCCCCAGTCTATGAAGTGAGTTGGGTCGTGCATGTATCTCCTCAACTGTGAAACATGGAAAATGTCTTGCACCTAATGCAACTGAGGTGGAAGAGCCAGGTGGTAAACCACCTCACCTATTCTGCTGAGGACCAGGAAAGGTCCAATGAATCCTGGAGATAACTTGCCACCTCATCCAAATCTCCGTAGACCTCATCGAGGTAAGACCCGTAAGAAGATGTGGTCTCCATCCTCGAACACCAGAGGTCTCCACCTCCGGTCAGTATACGACTTCTGTATGCTATGTATAGTCTCCATCTGCTCCTGGATGATCTACACCTTCTCCGTCATAGCCAGCACCATCTCAGGTGCCATGAGTGCTAACTCCCCTGGGTTAGTCCAACATATAGGTGATCTTCAAGGTTGGTCGTACAATGCATCGAAAGGTTCCATCTCGATGGTGGAGTGGTATCTATTGTTGTGCGCAAACTCCACCAAGGGTAAATGATCCTCCCAGTTGTGACTGAAGTCAAGGATTCATGCACAAAGCATGTTCTTGAGAGTCTGAATAGTCCTCTTAGTCTGGCCATCTATCTGAGGATGGAAGATGATGCTCAAGTGAAGGTGTGTCCCGAAAGCCTCCGAACACCCCTTCTATAGCCGGGAAGTAAACTGTGCATCACGATTGGATACAATCATCAAAGGCACTATATGAAGCCGCAAGATCTATTGCACGTAGAGGCATCCCAAGCTCTCAACCGAAACCGGCTCTCTGATAAGTAGGATGTGGGCCAACATGGTGAGTCGGTCGACAATCACCCAAATAGAGTCATGACCTCATGATGTACGTGGGAGTCACGTCATAAAATCCAGGGATATCTCATCCCACTTCCACTATGGAACATCCAAGGGCTAGACCGAGCCTACTGAAACCTGGTGCTCCGCCATCACTTGCTGACAAGTGAGGTATCGAGAGTCAAACTCCGCTACCTCCTTCTTCATACCTAGCCACCTGTGCTGTTTTCAAAGGTCTTGGTACATCATTGCCACTACTGGATGTACCGCTAGAGGGGACGTGTGGAACTCCCTCAACACTTCCTCCTAAAGTAACGTCGGTACCATGGTATGTCCTCTAAGGAGAATGAGGTTCTCCCCACCTAAAGATAATTTACCAGGTCCCTACCCTGTGGATATCTATGCACGTCGAACCTCGCAGTCATCATCCCCACGCTGTGCCTCCCTGACTCTCTGAATAAGTCAAGGTGTGACTATAAGAGACTACAGAAAGGCTGCTCCATATCGATCCACAAAGGATTTCTGCAATGCAGCCAGCTACTCTGTCGCCTCTCCTAGCAGCTGAATGCATGATCTCATACTGAGATCATCTGCTACAGTGTTCCCCTTCCCAAGAGTATAGAATATCTCAAAGTCATTGTCCTGGAGGAACTCAAACAAACACCGTTGTCTCAGGTACATGTCCTTCTGCAATAAGACGTACCTGAGACTCTGGTGGTCAGTCTAGACTATAAAATGATCCCCCATTAGATAATGCCGCAACATCTTCATGGAGAAGATCATTTCTGCTAACTCTAGGTCATTAGTGGTGTAGTTCTGCTCAAGTTATCTCAGATTACGAGAACCATAAGCTATCACTGCTCGCTCCTACATCAGGACACATATGAGCTCGGTCCCTGATGAATCACAATATAATTTGTACCCAACTCCTCATATGGTAGCCTCAACATGGTATCACTATTCAGCCACTGCCTTATCTCCTGGAAACTTTGTTGGCATCTCTCTGACCACACAAAGGGTCTCCCCTTCTTCTTCAATGCTGAAAGTGGTGCACAACTCTGGAGATGTCTGGAACAAATCTCATATAGTACCCAGCTAGACCCCGAAAACTTCATACCTCTGTCACACTCCTAGGTGGCTCCTAAGAAAGTACTACCTCGATCTTCACTGGATCCATTTCAAATCAATCCTCTGTGATGACATGTCCCAGAAAGTATACCCATCGGATCCAAAACTGGCTCATCGAGAGCTTACCATAATGCTGGTGCTCTCGGAGTGTGTCTAGTACTACCGGTAAATGGAAGGCATGCTCCACCTCGGTAGCTGAGTAGATAAGAATGTCATCAATTAAGACTACCACAAAGCAATGAAGGTATGGCTGGAATATCCTGTTCATGAGTCCCATGAACTCAACTGGTGCATTGGTTATGCGGAATGGCTTAACCAAGAACTCATAGTGGCCATACTGGCATTTGTAGGCCATCTTCTACACATACTCATCCCATACTCTGAGCTAGTGATATCCCGATTGAAGATATATCTATGAGAACCAACACACTCCCTTCAACTGATCAAAGAGGTCATCAATCCTCGGGAGTGGGTACCTGTTCTTCATAGTCACCTGGTTCATGCGACGATAATCAACACATAGTCGCAAGCTCCGATCCACCTATTGGAGAACAAAATCGGGGATGCCCAGGTTGAAACACTAGGTGATATGAATCTCTTCCCTTGCAAGTCCTCCAGCTGTACCTCCAGCTCATGAAGCTCTACGGGAGCCATCTGATTTTCTAGTGTGCATATCGGTGTCTTCCCAGGGAACAAGTCAATGTCAATGTACACCTCTCTACGAGGAGGAAATCATGGTACATCGTCAGGGAAAACATTCACATACTGGTCCACCACCATAGGATATCTCGGAATCTCCACATCTAATGCTCTGAGGGTAAGGTAGGCTAATTGATGAGTGATTGGATTCAACCTCCTCTAAGTAAGTCCTTCCTACACTGAAAAGGCTCTCCTCTTGCCGGTGAAGGTAAACTTGGTTCCATCCGTGTGGACACACAACAAATTGTGCCTAATACAGTCAATCTGAGCATGGACAGTAGATAACCAGTCCATAACAAAGATGACATCGTAAGGCCTAGACGCCACTAAGAGGAGATCCCAACAGAAGATATCTTGTACTAGAGTAAGCTAACACTACAAGCACCAGTGTGTAATCTTCGAGTCTACTCCCGTAGGGGGCTCTAGCCTTAAGGATCGAGCCAACGGCTCCATCGGAATCTCTGAGCTCCGAACGAGGGTAGTGAAAATAAAAGAATGAATCGTACCTGTGTCTATAAGTACTGCAACAAGGGTGGAGTAGACATAAATAGTACCTCAAATCATCTCAGGTGCACCGTGGTTGTAAGCCTCGGCTTCTTGGATATGAGCTCTCCCCTGTTCCCCAGCTCCCTGTGGTCTGGGTGGACCTCCTAGTGGTGGTGGTGGTAGGACCTAGAATCGTCACCCAGCAACTGTTGTCCGACCGGATCCTATGCCTTGTCCGCCTGCTCTATGCAAACCACCACAGTCAATCCTCTGCCTCTGCCTGGGAGGTTCCTCTACTGTCAGTTGATCATCTGCATAGCGGGTTGGACAGTCACAAGCCATGTGACCCTACCTGCAACAATCATAGCACTGCCTACTCCTCGTATGACTAGCTCTATCTTGTTTTCCCCACATAACTGAACCTGTATCCTGGGTTTTCCCACCTGATGGCTTGGTCCACTTAGACCTCTGCGACATCCATCTACTGCCAGCTTCTGAAGACTCCTATACTTGCTTCCAAATGGTGGGTCTTGCTGCTGATGATTGCTCAGAAAGGAAACTCTCCACTATGAGGGCTCGCTCTAACACCCCAACTTGCGTCGGAATGATGAGGGAGATCATCGATGCCCTGATCTCTCACCTGAGCACCTGCTCGAAGGTATGTGCCTTACAAAATGGGTCCCGAACCATATATTTGGAGTAGCATGTGTGGTTAGTGAACCTCACTGAGTACTAAACCACCGTCATGTGACACTGCAGTAGATGCAGTAACTCCTGTATCTGTACCGCTCGAAGGGTGGCTAGAACAAACTATGATCAGAAGAGGCTATCTAGGCCTTCCAAGTGTAGTGATGCCTCATCATGCACCTGAAGCATCAGGCTCCACCATCTGCCTGCTGCTGCCAGTAGGAGAATCGCGGCAAGGATCACCATAAGGTCGAATGGTGTCCCTACCAATCTGAAAACTCTCACAAAAGCCTCCAGCCAATCCTCAGGTGCCTGTGGGTCCATCTCTCCCCTGAACCTAGGTGGCCTATGGAACTAGTACTCGTTAAATTCACTCAGACGGTGTACACTCTCAACTACTAGAGCTGGTGGTATCGGTAGCCCAGCGGGTAGTGGTACCGTTGGTGCCTCTGCTGTGATGGGGCCCTGCACCGAGGCCTCATCACTCAGTGGGCTACCATCTCGTACACATCCAGGAACCCTGCCTGGCTACCTACGTGGGGCCATCATGAAAAGAAACAGGGGTTCCATAGTCAAAACAATATACCTGGTTTGCTGACATAAAGCAATCACAACGAAATCTTTTCAAAGGAAACACAAATGCAATCAGTGTTTTGGTGCACTAAGTCGGAAATCAGAAGTCAGAGTCTTATTGTATGGATACATCAACCGCCGCACCAAACCCGGTTTCCCTAAACTGATAACCATACCCAAAACACATAACATTATTTCCATTAAAATAATTAGAGTCCAAGTTCTATGGTATAACCGACTCCTCTGATACCAATTTGTCACGACATGTAACGCCCCGACCCCAATTACCCAGAGTCAGTGCATTATTACATAACATTGGCATGATAAAAAAAGATCAAGTCTCAAAAGACTGATTAGTTTAGTAGCCTTGGAAACACTAGATACATTCTTAAATTTTACATTACATCATAAAGTGAAAACTACATCAACATTTTGTCTCCACACTCATATCCCCTTATATTATCCCAACAAGTCATTCATAAAATACTTCTTCACATCCAAGAAAAAATAAAACATATAAAGGGGTGATCTCAACTACCCAGTGAGGATAACAATATAGCAGAAACTTTCATAAATAAATATAAATATTTAAGGCAATGTATAACTAAAACAAAAACCTTTTAAACTAATACTTCAGCATGATATGGTAGAAATAAAATGAAATAATTTCATTTACTCATTCACATGGATATTCTACGAGTCGAATAATCACATGCCATATCAATAAACTCTTTCATAATGATGGAATGCATAATTCCAGACTATCATAACCACGTAGGAAAGGCCTCAATCCAAGACTAAAAATAATATTTTGTCAAGGCCTCATGCCAAGACACTAGTTTGTCTCATTAGATCTACTGATGCATCGAGGAGATATAGCGGGCTCCACCCGTCACTTACTAAGTCCAATGCATTCCTCATATAAACAGGTTTAAAAATAACATAAAAATTCATATTAAAACTAGCATAATAAATGTAAATACTTTCTCCATAAACCATGAATGGTATAAAAAATAACACATCCACAGTCAAACATATCACAAAACCTTCAATACAATATGGAAGTTTTGTATCATAATAAATCAACTTGGAATTAGCTTAAAATCCATCAAAGGATGTTGACATAGATGAAATCAAAACTATTTGAGAGAAATATCTCTTTTTTAGAAATCATTTAAAAGTCACATAATTATAAAATAAAACATTTACTTTGAAAATATTCTTATAAGCTTGTAAGGGAGGCTTCGAATATTTACAATGGTGGAAAATAGCCGCACCCTCCATATAAGTTAAAAGAAATACATTCTTACCTTAATTTTTCAAAAAGGTTAAAAAGGTCCTTGTTTAGAAAAGGACGTAAAGATTCCTTTATAAACTTTTTATAAAAAGTCAAACAAGGGTATAAATGACTTTAACCAATATTCTGTAAAATAGTAAAAATGTTTTGAAATACATTTTTAAGAAACATGGATGTGGATGATAAAGAGGCCTCAGTTGATAATTACGTATAAACAACCTTAGATAATGAAGAGATTGTGAAATAAACTCTTACCTTGTACTTTTCCTTTATTGAGTGTAGGTTAACCTCCTTTAATTTGGGTAACTACCTTTGGTTTGAACCAAACAAGTATCTTGAAGTGCCTTCTTCCTAAGGTAAGGCTTCTAGGAGGAGAATAGGGATGTAGGGAGCTTAATTGGGAACAGTTTGGATGAGTCAAAATGCTTGAGATGTGTGAGGAATTGGTTAGAAGTGGTGTCCTTTTATAAGGGGAGGGTGGAGGGGCTCTTTAGGAAAAACTTAAAGTATTAATGTATAATAAATTCATATTCGGTATCTAATGGCTAAAAAGTAGATTATTTAATTTTTATGGAGGTGATGGGTCGAAAACCACCCATCCAATATATTTTAGACAGGTTTGGGTCACTATAGTAACCTTATCTTTTAGATTTAACTCTTAGTTAAATAGTTTGACATTTACCATGTCTCTTTGTATTTCTATATTATATAGTTAATAATCTTACTATATACTTCCAAGATACCCCCAAGTGGTCCATTAATAATACACCTATCATTATATAAGTTGTTTGGCTAAACCTTAGATTTTTAAGAATAAAATATAAATTAATAAAATAATATTTGTTTTAAAAACTCTTTTATGTCAATTTTGACAATATTGGGTATTTTGTTTTTGATAAATTCATAACAGCATTATTACTTCGACTGAAATTCTTATAACCAATAATAATATGTCATATTAACCTATAAAATAATTTTAATTCAAAAATAGTATCAAATTACATTTATTTGGATATTTATAATATCAATTATTTTAATATTTTATTAATTAGGTAATTACTGTATCACCATTGTGTCATAAATAAATTAATTTATTTAATGTTTAAAAATTATAAATAAAATACCATCATGTAGGAAATATTTTTATATTTCTAATGAATATTTATAATTGAATTTATCTTATGTATAGCCCTATATTATAAATGTTTTAGTTATTAATCATTGATTTTAACTCTTTTAACTCTTCTTTGAATTAAATAATAATAAATGCCCTAATCTAATACAAGTGGACCAAAGAGGTTCATATATTATTCCTAATGTTGTTTTTGGTCGAATTATACTTAGCCAATAGAATTAGTACTTGGTTTAGGGTAATAATAATTTCATTTTTACCCTTCATTACCCTATTTACTTTTTACCGTGGTAAATAAAAGTAAAAAGTTACTATTCATTGAAAATTATTTTTATCTTATTGAACCACATTTTACTCATAGATATTAACTGTGTCTCTCAGATTTTCGAAATTCCACTCACAGAAGTGGTAAAATTAGGTTTTATGTGATTTTTTAAATTCTCCTAGGAGATGGGTAAAAGACGGTGAAAAGTTCGATAATATTTTTATATGTCTAAAATTATTATAAACTGACTCCATTGAATTACATTGAACATTTATAGGTATTACGTATCTATTTTTACCTAAAATAAATTTAAATAAAATAAATAATTATTTAAATAAAATGTCGGTTTTAACTAATAACTCAGTGTTTTTCACTATTAATCAAAAATGGAATGTTTTCAGAAAAATACAAAAAATTCACCCTAGGCTAATTTTGATATTCCAAATCTGAAAATGAAGTCTGTTTTGAAAGATAAAATTTATAAAATTTAAAAAATTTGGTATTACTATTCATAACGGCTAGTTTGATTGGTCACGGTGTGTTAGAATCTCAAAATTGCCTACAATGCAAGCTATTGAATTATTCAAAGGGAAACATACCGTGGAAGCTTGGGGTGTTACACGAACCGTCCCTCAGGGCCCATATTGTGACTAATCCCAAGCCCTCCGTCCATAGGCCAGGGGATGGTGAATAGCACCAAAGGCGTAAATCCCTAAACTGGGAAGGCGTTGCCTTTATTATTGTAAAGAAACAAAACTTAGTACGCAACTGGAAGAAAAACACTAGTAAAACTGTATACAATTGAAGTACTGGAAAGTAAAAAGGGGCTGGAAATACAAGACCAATAGGAAATTTCAGGTGCAACTGAAAGCAAGTACAACTGAAGAAAAGTAAACTAGTTACCGGGTCATCCTATGGGATTCCTACTTGAAGGGTAGGTACAGATGGCCTCCTCAGCACTCCCGTCCGTCTATCTCCTTTGGGTACCGTCACACTGAGTGGTCCACCTCCAGGTACCGTCCAGTCCTGCTACTCTCTGCCTCAGTCAGCACTATCCATCATCTGCAACCAAAATAATGAGGTGCATACATCACCCCTGCAGGGGTGAGTATAATGATACTTAGTAGGGACCCCAGACCCTCAAGGTCTCACAAAATCCAACAAGGATTAACCACAACAGCAAGATACAATCACAGAGTATCGACCATCCGTATTTAGGTATATGCCAATACATATGCCCAAGTTACCAATCACAACTGGCTCCATCTATCGAGCCCAACAACATCTAGTTCCACAAACAAAGAAGGTAAAACATCATGATAAAAACATCACATAGTCAAGACTCAGCTCACACAGGTATACAACTCATGTATAGGGGAAGAGATGATTAGATGTAGCCACAGAATCATCTTTTCTGTCGAACCCATGTTGGATCCTGGAACAATAAACATCGTTCTCGAACCCACGTTGGATCGTGGAAGAGTAGTCATCGTTGTCAAACCCGCGTAGGATCCCGGAATAATAGTCATCACTGTCAAACCCACGTAGGATTCCAGAACAGTAGTCGTCGCTGTCGAACCCACGTAGGATCCTGTCATCTCAATGCAGCCAGCCACATGGTTCCCGTAGAAAGCATGCTTGATTCTAGGAGGGTCCGCTCATCAATCCAAGTGTCAATAAATAAAATACCATGTAGTCCCAAGTTGATGTATCTCGTAGTTCCGTCTTGTAATAAGAAACACATTGCAACAGACGGTGAATCAATCGGACACCCGGTCTGAGAGTTATTGTCATTTTCGTATCGAGGGTCCGGTTGGATTTAGGTTCAATCCAACCCGGTCATACACCCAACTACACCCAAACATCGAGTGGGGTATTCCAAAATAGCCCTCTCTCTCTAAGATTTCTTTCACCGCATATGGTTCATCATTCGGACACCTGTAGCCCATGATATGGGCAAAATAGTGAATTGGGTCCAACCTGGGTCCGGGTCTGGTCCAGCCCAGTTGGACCGACCTGGCCTGACCCGGTATGGGGCGACCCAACCTGGTTCAGGTCGACCCGACCTGGGTCTGGTTCCAAACCGGGGTCTGACCTGGTTTGTGGGTCCAACCCGGTCCGCAGGTCCAACTCGGCCAGCCGGTACTAGCCCGCCCCGCTGGAACCGGCATGGCCCATCACGACGTCCCAACCCAGTGACAATGGCCCGACCCAGTCCGGTGGCCTACCCCAGTGTGGTGGCTCGGTCTGCATGGTAGCGTGGCCCGTTGGGGTCACAACCGGTGTGGCCCACGCCGGTGGCCCGGCCCGAGGGGGCGCGTTGCCCATCCCGAGGCCCAGCCCCCGAGGGGGGGGGGGGGCTGCCCAGCCCGCCCTCTTGGTCAGCAGGGGTGCCAGCTGGGGGCGGTGCCCTACGAGGCCCACCCTAGAAATCAAAGGGGGGGGGGTTATACCCGTCATTAGCAATGGTCGGTGCGTGGCACTGGGCATGTTACTGTAGGACCCTTCGGGTCCCACCTGTAGTGCGCTCGCCGGCAGCCAGCTGCCCTCCTCCATCTGCTACAGCCCATGGTCGCAGTTCTTCTCCATCGTGGTCTGACGGCGCTGCGCCCAGCCCATCCGATCACGGAGGCCTATGTGGCTCCACCGCCATGCCCCTCTAGCAGCCCAGTGGCCCTTGCGCCACCGCCGGTTCTCTTTGCATCCCTTGCACCGCCGGTTCCCTTCGCGGTCGGCCCCCGTGGCTTCGCCGCCATCATCAACAAAAGGATAAAAATCAGAGGGGGGGGGGGGGGGGGGGGGGTTGGGCTGTGTTTGTTCGGCCCACACCCTCCGTGTTAGGGTGGTAACAAACAGCCTAAAATAGCATAATTAATGATGAATAACACAGAGTAAAACTCAATCAAAAAACAACCCATACCTCATATTGTTGTTCATTGACGATGTCAGGGAAATGCAGTCGTCATCGGTGTTTTTCAAGGTCAACTCTTCCCCTTCTTATCCCGGTTGAAAAAAAGAAAGAGATATATGTCGTTCTTTGTTGGAAGATAATTCTCCAATGGTTCTCCCAATCCTCCTATCCACATCCAATTCTCATCATGCGATGGGTACGGTGCCAAATTAATATAATTGAGTTTATTAACTTAACTCATAAAGTTGTACATTAATTATGATGGATTTGGCATAATTAATTATGCTGGAGTTGGCACAATTAATTTGGGAAGAGAGAAACCAAGGTTCATCTCACATTTAAGAGGGAGCTCAAGGTTTTAGAAGTTTTGTGGTCCCCACATCATTAATTGACAAGAGGTTTTGAAACCTCAGGTGAGCCCTACCACCATAAGCTCTCATGTGAGTTTATGGTGTGGTGGCCCCCACCTCTAACCTCCTCTTGGAGGTTTGAACCACCACAAATAAAAATAAACTAAAACTTCATTTTTATTTTATTAAAAACCCAAATAACTAACTTCCATTCTCGACCAACTACCATCAAGGTAAAAGTCTTCTTTAGTGAATTCCGGCACTTCGAGTTCAATGGTGTCCTCGAAATTCGATTCTGAGCACCATTTCAGATGTTACCAAAACCCACTCAAAAACACACTGAACACACATAGAAACTTTGGAAAAACATTCTGAGCACTCCGTGCCTCGGAATTAGATGCCGTTAGAAACTATAGACTCAGAAAAATTCCATATGATTTAAAAAAAATACATGGGATTTTCTAGGTCATTATAATGATAGTGGATGATTATGTTGTGAGGTTAAAAGACCATTACTAGTATTCCATTGACATGACCTGGGAATGCTACATCTAAGCATGAACATTAGAACGGGGACTCTAAAAAGATATCTAAGACAAAAAATTATTCTTTTTCATCCCTATTTATGATTCGGTGTTGGATCAGAAACTGGTGAAAATGATATTCCTTTCATGGGGATTCCAGAAAACTAGAACTAGAAGTGGGTGTCATAGGGTTGAATCATTTATATTAGTTTGCATGTATCAGATGACTAGAACCCGACGTAGGAGACCACCCCATGATCAAAATCAGACAAGTGTTTTGGTTAATTGAAAAAAGATATGGAATCTATAAGAGGTATGGTACTTCTCATATGATGAGTGAAGTCACATGGCAAGATATTTCTTGACAAGATGTGTTGAGGAATATAGGAAGATAGTTGAAAGAACGCCTTGGTAGAGGCAACACCATGATCAGGGATCTCCCAGGTGTTAGAAGGGTTGTCCCTATATAGGATAATATAGAAGTGTATGAGTAGATGTGGGGGTGGAAGATGCCATGAGATTTTTCCACCGCCACTACCAGGTGGCCCACGTTAGTCTCAAGGTTCTAGAGGACAAGTACATGAAAAAATATAGTATTTGGAGGCTAATGACCCTGCAGTTCATGAGATGATTATAGTTATGATAGGTATTTATTATACACTTTTTCAGTTTTTCTAGACATAGGTGTTAGTTATTCATTAATCTCTATTCTCTTTGTGTGAGGGATGGAGCATCCAATTGAGGTGTTATCCGATCATCATTGTCTTTAGGATTCTATATGGAACAATTATTTTGTATCTTTTATCTGTCGATGGTGTTAACTATCTATTTGTAGATATAGGTTCACATGGGATATTTTGGTCATCCTGATGGAACCTTATGGTTTAATCTTGGATATGGATTTGTTTTCCCTAGTTAGAGATTATATTTTAAATCACAACATATGAGTTATATTCTTTCACATTAATGGGATAAAATTTACCTTCATAGGTGAGAGAGATATCATGGATTGATGAGTGAGTTCTGTGATTAGGAGGCTACAACCATCACCCATCAATTAGTTATTGTATCCATTTTTTTAATAGTCTCTTTAGGCATCCAGATTCCTTATATTATGGAGGATTATATGGATTTATTCTCCAAGGATTCTTCATGACTACCTTTGAGGATGGAGATGGATTTTTTTCATTAACTAGCATCCTATGAACTCTCTGATATCTTCTACCACATATAAAATTCCCCTTACTAATATGTAAGAGTTACGTTATCTATTTCAGGTCCATTTAGAGAAGTATAAAATCAAGCTAAGTGTCTCCACCTATGGAGCTGTAGTGTGGATTATGAAAAATATAAACGAGATATTTTATATATTCATGAATTATCATCACCAGAACTAGGCCAAGATAAATAAAAAGTCCCATTTCAATGATTTAAAAACTCCATGACCATTTTTGAGGTGTGTGATGGTTCTTAAACATTGATCCTTGGTCTGACTACCAGTAGTTGAGAGTTTGCGAGGCAGATATTCCAAGACTATGATTATGATGTCGTTGTGGACACTATGAGTTCTTAGTGATTCCCTTTAGAATGAATAATGACCCAGCCATGTTTATTGATTTGACAAACCAGGTTTTCTAGCCTTACATGGACCAGTTTTTTGTTTCCTTAATCGATGATATACTCATGTACTCTATGTTAGTGGAGGGGAATTAAAATCACTTAAGGGTAGTTCTAGATTTTTTTCATATTGACCAAAGTAATGGGAAACTATAAAAGAGCCAGTTATAGATTATTAAATTTCACTTTCTATGAAATTTCATATCTATGTATGCATTAGGCATGCACCCAGAGACGATTGATGCAATTATTTCTTGGGATATTCCTAAGAGAATTTCATAGGTAGAGAATATTCTTTTTTGTTGGGGTAGTAAATGAGGTTTTAGTATACTTATCTAAGATTGTATCCCCTTTTACAACCCTATTGAAAAAAGGATAGTTGTTTAACTAGAATGAGAAGTTCCAAAGTGACTTTGAGGAGTTGAGTCTAAGGATGAATATTTCTCTTATGTTGATACTAGTTGAGGAGGGTGTGGGGTATGTAGTGTATTGTGATGCCTTAAGAGATGGACCCAACTTTGTGTTGATCCAATGACATGAAGTTATCCAATTTGAGTCAAGGAAGTTGAGACCCCATTAGCATAACTGCACAACTTATGACCTATTGCTCAAAGCAATAGTCTTAACCGTAAGGATGTTGAGGAACTACCTTTTGGGGAAGAACTTTATGGTTTACGTAGACCATCAAAGTCTCAGGTATGCCTTCTGCTAGAGAGACCTGAACATGAGATAGTTGTGATGGTTAGAGTTAATAATGGACTATTATTTAGAGAGAGTTTATACACCCAGTAACATCGTAGTGGATGATTTCCTTAGCAAGATGTCCCAGATTCAAATTCATGAAAGAGTATTTTGAGTAGTTGGCTTCCTTTTAGCTAAACTTGGTGGAGCAGTAGGGTGCCATTTTTCTTTAGTTGATGCTGTGGACTCTTGAAATTCTCATACATGTGTGAGATTCCCATATAAGATATATCTATAATGAGTTATTTCATGACTATATATCCATGGTGGACTAACCAAATGGATATAATGAAGGATAGAATCATGTCATCTTTTCTTAGGGATGTAAAATGGTTTTTTTCATGATGCGGGAGGAGGTGATGTGAGCGTTCCGCAATTAACCCATAGTTGTACATCAAAATGTGGGGAATATTTATAGAGACCTTCAGTGGTAATTTTTCGGGTCCAGAATGAGATGGAGTGTTCAAGAGTTTATCTCTTGGTGCCTCTCCTATCTACAGGTCAAGGATGAGCACTAGGTTCTTATAGGTTTATTGTAGCCTCTTGAGATCTATGAGGGTAAGTGGGATTACATACCCCTGGAATTAATAGTAGTGCTTTCACGAACCACAAATTTCAATGATTCCATCTTGGTTATAGTTGACCAAAAAAATTCATCTCTTTTCATTTCTATTAGAGATCGTATTTTGGTTGAGATTTTGGGGGATTTGTTTGTATGTGAGATTATTCTCCTCAATGGGGTACCCTCGATGAATATATCTGATCATCATGCACGTTTTATTTCATAATTGAGGAGATTCTTGTAGGAGTAATTCAGGGCCTAAATGAGGATGAGTACACACTTTCATCCCCAGACTGATGGGAGGATAGAGAAAACTATCTAGATGTTTGAGGATATGTTGAGGTATTTAATGTTAGAATTTTTTCAGAGCTAGGATGATCACTTTCTCTAGCTAGTGTTTTCATAAGTCAACAGATACCAATCTACAATTATCATGACACCCTTTGAGGGCATGTATAAGAGACCCTGATAGTCACCCCCTTTATGGACATTGATTGAAAATATATCTCTCGCGGGCCAATAGTTAGTGAAGGAAATGATAGAGAAGGTCTTTGTCATCCATGAGTGGATGAGGATGGCTCAGAGTAGGCAGAAATTGTACACAGACCATCATCAAAGCGCCTTGGAGTTAAATTTCGGAGAATAAATTTTCCTAAAAGTTCCCCATGAAGATAATTGTGATGATTTTATGGTGATGAAAACTATAAATATGTTTTATTGGTTCGTTATATATCATGAAAATGGTTGGCGATGTTTCTTACCACCTCTCCCTACCCCCATAGATGGAGAGGGTGCAGGATGTGTCCCAGATGTCATATGTGAGGAGATATGTTCATGAACCTTTGTACATAATCAACGAGGGAGAGTTGGATATAGGTTATGAATCCACATTTGTGAAGCACCTGGTGGTTATTGATGATCTAAGATCGAAAATATAGGACCCTACATAGATATTCCATCCCCTTGGTTCACTTGTTGAGGCAGCACAAGAACATTCATGAGAGATCCTAGGATCGGGAGATCCAATCGCAAACACAATATCCAGATCTTTTTGTGTAGTTTTTCTTTTTGAGGATGACACTATGAAAGGAGGTAATCATGTGGAGAACTGTTTTTTCCCAGTAAGACATTGAAATATATATATATATATATATATATATATATATATATATTCAGAGTCAAGAACCGAGACGACGTGCGATTTTGAGGCCTGGTGTGATTGGAATTAATTTTATGAAAATAATATTTATATTTTATGTTATTCTCACATATTTTCTTATAGAAAGTGGTATAAATTTTAAATATAATCACATATTAGAAATATGAGATCATGGTCAAGTCTGGAATTCATTTTGACCAAAGTATATCCTAAAATAGGTCGTTCTTGGGGGTTCGTATATCTTGCCTATTTGTGGTACATTTACTAAATTAACTAAATGCTTATATTAATTAATTAAATTGAATAAAATACATATATTTTTTTAAATTTATCATCATAGTGAAAATTCAAAGGTTTATATTCATATCCCTATAATTGAAAATTGACATTCCTCCTCTTCTCCTTTTATAGGTGGAATCACCTCAAATGGTGATGAAATTATAGATTAGAGTATATTAGAGAACGAGGAATGAAATAAATTACTTTATTATTTTGTGGTATCATTTTTAAACAATGAAAGATTCAATATCCACATAGGACTCATTAAAATACCAATTACACCATTTGGACTAAATTTACTAATAATATCAATCACTTCATTTGATGTGCACTGATTGTGGTCCTTTCATGTTTTTGTGTATTAGTTATTTTAATAAAAAAAACATTTATCAAACAATGGGCATCTCTATTCTTGATTGTTGGACAATAAATATTTTATATATTTAATATATCTTTATTTGTGACTTCCTCCCTCATTTTCATTGGGTCTTTCATCTATTGGACCCTACAGTCCTGTTTCGATGTTGTTGGATGGTATGAAGTCCGATCGAACCCTCAGAATTATAAATAATCAACAAATGAGGGATAGATTTAGGAATCATTGATAGATCTAGGTTTTTTGGGTTATGGGATATCATTTCAATTATTGGTATCCAAATCTACAATGGTGTTAGGATCAGAGGTCTATGTGATATACAATGAAACCCCTTAGGTTGAAAAAATAAGATTTCAATCCAACAGATGATTGGAAATGATAGATCTAGACTAGATCCACTTATTTTCGATGGTGTTGTGGTGATATCTATAAAACAATGGCTTTATTTGAAGTATGCAACAAGGATCTAATGTACTATGAAAATATTCACGACATGTTGTGTCTCACGGTGAACACACGACATATATTCCCAATGTTGTGGAGACTAGGGTTTTGAAAAAATATAAATATGGAACATTATATATCCCCTCTGCACACCATGTACTACATCACTGAGTGGACAATCCATGTGGTGGATTACATGGGAAGGACCCCTCACAGGAAGATAGGTCTAGAGGCACTCTATGTACTAGAGTACATGGACACAGCCAAACCACAACCTTATACCAAAGTACATAGACACGACCATAAGAACATGACCCAATCATGGATAACATGAACACACTATGTAGTACACTTGCACAACATGTAATTACACATGGACTAGGTTTCATGTGCTTTCCATGGATACAACCAAGTGGAAGAGTCAAACCACATCTCGTGTGGGTACCCTAAACATCATGTAGCCCTTGTTTCCTTTATAGGAAACTTAAATCTCTCATATCTCGTTTGTATGGACTTGGATTTTGATCCGCATGTATCCTATCATGAATGTTTTTTCACATAGAACATTAAGTTGCCCAAATTTGTTCTTTTTGGGATATGATTTGAGATGTTCTATGTATGTTTCTTATTTAGGTTATGTCTGATGATGGAAATGATCATGTAGAGGATCACCAAAGTCACTATAGTGGAATCCACAATCACCTTGGGTGTGGGTCATCTACCTATCAAGTAGAACCCCCAATCATATAGTGTGAGGGTCCTATCTAACCAGAGTATAACACTATTTCCAAACTAGGGTGTGGATACTCAACCTATAGTGTGTAACCCCCCCCCCCCACATCAGCTTGGGAAGGGGTCCTCTAATTACCAACTAGAACCCCCTATATACTGGGTTGTGAACCCTCGATGACCAGAGTGGAACCCCTTGTAACACTATGGTGTGGGTCCTCATGACACCATAGTGGAACCCCCTAAATCATTATGGAGTGATTTCATTATGGATACTTACAGATTAGAACCATGTTACACACTAGGGTGAAGTTTCTCTACTCTGAGTTTTTGACCCTCGGATATATGACATGGTTGAAAGGAATGGGACTTCAACATGTTAATTCTAAAAAGATATGTGTGATGTTGGCCATTATTGATGGACTTCTAAAAAATTGGTGACTCATTTACTAGGATTAGATGTGATATGAATATCACATTTCAATGTAGTTTGATCATCATTTGACTAAGAATATATATACATCTATATCCATACCCTTTTATTCGGTTAATATTCTGCAATGGGTTTTGAAGACATGCAGTGTATTTTATATGCTTTGTGTGTTTGGTTTCTCAGGGTTGGATGAGATTACACTACTGTTATGGGTGGAAAACACATGACTTGTGGTCTATAAATACACTGTACTGTTCCCCTTGTACGTGGATGAGTTTACTCTTTCACTTTATTTGGTTTGATCTGTATCCTATTTATTATCTTCTATATTTCTATTATTGTTGTTTCTCTTATTATTCCCCATGTAGATTATGGGGTTCCCTACTGGGTATGTATATTCTCACCCAAGCATTGTATTTTACCGCACATGTTGTGTCTTACAGAGATGAAGGAAATGTCGATAATGACTATAGAAAATATTAAGGATACATGGTTTTTTGGACAACCCATGGTGGTTTCAGCTGGGATATCCGGATATGGGCTCTATATATGTTTTACTTTCCATTTTTTAGGTTCGGACATATTTTTAGTTGAGTGTGTATTTTTTCCCCTTTACCTTTTAGTCTGCACGATCGTACTCTTGTACACCCAAGAGGTTTTTCATGATTGGTTTACTTTCTAGCCATGTGATATTTTTTAATTATTTTCCCTATTCACTTATACATTGAGATGTTTTTATTTGGTCTTACATGTTTCTAGTAAAATTCATCCCCATGTTAGTTGGGCCTTCATATTTGGTCTCCATCCCTTGGCCTATAGAGGGGGCCTTGGGTAGTTATGGCTCGAACCATGGATGGGGTCAGGTCATGACATCAGATCTATGTTTTAAGGAGTACATGAAGTGACCTATAATGGGACAAGACATTTCTATCTAATATTAGTACTTCTCATGTCCCATGCTCACACAACATTAATTTCCCCAAAATAAAGATCATGTCTTAGAAGAGAACATGTCATGTAGATTAATGTCCGGAATTCAATGTTCCATCCTACCAAGAATGTGTAACTTATGAAGTACACGACATGTTCTTTATCAAACAAGTAATGTGGGATTACAGGGACTCTTAGTTTTTTATTCCCCATACATGTTGAGCTATCCGGTAATGGTTAAACAATGTGAGACTTGAAACACATAGTGTGTGACACCACATGTATTCCTAGGAATGTACTCCATGTACATGTCGAGCTAGATAACTAAGAATCCCATTGTGTGTGGATACACCACACTGTGTGTAATCCTCATCTCCAAGTAAAAACGTTTTTTCCACACCAAGTGTACTACACAACACGTGTTCCCCAAATGCATATAATGTATTCAGGATTTCTATAAAAATCTTAAACCATCACAATTCTTCTATTCATGCCCCCACCATTTCTAAATCCATAGTTTCAGTAACCATAAACAACAGAACTGGGTTCATTAGGGATTGAATGATAGAAAAAGTTAGATTCCCACCACTCAACTGGTCATAATTCATCCCTAATGATCTATACCTTCATCTCACTTCCAAACAGAAACTATGAACCTTGATCCATTCATGTTCTATATCCAATCATCTGTCATCATTATCACACCTCGATCGCTATGATGAATGTAAAAATAAACACTTAGTATCGATCCATTGTTCCAAATAATAGTCTGAAAATGATCAAATATCATAGGATTCAATGAAATGTCAACCAAAGGGATTTTCAGTGATGAACATGAAATGAAATGGGAAAGAAATGCAAAAATAAAAAAATTGGAACAAACATCGACCATTATTTTGGTTGGCCTCGATTCAATTACATTAGAGACAAAAATGATGAAACAAAAATATAAAAATAAATATATTTATAAACCTTAGGAATATATGTCATCAATAAAAATAAATCCTAGATCAGAAAACAAATTTTTATGGTGAATTGGTTCATAATCGACATAGGATAAAAAATAAGGTGAATCTAAATAAGGAAAATGTCATATGTTGAGTTGGATCAATCATTGGTGAAGAACATGTCTATTATCCATGAAGATGAATATAAGACTACATTTTTTATCCATCCCTTGATTAACCTCAGTCCATCTTTTTCTAATCCTCGATCACGATCAACTAATGATAAAGGCTCTCCTCTCATATAATATCCAAAGGATATGTGGGAAACCCTCCATATTTTCCATAAAATAATATTTATAGAGAGAGTTAGGTCTCTTCCCTAAAATAAAAAATAAATAAAAATTAAAAATTTATTTTATTATTTAATCCCATGTTGACACATTGACAAAACACCCGAATGCTGAAAAAGGTTATGGAATTCTCAAGGTAAAAACCACATTACCGATTTAATGGTGGTATTAGATTTAATATCCATGTACTTATCTTGGAGTTATTCTATTATTTTATTAAAACTAGGTGCACATGATATAATTTATTTAATATTTTTATTATATCCACACCATGGATCATTGGGCCTCATAATTTAACACCCTCTCAGATCCTTCCTCCAAAAATATTTCACAATATATTTTAAAGTATTCCGATGAAAAAATAGATATGTCTCATTTCCACCACCATCAAGGATATTTTCCCTAAAATGTGAAAACCCTAGTTATAGTTGGGGTAACTATTACCTCATCTGGGCCTTCCACAACTATGATCCCTCCTTAAGGTTCCCATGTTTTTAATAAACATCCACCAAATGGAAACATTTCCCTATTGAAGGCTCTTCTCCTTTCAGTATTCAAACACCATTAGGAAACATGAAAAGGTAACTCCCCTATAATGACCCATACTTTACATACATTGTTAATACTTCAAAATTGAAGCACACTTATTACAACATACGACAAAACCACAAAGGACCGTATAGGAATAGTGTCTTTAGAAACTGGGAAACATAAACAACTGGTTCATAAATCTTCTACAGTGTCTCCCATTTATTTCATCATATCTATGGTCCCTTTTATCATATTCTACTTAATATCCATCTTCCTGACCTGGGGAAAAGAAAACATAAAAGGGTGAGCTCAAATGCTCAGCAAGGGCAAATAAAGGAAATAAAAATCATATCATATCTTTTTGAAATCATAACCTGCAAAAGAGATCATAATATCTTAACATGGAATAAATCATAGAAGTGAAAATGAGATCCCCATAATCATAACATAAAACTTGAAACCTTGTGTCATGCACACATAATCATGGAAAATCATTTCTTGTCAGTCATGACTCATTGCCAAGACTATCTTAGCGGACAAAGTCCATTTCTGAACCGAGTTCACTCCTCGTTTCAGTCCTGTATCACTGAACCGAAATAACCTTCCATTCCAGCCATGTCTATCTCATGAGATATAAATCTTTACCCATTGCATTGGACTGAGATATAGGTCCCACCCATCTTATAATGATTCCTTTCTTATGTGTGCCACATAATCATAAATCATACATCATCGCATAACACATGTAACAAAAATGGGATTCTTGAAACATCATGACATCATAAAACAAATCATATAAGGTAAATGAATTCATAAAAATAATTCCCTCAAAAAATAATCAAATCTATGTATTAATAGGGATAAAAACAGAACCCTTTATTATCTTAGATGGAAAATAATTTTGATAAAACACTTGAACTCCATTCTTGAGGAAAATATCCTTTCTTCTTCAAAAACACTTTTCTTTTCTTAACATGTCATACAATTATAAACTAAAAGAAGTTGATTAAAAATAAAATTGAAAACTTATAAAGGAAGATTCTTGGAAATAATGTTTTAAAAATCCATTCTTACCGTATAAGTTAAAAAAACATTCTTCATACTTTTGTCGGAAAAGTCAAAAAGTACCTCGTACGAAAAACGACAAAAGATTCTTTTCATATCCTTTACTAAAAACTCACCGAATGGTAAAATTAGATTTAAACAATTGTAGGTTGATGGAAATAATATTACATATTGAGTAAACATGGATGTGTATGATAAAATACACCCCAGTAAATACCAAAGTATAAACAATCTCGGATAAAAATGAGATTATGATATTTCCCTTACCTCAGGTCCGATTTGCTTTGTACATGTCTCAAGCTCCTGTATAATGGTTTAAATAATGTTATTGACTTATTCCAGAATCATACATATTGATATGATATCATATATGGTCATATTCTTAGCTTCTTATTAGTAATATTTCATTGTTACTTGTTACTCGGGTCTTTATTGCCTTTTGTTCTTTTGCGTGTTTTGCCGAATAAATTCTTATTCTTCTTTTAAGGTTATAGATACCTTATATCCAGAATGTAACATATATCATATTTATTCATTCAATTCATTTATATAATTACTATGTAATGATGATCATGTAGAACGAGTCGCATCACATCGTGGAGACAGTATTCCGTACGTACGCACGAGCGATGATATTGTTCCCATGATCGTGGAATTGTATTTAAGTGTATTTATACTATTTCAGTATCAATATAACTTTATAATAATTATATATAGTTACTCATTACACTGTTATACCCATCCTTGTAAGGTGATGGTGGAAAATAGATTATACCATGGCGTGGAAACAGTATTCTGTACGTACGCACGTGCGGTGATTTCATTTTTCCATAGGATGGATAGAAGGTGAATTAGGGTTGTTTCATATTTATAATAACATATCAGTATGTAAGTAATACTGATATTATTACTTTATCATGAAAAAACTAAATAAGAAGAAGTTGAAGAAGAAAGAATTTGAAAAGATCGGTAATGGATATTACCTCTTCTTTGGAACGCCTCTTTGAATCCTCCACTTAGGAAACTAAGATTGGTCTTTGAAGAAGACCAGGACCTCTATTATTATTCTAGGGAAGTGGAGAAGGGATTTTGGTAGGGGTAGGACGAGCTTGAGTGCTCAAATTGGTGTGAGGAGGCGGGGAAGGAGGTTCCCTTTTATAAGGGAGGAGAGGGGCACCTTAGGAATATCTCAAAATATTATTTTATATTAAAGTCAAAATCTGTTTATAATGGTTCAAAAGGGTCTTATTTCGAAGCTAAAGTGGGGATGGGTCGTAATCCTATCAACCAATAGGATTTAGACAAGTTTAGGTTATTATTTTAACCTTATCAATTAGATTTAACTCTAAGTTAAATAATTTAACTTTTACCGTGTCTTTTTGTTTTCTTACACTATATGGTTAATACACTTACTATAACATGCCAAACGAACCCAAAATTGTTTATTATTAATATATATATCCTTATCTAAGTCATTTGGCCGAACCTTAGATTTTTATGAATAAAATAACAATTAATAATATAATATTTTATTTAAAAACCATTTTGTGTCAATTTTGACACTATTTGATATATGATTTTTGTGAAAGTCATAACAGAATTATATGTTCGAACCAAGTTGATTAAATCAACACTAATATATCATAGTAACCTATAAAATTAGTGGGATTCATAAAAAGTCTCAAATTACATTTATTTTGGTGTTCATTACATCAATTATGTCAATATTTCATTAATAAGATAATTACTGCATCATCATTGTGTCATAAATAAATTAAATTATTTAATGTCTAAAAATTATAAATAAAATAACATTATGTAGGAAATCTTTTTATCTGTATAATTAATATTTATAGTCTAATTTATCTTATGTATAACCCCATATTAAAAATTATTTACTTATTGAACTTTGATTTTAACTATTTTAACCATTCATTATATAAATTAATAATAAATGTCCTAATCTAATCCAAGTGGGCCTAACTGGTCATATTTTATTCCTAAGTTTGTTTTTGGTCGAATTAAACTTATCCAATAGAATTAGGACATGTGTTAGGGTAATAGTAATATCATATTTACCCTTAGTTACCCTATTTACTATTAACCGCGGTAAAAAAAATAAAAAGTTACTATTCACCAAAAAATTATTTTTATCTCATTGAACCACATTTTACTTACTGATATCAACCGTGTCTATTGGTTTTTCGAAATTCCATTCACAGAAGCGGTAAAATTAAGTTTTATGCAAAATTCAGTTTTTAACCAACCACTTAGTGGTTTCACTATTCATCAAAAATTGAATGTTTTCAGAAAAATACCAAAATTTCACTCTAGGCTAATTTAGTTATTCCGAATCCAAAAATGAAGTCCATTTTGAAAAATAAAATTTATAAAATTTCAACAAGTGGTTATTTCTATTCATAACGGCTAGTTTTAATAATATTTTAATAGTATATCGTTGTTTAGTGAAACTCAGTATTGCGTACGACGCAAGCTATCGAGGAAGGTCGCGATTGCGTGTAAATTAAGCCAAGCTAGTATGTAGTGAAATATTCCTTTGATGATATATAAAAACAAAATATTACTCATAAAAATCTCGGGTGTTACATTCTACCCCCCTTAAAAAGAATTTTGCCCTCGAAATTCGTCACTTTGTAACAAACAGATGAGGATACTTCTACCTCATCATATCCTCAAGCTCCCATGTTGCTTCTTCAAGTTGGTGGTTCCTCCATAAAACTTTCACCAATTGAGTGGTCTTGATTCGTAGGACTTTTTCGCTACGATCCAGAATCTCTATCGGTTGTTCTTCATAAGAAAGATCTTGCTCCAGCGGTACAACTTCTGAGATGAGTACATGTGAAGGATCAGGTATGTACTTTTATCAGGAGAGATACATGGAACACATCGTGAACTTGAGAGAGATTCGGTGGAAGCTCCAATCGGTAAGCTACATTTCCAACACGATCCAGTATTTCGAAAGGACCGATATATCTAGGGCTCAACTTCCCCTTCTTTCCAAATCTCATAACCTTCTTCCAGGGAGATATTCGTAAGAACACTTTATCACCCACTTCAAACTCTAGGTCTTTTCTTCGGTTGTCGGCATAACTTTTCTGTCGACTCTGAGCTGCTCTTATGTGTTTTTCAATAGATCTGACCTTTTCTGCCATTTCATCAACAAGATCAGGTCCTAATAGCTTTCTTTCCCCAACTTCATCCCAGCAAGTAGGAGTCCTACATTTCTTTCCATAGAGAGCTTCATAAGGAGCCATCTGAATACTGGAGTGAAATCTATTATTATAAGAAAATTCCACTAAAGGTAGGTGTTGATCCCAACCTCCTTTGGAATCCATAGAGCAAGCTCTCAACATATGTTCTAGGGTTTGAATTGTTCTCTCAGACTGACCGTCTGTCTGGGGATGATAAGCAGTGCTGAAACTCAACTCTATATCCAGTGTATGCTGAAGACTTCGCCAGAACTTTGAGGTAAATCTCGTATCCCGATCAGATATAATAGAAAGTGGTACTCCATGCAATCTTACCACTTCCTTTACATATATCCTGGCAAGCTAATCTAGAGAGAAATCCACTCTAATAGCAATGAAGTGTGCAGACTTTGTAAGACGATCAACTATGACCCAGATAACATTATTTCCGTTGGATGTTTTAGGAAGTCCTGTGACAAAGTCCATAGTGATGTTTTCCCATTTCCATTCGGGTATGGGTAATGGTTGTAACACCCCCTTAGACTTCTGTCTCTCAGCTTTAACTTGTTGACAAACCAAGCATCAAGAGACATATTCAGCAACATCTCTTTTCATGCCATCCCACCAGAAGTACTCTTTCAGGTCCCTATACATCTTCGTGCTTCCAGGATGAATAGAGAATGAAGAACTATGAGCCTCATCCAGCAGCTCCTTCTTTAATTTGGGGATGGGAGGAACACAAACCCGATTCCTAAACTTTATTATCCCATCACAATCAAGGTTGAATTCAGGAACATTTCTCACCTTCTTTTGTAACTCGACATCTTCTTTCTATGCCTCTTTATTCTTCACATGTATAGATGGTTGAACATTCATTTGAGAAAGATAAGATTTTTCCCCTTCCATTATAATTCCAAGATCCATCCTTTGTAAATCCATAAATATTGGATCTTTTGTGATCCTCATCATGGATAAACTAGCATGGTCTTGTTGACTTAATGCATCTGCCACCTTGTTTTCTTTCCCAGGGTGGTAATAGATTGAGCAGTCATAATCCTTAATCAGCTCTAACCATCTTCTTTGACGCATATTCAGCTCCTTTTGGGTGAAAATATACTTTAAACTTGTATGATCAGTATAAATATCACACCTTTCACCATAAAGGTAATGCCTCTAAATATTTAATGCATAGATTACCGCAGCTAACTCCAAATCATGTGTTGGGTAATTTTGCTCTTGGATTTTCAACTTTCGTGAGGCATAAGCTATCACCATATCATTTTTCATAAGAACACACCCCAATCCCTTCTTGGATGCATCACTATAGATCACAAACCTTTCTCCACTACAAGGCAGTGTGAGCACAGGTGCACTAGATAAACTTCTTTTCAACTCCTTGAAATTCTCTTTACATTCCTCTGTCCAAACAAACTTAACTCCTTTCTGAGTCAACTTGGTGAGTGGATTAGATAATCGTGAAAAAGCTTTTACAAAACGTCGATAATATCCAGACAAACCAAGAAAACTTCGGATCTCAGTTACTGTTGTTGGTCTTGACCATCTTTTGATAACCTCTGTTTTTGCTGGATCCACAGATATCCCCTCTTTTGAGATTATGTGACCCAAAAATGCAACTTTTTGAAGCCAAAATTCACACTTGGTAAATTTGGCATAAAGATTCTCCTTTCTCAGGGTCTTCAATATAATTCTCAAGTGATCTTCATGCTCTTCTTTTCTCTTTGAATAGACAAGAATATCGTCTATAAAGACTACCAAAAATTGATCAAGATAGTCTCTAAAGATTCTATTCATTAGATCCATGAAGATAGCAGGGGCATTAGTAAGACCAAATGGCATCACTATAAATTCATAGTGTCTATACCTTGTACGGAAAGCCTTCTTTGGTATATCCTCCCTTTTGACCCTTAATTGATGATACCCTGAACGAAGATCAATCTTGGAAAAGTATTGAGCTCCGCGTAGTTGGTCAAATAAGTCATCAATGCGTGGGAGAGGATATTTGTTCTTGATAGTGATCTTGTTAAGTTCTCGATAATCAATGCAGAGTCTCATTGATCCATCTTTCTTCTTAACAAATAGAACAGGTTCTCCCCAAGGTGACGCACTAGGGCGTATGAATCCCTTATCAAGATTCTCTTGGAGTTGCTTCTTCAATTCCTGCAACTCAATTGGGGCCATTCTATAAGGTGTCTTTGAAATAGGCAAAGCACCCGGTACGAGTTCTATTGAAAACTCAACTTCACGATTTGGTGGAAGACCCAGTAATTCCTCCGAAAAGACATCATCAAACTCCCGTACGATGGGCATATTCTTAATCGTGAGTTTCTCACCAACCATTTGAGATAAATAACCATCATTCATTGGAATCCAGACCCATAAGATGGAAAGAATTTCCACTGGGAGGTTATATTCATCCTTGCATCGATAGACGATCCTAGATTGATCTGAAATATGAAATGTGACTTCCCTTCTTTAGCAATTAATATGAGCTCCATGTAGAGAAAGCCAATCCATGCCAAGAATCACATCAAATTCCACTATAGGAAGGATCACAAGATTTGCAGGAAGCACTTTCCCACAAACTTCAATAGGAGAAGAATTATAAACTTTTGATGTGACTGTTGTGCCATTAGGTGTTGTCACAGCTAACTCAACATCTAATTGTTGAGGTAATACGGTGATACCCTTAGAAAATTCTTTAGAAATAAAAGAGTGGGTAGATCCATAATCAAATAAAACATTTGCTACTTTAGAGTGGATGGTAAATGTACCTTTCACCACTTCGTTATCGTACTCCACATCGCTGATAGAAATTGCATGTGACTTTCCTTTGTCTTAAGCCTTAAGATTTTGTTGACGTCGACCATCATCATCAACCCTTGGATTTGGGCATTTATTGGCATAATGCCCCATCTCCTTGCACTTGAAACATTGAAGTGTAGTAGGTTCATTCTGTGTATCCCTTCCTTTGTTTGCATCATTAGACATCTTCTTCCCATTATCGCGGCATTCAAATGCCCGATGACCTTCCTTTCCACATTTGAAACATTTACTTGTCCCTTTAAGACAACTCCCTCCATGTTTCTTTCCACACATTGAGCATAAGGGAAAGCTCGTCTTCTTTTTAGTGTGCTCTTTATATTTTCCTTTGAATTCCATCTTCCTCTTCTTATCAAACCCATTTGACTGATGGGTTACTCCAATCTCCATCTTTACTTTGAGAGCACATCGAACGATTTCCTCATAGCTATTGAAGTCCCTTATGTATAACGCCCTTCGAAGACTTGGTTTTAAGCCACTAAAGAATCGATCGATCTTACTCTCAGGTTGGATAATAATACCAGAAGCGTACCTTGAAAGTCTTGTAAAATTTACTTCATAGGTACCAACAGATTCATCATCCATTTTCTTCAGTTCAAGAAACTCTTTCTCCATCTTTGTTTGGAGAATACGAGGGAAGTAATTATTGAAAAATAAGTTCTTGAACTCGTCCCATTCCATGGACTCAATTTCATCCCTTTGCCTCGTATTCTTAATAAGATTCCACCATTGATCAACATCTCCTTCCAAACGATACACTGCTAGGATGACTTTATCATGTTCAGAACATTGAAGAACTGAAAATATCTTTTCAGTAGTACTAATCCATTGTTCAGCAACTAATGGATTAGTAGACCCGCTAAAAGAAGGTGGACGCTGCCTCATGAAGGATTAAACAGAATGTTGCTCCTTACTTTGCTCGTTTGGAAGTCCTACATGATTCATAGATTGAGAAAGTTGTGTGAGCATGGCTACAAGATTTTGCATTCCAGCTCCCATATCATTTGGTTGCTCTGGGGGACAATCATTGCATTGCCTATCACATTCCTCATTAACACGGTTCCTTCGGGTTCCATCCATTGACTAAAACCAAGAAGAATAGTGTGAGAAACACTAATTATAATAGGAAAACCACATAATCAAGAATAAAATTTCACACTTAAGGTCTTATCCTAGGTTATTAATGGCCATTTCTAAAACACTAAGATTGTGTTCTATGCTTAGACTTATCCTTAGGGTTCTTACTAAGGCTTTCACATCCCAGTTTCCAAAGGTTGACTATACCTTTCCTCTGAAACCAACTATAACGACCCATACTTTACATACATTGTTAATACTTCAAAATTGAAGCACACTTATTACAACATATGACAAAACCACAAAGGACTGTATAGGTATAGTGTCTTTAGAAACTGGGAAACATAAAAAACTGGTTCATAAATATTCTAAAGTGTCTCCCATTTATATCATCATATCTATGGTCCCTTTTAGCATATTCTACTTAATATCCATCTTCCTGTCCCGGGGAAAGGAAAACATAAAAGGGTGAGCTCAAATTCTCAGCAAGGGAAAATAAAGGAAATAAAAATAATATCATATCTTTTTGAAATCATAACCTGCAAAATAGATCATAATATCTTAACATGGAATAAATCATAGAAGTGAAAATGAGATCCCCATAATCATAACATAAAACTTGATACCTTGTGGCATGAACACATAATCATGGAAAATCATTTCTTGTTAGTCATGACTCATTCCGAAGACTATCTTAGCGGACAAAGTCCATTTCTGAACCGAGTTCACTCCTCGTTTCAGTCCTATATCACTGAACCGAAATAACCTTCCATTCCAGCCTTGTATATCTCATGAGATATAAATCTTTACCCAATGCATTGGAGGGAGATATAGGTCCCACCCATCTTTTAATGAATCCTTTCTTATGTGTGCCACATAATCATAAATCATACATCATCACATAACACATGTAACAAAAATGGGATTCTTGAAACATCATGACATCATAAAACAAATCATATAAGGTAAATGACTTCATAAAAATAATTCCCTGAAAACATAATCAAATCAATGTAATAATAGGGATAAAAACAGAACCCTTTATTATCTTAGATGGAAAATAATTTTGATAAAACACTTGAACTCCATTCTTGAGGAAAATATCCTTTCTTCTTCAAAAACACTTTTATTTTCTTAACATGTCATACAATTATAAACTAAAAGAAGTTGATTAAAAATAAAATTGAAAACTTATAAAGGAAGATTCTTGGAAATAATGTTTTAAAAATCCATTCTTGCCGTATAAGTTAAAAAAACTTTCTTCGTACTTTTGTCGGAAAAGTCAAAAAGTACCTCGTACGAAAAACGACAAAAGATTCATTTCATCTCCTTTACTAAAAACTCACCGAAGGGTAAAATTGGATTTAAAAAATTGTAGGTGGATGGAAATAATATTACATATTGAGTAAACATGGATGTGGATGATAAAATACACCCCAGTAAATACCAAAGTATAAAAAATCTCGGATAAAAATGAGATTGTGATATTTCCCTTACCTTAGGTCCGATTTGCTTTGTATGTGTCCGAAGCTCCTGTATAATGGTTTAAATAATGTTATTTACTTATTCCAGAATCATACATATTGATATGATATCATATATGGTCATATTCTTAGCTTCTTATTAGTAATATTTCATTGTTACTTGTTACTCGGGTCTTTATTGCCTTTTGTTCTTTTGCGTGTTTTTCCGAATAAATTCTTATTCTTATTTTATGGTTATAGATAACTTATATCCAGAATTCAACATATATCAAATTTATTCTTTCAATTAATTTATATAATTACTATGTAATGATGATCATGTAGAACGAGTCGCATCACATCGTGGAGACGGTATTCCTTAGTACGCACGAGCGATGATATTGTTCCCATGATCGTGGAAATTTATTTAAGTGTATTTATACTATTTCAGTATCAATATCACTTTATAATAATCATATATAGTTACTAATTACACCATTATACCCATCCTTGTAAGGTGATGGTGGAAAATAGATTATACCACGGCGTGGAGACGGTATTCCGTACGTACGCACGCGCGGTGATTTCATTTTTCCGTAGGATGGATAGAAGGTGAATTAGTGTTGTTTCATATTTATAATAACATATCAGTATGTAAGTAATACTGATGTAATTACTTTATCATGAAACAAATAAAGAAGAAGAAGTTGAAGAAGAAAGAAGTTGAAAAGATCGTTAATGGATATTACCTCTTCTTTGGAACGCCTCTTTGAATCCTCCACTTAGGAAACTAAGATTTGTCTTTGAAGAAGACCAGGACCTCTAGGATTATTCTAGGGAAGTGGAGAAGGGATTTTGTCAGGGGTTTGCCGAGCTTGAGTGCTCAAATTGGTGTGAGGAGGAGGGGAAGGAGGTGCCCATTTATATGGGAGGAGAGGGGCACCTTTGGAATATCTCAAAATATTATTTTATATTAAAGTCAAAATCGGTTTATAATGGTTCCAAAGGGTCTTATTTCTAAGCTAAAGTGGGTATGGGTCGAAATCCTATCAACCAATAGTTCTTAGACAAGTTTCGGTTTTTATTTTAACCTTATCAATTAGATTTAACTCTAAGTTAAATAATTTAACTTTTACCGTGTCTTTTTGTTTTCTTACACTATATGGTTAATACAGTTACTATAACATGCCAAAAGAACCCCAAATTGTTTATTATTAATATATATATCCTTATATAAGTCATTTGGACGAACCTTTGATTTGTAGGAATAAAAGAACAATTAATAATATTTTATTTTATTTGAAAACTATTTTGTTTCAATTTTGACACTATTTGATATATGATTTTTGTCAAAGTCATAACAAAATTATATGTTCGAACCAAGATGATTAAATAAATACTAATATATCATAGTGACCTAGAAAATTAGTGGGATTCATAAAAAGTCTCAAATTACATTTATTGTGGTGTTCATAACATCAATTATGTCAATATTTCATTAATAAGATAATTACTGCATCATCATTGTGTCATAAATAAATTAAATTATTTAATGTCTAAAAATTATAAATAAAATACCATTATGTAGGAAATCGTTTTAGCTTTCTAATGAATATTTATAGTAGAATTTAACTTATGTATAACCCCATATTAAAAATGATTTACTTATTAAACGTTGATTTTAACTATTTTAACCCTTCTTTAAATAAATTAATAATAAATGTCCTAATCTAATCCGAGTGGGCCTAAATGGTCATATTTTATTCCTATGTTTGTTTTTGGTCGAGTTACACTTGTCCAATAGAATTATTACATGTGTTAGGGTAATAATAATCTCATTTTTACCCTTAATTACCTTATTTACTTTTAACCGTGGTAAAAAAACGTAAAAAGTTACTATTCACCAAAAAATTATTTTCATCTCATTGAACCACATTTTACATACTGACATCAACCGTGTCTCTCGGATTTTCGAAATTCTACTCACAGAAGCGGTAAAATTAAGTTTTATGAAAAATTCAGTTTTTTTAACTACCACTTAGTGGTTTCACTATTCATCAAAAATTGAAAGTTTTCAGAAATATACCAAAATTTCACCCTAGGCTAATTTCGGTATTCCGAATCCAAAAATGAAGTCCATTTTGAAAAATAAAATTTATAAAATTTAAAAAAGTGGTTATTATTATTCATAACAGCTAGTTTTAATAATATTTTAATAGTATATCGTTGTTTAGTGAAACTCAGTATTGCGTATGACACAAGCTATCGAGGAAGGTCGCGATTGCGTGTAAATTAAGCCAAGCTAGTATGTAGTGAAAGATTCTTTTGATGATATATAAAAGAAAAATATTACTCATAAAAATCTCGGGTGTTACATCCCCCATAAACATCCATATAATCTTGGTTGAAATCATGAAAAATGTTGTGAAGATGTTTCTTTGGTTGTGACATGTGGAAAACACTATGAACTGGGAAAGACTATGATCATAGGGTGAAGAAGTACTCCAACTTGTTAACCTAGCACAGTAACTAAAAAAGGCCTTTAAACCCGTTAGATATTCTGAAATATAAAAAAATATCAATAATAAACATAAATGCGAGATCTATAATAACCGTTTATCTCATCTTCTAACTCCTAATTCCACTATTTTTAGTCTATAGGGGACCCCTTACACTTTCATACTATCCTCATCCACCCCTGAATGACCTGAACCCTTTGCAAAAAATGTTAGGACACAGTCTAGGCCCTAAATTTTTATATACTCTTTGCTATAACTATATCAATGGTGACCTATAGGGTCTCCCTTACATGGACTCAAATAGTGTGTCAGTTGTAGTTTATTGTTAATTATTATGATAAATAAACTCCACCAATGATGTATGATGCTCCCAGTTTCAGCTCATACCTTACATGCAAACACGAATCATGTTCACTAAAACCAAAATAGTTTTCTTTACCGAGACATATTTATAGAGTAATAAAACTACTAAACTAACACTAAGGCCTAAGGATTCCAACATAATATCCCTAATCATGATCTGAAGTGAGTATCATGGACTGAAATGGTCATCGATGGAATTCGATGAATCTATACTACCTTTAACATGAATAGGAATCTCAAACTCTCCACTTATATCTTCTTGTGAATGGTTATAGAGTTGGGATAGATTGATGTCATTCAATGTGAACATAAATAGTGTGGTGACCCTAGACATATTATGGATGATCTTTCATGAAAACCAAAAATACATAATCCCATTTCTAATTCTATCCAGGGACCTTGGACTTCACCTAATGATAGGTGAGTATCTAGGTTTTTAACTCAAAAACCATATACCAAATACATGGACACCACCCCTAACGAGAAAGGATCTTGGTATGAAAACACCTATCATATTTTTAATATAAAGGTAAAAAAAACATCAAAGAGTACATTAACAGCATGACTAGTGTCATTGTCTCTCATTGATCATGGATGACATACTTACCACCTTGATAACATACATTGAGATTATGTCTAGTAGAGATCTGGTAATATATATCTCATAATATATATCCCCAATCTATGCATCACTGACTCACTGACAAGTAAAAGGGGAAACAATCATTTAATTGAGTTATGTTTCACCATCCTCGCCATCAGGGGACAACTACAAAGAGGACAAGACTCTTTCACCTCACTCAACACAAAAAATGGAAAACCGCATTGTGAGTATTAGATTTTTCCAAAAAAAAGTTGGGTGGATCTCATGTTTACAATTACTCAACCTCATCTATGTCCACATTCACTCCCATATTAGTGAATACATTCCCCGATATGAAGACCTCTTGAATCTAGAACTAAAACATTGATAGATTCCAAAAAATTTTGGTACACTTAAAGTATGTCCCAAAAAATCCTTAAGTATATCATGTAGTCCACATAAGACACTGATTATATTATGATACCATTGAATTTGAATACCAAAAACTGATCCAAAAAGGGTTTATGGACCCATTTCCTTAGTATCAAAAGCACTTTCCATGATTATAATGTGTGAAAAGGTATCACCATAAACTCAAAGAAACCAGAACATCTTTATAAATCCTTCATCGATATATACTCATCCCAATCTAGTAACTAGTGATAAATTTTCCCATTGTAAAACACTGAGAACCAATTCGCCACTACCTACTGGACTACAAAGTCCACGATTCTCAAGGGTTTGTGGGGTGGATTCTCCTTCTTAATAGTCAACTAGTTTATGTGACATCAAACCACAACTAACATCAAGATCTCATGTGCCTCAAAGAAGAACAACCCTGGGATTCCAAAAAAAAACTAGGTCATTCGAATCCCTACCTTTTCAGATCCTCTAACTTCACTATCTGCTCTTGCGGCTCTACTAGGTTATCTGATATGCTTGTGAAAATATCAGACTATCCTTGGTGCTTGTAAATGAATAAGAAAACTTAAATGTGGAGTTAATAATGGAAAATCTTCCATATACCTATATAACTCTATCTTGAAATGAAATTTCTTACCATCCACTAATTTAAGGGACTTACTACTCAACAGATAAGAAATAATCAATATCCTCATACATAAGAGCTCATCCTACTCTTATTGGGATTACTTCTCTTAAAATGGGGATAACATCATCCCACTAAATTAGGAACAATATAAAAATCCCTAGTGATAATAATCAAGGAATGGATAGTAATAAATTGGTCCTCATCATTGAAATACATCATAGAGACTCACTTCTTCTATGAAATGATTATAATCAAAATTATCCCCCCAAGAGTTTAATCACACTATCGATAGAAGTGTTTGATAAATGGTCCTCTATTAAGGATACTAAGTACCAAAGGTTGAGCTAAAAGGATCTATTATAATCACTAGGTATCATGTAGGGGATAAGTTCAGGCATCAATGTCTATTATAACATACTTCTAAAACAAGAGCAAAAGTAGTGAAGACACATGTCGTTTGTCAAACCACACTCAAAGACTTCAGGTGATAAGAGAAAACTGTATAAATCCATCATTCCATTTCCTACCTATTCATCACATCTGGGGATCACTCTGAGTACATAACATGTCAAAAAACCACAAACACACTAGTTGAAGGAATTCATCCTTCAATCCATAACATTATCTTTATGTGGTAGCACTAACACACCCGTACAATTTTGGATGAAAACACAAGAACACGTCTCAGAGGGGATGTGTTCCTTTTCCATGCATGTTTGAATCCACAACAAACGTTACCAACATAGGGATCTACCAATTACATGTGTCACTATAGAGACTTATTTTCACTAGGACCTCCACCAAGAGGGTACCAATATTACTGGAACTTTTCATCAACAAGCTTGTTCCAGTCCTATACTAATAGAAAAGGGGGTATATATCCCAATAAAACCCATGGGGTCTATATAAAGAACACAATATATACAATTAAAATAGGTGAATAATTTACCAATACCACTGGAATCAAATATTTCTCTAAGAAGAAGACAGGTCACGAGAATGACCATCTGGTTGGTTGGGGTCTGAACAAGAAAAAAACTCAAACCACCATCTTGATCCAATACTTAACTTCCTATCCTTTTGGATAACCAAAAGAACATAATTAGTAGTTTTTTAGAAACTCATGTAACATGATAAACCTATTAACACCATATCTTTATCTTATTAGATCCATATACTTCTCAACATACTGATGATCACCGACATGGATGACTTTGGTTGGGCCCATGTGCTACTAAATATGTGGTAGCACAACTTTGTACCCTCTTTTAAGAAAAGAAAAAAATAATAATCTTCTGAACTATGGTCTCAACATTCAACTAGTTATTTTCATGACACTATATCTAAATACTTGGTAGCTTTCATCACCAAGACATCTCAAAAATTATCAAGACATAATATGGAAAAAGATTATATATGGGCAGATCACTCACTAAGGACATAAAATACACAACCCATTTATATAAAATATATGTTCCAATTTTTTCCCTTAAAAAAGTGCCTACATGTATCGAGTCAGTAATGAGGTTGTCAGAGTCCTACTGAATAGATGCATTGGCCTCCACACCAAAAATGGAATCCGAAACAAAAGAGATGATATTAATACAATTTAAAACTATTTTCATAAATATATAATAAAAAAATCACTTCTAGAGAATCATAAAACTCTATTCATAAGATGAATAACCTGTTTATGATACCTCTCTATCAGGACCTGACCCACTAGGGCCCTCATGGCTAGTAGAAAACTTAGTGTGACACCCAAACCCCACTTTTAATAGGTCATGGGTTAGAGAAAATATTCATGTAGGAATATCACAAACATTGGAGGCCTTATACTAAGGTACCTACAAGCACAAACACATCTAAAATACCCATACGATGCTGAATGATAAATACAAAATATGCCAATGAATGAAAACATCTATCCATCATTAGAGTATGAAAAATTAATGGAAATAATGGAGGTCTAATTAAAATACCACCGTAACCAATACATGATTACAACCAAATATGTATGAGGGGAATACCGTAAAATGAAACACATGGTACGTACCATGGTATGCTTATATCAATATGATTTTTATCCTCTTGAACCTCCTAGAACTCATTAAAATGGCCTTCCATATATATAAGGAAATTTATGTGTGGGAAAAGTTCATACAGGGGTGAGTATGACAATACCCAGTAGGACACCCCAAAATCAAAAAATATAAACCAAAAAGAGAATAGTAATATCATCATCAACAAGGAATGTCATTCAAAATATGAGACATCAAACATAATAATAACATAGATATGGTCAAAAAGAATCCCATATAAAGAAATAAATGGAATCTCTATATCTATATCTCAACTAATAATGATGATTCAACTTATACCTCCAAAGTAATATACCATGTCTCATGGTCACACCTATGAAACCATCCTATGTTTCAACTAAAAGAGTCAACATAACTCTCTTCTTGGATAACTAACTCCACAATATGGATAACACTATTGATTCTCATCTGAGATGTCATTTATTCAATTATTTCTCGAAATAAGTATGATCCTGAAGTCAGAATAGTTCAATACATAGATGTGGGATCACACCCAGGGATCTTGGGGGATGATGCAAACCCAATATGGAATAACCTACTAAGTATAGGATCAATGATTGTGTATATTGGCTATACCGATTTATAGAACCCCACCTAGGGAAATAGATATGATATAGGATCCCACTTCGAGCCATTTCGAGGGATTCATGAAAACTCTATCTAATAATAACCCTTAAAGGGGATCATAATACCATGATGAGGAAATAATTCCACACTGTACTCTTATAGGGTTTCACTAAGGGAACACAATCAATCGATACTGGTACCTAATGAAACTATTTATAGGAAATTTACCCAATCTCATATGATATATGAAATAAAAAGGATAAGGGATCCAAATTTCCATTTAAGGAGTATATTTTTTGACCCATAAGGGTGAATTAGGTGTCACTATATGATTTTAAATGACCATGTATCCCTCTCACAAAACATGTATTTACCCAAAATATATGGTGTGTCCCATAAGGCTACCTGGCGTGTAGATGTTCGTCCAACACTTGGCATGCCTTCAAGCCTTTCTTGTGTACCTTCCAAAGTACATGGAATCTTCCCCATCAAAAAAAACATGTGGGGAACCATGGGCCCCTTTGCATGTACTCTGTTTATATGTTGATACATCTACCATGGTTTATAAGATGTGTGATGTTGGATACACGACGATTAACACCACACGGTTTCCAAATAATGTACTCCCTGTAAATACCAAATTAGTTGGATAAGGGTTACAAGAAGTATGGGTCCAACACATGGAATTTGATCCTCATATACATTTAGAAAATCTAGTCACCTCACTAATGTCATTACAAGATGTGCATTCCTAAACTATAGGTCGTGTATTTGGGATTTATCCATAAATCCAGAACCAATATGTATATTTAGCACATGCTGCCACCAATACCAAATACACTAAATGACTCAACATAAAACATAAATATATGTTGATCATACTTTTAAGTTCACCAACTATTATATTACACCAACACAACTACTTGTAAATTTTCCCTAACACATCACACCATCGATGTATTGCCAAAAACAATTGCAAAACTCAATCTGTTCCCAATATATATTCAATAATACATCATAACTATCAAATATTTATCAATACACTTATCATGAATCCAAACCCTTGGTACTTACTCATTGTTCCAAATAATGGTCACGTGATGTTCAGTAAAAAGGTATTGAATGAACCACTATCCAAATTGATTGTTTTGAATTAATGGGTAGTGAAACATGGAGGAAATTCATAATTCAAAAAAGAGTAATAATACATAGTGATTTTTCACATTGGGAATAATTAATTTAAATTATAATGACGAATTTAGAAAAAAATAAACAAATAAATTTATTCCTGAACCATAGGATTATTATTTATCAATTAAAATAAATTATTGATCTAAGAACCAATTTCATTGGTGAAAGGGATTACGTTTAACATGGGATATAAAATAGGAAAATCAAAATAAATAAATTTCACTAAATTAGGTTGGATTGATAATTGTTTATGAACACATATTCTAGTAATTATGAAGAATATACCACTACGTTTTCTATCCATATCTCAATTCACCCCGATATGTTTGTCATTAATACTTAATTTCTCTCTAATAATGAAAATGGACTGCCTACCCACTAATATCCCAAGGTTTTATGGATAACCATGTAGTTTTTCTATAATTGGGTATTTAGAGATAGGTTTAGGTCACCACACTAAAAAAGAAATAAATTAATTAATCTAATTTATAATTTATTATCGCCTGTGACATCACTTTAACAAAATATCCCTACATCGAAAATGGTTTTTGTCACACCTAGGGTAAATACCACATTCTGGATTCAGAAAAAGTTTCAGATTTTTTATCCAAGTCTATATTGGTGAGTTATTCCATTATTTTAGAAAAACTACACATGTGGGATATAATATATTTTATATTTTATTATATCCACATTGAGTCTCATCATTCACCAAAGTCTTACATTATCACAATGAATGGCTCAAAAAATATTCTTTCAAATATTTTTAACTCTTATAAGGAGAAAATAGATACATTATAACAACACATAAAATGAATAACCCAACTATAGGTAATTTTGAAATGAAAAAAATCCAACTAAACATCTAGAATACTACAACACTAATATACTACCTTTCTAGAGGATATATATTTCCATGGTCTTTACTACTATAATGAAATTATGGAAGAACTAATCAATGATAAGTGCCCAATAAATATCCCAGGATAGGTCCTTATGTAGTTTAATTTAAATAAAATAATTCCACTATATGAATCCTGAACCTTCTAGAATAATATTCATGAACATAAGCTTTAGAAACATAGGAAGTTCATGCAAAAATAGGATCTTATCGATCATTAACAACAATTATTTCACTCCCTTGGAGTCTGGTTGCTCAAGGAAATGAGGATTGCTAATCCTTTAAAATTAATAGAAGGAATCCCTATATATAAAAAGAATATTAGAATCGCCATGATCTATAACCAGAGTAAATTAAACGATTGAATTAGATAGGGTTTTATATACTAGAGTGTATGCATTCCATGAGAAATACCCAATTCCCACTTGGGAATCCATCAAGGCATTGTGGGGGAAATCTCTAAAAATAATAATTGACCCAAACAAATTAAAATAAAAATTCCAAATTCCAAATTTCTTAAAACACGAAATAATTAATGGATTTAATCTCCATATACCAATGAATATTATTACTTAATAGGACACAACTTTTAAAATCATATTCTAGATAAACACTTAATGTCATTCCAAATGAAAACCTAAACCCAACACAACCAAATATTAAACAGCCTTTATAATATAATCCTTTTCATTAAAAATTGAATAGTTTCTTATCTAACCTCACATAAACATTATTAAATCATTTTATCCAACCTCCCTTTTAATCAAATCAAAATATTCACCACCCCGACTCTATTTTACATGGAAAACATTTGATAATTTTTTTAAATTCTCTTACATTCAAAAAAATTTAAGAGATAAATATAAGGTTTTCATTATGAAAATAAAATTCATATAAACTAAATACCATTGATAACTCATATAAAACTAATTGATTATTATTAAATCAATTAGAAAAATAAAAAATTACAAATAAAATCCATAATTAACTAGAATTAGAAAAAATAGGTGTAATAAAAACTATTCATGGTTTGGCTATATGATTTGGAAAATTGTGCACCAACCATGTGAAGCTCACTATGAGGTTCTCTATATTAGTCCACATAGTCTTTTCATAGTTTCCAAACCATGTATTGTAACAATGAAACTTGATACTTCTCCCCAAATTCCGCTTAAAAATAAATAATTCACAAAATTAACCCACATACAATCAGTATAATATGGAAACCCACAAAAAGAAAGAAAAAGGTTTGAAAAAATTTGAGAAATGATATTGAATTCCAGACACCAACATCCCAAATAACCCTGATAACTCATTGTTCATTATGATTTGGTGATGATCACGAACCAACCTATGATATACCTCTTCAGTTCCAAAAATAAAATCAATTATATATTAATAATAAAAAATTCAAAGAGTGATTATATAAGAAAATACCTTTTAATAATTTAGGATCTAATAGAATTTTTCCCTAAACCAACCAAGGCCACCCCATATATGGGCATCCATGTTGACATGTGACATGCCTCGGGGGGTGTTTCTAATCTCTATATGATGTAGATAAGATGTAAATCAGAAATTGATAATAATTTTGAATGATTTCACATGGTAAATAAATAAAAAAAATGATATCCTACCTATAAGATGAGAATGGAACTTATATGCCTTATAAAGGCACACCACATAGTAAATGGCCCCATAATAAATTCATAATCATTTAAGAAAGGAAATATGTGAATATCTCATATCAATAAACTATTGACTGAATAAAAAATCAAATCATTATAATAGATTTCAAAATGTTGTTTGATAAAATTTAATAAGGATAAGGTCGTTTATACATTAATGATACCAAAAAATGAAATAAAATAATAAAAATCAAAACTACCTATCTCTTTGATCAATAAGAACATCTCCAAATGACCACCTTAAACTTCCACCTAAAAATGTAGATAAATCCAAAAAGAAACTATAATAGAACAACAATATTATAGGTGTGGTCCAAGAAGAATATAATTTACCACCCTCCACCCTATGTATAGACTTTAATGATAAAACCATTTCTTGCTAGTTTGAAATAATTTTGAAGATAATATTTCAATTTTTTAATTTAAAATATGAACTAACTCATATTTATTTGAATTTACATTTAGGGAATATGAAATGTTCTGAGATAATTTAATTGTTTTTTATATACATGAATTAGAATATCAATATTTATAAGTATTATTTAAAATATTATTTTTAAAATTTTAAAAACAAAAAATATTAACGATTTATAAGAACATGCACCAATGTATAGGCTTAAAAATCTCAACCACCAGTGTACCCTAGGAGACATGGGAATGACCTAAACATGTTTTATAGATCGTGATGTAAAAACAATCAATGATGGAAAACAATAACCTTCCTGAACTCCTAGTATTTTCATTATATAGATCAATTAAGGGAAAATTATAAAACAATATTAAACTCTATCCTTAAGTACATGATTCTAAGTGTTATTGATTGAAACCTAGTTCATTTACTAGAATGTTAAATCAATTATTTAATTAGTACTTAAAGTGGTAAAACTAGTGAGTATGGTATCATATCAATAAGTTAGGTGTTCAATGTGTTTGATAATAAAAAAGTAAGTAAAAATAATCATGAAAAGAGAAAACTAATTTTGGTAGAGGCATGTAATGGGAGAAATGATGAAATAGTGTTAATGAAAATAATACAGTAAAAACAAAGAACAGATTATGAGGTATGTAAGAAACAATCAACATATTAGGTATGGGAACTTAATTTTCTAGTTTTAATTATATTTTTCTTCATCAATTAACATATAACACTAAAACTAGTGAAAAAATAACCAATAATATTGTCTTATCAATATATTATTGATTAATTCATACATTTTATTTCAACCATAGTTATAATTCAGTGACCAAATTATGATTCAGTAGTTATAAAATTCAAATTTTCATTTGATCATGGTGTTCTAATAAGATTAACTAGATTCATAATATAATATTATTTAAATATTAGGTAGTTAAAATAGATTTTATAAAGATCAGTAATCAATAAAATAATAGGTTTTCTCATTGAAAACTAATTTTCTTAATAAATTGAAATTCAAGAGTAGCATCTAAAAATAAACACACATGAATGAAATAATATGGTTACCACCAGAATCACATTCCCCATACAAATTTTACTTAATGATGATATTAAATTTTTTAAATAAAACCTTAATATAAATTAAATCTAATGAAAATAGATAAATAAAAAAACTAAGAGAGAAGAAGAGGATTCTATATAAAAATTCCAAAATTCCTACTTGAAATGCCTTCCAAATACCCAAAATTTTTCATATTTCTCTAAGTATACTTCTTCAATTGATTAGTTATTCCAATAATATCCCGCTCCAAAGTCTTATCCATACTATCCACATAGTTTCTTCACTGTAAATATTCCTCACCATAGGGGACATAAGATAATCCCTCATAATTGAATGAATTTTTATGAACATGGGTAAATATCTAAAACATATTTTAAAATTTATCTTTGATATTGGTTTTTATTATTAGATTCAAATTTTTAAATTTTTTAATTTTAGGGAGCCTATGAAATTTATAATTATATTTTTGACATTGATATATCCTTGGAACCACACGAAGTATCCTTTCAAAGACAAGTGTAGTGCAACCCAAGTTTAAATTATGATTTTTAATTTGTAAAATTGGTTTAAGTTATCATCCCAAATATCTATCTCAAGATAAATGCACTAAAAAATCTAATTTAAAACATTAATTATTCATTTGTATCAATTTGTTCATTTTATGTCATTATTTCTTCATGACATTTCTCGCCTCACTTTATCGTATAGTGATATTGATCTAAAACATGGATTTTCCATTAATAGGATATTTATAGAGGAACAAACTACTGAGTTTCTCCCCTATTTCACTTAAAAATATATATTAGTGGTTATAAAATCATTAAATAAAACTATCAAACTCATTATGAACACTCATTTTTTTACTCATATCTAGATCATTTGGAATCATAAAATCTCATTATCTTCATGATTTAAATCTTATAATAAAATTATAAAAACTAGTATTGAAAATTCTAGATATAGATTGGTTCATTATTTTTTAATTTTTCTTTTCAACATATTAAATCATGTTTCATATAAATCAAAGGTTTTTGGACCTCTCTTATCCTTTATTGAGTCCAAATATAACTATATCTTTCATTAATCAATCATTTATTTAAGCTTCATATTCTAGATTCCTTGATCAAAACTCTTAATTGTTAATAAAAATCTTATTAATTCATCTTTCGCTCTCATTAAGAGGATTGGCTAGGTATTTTCCATTCTCATCGTAGATTAATATTAATAAATTTGATCACATTATCATGTTTAATGTTTAAAATTTTTTAATTTTCCATTCCTTAGTTTTGAAAATCAAAAATAATTTCATAAATTTTTATTTTACTGACATTATATATCAAAGTTATTTCAAAATGATTTAATATAAAACATCCTTTTATACCAAATGTAGAAAGTTTTCTTATATAAATGAATATTTTATTTATATTCATTAATCTGATACATCGAACTGACATATAGTTTGATCTATCAGACTGGATAGTTTTATATCAATCAAATTGACTACTGTTATATCCATTAGTCTGACCGAATTCATATTCAATTGACTAAATATCATTTATATACATTGTGATAACTATATATTAGTTTATCATATTGAAATAAAATATTATAGTACATTTGAATTTGAAAAAATCATAATCAAATATTGATGTTATTTCTATAAGAAAAATATATAATATAGTATTGTAATGGTTCTAAAAAAATGACATTTGATATATATTTTTTCTGATATATCAAGTGAGGAATATCCCCAACTATTTAAACTCTATTCAAGAATAACAAAAAATATTATTTTTGGAAAAATGCCTATAATTTAGATATAATTTGAGGAGATGTTAATTGATGCATTTACAACTCAACCCATCTGATATTTTTCCCTATATGAACATCTCATTCTTATGATGTGTAATTTTATAATGAGTTTTAGTTTTATGGAATACATGTGAGGGTTTTAAATTTCTTAGGAAAATTTAATTGGGTATTCTCTTTTTATGATCAATGTTTAGATTGAGGGATTATAAGGATGTTAAGATAAGTGATTCTAATCTAGTAGATCAAGGGCTTTTAGGGATATGAAGACATAGTTGAAACTGATCATTATATCTAAGGATTCCAAGGTTTTGGAAGACAAAGTTATTATGATCATCCTATCATGGTTTTTAATGCTAAGGAAATAAATAACTTTTCAGTTAGGTTGAAATCTATTGCAATATTAATTTAGGATTTATAACATTATTAAATTATATGATTAAATAGTATACATACTTTTATAAATCATTTCAGTTATTCTAACTTCGGTATTAATACTTCACATCACTTCTTTATATAAGTACTATATTCCAAGGTTTTGGGTTTCTTGTTAGTTTAATTTTTCAAAAATAATGTTAACCCAAACACTATAAACTATTATTTCCATTAAAAAAATTATGATCCAATAGTTGGTATCTGAGAAGGTGATACTACATTTCTTGTTGAGTTTTTACTTTTATTATCTAGTGAATGTTATTACATTTTTATAAAATAGTTTTTTATGAGTTAATATTATAGTAACATGTATTGAAGAATTGGTTATTATTTATATGATATGGTTGGATGAAATGATTGTACATTTGAGAATTTTAGTCCCAGAAGACCACCTATATTTTAGGATAATGATTATAAATACAGTTGAGATATTATGAAATGTTTTTTTATAAATACTGTTATATAAAACTTCTTAATATTGACTGGAAATTACATGATTCTAGAAAAATAAGTTACAACTTCTACTAATCCTAAAAAATTAGAATATCAATTGATTTATATGGTAATAAATAATTTATTATATTCAAATACTTGAAATATCTATCGTCAAATATCTTTATGTGTGTATGAATATTTTTCATGGATGAAATTAGACATAACTCATTTTGGAACATCTAAAGCCACTGAGACTAGAAGATATATACATACAGGTAATTATAAATATTTTTATTTTCTACTTAGAGAAACTGTTTCTAAAATGGACCAAAGGTTTATGACTGTTGTTAACAGTTTATAGTATCATGATGAGAAATATATTATTGATGGAATTTTAGTTGAAAATAATATAGAGATAATGAATTTTTAATGTGAATCAAAGAGAATTGGTTTGGATTAAATAAAGAGTTTTAATAATATTACTCTTAATGATCTTATTAGAACCCTTGTGTAGTATTAGGGAAGATTAAATAAATATTATAAGAAATTTAAAAAGAATAATATAGGATATTGTTTTTCTGAAACATAAAATATTTATAATATAGTATAATTATTTGAGAAAATATTAATTTATTCTAAAAATGAGAAATATATTATTGAGTTAGATAGTAGTTCCTCAAAATAGTGAAGAAATGATATAGAAAATAATTATTAAAGAATGAATAATATTTTTGGGGAAATGGATTTTTAGTACAAATAAATGAAATGTACAAAATATAAATGTGATAAGAAGAATTATTCAGAAGTGATATGTTATGAGTGTAAGAAAGATGGACATATCAAACCAGATTTTACGAAGTTAAAAAGGAAGGATATGAAGGAATAGAATTATGAAATAAATTCTATACCAGTACTACAAGAATAAAGTAAATAAATTTCTAAAAGATTTAAATACCTATAGTTCTAGTGGAAGAGATAGTTCCTCTACGAATTCATCCAAAAATGAAGGTTCAGGAAAGAAGAATATTGTATTCTATGCCTAAATACTAAAGGATAAAAAAATACATCATGGATAAGGTTACTATATAATCTCTTTTAAATCATGATTTAAATGGTAATTACTGTAAAAATAATTCTTATTAAAATTATTCAACTTTTGATGAAGAATATTCTTCATCAGAATAAAAAACACCTTTACCAATTTTTGAAGAAATATAAATATTTGAAAAAACACTTGAAAATGAAAATTGTAAGATTTATAAAAAATGAAAATGATCAACCAGAAATTATAAAAGAAAATTCCATAATTTCTACATAAACTACTGAGATATAAAATATTTCTAAAGAACATGATAATTCTAATTTTGAAAAATATTATCTTTTAAAAGAAATTGAAAAAATTATTTTAGTGAAAACTAGATTACATAATGATGTTGTAAAAATTTTTTCAATCACAAAAACTATTGAGGATAAAATATTTATTTGTAAAAATGTATTCATATGTCCCTAGTGTGAAAAATATTCTATCAATATTTACCATTTAAAAGAATTTTTTTATAAAATTTTAAATCAAATCAGACCTCATAGATATATTTCAATAATGGGTCATACAATTAGAAAAACTGTTTTTAGTAAGAATTATTTTCCCCAAAAGTTCTCCATTTTATACTATATGTCAATGTGGTGGACACTATAATATATAATTTTATTTAAATAAAATTCAGTCTCTAGGTTTTAATAATGCATATTTTCAAAAGGAATTTTTATTTTCGTAATATATTAAATTTTTAAAAATATAGATTCATAAAATCCTACTTTTTGATAATACCATACCCAAAACGTTTTGGGCTATGTAATTCTAATGTTTCAATTTTTAATACAATAAAGAGTGTTCAAACAATAGAAATATTTTTTAAATGGATAGTGGTTTCTATAAATATATTACTACAATCAAATACTTATTTAGTTGTATTATAAATATTAACAATGGAAAATTAACTTTTGGGGATATTTTTCATGATTTGATTATTGGTATACGTAACATTGTCCTTATTTAAAAAGAATTAATTTTAAATGTTTTATTTATTTTAGTACATAATAAAAAACATATTATAATAACCCAATTATGTGATGAGGGTTAGCTTTTAAACTTTAGGAGAGATAGATGTATTGTTCATTGTTATAATAGTGAATTTATTCTTTCTTCCAATCGGAATGAGAATGTCTACACACTAAAATTAAAAGACCTCAGGAGACAAGATCAAATTTCCTTAGTGAAATGGATAAAAAATATGGGTTATGACATAGAAGATCAAGATATATAAATAATATAACATTATCTAAGCTATTTAATAAAAGACTAGTAAATGATATGGCATAACAGTGGTTAATTACTTTTAAAGTTTGTTATCTTTATTAGTTCGGTAAGAAACACAAGTCAAGCATTAAGTCTATTAGTAAAGTATCAAATTGTCATACTTTATAATTAGTGAACACTAAAAAGTTTTTCCCTATAAAAACTAGATGTATTAGTGGAAAATAATATGTATATATTTTAAGTGATGATTACACAAGATACAATTTGGTCTATTTTCATGAAAATAATTTATAAGACTTTTTTGTTTTAAAATTTTCTTATCCAGATTTAAAAAAAGAGAAAAACCTCTCCTCGATAACTATTCAGATTGATCATGGTTTATAATTAGTAAATTCTGAATTTATAACATTTTATAGTAAAAATATATTATACATAACTTTTTGGTACCTAGAACTCCATAGAAAAATATTTTATTCAATATATGTAATAGAATTTTGTATAGATTACTTGAACAATACAGAGTGAATACTCAATGGCTAATTTTTTTTGGATGAAGTAGTTAATAATACCAGCTATACTGTAAATAAAGTATTAATAAGAACATTTGTTAATAAAAACACATTATGAGTTTTAGACCATAATGAAACCAAAACATTACTAATTCAATGTTATAGATGTAAACTATTTATTCTAAATACTAAATATAACTTACAAAAATTTTCATCAAAATTAGATGAAGGAATATTTTTATGTCACTCAAAATATGTTGAGGCATATAGAGTTTCTACTAGAAACACAAGTATTGTTGATGAAACAATACAATTTAATTATGATGAAACTGGTCCTTTTGTTTTCAATCAACCTCATCCTATATATTCAAATTTTATTTCAAAAACTGAGTTTAAATGTGTGTTGGATTTTTTTTTCTCACAAGAAAAAAATTTAAGAATATACTTTTAAATTTATTCTTCAATAATAATTTCAATATTTTGTTTGAGGAAAAAATTGTGTAAACCCAAGAAATTGGTTATTTATTGGTAATCGGTCAATTGATAAAATCATTACTAATGTAGATCAACCATTCAGAACACAAAATTAATTCAAAAATGAAATTAATTGTTTTTTATTTTTTCTAAATTTGAACCAACGACTCTTGATGAGGCTTTAGGTGAAGATGATTGAATAAAATAAACATTAAATGAACTAAATTAATTATAAAGTAATCATGTTTGGTTGTTGGTTGAATAACCTAAAGATATTTCTATAATTGGTGTAAAATGGTTCTTTTAGAAAAAATTCTAGGAAAATATTATAATAGTTAGATATAAATCTAGAGTTATTATTAAAGGATATAATCAATAATAAGGAATATATTATTATGAAACTTATGCATTTGTAGCTATACTTGATTCTATTTTAATACTTCTATCATATGAAGAATTATTTAATTTGAAACTTTTTAAAATTGATTTGAAGTGTGAATTCCTTAATAGATATGTACAAGAGGAAGTCTATTTATAAATACCCCATAGTTTTGATAATAAAAACATCTGGGAATTTTTAAAAAAAATTCAAAGTCACATTATGTAATTAGACAATCTCCTAAAGCCTGGTATGAAAGGTTATATTGATTATTGTTACAAAAAATATTTTTATGGGAGTTATGGATCCAAATAATTTTATAAAATAATTTTATAAAAACCCATCATTGTTCAAATTTAATTTGATTACATTATATTTGGTTTAACTCAAAATCCCTTAACAAATTATTTTATGGATCTTATGAATTATGAGTTTTAAATGAGCATGATGGAAGAAATCACTTATTTTCTAGGTTTTTAAATTTATCAAAAACCATAAGGATATTTTTTATCTCAATATAAGTATATCAAATATATTCTTAATAAATCCATTTATTAAAATAGTAAAAGTAATTTTACTATTATCAAAACCATAATTACTTTAGGTATTGGTTAATTTGGATTACTAGTTGTTAAAATTTATTTAGAGGAATGGTTGGATGTTTAATTTACTTAAAAACTTGTTATCTTAATTTAATGTTTTATGTATGATTATGTCATAGATATCAATAAAATCCAAAGCATTCCAAACATAAATCTATAGAATTTTGTTTTTATTATAAGTTAACTATTCATTTAGGTTTATTTAACTCTTTGGGAAATTATTTTTAACTAAAAAGTATTTAGGATGATGACTTTAGTAGATGTAGAATGGATATGAAAAGTACTTTCAGAAATTATCACGTATTAGGGTAAGATTTAGTTTCTTAGTCTCAAAAGAAATGAAAATCAGTATCGTTTTCCACTTATAAAGCTAAATATATGGATGTTGGATGTTTTTGTGATCATTTTTATAGAAGTAACACAAACTCTCAAACTATAGAACGATTTTTTGTAAAACTAAAATATTATGTGATAAAACAAGTTCCATTTCATTAAGTAAAATTTTCATCACATAACTCAACATAAATAAAAAAGGATATAATAAAAGATTTACTTCAAGATCAAATACATAAAATATATACCAATTATATATTTCATTAGAAAAGAAGAAAAACTTGAAAATAATTAAAAAAACACTTAGTTCTATTATATTTGAATATATTAAGTAGAAACATTGAAATATCAATGTAAAATGATCATTAATATATACATCATGTTTAAAAATCTACTTACATTAATGAACTCCTTTTCAAAGGGTGGATTACATATGTTTTGGTTTTTTGAAAACATTTATTTTCTAAATTTTTTAGTTTTATGATAAATTTATCCCAATAAAATTCAGAATAAAATTATTTTAAAAAAATTCCAACCAATGTTTTTAATATAAAATTTTAAAATAAAAAATTGAATAAAAATTTCATTCAAAATTTCTTTACATATTACTTTTTGTTATAAATTTTATCATATTCCATTTATTTTAGAAAACCAAATTAGAACTGGTTAATTTATAAATAATTCATAACAAAAGTAATTTTCAATTCTTATAATATTTAACCTTCCGTTAATTTAATTTTTATATATTTTTTACATATTATTTAATTCATAAAAACCTTTATTTTTTAAAAAATATAAATGTTTATGCAATCAGAATTTTTTTAATCCAATAAAATATTTTTAAAAAAAATATGTGTTAATAATAATGAATAAATCATTTGAAAATTAATATGAACAATTATATTTGATTGTGTTTTCAAATATGATCGATTAGATCTCTATATTATGAAAGGTCTCTTCTATGTCTATATATAAGGATTGGTTCACCCTTATCCTACATCGATTTCCAGGATTTGTTCTTAAACCCAGGGACTTTGATTTATGATCAGTCCTAAAATTTATCATTCTTCTGATTCCTAGTATCAATTTCACTTCAATGGAATACCATCCATCCGAAATTATGATTTTTATTCTAGAAAAAACCCAACTAAAAACAACCAACGAGAGCCCCCCTAAGGTGGACAAAAATCGTGCAACACAAGGGCATCTCCCCTAATCCAATTGACCCCCTCGAGTCTAATAGGTGACACATTATCCACCCAGACCATAGTATCCCTAGGGACCACAAGAGATGCAAAATAATCCGCTACATTATTCCCTTCCCAACAAATGTGAGTTACCCTGACGTTGTTCCCCATAATGGCCTTACATTTTCTTAATAGTGTAGGAAATCATCCACGGAGTCGTACCTCGCCCATGCAACTCATCGTGAACAATCTTCGAGTTCATTTCAACCTGCTCCACAGCAAGCCCTCTATCAATACACAACGACACCCCTGAGAGCACAGCCAAGGCTTCTTCCTGCACTGAGCTACCCCTCCCATAATGGGTAGAGAAGGCCATCATCACACTACCACTTCCATCGCGGAGCACCCCCCCCCCCCCCCCTCCTCGCATGATGTCCCCAGTACATGCTCCATCAATGTTCAGATTATTACCCTCCACTAGAGGGATCCAGCGGACCCAACTCCCCTGTTCCCTGTAACTCCTCTACCTAACCACCAACCCAGGGGAATTCAACACCCAAATGGATGGAATAGCCTACCCAAAGACCGAAATTCCCACCAGTTCAATCAACATACACCTTATTATCACCACCACCACCCTCCCAGTGGATTTAGTTCCCTCATACCTGGTGTGATTCCTCATGTCCAATAGTACCCAGCAGCCCACATTGTAAAACGAAGCTCGGGCCTCTATCTCCTTCTCGTTTCCATCACACCCCTGAAACCATTAAACCAAAAACTGGTCGCAGGTGTCGGCGTCTGAAGAGTACCATGTGTTCGTTCCCAGAAAGCTCCACACCACATGAGCCTAGTCCCCCTCAAAGAAAAAATGCTCCATACTCTCCTCCCTCCTCCATTTATAACACTAGAAACCAGACGCCATGATAATACCCAGAATTTTTATGTTCTCATCTGAAGGGATAGCCTCATACTTGATCCGCCATGTCAGAAAGTTAATTTTGGTAGGAACACTTCTTATCGAGAATTCACAGTACAAAAATTATTTTCTTTTTTTGAAAAGGATTATTAAATTACAATGTTAGGAATGGATATGTGTAGAAATAAATGACTTTGGTTCACAATATCCAAAAATATTAATAGAATTATATCGTACCATATAAATTGGTTTAGAAGATTTTTTATATGTGATCGTATACAATATTTTTAAAAAAATTTGCAAGCTCATGATAGCAAAAAAAATTTGATCTTTTTAAAGTCCCCTAAGAAGGTGATACATATCTTTTATCCCATATAATACTAGAGAATCAAGGTAATTTTTATAATTTGAAAGCATAAGTTTCATTATTTACTTATTATGAAAAAGTTATAATTCTATTTAACTATATTCCTGATATAAGAGTAGTGAATTTTTGGATTGAAGAATAGTTTATATCAGGAAAACATGATAGGGATACACTCAAAATTCCTTGTTATTTTCATTTTGAACTTTCTTGTAAATGTGAGGAAAATAAACATGGTGAAGTTTTTGTTTATTTCTATCAAAACTATTAATAAAATATCTATAAATTCATGGATTCTCATGTTTCCATGTTTTATAAACATGATTTTGGTCAAATAAATGGGAGTTTTTAAAATTAAGAATCAATGTTATTCACATAGGAAAATGTTTCTCTTATTTATTAGGAAACAATGGTGAGGATGAAGTTGGTTTTTTATCCAAAGTTTAAAAAATTTGTATAAAAATTAGACAAAGCAACATCTGATGTAGAATTAGTAAAAGGGAAATAATTGGTACAAATAAAATAAAAAGATGAATTTTCTAAACTTATTGTTTAGTAGATATATTACTCTAATATTCAAAGGTCAATTTGAGAAGATAATAGATCATAATTTCTAGAATAATATAGAGGATACTTATTTAGGACAATATAAATTTCAAGAATTACAATTAATGATCAGAAAATTTGATGAAATGAAATGGTAATATTAGTATAATAATAATAAAAAATTTTCTAGATCCATGATAATTGAAAATTTTCTTAAAGGAGTAGAAATATTGTTTACTGTTAAACTTTTTTCAGTTTCACCCTAATTTATTTCCAAACTGATTCTAGATTCTAGAAACATTTACCATTCAGATCAAACACTTACAGATCCATTAACACTTTATGTTTTATATTTCGTTGAAACCTATGTTATTCCCATTTTTTATTTAAAATATTAAAGAAAAATATGTTGTATAAGAGAACGAAACCCATTTTGAAAATTCAATACTAGAATTGGTTCCAAAAACAACTAATAAGTACATAGATAAGAATATATAAAAATTTATATATAATGTTGGAAAATGAGTATTAATAATCATGAAGAAATTATAAAAATAAGTAAAAGAGGAATCTGATGAGTTACAGGGAGAAGAAAAATATGAAAAAAAGTTTTTCAAAGTCGTCTTCATCATTTACATAATTAGCAAAAAATTGTGATATGGATCCTATTTTATATGATTAATTAAATGATAAATCATCATAAAAAGAAGAATAGGAATCTCGAAATTATTATACTAATTTATTTTACATGAATGAGATAGATAATTAATTTGATGATCTGGAAGTATCAAATGAAAAAATAGTTGAATAAAAATGGAAGTCAAATGTTAGACCATCTCACTAACATATTTCATAGGCATCATCAGAGTAATCAGATGCATCATCCACTAAAGCTCATAAATGTATAGATTTTATTTTAAAACCATTAAAATTAATTCTGGATTCAATTCCATATCTACCAAATACTGAAGAAAGGTGATAAATAATTCATAATATTTTAAATGACAAATAAGAGTCACTGATGTTTACCCTAAATGAGGCTAAAATATAGAGTTTCAAATAAAATTATAAGGAACATAAAATAAGATTCTATTAGATGGTAAAGTGTTCAAGATAAGCCAATGGTGACTTGAATGAACGCGATGATCAGATTTTGGATGTTAAGAAAGTGTGATTCAAATAGATGGTTTTTTTTGAGAAATATTATATGATATCTCTAATAGGTTTAATTCTATCAAATAGTTTAAAGATATGACATAATTTCAGAACCAATAAATAACACAACTTAGTGATTAAATTCAGCATTAGGAAGATGAAAATTCTAGAATATATCACTTTGAGGATAACTTCTAGAGGCTAAAGGAAGAAAATAAGAAAATAACATTTCTTGAAGATGGGTCTATCAGTATGAAGGTGGATAATTAGATAATCATTGTCTTTGAAGAAATTATATCCAATATTGAATTTACAACAGTTGAATTATTGAAAAATATGGACGAGTTAATGAAGTTAAAATGAATTTTCCTGAATATTTATAAGAAATAATGGATTGTTTTTACTAAACTATTAATTTTTTTTTGAATCAAACATTTTTAATTCAGTAATTTGAATCAATTATTATACAAATAATTTTAGTATTAATGTTTTCAAAATTTTCATGGTTGATTGTTCTCTCTATTTTTCTTGGATTAATAGTCATTCAAACACAATTGCTTCATATTATGTTTTATAACATTATAGGATAATATATTAATTTACGTATTCACCTTTTAAAATAATAAAGTGGGAGAGATAATTTAAGGTAGAAAAATAATCAAAGGTGAATAAATAATATATGGGGGAAACTATCTAATGAATAAAAACAATACAGGGAATAATCCAAAGTAATAATATTTCCTATCAGATGATGGATGATGAAAAAAATAATTCATCAATATTACTGGAGTTATAACATAAGTAAATGGATGATTGTTTTTTATGAACAATTCCATTGAAGTTCATAAATTTACAATGTGTTTTATGTTTTTCAAAGTTAATTTTATTCATTTTAATTGTTGTGTTTTTTACTTCTAAAAAGAGGGGGATTTTTTAGTTGATATTATATACTATCTACTTTTCCTTTCCATTGTTTTAAAAATCACTAACACTTTATAAAAACCTTAATTTACTAAAATTGAATATCCCAAGTATATTATACGGTTTATTTAGAAAACAACCATTTCTATGAAAGGTAAAAATAATTCTTATATAAATAAATATAATGTTTGTATTCTTTAATATGATGCAATAAAATAACATAGAGTCTGGTATATCTACCTGAATAATGTTCTATCAATTGGATTGTTTAGTATTTTTTCCATTATAATGACTGAACAAATATCTATCATCTAATAATAGTTAAAATCCATTGGAATAACCATACATTAGTTCATCATATTACTAGACAATATTATATTCCATTATACTACGAATTAATAGTCAAATTATTGTAATTATTCTTATTTGATAGAATATATTACTTAACTGTTATGGTTATATAAAAACAACATAATATGGAGATGTTTTTCTATACTTTCAGGAGAAGAACATCTCAGTTCATTGAAACAAACTCCTAGAATCATGGAAAATATTATTCTTGTAAGAATTGCAATAAATAGAAGTTAATTTTAGGAGATGAGAGGTAATTCATTTATAACTCAACATGTATGATATTATTATATACCTGAACACCTCATTCAAACACTTTATAATTTTTAGAGAGTGTTAGTTCTAAAAAAATCATGTGAGGTATATAAATTCATTAGGTCAATTTTCATTTAGATTCTATTTTTCTGGTCGAGGTTTAGATCAACGGTTTCTAGGGATAGAAAGATAGAAGATTAAAATCTAGTGGATTAAGGCCTTTGGGGACAAGAAGGCCGAGCTAACTCTGATCATAAAATTGAGGGATTCCAAGGATTTGGAAGATAGAGTTATTTTGATAAATTTATTATGTGATTTTTTGGTTTAGAAAGACAGATCTTTATAGTTTGGTTCAAAACTATGAATATCATAACTCATGATTTATAAATTCATTAACTCTTACAATTAAAGTGTATAATTACTTTTATAATTATTGTAAGTTATTATTACTCTGTTATGAGATTTCATATTACTTATTTCTATAAATTGTATATTCCACTTTTAAATTGAAAATAGAAAGTTAGTTATACTAATAATTCAATTATCTATTTTATCAGATTGTCTCAAAGATTCATTAACTATGAATTATAAGAAAAATTTAGAGATACAAAACATACACTCCAATGATTGAATAATTGTTTACTACGAACTTTTTAACTAAATAGGTTTTTTGTTTTTTTAGTTTAATTTCTTAAAATAAAAAATTTTCCATCTTATAGTCCTTATAAATTCTTAAGATCCAACACATATTTCACAAACAGACCAACTTATATCTTGAAGTGTATATCCATAATAATTTCTCCTCAATATCATCTGGATTGACCTCCCTTAACTTCATTGATTCTCTATTAATAACATGTTCTTGATAATTTAAGATTTAGTGGCATTACTATTTATTCAGGATTAGTGGATAATGTTTCGACATCCTTTATAAGCACTTGTCTGGGGTTTTCTTCTATAATTAATTATAAATGTCTCACTTGAATATATGAACTCATATTAGAAAATCATCTCGATTCACATCCCATTATGTTGAGATCGTTAATTTTTTCTAACTTCACACAACCCCCGTTTCTATTTGAGAGGGGTGAGTTCTTAAATATTATTTTCATGTTTTGTTCAATGAATCACAAGTTCATCGATCTCAATTTTTCCATGGCATAGTCAATTTTATATTTCATGATAGGTTTCAGAGTATCTTTAAACAACCCCATGATTGGTATATTAGAGAAAACATGCAAAAATATATTAGTAATTAGTTTTCCATGTTATGTTGGGATAGTTGACCATGGATATCTTGGGCTAGTCTTATGGTAACATGGAGTGGATGCAATGTAGGTTGATTTTAGTTGTGTGGTAGGTTAAAATTCACAAAAAAATAAAAAAAACATATATTTAATACATCAATGTAAAATAATTTAAAACTACTATCACAACCCATACCAATGGGGACTGTTCTATGACTCCCCAAGAATACCTCTAATAGACTATTGTATGGAGACTAGCACTGAGTAGGTATATCACTAACATGGAAGGACTTAGCCTCTATACATGTACACATGAGCACATATCTAATACCAAACAATAATGAAATGTAAAAAACCATGAATTCATATATCTAATCCCACAACCTGAGTATGATAATGATTAAAGAAAAGTAAACTTATAGAAATAATATATGATCACAAAGAGTCTAAAAAAATTCCAACATGAAGCTGAACTGGGGATTATTGTAAATATATTATAGGAACAAACCCCATTATATGTGTTCACACTAAGAACCACCAAGTCATGGTCCCTATAATACTATGTCAACAGGTCTACCTTATACTCAAGACAAAACATTTATAGGGAAAAACCATGTATGTTGAGTATAAAAATACCAAGTAGGATTCTCTAAATCTAAAAAAACATATAACAAAATAATATTATAAAGATATACATAGTTATCTTTATAGAACACATAAAACTAGAATATTTAGATATACTAAAAAATATACATAATCTAAAGGTAAAGTCACAACTATAAGGCTAACCTTGGATTTGAGCTCAAATATTTCACATATCACTCATGTGGGATACCACGCAACATGAGTCACATTGCACAGATGATGTCCATCCGAGAGGTAGTTCTCATCATTTCTCTCCATTATAAATATGCTAAAATTATGAAGAAATATGATACAAATAGGAGGATCACCCCCAAAACCATAAGGTATACTAAAAACTCAATATAGATTAAATTGCTAAGTATAGGATCAATGTCGACATAGTGTTGTTCAAGATGATACCCAAAAATTTACCTAGGGAAAGAATATGATAGAGTATATCACTTTTGGACTCAAATAATGATTCCAATAACTCTATACTAGAATTCATGTTGAAGGTATTGTTATCCTATGTGTAAGAGGTGATTCCATACTAACCATCAAGAAAATGATTTGGGACATATTTGAGGGATTACATAGGGTATAGTAGTGTTAGAAATTATTTCCCTTTGACCTTGGTTCCTATCTATGTAAATAGACCATCTTTGTGCCCATATTCATGTAATAGTACACAACATGTGGCTGCTCAGGTAATTTTTCACATGTAACACAACACAGAATATCTCGTGTATTCTCAACCTTACAATGTCCATGTAGGATTGCATGATGTTCCTGTTATCATTTACACATTTCTCATATCAGTGTACCCTCTGACTTATAGGCCAATACATCATATAGGGGTCACACATCACGTGATACTTATCTTTCTCCAGAAAACCTAGCCACTTGTGAGGGGGTCCCACAAGACAAGTATCTCTATATTATATGTCATGTTCTATAAAAATTTCTAAAACTCTAGATTCAGAATAGTGTGTCTTCCTCTAAACCACTAGTCACTGTTCTAGTAACGCCTTGTGCTGAAATCAAGGAGTACCATTGGTCGGTCCTTACAGTCATAGAATCGTCAAAATTCAGCCATCGATCTATTAAAAAATGAATTTGAGAATCATTCTTCTTTACACACTTAAGAACACAAAAAACATGTATTCACATTATCAAATACACTTCCACTTTCTTCATCGTACCTTCATCTTGTCGTTCCGAGAACGAATCCACAATATCAAATCATTTTTATATGAAATTGGGGTGCAATGATTGATTCATTAGAGGATGTCAGACCACATGTCAGTGGAGAACTCCCATGGAAAACAAAGAATTGGGGATGCAAATCAGTATGAAAAATCATGAGGAATAGACCTTGGTCATTTTTCTTGTCAACCATGATTCTTTTTCATTATAATGATAGAAAAATAAATAATCAAAATATTCACAAAGTAATTCTCTCATGTTAGGTATAAAACAATCCAATCCCCATGTACACAAGATCCCAAAATCAATCTATTGGTGGATTGATTCTTGTTAATCATAGAAATAGAAAAAGGGGAAATAATCCAATCAAAAAAAATCCTACATCAATTCAGATCGATCACTATTGAAGAATGGAGATTTATCATGATCATTGATGAGATCCTCTATTTCTATCTCACACCAATCATCAATCTGTGATCTAGTTGGCATAAGCCAACAGAATATTTGTTTAATTATCTCTAATGGATCTCGAATGATTTTTAGGGTAATGTGTTTAACCGTATATTTTTTTTTCAAAATCTTGTTTTTATATAGGTTATTATGTCTTGGGAATAGTTAAAAAAATTATTTTTATAATAATTTATTTTAAAAATTCTCCAATAATCGTGCCTCAATCCAAATGCCAAATTTTTTGTAGAATTATATCACTCCTAGGGTAAAAACAACATTTATAACTCAACGGTGTCATCATATTTATGATACAATCCCCCGTTTAGAATTTATTCTACTTTTTCGGAAAACTACATGTGTGTTCTATTTAATATATTTCAGAAAAATTAATTCTAGGCACACCATTCCTCCTAATAAAACACTGTCTCAATTCATAGTCTTTAAAATAATCCATACAATATCAAAAAATAATACAAAGAAAATTTGTGTCATTACATTCTCACCACATGTAATATTTTCCTCTCAAAAAGCCAAAACAAGTGGATAAACAAAAATATGACGTTATTGAGAATGCATCTAATCCTCCCACTACTAGGTTGGCTTTTGAATACTCTCATAATTCCCCCAGACACACTAAAATAATCATTGTCCCATGATGGATCATATCATGTATATCCTTGGACTCTATTGCATACTCAAGAAAGGTATCCCCATATTCAATGTTCACCTCTCCCTAGTCGATAATGTGTGATGGGTCATGCATGTACCTCCTCACCTATGATAGGTGTAAGACATTAAATACCCAATGTTACTATAGAGGTAGATCTAAGAGGTTCTCCACCTAACCAACTCTAAAAAGTATCTGAAAGTGCTAATGAATCTTGGAGATAGCTTGGTGCCTCAAAAAAATCTCTATAATACCCATAAAGGTAAAAGTATAAGGAACACATGGTATCCCTCCATTAACTCCAAAATCCTCAATTGTCTATCTTCACAATACATATGATGGCTCTATGTAGTCCTGATCTACTCCTGGAATGTCTATACATTGTCATTAATAGATAATACCAACTCATGGCCCAAAAGTGATCACTCTTATAAGTCATTCCCAAAAAGTAGTGATCTTCCGGGTCACCCATAGAAAGTCTTAAATGGTTTCATACCAATGGTGTAATGGTATGTTTTTTGTACACAAACTCTACCAAAGTTATGTGATCCTTCGAACTATAGCCAACTTCCAACAAGAAATATCACAACATCTCATCCAAAACCATAATGGTCCACTTAGTCCGGTCATTATTTTGGGGGTGAAGCATTGTGCTCAAATGTAACTGAGTCCCAAAATCATCCTAAAATTCATTCCATAATTTAGATTTAAATCATGAGTCATAGAAAACAAATGATCATTTATGGAACTCAATGGAGTCATAGTATCTCTTACACATAGAGGAATCCCAAACTCTCTACTAAATTGTTCTCTTAAATAGCTAGGAAGTGGAAAAACATGGTTATTATGTCTACAATCACCTAGATAGAATCGTATCCCATAAACATATTTGTTAATATTATCATAAAGTCCATGAATATCCCATTCCACATCTACTCATGAACCTCATGTGGTTGATCCAAAAACAATGGAACTTGGTGCTCAACCTTCTCTTATGGAAAGGACATTGAGAGAAAAAATTTATAACTCCATTCTTCCTACCTAGACACCAAAACTAATTTCATAGGTCTTTGTACATATTTTTCACAGTTAGATGTATCTCTAAATGAGATGTTTGAAACCCTCTTAAAATATTCTCTTTTTATATCATGGGTACCATCATAAATCCTTTGAAAAGAACGACATGCTCCCCACCTTAACACAATCCATTAAGAGTATTTCCGGTAGATATCATAGTACATAGGGTCTCATAGTTGGTATCCCCAGTATATTCCTCCCCATCTCATTAAAAAAGAGGATGCGTAAAACCCATTGTATCTAGGTAGTTTTCTCTATCTCCATCCACAAAGGATAACAGTAATAAGGTCGACTACTTAGATACCTCTTTCAGCAATTATGAACATGATCTCTTACTGAGAGAATCTACTAACATGTTCCCCTTCCCATGAGTATATAAAATCTCAAATTCATAATCCTGGGTGAACTATAGTCATCATATTTCTCTCATGTTATGACCCTTCTGAGAGAATATATTCTTGAGACTCTTGTGGCCATAATTTATGATAAACTACTCTCCAATTAGGAAGTATTACCACATATTTAGTGATAATTCTACTTCCGCTAACTCGAGATATGGGTTACATAGTTCTTCTAATGTGGTCTAAAATGATGTGAAACAAAGGAAATAAATTCCTTCTTCTTTATCATATCACAAAAAAATTATTTCTTGATGCATCATAGAACACTATATAATCAACACCCTCCTCCTAAAATATCATGATTATAGTACTCATCAATATATGTCTCAATTATTGAAAATCATGATCGAACTTTTCTTTCTATATGAAAGGATTATCCGTACGGGTCAATGCTTTAATGGGTGATGATACCATTCAGATGTCAGGTATGAATCTTTTGTAATTTATTTCCAACCCAAGGAATCTTATAACTTTTATCACACACTTGGGTGGCTCCTAAGCTTAAACATCATCTACCGTCACTGGGTCCACTACCACTCCATCGGCTTAGATAACATGTTCCAAAAATTGGATCTATTGAATCTAGAACATTAACCTAGATATCTTTATATAATATTAGTGTCTAAGAGTATGTTTTGAACCATCTTCAAGTGTCTCATGTTCTATTCCTTATATACTGAGTATATAAGGATATCATCGATGAAGACATCCAAGAACCTATCTAATAAGGGTAGAAAGATCTGATTCATGAGTCCCATGAACACTTGTAGGGAATTATTCATTCCAAAAGGCTTAACCAAGTACTCTTAGTCACTACAGATACAATATAATATTGTCTTCATCATATCATCATCTTGTACTCACAACTGGTGATAGCCTAATTTAAAGTCAACCCTCAAGAACCATTATTCCACTATAAAATTATCAAAGAGTTCATCGATACTTAGTAGTAGATACTTTTTCACCATATTCAGATGATTTTAGAACCTATTGTACACACATAACGTAATGCTCATATCTGCCTTTTTGTTGAATAAAACTGGGGCTACACAGGGTGAAACACTGGGTATAAAAAATTAATTCCTCTACATGTCCTTCAACTTCAACCTCAACTCTTGAATCTATGTATGTCTCATTTGATGTTATCTTATAGATATTTTTGTTACCTTAAGGTTAATATCAATGAAGATGTTGATATCTCGGCAAGGATTTATGCCCGGAACATCCTCAAGAAAGACGTCCTCATACTCAACAAACACTCTTAAGAACTGAAAAAAAAAACAATATCCACTGCACCAAGGGTCATTGTATCCAATTAATGAGTAATTTTCTGCACCCTCCTATGTATGAATACATATTTAACATTAGGGTTTAATTTTCACCAAAAAAGAAAAACCTCATACCATCACTGCAGACACACCGCATCCTTCGATTCAAATCGTCAATCTAGGAATGTAATATAGATAACTTGTCCATACTAATGATTTCATTATAAGGATAATCTCTTATATAAATAGATAACATTATAAACTATAACCTCTATGTTTCAGGTCATAATGTCATCAAAAGTGTGTGGACACTAAGTCATCTCCATTAAGATTATCAAAGAACAAGGGTTGAGCTAAGGGTTCAATCAGGATCTATAAATCTCACACAAGAGATGAAGAAATAAAGGAATAACTAGTGAATGTGTATATTAGTACAACTAATGTATATCATACACATATAATACCTTATGTCATTCCCAAAGACATTGGGTCACAATCCTTGACTACTTATAGCTACCCCAACACTTTCCTCTAGCTTCCTGAGCCTAGTGAAGACCACCTAGGGGTGGTGGTGGTAATATGACAAAACCACTAATACCTCCAGCTACTCTTACAAATACTCTTCCATGTCTCCATCACAATGTACATGTTGGTTCCTAATGCTAAAATTACCTCAAAATCCCATCCATGATCTCCACTTTAGCTATACTAAAGGATAGAAAATCTCATACAATATGTCCCCTACTGTCACATGAGTAACACCTCCTCTTCATCGGCTTATAAGGCCCATCCCGTAATCCTAGAACCATAGAACCTCAATCCTAGGACCTAATCCTTAAATTTCTCGTGTATACAGGTCCCTGATACTTACTTTGGATCCCTTATACTAAAGTATTTACTCTTTTGTGCCCACTATCAGCAACCATTTTCTTCCTCTACTCATCAAATAAACTCTCAACCACTAAATCTTTCTCTAAGAGACCATCATAGGTGAAAATTCGTAGAGGTATAACACTGGATCATATATCTCAAAATATTCCTTTCTCAAATGTTTGAGCCTAGAATATATGATCTCAAACCATATCCATTGAGTACCTGGAGAGATTGGTGATCCTAGATGAATAATTAACTACCATCATGTTACCCTGCTAAAGTAGTAGAAGCTCTTCGATATTTATAGTCCTCAGCATAGAAGGAGATAAATCCTCTCTAAAAAGGTGTTAAAACACTAAACATTCTAGAGTTTCCTTATTGTAATATTGGGTTACTTATCCGTACTATTTTCTTACTGATCCCTAAATAAGGTTCACCACTAGGACCACCATCTAATCTTCTAATGTCCTGACTAGATGGAAAAATCATGTTACCACCACAATACAATCCACATCCACTTATGTGTTGGGATTTCCTCAGAACATGGAGGTTCTCTACCATTGAAACTCTTGAAGGTCACTCATCTTACACACCTCATTAACTAGTAATGCGAGTACCATCCACTACTCTACTGGTGGTGGTATAAGTGGTGCCCCACCTGTAGGTATAATGTAATATCCCAGGTAAATCAAGAATACGAATGTTTATATATTTATTAATATTTTTGAATTAATTATTAATATTACTTTTAAGGGGATGATATGTACAATAAGATACTCAAAACGCAACAACAGGTTTCATAGAAATATTACATTTCACACAACATTGAATTATACCAAAAAATCATATATTATTATTATTATTTGAATGGTAGTTGACGCCTAGCCATTTTATTGGTGGAAATGAACAAAAATAACTAAAATACGGTAAAAATTTATTATTAAATGTCTTTACATTTATCCAATAATTTTAAGAGGCCTAAAATAAAAATGAATCTGATTTTAAGCAAGAAATACTCTAATATTATTTAAAAGTCTGTTTTACCGCCTTTTAATGGAGAACCCTTTTTAAATCTAGTGTTTTCAACTTTTATATGTCCTATTTTACCAAATAAAATTCTTATTTATAATAGGAACATTAAAATTTAATTTGGGTAATATTTTGGTATTTTTCTGATAATTTTTATTTTTTGATGAATAGTGAAAAATACTGCATTTTAATTCAAAACTTCCTTTTAATCAAATTTATTTAAATGATTAGACTGTCTTTTTAACTGGATTTAAATTTTAATTAGATTATATTTTTATAATTTAGCCCAATTTTGATCATTTAATGTAATTTCACTATGAAATTGGGCATAAAAACTTGTCAATCTTTTGATAGTTTTTAATTCATAGAAACACGCTTTTTGGTTTTGAAAATGGAAATTAATTTTAAATTAATTTCTGAAAATTTTGTGTTTCTAATTAAAAAAAATGGATTCCATATTTTAAATTACAAGTTCTAAATTGTGTAAATAGGTTAATTTTATTCTTATACATTAAATAAATAAATTTAAATAGGACACAATGGTAATAGAGTGATTACTTCATTAATAAGCGATTCAAATAAATGATATTATAAAAGTTAAAATAAATGTAATTTTTTTTATTTTGATGTCATACAGGAATTTTTTGGATCATATTTACATGGTATCTTTTTATTAATGATTTTTCTCCGAATCAATAATGTTATTTATGGATTGTTTTAAAAAAAGTCAAAATTTGAATAGTTTCAAAATTCACATAATTCATATTTTAAAACATAAAATATTTTATTAAATATTATAAAAATAAAAAAATATAAGTTTCATATAAATGGATATAATAATTATAAAATTTAATTAATGGCTATTTAATTTAATATTTGTCATGTTTTCGTAACTATTTGGATTCTCAAAGTGTAAAATGCTTGATAAAACCGTAAGAGTAAAAAAGGGTTAAATAAAAAATATAAGGATTAAAAAATATCCAAACCATGGACAATTATTATTTTATGATTTTATTTAGAATTAAATTCATCTTATTTTTTAATTTAATGAGTTTTATACCTTTTGAAACTGAAAATAATTTTATAATAAAATAATAATTTCATACTATCATAAATATCACATCCTCCCTCTTATAAAAGGCCCCCACTTATAACCAATTACACACACCTCTCCAGACCATGGATCATCCCAAATATAATCCAAGAAGATCCCAATATTACTCTCTTCCTCCTAGAATCTTTCCCCTAAGAAGAAGGCAATTCAAGAAAGCCTTTTGGCTCAAATCAAGGAGAGTTACACATTTTAAGGGTAGTGTCTTTTCTAAAATACCTTTCCATTATTCTACGTCTTAACTCCATATTCTATTATAATTATTTGATTACATAACAACACTAGTATCCTAAATATACTAGGTTGTTTTTATGAGAAGAATTGGAACTAAACTTATACACACATTCATCTAATGGGTATGGAGCATACTGTTTCTATGGATGGAAAACTACTGCCTCATGAAATGATGATTGTTCAATATTCACCTACCACCTCCCATGGTGGTAATAATGATAGAAATGTAATTATATATGATATATATGATATATATTTTATCTGTATTTTTATGAAATTATCATTTATAAAATTCCTTTATGGTTTTCATCTTGTATAAATATGATAATTTAATTTGAGGAAGTGCGGACTACCGCCCCCTCAAAGTGATATGACTTGTTCATGCCATACATGGAACGTATAAAGGATGGAGTTAATGAACTTATGTGAAGTACATAAAATATGATATTATAATTGAATTATAATATACCTATGTATCATTATGTTTTTATTCCATTAAATATGAAATATAAATGAAAGTTGTGTTCATGTGTACGTACGACTTACCTTCTCCATGAACGGTGCATTTCATTTTCTTTGATCGAAATGTTATGTACTATTATACATACAAATATACTGGATATAAATACATATATACTTGATATATATGATATTTAGGTCATGAATATAATTTTTTAGATAATATACTTTTGACCACATGGACAATTTGTAATTATAACAAGTTCATTTATTATTCAAGTGTTGAACATCGACAAAAGACCGATATGAACATGAATAATTATAATATTGTTATACAAGGTAATAATTTATATAAAAGTAATAATAAATTTTAAATATTTACAAATTCATGTATAATTAACTTAAGATTATTATTCATGTAGAAAAATGACGAACAAGACAAGTCTGACACAAGGTAAGAGAACTTCTTAACCCAATTTCCATTCATTGGGTTAAACTTATACTTTTTAATTATTTCATGCTATTATTATGTGAGATAATAATTTTGATATATTATATTGTATTTATACTTGATTTATGATTTTCATCATGAATACACATAAGATATCTATTTTATTTAAAAATTGATCTTTGTAAGCGAACCTTTCACCCTCCTTTTTAGTCAAATACTTCTTTTATGTTATGTCTTTTAATTTCCATTATCTTTTGATGGGAAGTGTTCTTATATATCCTAATTTATTTAAATTTTATATCCATGTGATGAGAGACCATTTTCTCTCTCATAAACTCATTTTATGAATATTTAATTGATGTCGTTATGAAACTGAATTTTCATAATGGAATTTCTAAACTCAACTTCAACTTTTTGGGTTTTATGCATAATTAGTTGATTATATTACGCTAGATTATGTGTGGAATCACTATTTATTTATTTATTTTGTAATTTCGAATTCTTGTTGTGTGTATATACTGCTTCAACACACAATCACCCCATTTAAAAACTCTTACGTCATTTATACAAATTTGGTAAGGGTATTTGTCTCAATCTCCTTTCATTGAGGCATATCTTGATATTATGCATGTTATTTATCCTTTAAAGTGTATATAAAACCCCTTTAAACATGTTATATAATGAATTACTATATTCTCATGATATTTAAATTGATTTTTGATGTTATTCTTTAATTATATTTATTCAAGTATTTACTAATATGGTAAAGGAATATTTAACTAAAACTTCGTGTCAAATGTTTTAATGATTTATTCTTATAAAATTTTCTCATTAATGTACATGTTTTCAAAATGGTTTTAAGGAATTATTTTCATGGACATGAGTTTTTTAAAGTGTAAATTCCTTTCAAAAGTTTCAAAGTTGAATGGGAGACATTGATTCAAAACTCTTATTTTTGAATGTTTTGTATGAATTGATTATATATATAGTGAAATGATATCTTATGATTATAATGTAGAAATTTTATATTTTATATATTATTGTTTTATGTATTATGATTATGTTATCAATCTTGGGCATTGTTTATGTATATAGGTGGTTTCATGATAAACATAGGGAATGCTAGCCCGAGATAGCTCTTCATTGCATCAGGTAATGTGCCAAAGGTGAACATTAATGTTTCTACTAAGTGATATAGGGAATATACTATGATGTCAATTCCTAACATAACTCCTTATGTAGATATCAAAACTACAATGTAAGTATGATATGGATTCCAGAAGTTCCCTTAATGATTTTTTATTACAGTGTGTTATTCATAAATCATGTGGTTTCAGGAGGTTAGTTAAATAAGTTATGTTTAATGATTGAAAAGTATTATTTCATTGATTTGTATGTATTGATGGGATAATGTTTTATTTCTTCATTTTATAACCCTTACTAATATTTTTATGCCCATTGCTTGTTTTTTTAAATGTTTTTTGAAGGGTATAAGATTGTGTAAGAGAAATTAATAATTAAAGAATATTTATATCAAGAAAAGAATTATTGTTTTCTTTAAAGAGTTTTTATTTTATGAAAAAATGGATACTGAGTATAAATATCTACTTTATAATATTTTAGATATAATGTAATAGTTCTGAACTAAATCATTAAAACTCTAAACCTAAAAAGTTTCTCAATGATAATATTTGTTTTAACTCAAGATTGTGTATTGTTTAAGGCTGGGGCCTTATAGTTGGTATCAAAGGTCAGTTTAGATAACATTAGAGGTTAGTGTGTTATTTAAGCATAAGGGACCTAACCATAATGGTTAGAATATTATAAAGTGTCATAGTTATTTTAGATAAATTTAATGGGTTTAAGATAACATGAGTAAGTACATCATAGTGTTTACCCTCTTCATAAGATATTATATGATAATTTTTCTGATATACTCAAATTGACCTTTTTGGTTTTAGTAAATGGATGGATCTAGCAGGCACCAAAGTAACAATGGATGTAATGAAAACTGTAACAGTTGTTTGAATGAGAAACTGAATGAAATAAGAGATGTAATGAGAACTCTTGTTGTTATTCTTATCAAAATATTTGGAGTCCTTATTAACCACTTTCACATAAGGGATTTTTATAATGAATCATATATGAGAGAAATGAATCCCTATGGATGTTTAGATAATAGTCATAAAGGTAAGTATATTCAAAAACCTCTGTGTCAAATATGTGGAAAGAAACACCTAGAAAAATGCTTCAAAGGGATGAGAAGGTGTTATATATGTGGTAAAGAAGGTCATAAATCAATAAACTTCGATGAAAAAAAAGGAAGCATCTAGTTGACTCTCGGAAAAGGAAAGTAGTTTATTTCGATGGATCAATTGAATGTTATAAATGTGGTGTGCGTGGTCATTATACAAATAGATTTCCTGAAGAGAAGGTTCAGGATTGGGATCATCATAACTGTACAAATATATGTTTACCAATACCTAAAACTATTCTAATTGAATATGAGGAAATTGGTAATGAACTATGAGAGGTATGGATTATTTCATAGCTGGTGTTTTGATATTATTGATTCTTAGGATATAATTCATGATTTTTTTGTAGGAAATAAGTATTATGGAATAAGTTGAAAAAATGGTTAAGGGGTCATTAATATTGTTGGATGATTAATATGTATTCATTTTATAAATTCGGGAGTTATGTTAGATATCTGGGTGATAAAATTGTTTAATGTTTTAATGCTCTATTGTTAAAGGGATTACTTTTGAAGACTTTTCTCTTATATGTGTAACCCTGTAGTTTGTTATGTGAAAATTCTCTTTGAGGAATAATTATCTTTTCTTTTGTGAATAATGTTATAAAGAACCATTTGGGTTTATATGATCATTAAATTTGAGACAATTACAGGTCATTCATTTTTTCGATGAAAATGAGAGTAATGAGATAAAATTTGAGGTTAAAATATGTTATGGTTGTTTTTTAGAACATTATCACATTTTTTGGAATGTTATAAAATGATATGGTTTTAGAAAAATGACAAACAGTAGGATGGGTGAAAAATCGCCGCGTCTGACACGACCGCCTGAATCGAACCAACAACTGAACGGTGACAAGGGCGCATCACCTAATATTGGACTACGTGATGGCCCAGGTTAGTATTACTTCTTCTTTTTAGTAAAATGATTTTATTTATCAAGAATAAGTTTATTTTGGGAACATAGGGATATCCTAATCAAAGGAAAATGATTTGGGGATTAAGTGATAAAGGTTATTTTGGAAGATGTTTTCTCTTATGAAAACACGATATGCCTAAGGAATGTAGAATACTATGTGATATCATTTATGGTTTAATGGTTGGAATTTTATTTTGGAAGAATATATGTTTTTATTTTGAACATATGGAGATTTGGGTTATTTATGGAAATGATTAACCTATGATATAGAATATGTGATTTGGTTAATTACACATCAGTATGATACTTTTGGAGTAGTCAATGTTATTTGGATATAAATGTTAATATTTTCTAATAAAGACTACATGATTAAAATCTTCTGAGTTTTGGGGGTCAATATTAGTTTGGTTTATTTTGAAGAATTTTAAGTAAAATTGTTAATTGAATAGTCTTTGTTGAACTTTGGGTATTGTTAGTAGAATTTTTTAGATTAAGATTAGTAATTAATTTTATAAGGGATTATACTTTATAAGATTATCTGATCTCTTACTAACCATTTTGATTTTGGTTAATGTATAAATATAAGAAGATTATATAGTTCATCTTTTGGGGATTATGTGATTCTCTAGAATTTCATTCTAGAACTTTTGATGTGAACAAGTCATCTTGAATACACATCATTTGGATAAAAGATGATATTGTGGTAGAAATTTTATTAAAAGATAAAACACTACTTTTCAAGCAAGTACATTTCCTTATGATCATAGTATATGTAATAATAAAATTCTTCAAATCACTGAAAAGGATCTTGAGGAAAAAAATTACATGATTTATTTTATTATCATACATTTACCCAACCACAAATTTATGGTATTGTGGTGGTTAAATTTTTGCGATCGTGTTCCCTATCACTCTATAATCTATGAGAGTAACTTTCTCTGCTATATCAATGTTTTCCAACATGAAATTTTAGAATTGTTTATATTGGGTGACATTTTTACTTATATTTCTTTATTTTAAAGTGATAGTTTTATTGACTCTTTTTCCGATGTGGGACTTTTAATGATGTTTCTGAGACCAATTTTAAAATTGTGAGGATGCAATTCCCAAAAGGAGGAAGGATGTAACATCACAGGTAAATTATGAATCTGACATTTTCATATTTATTAATATTTTTGATTTAAATATTAATTTTACATTCAAGGGGATGTTATATCTAACATGATACTCAACAAACAACAATAGGTTTCTTTGAAATCTTACATTGTACACAACTTTGAGTTATACCCAAAAATAATTTAATATTATTATTAATTAAATGGTAGTTAAAGTCTAGCTATTGAATTGGTTGGAATGAACATAACTAACTACAATATTTTTATACATTTTTTTTAAATGTCTTTAAATTTATCCAACAAATTTTAGAGGCTTAAAATAAAAATGAATCTGGTTTTAAGCCTGAAATACTCTAATATTCTTTAAAAGGTCGTTTTACTGCCTTTTGATGGAGAACACTTTTTAAATCAATTTTTTTTTTCAATTTTATATATTCTATTTGACAAAATAAAATTATTCTATATAATTGGAACATCAAAATTTACATTGGGTAAAATTTTGGTATTTTTTAGATAGAGTTCATTTTTTAATGAATAGTGAAAAATATTGCATTTTTATTCAAAACTACCTTTTAATATAATTTATTTATATGGCTATACCTTCCTTTTAATTGGTTTTAATGTTTTATTTGATTATATTTTTATCTTTTAGTCCAATTTTGGTCATTGAAAGTAATTTCACTTTCAAATTGGACATAAACACATGTCAATATTTTTGTAGTTTTTAGTTCTTAAGAACATGCTCTTTGTTTTTACGACGAGAATTAATTTTAATTTAATTTCCTAAACTTATCAATTTTGAATTTGGAAAAATGGATTTAATATTTTTAATTAGGAGGTCTAAATTGTGTAAATAGGAAAATTTTATTTTTAGACATTAAATAATTAAAATTAAATATGAAAAAATAGTGATGTAGTGATTTCTTCATTAATAAAGGATTCAAATAAATGATATTAAAAATGATAAAATAAATTTAATTTTGTTATTTTGGTGTTATAAAATTTATTTTTAGATTATTTATACATGTTATTTTTATTATTAATGATGTTTTTTTAAATCAATCAGCTTTTTATGGATTTTTTGAAAAAGTAGTGATATGAATAGTGTCCAAATCGACATAATTCATATTTTAATATATGAAATATTTTACTAAATATTATAAAATTCCAAAAAAATATAATATTAGACCAAATATATATAATAACTATAAATATTATTAATGACTCGTTAATTGGATATTTTTCATGTTTTGGTAACTATTTTGATTCTCAGAGTGTTAAATGCTTGATAAAACGGTAAGAGTAAATAAGGGTTAAATAAAACAAATAAGGATTAAAAAATATAAAAACCAGTAAAATTATTATTATATGGTTCTATTTAGACTTATATTCATATTATATTCAAATTTAATTATTTTTAGATCTTTTTAAACCTAAAACTATTTTATAATAAAATAATACTTTCAAACATTCCAAAAGAGCCCCTCCTCCTTTTTATAAAAGGCCAGCACATCTAACCTATTTAACACACCACTAAATCCCCTTAACTCATCCCAAATAAGCTCCAATAAGCTCCAAACACTAAAATCTTCATCCTAGAATATTTAACCAAGGAAAAATACAATTCAAGGAATCCTTTTGGCTCATGTTAATGAGAGTTAGACATTTTAAGAGGTAGCATCTTCTCAAAAATTCCTTTCCATTATTATACTTATTTCACCCCCTATTCTATTATTTTTCTTTGATTACATTAAAACACCAATATACTTAATATAATAGGTTTTATTATGAGATTTATTCAAACTAAACTTACACACACCTCCATATGATGGGTATAGAACATATTGTTTCTGTGGAAGGTGAACTACTGCCTCACAAAACGACGATGGTTCAGTATTCTTCTACCACCTCTCATAGTGGCCATTATGATGGAACTGTAATATGATATATATGATATTTATTTTATCTTTATTCTTCTGTAATTATCATTTAGAACATTCCATTATGCTTTTCATGTTGAAAAAATACAGTAATTTGAATTGAGGAAATGCGGACTATCACCCCATCAAAGTAATATGACTCGTTCATAACATACATGGAACGTATAAAGGATGGATTTAATGAAATTATGTGACATATAGAAACTATTATATTATAATTTAATTATAATATAAATATGTATCATTAATTTTTCTTTCCATTAAATATGAAATATAAATGAAATTAGTGTTCATGCATACGTGTGGCTTACCGTCTCCATGATTGGTGAATTTCAGTTTCTTATATCCAAATGTTACAAACTATTATAAATAAAAATACAATGGATCTAAATACATATTAAATGTATATATATGATATTTAAAGCATGAATAAAATTCTAGAGATGATATTTTTTACCACATGTACAATTTTTAATTATATCAAGTTCAGTTATGACTCAAGTACCAAACATCGACAGGAGTCTGATATAAACTTAAATAATTATGTGATTTTTATAGAAAGGTAATATGTTATGTAAAAGGAATAAAAAAATTGAAAAATTTCAAAATCATGTAGAATTAACTTATGTTTATTGTTCAGGGAGATAAAGAACAAACAATACAAGTCTGGCACAAGGTAAGGGAACTTATTAACCCAATTTCCATTCATTGGGTTAAACTTCTTATTTTATATTATTCTGTGTTATGATTAGGTGATATATAAATTTTGATATCCTATATTTTATTTATACTTTATTTACATGTATTTATATTAAATACATATAATTGATCTATTTTATTTACAAAATGATCTTTGTAATTGAACATCACACCCTCTTCTTTTAGTCAAAGACTTCTTTTAAGTTATGTATTTTAATTTCCATTATCTTATGGTGGGATGTGTTCTTATATATCCTTATTTCTGTATATTTTATTTAAATTTGATGAGAGACCCTTTTCTCTTTCATCAACTCATTTTCTGAAATTTTAAGTGACGTCGTTATGCTGCCAAATTTTCATAAGAGAATTTCTAAACTCATTTTCCACTCTTTTGGTTTTACACATATTTCATTGATTATATTATTTTAGATTATGTGTTGAATCAATAAATATTTATTTATGTTGTAATTTCAAATTTACATTTTTTATATACTATTTTTACACATAATCACCCCATTGATAAACTCTTACATAATTTATATGAATTTTGTAAGGGACTTCGTCTCAATCTCTTTTTATTGAGGCATATATTGATATAAAGCATAGTATTTATCCTTTAAGGTGTATATAAAACCCCTTTTTACAAGTTATATAATTAATTACTATATTCTCATGAAATTTAATTTTTTTATGTTATTAGATAATTATTTTTATTTAAGTAGTTTCTAAAATGGTAAGGGACACTTTAACCAAAACATTATTTCAAATGTTTTAATGATTTATTATTCTATATTTATTTCATTAATTTCCATGTTTTAAAAATGGTTATAAATATTTATTTATATGTACATGAGTGTTTTAAAATGTAACTTAATTTCCAAAGTTTTAAATTGGCATGGGAAACTTTGAATCAAAACTCATCTATTTCAATGTTTTGTATGACTTAGTTATATAAATATTGTGAAATGATATCTTGTGATTGCAATGTAGAAATGTTGTCTTTTGTTTAGGCTTGTTTTATGTGTTATGATTATGTTATGGTTCTTGGAAATTGATTATGTATGTGGGTGGTTACATGATAAACATAGGGAGGTTGATCCCAAGATAGCACTCAAATTCATTGGGTGATGTGACAGGGGTAAACATTAAGGTTTATCCTAAGAGATTTAGGGAATATACTATGATGGGAATTCCAAAAGTAACTCCCTATGTAGCTATGAAATCTACAATGTAAGTATTATATATATGCCACAAGTTGCCTATATTATTTTTCATTACTATTTGTTATTCATAAATCATATTATTTCATGAGGTATGTTAAAAGGATTTTGTTTTATGATTGAAAAATATGATTTTAGTGATTTTTATGTATTTATGGGACAATGTTTTATTTATTTATTTTATAACCATTACTGAGAATTTTAAGCTCATCCTAGTTTTTTTAATGTTTTTCACTGGGGATAAGGACGTGTAAGAGAAATGAAGAATTCAAGAATATTAATATCAATAAAACAATTATTTTTTTCTTCTAAGTGATTTTATTTTATGAAAAAATTGATATAGAGTAGAAGTGTCTACTTTATAATATTTGATATGTAATGTAATAGTTATGACCAAATTCTCAAAAACTCTAAACCGGAAAATATCATCAATGTTAATTCTTGATTTAACTCAATATTGTGTAATGTTTAAGGCTAGGGCCTTATAAATAACCTTTGGAATTGGTAATTGAATCGATGCCTCTTTACTAAGGGGATCCTCCTCATGATCCAAGTATCGAATCCTAGAAAGCATACATCGCTAAGGAATCCAAAAATAAAAAATATGTTTCTTAGAAAAGGAGTATATCATGAGAGATGACGCAAGAGGTACATGGGAACCACAACCAATTTTTATATGATGCATGCACTTTTATTTTTCTTTTAACCAATGTTCTCTTGTACCATGTTGAAAATATGGTGATAAAAATCATGGTGTATGGATAAATATTCCACTACACCAATACTAGTGTCTCTGGCCTAAAATTTGAACTCAACCCATTTAACATGGTTTCTCAAACCAATCTTACAACTCCTGTCTTAAGGTAGATCTGGATAATTTAATACCTCTCAGTCACAACTCATCCCAATGGGACATGTGACGTGACTCCCCAAGATCACCTCGAATAGGATAGGGGTGTGATACTAGCATCGAGTAAGCACATCATTAACATGGGGGTCTTTATTCTAAGTATATTTACACATTTATACATCTCCATGCCCAAATAATACTTTAAATGTCAAAAAAATAAAACAAAACATGAATTAATACATTTAATCCCACAACCACGGTATGGTAAGAAGTAAAGGAAAGTAAATAAAGAAAAAATTCAATACCACTATGGATAGTCTCAAAATAATTCCAACCTAAAGGTGAACTGGGGACTACTACCAAGATACAACTAGGACACACCTCAATATATGTGGTCTCATTGAAAATTACCTAGTCTAGGTCCTTCTAACACTTTTTCAAAGGGTGTATCATCTTTACAAGACATGACATGTGTGGGAAAAGACCATTCAAGGGTGAATATAATAATACCCAGTAGGAAACCCTAAAACTATAAATAATATAACAAATGAATAAAAATAATTTCTACACAAGTATATGTCTACATCACATATAATACAAATATCATGATATACTCAAAAAAGACACACAGTCTCAAGGTAAAGTCACAACTTTAATTCCAAACTAGAATTCATTCTTAAAGATTCCACATAGCACTCATCTGATAGAACACACTCTACGAGTATGATATCACTGATGAAATAATTCTGATAGGTAGTGCTTTTTGGGTCTTGTATATTAAATGTATACACTGATATATAAATAGATATAATACAAAGATGAAAATCAATACAAAAGAAATGGGGTATACCAAAAATTTAATCTTGATTAATCCACTAAGTAGAGTATTGAATCCCATATAATATTGGTCACAATGATACCAAGAACTCAACATATTGAAGGAAGATGATAGAGGATCTCACTTCGAGCATCATAGAATGATTCCAAAAAAATTATCAAATATGTCACATTAAAGGGATCATTGTCTTATCTACAAGAGGTGATTCCATACTAACCCTTAGGGAAAGGATATGGGGAATGAACCCTAATTAATCATTTCCAAGATATATAGGAAAAGGGATACAAGAAAACTTTTGTGAGTACACTGCATGTAGTAGGGGTACATGATGTGTTCCTTTGACCCTAGTACCTACCCATGTAAAAAACCCATGTCCAGATCTATGTCTATGTAACAATACATTGTATGGGGATGACTGTGTACTTATACTCATCTATGCTAGGCCTGTCCATGTTTGTGTTAGATTACATGACGTCCCCATGCCCATGAAATCCCTTGCCATGTCTATGTACCCTCTTAGGTGAAGACTAGGCCATTCACTAGGGGTCACATTCCATGTTACATGGAACATGACATGTGATACTTACCTTTCTTTTGAAACCCTATCTACAACTGATAGGGTCCCACATAGTGTGTATCTCTAAAGTACACATTGTGTTCTAAAAAATATCCAAAATTACATATCTAGAATCACACATCTTCGCCAGAGCCTCCAGTCACTGATCTGGCCATTCCCAATACCAAAATCAGTGAGTATTGTTGGTCAGGACGTTCAGTCATTAAATCATTTAAATCTGACCATAGAACCAATTGGAAAAATCCCTAAATTTTTTTTCTTAATCACACAACATAGAATAGAAAATACGATTATATACACCATCTAGTATAGTTTTTCTTCTATTGTCTCACAATTTTCATGTCATTTGAAGACTGGATCTGTAATATCGAATTGTTTCACAATGAAATGTGTGTGCAATGATGGATTCATTGGTGGATGTCGAAACATGGGCCAATGGATAATTCTAATGATGAATGATGAATTGGGGGATACAAGTACATGAAATAAGAATGAGGAAAAAAATGAGGTTTTATTTCAACTTTGATTATTTTCCATTAACATGATGGATGATGAGATACTCAAAATAATGACAAATAAATTCTCCAAATTCCAAAATAAAACTAACCCATCTCACAATATGCATGATCTGCAAATAAATTTTTCAGTATGTTAATTCACATTAGATATAAAATATTAAAGGGGGAAAGAATTCAATAAAAAGAAACATCCTACCTTGATTTGGATTGATCGCTGATGGATAATGGAGCAACAATGTGATCATGGTGAGATCCTATTATTCCATCTTGTACCAGTCATTAATCATTGTTCTAGTCATCATCTTCTAACCAAATCTCCTTCAATGATCTCCAACTATTTTCATGGTTATTTGAATAACCATGAAAATCTCATATAAGTGTGTTTATATAGATTTTATTAGGTCAAATGAATAGTTAAAAAAATTAATTTATTAAATTAATTTATTCTAAACATTGACCCATGAATGCGCCTCAACCTGAATTCCCGAAACTTTTCCAAGATTATATCCTTCATAGGGTTGAACCTGTGTTCTGAACACAATGGTGCCCCCATATTTCTAATCTGCACCCCTTATTTAGAATTTATTATACATTTTTATAAAAATTACACACGCATGATATTTAATATATACAATTTATTTCAAAAATTAATTCTAGGAAGATTTGGCCTCAAAATCACATTTTGTCTTAGATCCTAGTCTCAAAAATAATCTACCTAATGTCCACAAATAATATGTGGAAAATTTGAGTCATTATAACCAAAAAATCTCAAAATATTAATCTTGAATTAGATTAATAATTTCCAGAATTAAAATTAAAAAAATAAAATCCACAGATGATGCTTATGAAATAAAAATATAGAATTTATGAAATAATAAATAAAATAAATTCAAAATCTTCAAAATAAAATGAAAAGGTATGTTTTTAAATGAGAAATCACTTCTAAAATAAAATTTCAATGAAAATTATTAAAAAATAATCAACATTTTTTCCCTAAAAATATATAAATTATATTAATGAAACATTAATTATATGTACACTAAAACTGAATTTATCAAAATATTTAGTGATTTGATGATTTCATTATGAAAAGTAAAATATTAAAAAATTCTTCATCTACCACTCATTTTCGTCTTAAAAATGTCATGTAAATCACCAAAAAAATTTAAAAAAGTATATCAAAATAAAGTCAAATAAAATTTCCCAACACTTAAACATTTTCATCTCTATGAAATAAAATAAATTAAATTTATTAAAAAGGATTTTTAAAAAACATTTTTCCAACAAAGTTACAATAAAAAACCATATATTAAAGAATATAAAAATTAACCCATTATAGAAAATGGAATTCCTTTTATATCTATTTTACTCACTAAAATATTTCAATACCTATTCAATTTCTATATTTAGAAGTGCAGAGAGGTCAAATTTAAGTGCAATTAAAATTTTAGACAGTTGTATTTTCAATTTTTACTCTCTCCAAGGACCCCTAACAAAAAAGATCACTTTTATATTTCATTTATACAAAACAAAATATTTTCATATAAATAAATTTTCCCTATAGGTTCTAATATTCCCCTCATGTTAATAAATTATTTTTAAAAAAATAGGAAATTTATTTTAATTTTTCCCAGCCATAGATCTGAAGTGAAATTATTAAATTTAAGAATGTGTTTTTTTACTCACACACCCAGTTCCTAATGTCTCATAGATTCATCTTGGGTTCTAAATTACCCATTTTAATCTAGTTTTGAATGAAATATAGGAATAAAATTTGAGTTATCTCACAACGGAATTATATTTCTCAAAGGATAATTTACTTTACATCAAGTTCCAAATTCACATTCCTTTAATTTATAACGTCAATTATAGAAATATCAAACCTATCACACTCTCTTTCTCACTTCTTAAATAGAATTTCCATAAAAAAATGGAAACATAACTAATTAATCATGCATATAAAACAATTTTAGAATTATTGAAATCATTAATTACTAGTGTATAATTATTCCTTAGGAAAGAAAACATTTAATTTTAAAGGTCCTTAAATTTTAATTATTTTGTTTGAAATTTTTTTTATAAATATAATAATTGAAACATAAATTAAAATTGTAAAATAACACTATCCCCCAAAAAATGAACAAAAATTTGTCCCAAAAGTTGAATCCTAAGGTGGGTTAATATTAATAACATTTTTCAAAAAAAAATTTAATTTAGTATTTTATAATAAGTTTAAAGTATTTACAAAATTTTTACCAAGTGTTTGGCACAAATACCAAAACAACCAAAACTAATTTGAAAATTTTCAACCTTTAATTTTTTTTAAGAACATGTTTTAGAATTCAAATTTTATCTCAAATATTTTCATAATGAAAAATGAATTATAATAATGAATCGACATTTGAATCCATTGGTTTTATATAGTGTAACTACCCAATGATTAATCAATGGAAATTAACTTCTTATAATTATGTCATGAAATCACAATATAATAAACTACTAAGAACTATTTGACCTCTAAACATAATATTTTCATGTCCATGATTGGAATTTCAAAAATCCATCATAAATAGTTGTGATCATTAAGATGTTTGGAGCCCTATAAGAGAAACATGATTTCTAGTGAATATTAATTAGCCCTTATAAACACTAATGTTACCCTTAAAAATAGTAATATGAAACTTACGAATATTAAATAATTTATTTGGATAAGTAACCTTACCAGTGAATGGATAAATGAAATTTTGGCATTTTAGAAGTGATAATATGATCATAGTATAAATATTTTTTTTAAGTCATAAATATTTAATTGAAATTTTACGATTAATTAAATATTTTAAATGAAATAATATTTTTTAAAAAATATAATCATAAATTTTTGTTTTATTTTCTTATGGTTGTAAGATGATTTAATGCACCCTTAGTTAATTTTTCAAAGTGTTAGAAAAACTGTTTTAATTTTAAAATTGTATTTTTCAAGTAAATTATGATTTTAATTAAAAATTAAATTTCTCATATGTTCAAAAATATTTTATTAAAATGGAGTTCATTTTTGGATTATAAAAGTTGAAAAATGGTAAGGGTTAATTATTTGAATTTTTCTAAAATACTTGAATTTTTGTGAATAGTGAAATTCGATAATTTAGGAAATTGCTAAATAAATGAATTTCAGCATCATGCTTGAGCCATGGATGATATAAATGGACATTGGTTTGAAATAAAACTAAATTATTACTATTTTTTCACAATAATCATGAATATTCATTAGTTTTAGAAAAAATAATAAACTAATGATTAAAATAATATGAAACCCCTCCTCTCCTCCACTATAAAAACCACCCTCACCCCCTCTTCTCTTCACTCCTCTAAAGCCTTGTGACTAGTCCAAATTATACTAAAATCTATCCGTAATCCCATATCCCATTCCTATAATATCTTGGTCTCTTCAAAAGGCCAAATTCTTTCACTTAATGTGGTTATCAAGGAAGACATACTCAAGAGGTAAATTCATCTTTTAATTTCTTTTATTTCTTGTCATGTTCCGTTATTTTCTTTTTCTTTCATTTCATAAATTCATCCAAATGTTATTATTACTGTAGTACATTAAATTTTATGTAATGTTGTCATGACTTATCCCGCGGGGCCCGTGTCGTGACTACCGAAATCTCACTTTCCATAGGCCTGAGGCTGGCGAGTAGCATCGGAAAGGCGTATCCCTTAACGGGAAGGCATTGCCTTAAAACTTGTACAAACACACAAGCAGAGAACAAAAAAGAAGAAACCACCAAGTAAAATGTAGAAGTAAAAAGTGTGTTTAATGCAAAGGGGTCGGGATACAAGCCCAACTAGAAAGTAAAAGAACAAATGAAATGAGAAAAATAGCTCCTAGATCATCTATTGAGGATCCTTCTTGAAAGGTAGGTACAGATCTTGATCAGTAGTCCTACGTCACACAACATCAAATGGTCCACCACTGAGCACCATCTTGTCCTAGCTCCCCCAGCCTCGATCAATGTTGTCCATCTTTTTCACAAGACACAACATGGTGTTCGTGAAGCCCATGCAGGGGTGAGTATAACAATACTCAGTAGGGACCCTGAGACCCCTGAAGGTCTCCCATACTTCCACAAAGGGAAAACCATGAAGAAATACCTCAATCATAATGCATGAAGCCATCATCAACTCTACATAGGTATATGTCCTTACATATACCTATGTTGTCAATATATACACGAAGATAACCCCACGAAGAAAAAAGTACCACACAGGTAATAGCACGACGATATCCCCATGAAGGTAAAAGTACCACATGGGTATCACCATGAATATATCACCAAGAAGGTAAAAGTAACACACAAGTATCACCACGAAGGTAAAAGACTCATTTCACACCAGTTATATAAGTAAACCATATAAGTACAGATGATTAGTAGAGAAGATAGATCATTTTATCAAGAGGCACTACTGCTCACCACAGAATGTCTGACCCGCACAGGATCGATAGGTACTAACCCTTGCAATTACCCACATAGGATCTGACCCACACATGATCAGTATGTGATAACCTAAATAGGATCGCTGAGCACTGAACCACACAATATCAAACCCACACATGATCGGTGCTGGCCCACACATGATCACTTGGTACTAACCTCCATGTGGTTTGTCTCGAACCTCTGCCTCATTGCCAGCCACTGGATTCCTGCTCATAGTAGGCTTGATTATGGGAGAACCGATCCTCAAGCCGTCGGTCATACCTCAACTACCACAAATCCCCACGAATTAATTATTCCAAAGGGCCACCATATCATAAGGGTTCTAACGCGACCGATGGCACATCAATCAGACGCCCAATCTATGACTTATAAGCATTTTAATTCCATGGTCCCTGTTGTATTTGGATTCGATCCTACCCGAATGTCTTCCAAAATTATCCAAATATAAACGGGAGTATACCATAATGACTGTCTTGCACCACGGGTCCCATCTCTTCATATGGTTCATCAACCGAAGCCCGGTTCTCAAGTTATTGCCCTTTAAGAAAAATTGGTCCTGGTTGGTTTTGGGTTCGGTCTGACCTGGTCTGGGTCTACCCATCTGGGCTCATATCGCAGGGCCATGGTCCGGCCCAGCCTACAAGGGGGAATGGCGCATTGGGATTGAGTGACCAGGCCCATGGAGGTGCGGCCTTCTGGGCTCGAACAGCACGAACCGTGTAAGGGCGGCCCGGCCCACGGTGGGTTCTGCCCTAGCTTGCGCGTGGGGTGTGACCACTGGTCTTCCTAAACCTCCAAGTGGCTGTTCGGTTTCATCCACAGTGGTAGCGCCAGGTGGCACTACCTAATCTATTGTGGGACCCATAAAGAGCAGGTTTTGTCGACGCGGTGTCAGAGAAGCGGCTTCTCAGGTGGTGTGATGTGGCGCACCGCTGCCTCCTCCTATGGTCGGTCAACGTCGGCCGCCCTACTTGAATATTGTAGCTAAAAAGATGCAGCCCCTTCTCCGTCGGCCAGTGCTGGTGGCTCCATTGACCACCACAGCATAGTGTCATGGCCTCCTCCTGTGGCACATGATGACACACTGCCTCCATCATGGTCGGCCAGTGACAGCTACTGCCATCATCTACCGGTGTCGGTCACCGGTGCAACATCAGCGGTCATATTCGGAGAACTCAATGGTAAAACAAGGTAGGAGAGGGTCTGGGTCATTTTCATTTGTTCAGCGCCTTCTGCATTAGCTCAAAAATGTGAGGGAGGAAATATAAGTTCAACAATCACATGAAATTATAACAATAATAAATCCCTACCTCAATATCATTAGAGAACGTCACATTTGACGAAGATTCGATGTTCTTCATCCCCTCAATAATCCACCAACTACACTGCTCATACATCGTTCTTCAGTTCAGAATTCATTGTCACTCATCACCGCTTTCTAGAACTGATATCGTCTTCAAGGGGGTTGGTGTTTCAACACTTTATCAGAACTTCATCACTTGATGAAGTTGTGCCATTACCCCTCCCCAAGCTCCTTATAAATAGGAGAGGGGGATGGTATGTAATGATCATGGAATTTATGGGGGTTCAATAAATGGTATCCTTCATAAATTCCAATGATGTTGTTACATATGATGTGAAGGGTCAAGCCAATTAATGTCTTGACATGTTGCTGGTCCCACACTACTTCTTTTCCTTTGGAGGAAAAGAAAATAAACCAATAAAATAACAAATTAATTTTATTTTTTCTTTTAAAAAGTCCCAAAAACTAACTTTTTCTCTAGACATACAATAGTTAAAGTGAAACCTCCCTTAACCAAATCCCGACACTATGGATTCAATTGTGCCCTCGGATTTTTAATCCGAACACCGGTTCAAAAGATAGAAAATGTTGCCCATGAGTTTACTTAATGTACCTTAAAAAAGTTCGGAAATTCATTCTGGGCACACCAGGCCTCAGAATCATGTGCTGTCAATTTTGTAAGACTCGTAATAATTCCATATAATTAGAAAAATTACATAGAAAATATAGGTCTTTAAATTCTCCTCTCCTTAAGAATTTTCATCCCTGAAAGCCACAATATAGACTAATGAAACAAATGGGGGTACTGAGTAGGAAACATAGCCTAACAATCCCATTTTCTCTCATAAAGGATCTTGTTCTACCAGAGAACATGCACCAGAGGTATCCATCATCCATGAAGGAACTATTCCTATCGATCCTCAATCTCCACTAGAACCTCTGTAATGTTCACCCCATCTTCAATGTCCATATCTCCTCGTCGATGATGTGTGATGGATCATTCATGTACCTACTTAGCTGTGACAGGTGAAAAACATCATGCACCCAGTGCATCTATGGGGGAAGAGTCGGTTGATATGCCACCTCGCCAACTCTGTTGAGAACCTAAAAAGGTCTGATGAACCTCGAAGATAAAATGCCACCCCAGTCAAATCTCTATAAACCTCATTGAGATGAGACCCATATGAATACATGGTATCCCTCATCAAACTCCAATGGTCTCTATCTCTGGTCAGCAGAAGACTTATGCCTACTATGTGCAGTCTTCATCCTCTCCTGTATGATCTGCACCTTCTCAGTGGTACCCCGTACCAACTCTGGATCCGTAACTACTGAATTCCTTGGGTCTTTCCAGCATAAAGGTGATTTTCAAGGTCTATCTTATAAGGCCTCGAATGGTTCCATACCAATGGTGGAGTGATAATTTTTGTTGTACGAGAACTAAAACAAGGGAAATTTATCCTTCCAAATATAGCCATAATCTAGGATGCAAGCACGAAGCATGTCCTCTAGTGTCTGAATGGTAAGATCCATCTGACCATACAACTATGGATGAAAGGTGGTGCTCAAACGTAGCTCAGTCTCAAACACTTCCTGGAATCCCTTCCACAACCGGGATGTAAAATGTGCATCACAGTCAGAGATGATCGTCGATGGCACCCCATGAAGTCTTACAATCTCTTGTACGTAGAGGTGTCCCATGACCTCTACTGATCCTTCCTCTCGAATGGGTAGGAAGTGGGCCAACATGGTGAGTCTTTCAATGATCACCCATATCGAATCATGTCCCATGTACGTACGTGGAATCCCTGTCACAAAATCTATGTAGATACCATCCCACATTCCCTCCAGAACCTCTTGTGGTTGTGCTACGCCTGCTAGAACCTAATTCTCGGCCTTTACCTGCTGAAAAGTGAGGCATCTTGAAACAAACTCAGCTACTACCTTCTTCATCCCTGGCCACCAATGCTGATTTTAGAGGTCTTGGTACATCATCGCCACACCAGGATGTACCTCCAGAGGGGATGTATGGAACTACTTCAACACCTCCTCCCGTATCACCACTGGTACCATGTTGCATCCACTAAAGAGGATGATGTGCTCCCCACCTTCATAAAATTCATCAGGTGCTTGTCCTATGGATATCTGATAATGTTGTTCCTCACAGTCAATGTCCCCAAGATGTGCCTCCCATACTAGCTAAAGTGAGGGAGTGACATTTATAGACTAGAGGTATGTTTCTCTATCTCTATCGATAAAGGATATCTACAACGCGACTAGCTACTCTGTCACCTCACTTAGAAACTGTATACCAGACCTCCTGCTAAGTACTTATGTCACTACTTTCCTATTCCCAAGAGTATAGACTATGTCAATGTCATGGTCCTTGAGGAACTCTATCCATCATCAGTGTCTCATGTTATGGCCATTTTTTGAGAAGATATACTTGAGACTCTTGTGATCAGAGTAGACTGTAAAACATTCACTCATCAAGTAATGTCACCACATCTTCAAAGCGAAGACCACTACTGCTAAATCCAGGTCATGGGTAGTGTAATTATTATCATGTTGTCTTAGCTTCTGAGAGCCATACACGATGACAGATCTCTCCTTCTTTAGAACACATCCATGTCCAGCCCCTGACGTGTTGTGGTAGACTACATACCCAATGCCCTGTTCTGGTAGCCTCAAGATGGGGGAACTCATTAGTCTCTTCCTCAACTCCTGAAAACTTTGCTGGAACCACTCTTTCCACATGAAGGGTTGTCCCTTCGTCGTCAATGCTGATAATGGTGTCGCAAATTTCAAAAATTTGGGTATGAATCTTCGGTAGTACCTAGCCAACCCTATGAAACTCTGCACCTCTGTCACACTAATGGTTAGCTCCCAAGCGATCATAGCTTCTATCTTCTCCAGATGTATTATAAATCTATCCTCTAAGATAACATGTCCCAGAAATGGAAACTCTCATATCTAGAACTATAAATTTGAGAGCTTAACATAAAACTGGTACTCTTAGAGTGTATCTAGAACTATTTTCAGATAACAGGCATGCTCCTCCTCTATCACTGAGTACAAGAAGATGTCATAGATGAAGACCACCACAAAGCGATCGAGGTATGGCTGGAAGATACTATTAATGAGACCCATGAACCCGGAAGGGGCGTTGGTCATGCCGAAAGGCATAACCAAGAACTCATAGTGGCCATAACGACATCTAAAGGTTATCTTCTACACATCCTTATCTTGTACCTTGAGCTGATGATAATTATATCTAAGGTCTATCTTCAAAAATCATCAAGCTCCCTTCAACTGATCAAAGAGATCATCAATCCTTTGAAGTGGATACTTGTTCTTCATGGTAACCTGGATCAGGTGTCGATAGTCCTAACAGAGACTCAAAATCCCATTTTCCTTCTTGGTGAACAAAATCAGGGATGCCCATGGAGACACACTGGACCTTATGAACCCCTTCCTCTACAAGTCCCCCAACTGTACTCGTAACTCATGAACCTCCACAGGAGCCATCTGATATGCTGGTCTAGATATCAGTGTCGTCTCGGGGTACGGGTCGATTTAAAATTATACCTCTATACATGGAGGTAGTCCTGAAATATCATCTAGGAAGACATCGACATACTGGACCACCACTACAGAATAGCTCAGACTCTCTACTTTAACTTCTCCGAGGGTAAGACTAGCCAACTGATGTGTGACAAACTACCCCCTCCTCTAGGTAAATCCATCCTATGCTGTAAAGGATTCATTCTCACCGGTGAAGGAAAATCTGGACCCATCCGTGAGGACACACCACACTTTTCGCCTAATACTTTCAATCTTAAAATGGATTTTGGATAACCTGTCCATACCCAATATGACATCATAAGGCCTCGACGCCATTACTAGAAGATCACAGCCAAATCTCTCGTATCCCAGAGTAATTTCACACTACTGGAACCAGTGTGTAATATCAAATATTCCCCCATATGAGTCTCTAGACGTAAGGATTGAGCCAATGACTCCATCGAAATCTCCGAGCTCTGAACGAGGGACATGTCAATAAAAGAGAGACTGGAACCTATGTCTATAAGTACTGCAACTAGGGTGGAATAGACACAGTGTAATGACCCAATGTTTTTCAATGGAAATTCCCTTCTTATATTTATGTCATAAAATAACATGAAAACACAACATAATGAACTACTAAGTGATAAGTGACCTTTAAACATAATTTTTTCACTTCTATGTTTGGAATCTTGAAAATCTGACATACACAGTTGTGTTCAAGAAGATTTTTGGAGTCTGATGAAAGAATAATTTTTGTGAATAGTAACGTACCCCTGTGAATAGTAACATACCCTTATGAATAGTATTATGACCCTTATGAATAGTAAATCATCCAACATAAGATTAACCATACCCATGAATAATTAGATAAAATTTAGACATCTTTGAATGTGACAATATGAACTTAGTAAATGTTTTGGTATTTTGTAAGTCATAAATAATTAATTATAATTAAATAATTAATTTAAAATAAAATTTATTTCCCTAAAATCTATTTATAAATTATTTAATCAATGTCTTATAGTTTTTAGATAATTTTATAAGACCCTACGTAATATCTTAAAGCACTATAAAATCAGTTTTAATTTTTTAAAAAATGTTTTTTATGTAAATTATGATTTTAATTAGATTTTAAATTAATAATATTTAGAAAATGGTTTTGGAAAAATAAAATTAATTTTTGGATTCTACACGTTGAAAAATGGTAGGGGTAAATTTTTGGTTTTTTTCTGAGATACTTGAATTTTTGATGAATAGTGAAATACTGTAATTTACAAAAATAAGCTAAATAAGCTAATTATAGAGTCATGTGTTATGTTATGCTGATGTAAGACCACTTGGTTCGGGATCAGATGATAAAATTACTGTTATTGGACATTCAAGACTCATTATTTCTTTTCTTAGGTGAAATTAATAAACTAATGAATTTTATATTAAGGAAACCCCTCTCCCCTCCACTATAAAAGACACCCTTCACACCCTCATTTCCTCACACCTCACAAGCACCAAGACTTCTCTAAACTATGCCCAAACACCTTCCATATCCCCTCCCAGACGTCCAAGAGATGCTGGTCTCATCAAAATACCAATCTTAGTCTCTTAAGGAGGTTCTCAAGAGAAGGATTCAAGAGGTAATTTCTCTCCCTCTTCTCTTTTAATTTCCTTTCAAGTTCAAGTTCATTTCTTGATCTCTCCCCACCTATCATCATAAATATGATATTTTAACTCTAGTATTATACATATAATGTAATTTTATGATCAAATGGTATATTATATCATCCATACCACTTTTCCCTCTTCCTTTTATTTTATTAAAGAGAACGTTGTTCATGAGGTGTTAATTTATCACCTTCTAGAACTAAATGCTTTCTTATTCCATTTCAACCTTCAGATATGGTCATGAAAACATTTTTATTTTTGAACAAGAATATTTTATATGTATTATGTCCTATTTAAAGTTCTGGAAATAACTTATGAACATATTACTATGTGATAAATTAAAAAAAGTTCATTGTGATCGAAAAACCGCCCAAATTAACCCAAACAATATTAATTTAATTCTTATCTAATGATTCATCCACATCGATATAATACGATTCATTATAAGATCATTAAAACTCATGTAATCTCATTAATAACATGTAATATCTTTTTTGGATGTTTACCCATGATTACCCATGTTTACCTGAACTTCAATTTATTATTACAAGTGAACCACCCAAGATAAACCATAAAAACAAACATCCCCGAACAATGTTTTTAAACTCTAGAAGTCATCAAAAGGAACATAAAATGACGTAATGAAATCATAATGAACCCTATTAATGTATATAAGGTTCTGGAGTTTCTAATTAAAGAATAAAATGTCATTTTACAGGACATCAAAAGAGAAGGAAGCATTCAGATACAAGGTAATGGGAAATTCTCAAACCCAACATTCATTCTTCGGGTTTTACCTCTTTCACTCCATTTTTGATATGGTCACTCCTTAAAGATCATTTTTTCATCATTTAATTAACGTTTCTTGGATATACATGTTTTATAATTATGTTTATTTCAAACAAAATGTTTTCCAAAAGAACTCTTCTTTTAATAACTCAACTTTTACCTCTCATTCATGGTTGATGGTTCTTGCATAAAGTATGTTGTTCCCTCTTTCTTTTGGGAACCCAAAGATCATGAATTTATTCTTATGATATAAAACCCATTCCATTACATGGGTTTTTTATGTTCATTTTTGATATTTTTTTATGTAACAATCTTGATAATGATGATGTTATGATTTGACGTGTGCGCCCGGAATTATATAGCGCAATATGAATGTTTGAATGTGGCGGGTGCACCCAGAATTATACAGCTCTCCAATGCATTGGGTAAAGTGTTGAATATCATGATTAAATGTGAAATGATGTTTTCACAAGATTCTATCTTGTTTCACAAATATTTGTGGTAGTTAACCACTAAGATATGATGTTTCATTTTTATGCATTTCCACATTTCAAGTCTTTTATTTATGATCCTCTCATGTTCATGATATTTTTCCTATGTTATGATTATGTTGAACCCATGATATATTGTTCTTATCCATCCTCTTACTGGGATTCTATCTCACCCCTTTTTATTTATATCCATAGGTGGATACATGTACTTAGGAGAGGACAAGTGCCAATATGACACTACTGGAAAGATGATCTTTCCCAACACTTCTATACCAACGGTTTGTAAAAACCGTTGGTATAGCTACCCTTTCCCAACGGTTCACCAAAACCGTTGGGAAAGGGTCCCTTTTCCATCCTCTTTCCCAACAGTTCACCAAAACCGTTGGGAAAGGGTCCCTCTTTCCCTCCCCTTTCCCAACGGTTGATCAAAACCGTTGGGAAAGTGTCCTCTTTCCCAACGGTTCACCAAAACCGTTGGGAAAGGGTCCCTTTTCCCTCCCCTTTCCCAACGGTTCACCAAAACCGTTGGGAAAGGGTCCTCTTTCCCTCCCCTTTCCCAACGGTTCATCAAAACCGTTGGGAAAGAGAGGGGATAGTTTCAACCTTCGGAAAACTAAAGTTCAACCCACCCAAACCTATCCCAACGGTTTGGAAAACCGTTGGGAAAGGGCTTTCCCAACGGTTTTCCAAACCGTTGGGATAGATTCTTTAATTTTTTTCCAGGCCTTCTAACCAAGAACATTATATAAATAAAAATTTTAAATAATTATGATAATACATATATATATTTATGAAATTATGTTTACAAAGTGATGTTAGGTTAGTGGTTAAGTCGTTCGATTATAAACGAGGGGTCCTGGGATCAAATCCCAGCGGATGTTTTATTTTTTGGAATTTATATACCAACGGTTCCATTACCGTTGGTATAGATTTCATATTACCTATACCAACGGTTTTTTGAAAACCGTTGGTATAGACCTATCGCAACGGCTTACTTGGCTACGGTTCTCCAAACCGTTGGTATAGGCTATACCAACGGTTTGGAGGCCTATACCAACGGTTCCAAACCGTTGGTAAAGGTTAGTTTTCCAGTAGTGTGAATCTAGAGAATAAGAAGTTAAATAAATGTTAATTCTTGATGTTGTATTTGTTATGTCTTGTCATAGTTTTCCCAAGACACTAAACCTTTGGATCCCCTATGTGTAATACTACTACATTTTTTATCTTTGAAATGATTTAATAGTAATGTAAGAAAAGGCCGGGTCTCTATAGTTGGTATTATAGGAAAGGTTTAGTTAATTTGGGAATCAGGATTAGTGAACCCTAGAGGAAACCTATAGCATGAGACTAAGTACAAATATGCACACAAGAATATTTACCTAGGGATCCCATATGTTATGTTTTTGGTATAATTTTTTTTAAGGATTAAGTTATTCATAAAATTGTTTACTTTTGTTTTGTTCTAACTTTTTCTATTTTAGAAAATGGTGCGAACCAGGAGAAATCAGGCCAACAACTCATGTGAGGGCCATTGCAATGATTGCCCGAACATCATCCCCAATGATTTGGGAGGTGGAGTTCAAAAATTCATGGTGATTCTTACCCAATTATCTCAGGTTATGAATAATAACCATAATAATGGGGAACTCCCTCCTTCACCAAAGAGGGAGAAACTGGCTATCGAGTGTTTTATTCGGCAATGATCACCGACGTTTTGTGGATCTTTCGATCCACTAGTTGTGGAACAGTGGGTCAAATCCATGGAGAAGATCTTTTCTTTTCTTCACTGTTCTGAGACGGAGAAGGTGACTCTAGCCGTTTGTTATCTAGATGAATAAGATGATTAATGGTGGGATTTGATTAAGAACACCAAGACAAGGGATGAAATTGAAGAGATGGAATGGGAAGACTTTAAGATAATGTTTATTAATAATTATTTCCCACAAACTCTTCACATGAAGATAGAGAGAGAATTAATAGATCTCAAGAAAAAAAGAAATAGAATATTTCACAACCTATGAAACGAATTTCAAAAGGATGGCAAGGTTCTCTTCGGGTTTTTTATCAACAATGAAAGAAAAACAGATAGATTATTTAGTGGATTAAAACCACACCTTCGAAAGGCTCTTGAAATTCTAGACTTTGGGAGTTATGAAGAAGTCATTCGATGTTCCCTCAAAGTGGAGATGGAGTTTGGAGAATGGTCCCATGGCTATGGGGATAAGAAACGAAAGATGGAGTTTCAAGCTGGTGGATCTAATGATAAAGCTGGGAAGAAAAATCAACGACCCACATGCCAAAAATGTGGGAAGTTGCACCCTGGGAACGACCTCAAATGGACAAGGAAGTGGTTTAAGTGTGGGAAACAAGGATAACATGCTCATGAGTGTCGAAAAGACATAAAAAGGAAGGAGAATGTAGCTGATGAAAGGAGAGAACCACTCATGGTTCAATGATACAACTGTAGGGAGCTAGGGCACTATGAATACTAGTGCACTAAACCTCAAGCTCTTGAGGGTAATCAGTGTCAGTAGCCACCAAAGCCAAAGGAACAAGGGAAGTCTTATTCCATCACTAATGTGGAAGTGGAGCATGATAATGAATTCGTACAAGGTACACTGCCTATTCACTCAAGAATGGAAAAAGTATTATTTGATTCTGGCTCTACACATTCATTTATGTCTTGAAAGTTTTCTAGAACTATAGAATCGAAGCCCTGAAACCTTGAAGTAGAGATATCTTCAAAAACACCAAGTGTTGAAATCATTTCAACCCAAATTTTTGACTCTTCTCCTGTTGGCGTATGTGGGACGATTCTTCCAGCAAATCTTGTCATACTTCCCTTGGTAAAATTCGACACTATAATGGTAAAGGATTGGCTCTCATTATATAGAGCGCATATCAACTGTCGGGAAAATAAAATATCTTTTCATATTATGAATCATCCCATGCTCCTCTAAAAAAGCAAGGAAGATCATGAATCTCCTTTGAAAAATCCTTCAATGGTGTGGGTGTTGATTCCTTATGAAGAATCATACCTTGACCAAATGGTTGAGTCGATCGAAAGTGCCAAACTAGAGAAAATGCCCATCGTGAGGGAATATAGAGTTTTATTTCCCGAAGAGTTACACGGAATTCCCCTGTATTGTGAGGTAGAGTTCTAAATTGAACTCATACCTGGATCTACTCCTATCTCGAAGTGTCCATATAGGATGGATTCAATCAAACTGGAGGAGTTAAAGAAGTATCTGCAAGAGCATCTGGACAAAGGGTTCATACGCCCTAGTGCATCACCTTGGGGTTCGCCAGTGCTCTTTGTGAAGAAGAAGGATGAAACAATGCAGTTGTGTATCGATTATCGGGAACTCAACAATATCACCATAAAGAACATGTATCCTCTCCCAAGGATTGATGACTTGTTCGATCACTTAAGAGGAGCTCAATACTTCTCAAAGGTGGATCTCTGTTGTAGATATCATCATGTAAAGGTGAAGAAGGAAGTTATTCAGAAGACTACCTTCCATAAAAGGTATGGGAACTATGAGTTTTTGGTGATTCCCTTCAGACTTACTAATACCCCTGAAATCTTCATGGATTTGATGAATAGATTCTTTAGACATTACATTGAAATTTTTTTGGTAGTTTTTATTGATTATATTCTCATATACTTCAAGAAAAAGGAGGAACATGAAGAACATATAAGACTGGTGTTGGTGAAATTAAGAAATGAAAAGTTTTATGCCAAGTTCAGCAAGTGTGACTTTTGGATGAATCAAGTCACATTCTTGGGACATGTGATCACAAGTGAGGGAATTTCTGTGGATCCTTCAAAGAAAAATCTGATTGAGGAATGTCCCAGGCCATCTAGTGTCACATAAATCCGTAGTTTTCTTGGATTAGCTGGGTAATACATGTGTTTGGTGAGAAACTTCTCATGATTGTCAAGCCTGCTAACTAAGTTAACAAGGGAAGGGGTAAAGTATGTCTGGATGGAAGAATGTGAGGGAAGATTCAAGTAGCTAAAGAGAAGGCTGATCACTGCACCTGTACTCACACTACTGAAAAGTGGAGAAATGTTTGTGATATACAGTGATGATTCAAGGAATGGCTTGGGTTGTGTACTCATGAAAAATGATAATGTGATAGCCTACGCCGCACTATAGTTAATGATCCATGAGCAGAACTACCCGACACACGATCTAGAGCTAGCATTCGTGAGTTTTTCCTTGAAAATCTGGTGGAACTACCTTTATGGTGAGAAGTGTGACATATACACCGACCACAAGAGCCTAAAATATATATTCACTCAAAAGGAGCTCAACATGCGTCAAATGAGATGGTTAGAGCTAATCAGGGATTATAAGTTCTATATTCACTATCATCCTGGAAAGGCAATCAAGGTAGCTGATGCTCTTAGTAGAAAAGAACATGCTACTCTATCCATGCTGCAGATTGAGAAAGACCCAATCTTCTTGGATATGCAAAGAATGGATTTGGAAATCATAAGGGAAGGGGATACATCCTACCTTGCCCAAATGTTTGTGCAACCATCAATTCAAGAGAAGATTAAGTAAGCACAAAGGGATGATGTGAAGATATCAAAGAGGGTGAATACAGTAAAGGAAGGGAAGTTGCAAGAGTTCCATATCGACGATGATGGTGTGATTTGGTTTGGAATGCGGCTTTGTGTGCCTTCATCACCTAGGATAAAGAAGGATCTATTGGAAAATGCACATATCTCAACATTCTCTATCCATCCTGGGAGTACCAAGATGTACCGTGATCTCCGAGAACACTTCTGGTGGGATAACATGAATAAGAAGATTGCGGAATATATATCAAGGTGCTTGGTATGTCAGCAAGTTAAAGTTGAGTGACAAAATTCCAGAGGTATGATGCAGTCATTGCCTCTACCCATGTGTAAATGGGAAAATGATACTATGGATTTTTTCACGGGTCTCCCAAAGACGTCAAAGGGAAATAATGTGATATGGATTGTGGTTGACCGACTCACCAAGACTGCCCATTTTATCACTATTTGGGAAGACCTCTTGCTTGAACAACTTGCAATGATATATGTAAAGGAAGTGGTGAGATTGCATGGTATTCCTCTCTCAATTGTCTCTGACCATGATCCAAGGTTCACATCGAAGTTCTAGAGGAGCCTTCAACATGCTTTGAGTACTGAATTAAATTTCAACACAACCTATCACCCCCAAACTGATGGCCAATTTGAAAGGACTATTAAGATGCTTGAAGATATGCTAAGAGCATGCTCTATTGAATTCAAAGGTGGTTGGGATTAGAATATCCCATTGGTTTAGTTCTCATACAACAATAGCTTCCAATCGAGTATCCAGATGGCTCCATATGAATCTATGTATGGAAAGTGATGTAGAACTCCAACCTGTTGGGATGAAGTTGGAGAAAGAAAGCTACATGGACCTAATCTTGTTCAAGAGTTGACAGAGAAGGTTCAAGTCATACAGAAACACATCAATGTTGCTCAAATTCAGAAAAAAACTATGTTGACAATCGTCGAAGGAACTTGGAGTTCGACGTTGGGGATAAAGTATTCCTTTTAATATCTCCATGGAAGAGAGTCATGCGATTCTAGAAGAAAGGGAAGCTAAGCCCAAGGTATATTGGCCTTGTTGAGATCTTTGACGACATAGGATTCATGGCCTATCTTCTTGCCCTTCCACCAAATATGGCTCAAGTTCATGATGTGTTTCATGTATCACTTCTGAGGAAGTACATACCAGACACCTCACATGTACTAAACCCAGAGGTGGTGCAGCTGGAAGATGATCTCTCCTATAAAGAGCATCCAGTAAAGTTTCTGGACTGGAGAGATAAGGTTCTACGCAACAAGACAAGCCATCTTTCAAAAGTATTTTGGAGGAACCATAATTTTGAGGAAGCAACTTGGGAACCAGAAGAGGCAATGAAGGAGAAACACCCCCACCTATTTGTGTAAAGTGAAATTTCAGGGGCAGATTTTCTAAAGGGGGGAAGAATGTACCGACCCAAAGTTTTTAAATGGAAACTCCCTTCTTATATTTATGACATAAAATAACCTGAAAACCCAACATAATGAACTACTAAGTGATAAGTGACCTTTAAACATAATTTTGTCACTTCTGTGTTTTGAATTTTGGAAATATGACATACACGGTTGTGTTCAAGATGATTTTTGGAGTCTAATGAAACAAAAATAATATTCGTTGAATAATAATGTACCCTTGTGAATAGTAACATACCCTTATGAATAGTATTATGTCCCTTATGAATAGTAAATCATCCAACATTAGAGTAACCATACCCATGAATAATTAAATAAAAATTAGACATCTTAGAAAGTGACAATTTGACCTTAGTAAACGTTTTGGTATTTTGTAATTCATAAATAATTAATTATAATTAATTAATAAATTTAAAAGAAAATTTATTTCCCTAAAATGTATTCATAAATTATTGAATCAATTTATTATAGTTTTTAGATAATTTTTTAAGATCCTACGTAATTGTTGAAATCACTATAAAATCAGTTTTAATTTTTAAAAAGTTGTTTTTTATGTAAATTATGATTTTAATTAAATATTAAATTAATAATATATAGAAAATTATTTTTGAAAAAGGGAATTCATTTTTGGATTCTACATGTCGATAAATGGTAGAGGTAAATTTTTTGGGATTTTTCTGAGATACATGAATTTTTTATGAATAGTGAAATGCTGTAATTTATAAAAATAAGCTAAATAAGCTAATTATAGATTCATGTGTGACGTTCTGATGATGTAAGCCCACTTGGTTCTGGATTACATGATAAAATTACTACTACTTGTCATTAAAGACTCACTATTCCTTATATTATGGGAAATTAATAAACTAATGAATTTTATATTAAGGAAACCCCTCTCCCCTCCACTATAAAAGCTACCCTTGACACTCTCATTTCCTCACACCTCTCAAGCTCCAAGCCTTCTCTAAACACTGCCCAAACATCTTACCTATCCCCTACCCCACGTCCAATAGATTTTGGTCTCATAAAAAGACCAAGCTTAGGCCCTTAAGGAGGTTCTCAAGAGAAGGATTCAAGAGGTAATTTCTCTCCCTCTTATCCTTTAATTTCCTTTCAAGTTCAAGTTCATTTCTTGATCTCTCCCCACCTATCTTCATACAAATGATATTGTAACTCCATTATTATAAATATATTTTAATGTTATGATTATAAGGGGATATTATATCATCCATCCCCCTTTCCCTCTTCCTTTTATTTTATTAAAGAGAACATTGTTCATGAGGTGTTAATTTATCACCTTCAAGAACGACATGCTTTCTTCTTCCATTTCAACCTTCAGATCTGGTAAGAAAAAAAAATTTATGGTTGAAACAGAATTTGTATTATGTGTTATGTCCTATTTAATTTTCTGGAACTGAATTATGAACATATTACAAAGTGATAAATTAAAACATGTTCATTGTGATTGAAAAACCACCCAAATTAACCCAAACAATCTTCATTTAATTCTTATCTAATGATTCATCGACATGGATATAATATGATTTATTATAAGATCATAAAAACTCCTATAATCTCATTATTAAAATGTAATATTAGTCTTGGATGTTTACCCATGTTCTACTCGAACATCAATTTATGAATACAAGTGAACCTCCCAAGAAAAACCATAAAAACAAACATCCTCGAACAATGTTTTTAAACTCTATAAGACATCAAAAGTAACATAAAATATCATAATGAAACCATAATGAACCCTATTAATGTATAAAAGGTTTTGGAATTTCTAATTAACGAAAATAATTTCATTATATAGGACATTAATGAGAAGGAACCATTCAGATACAAGGTAAGGGGAAATTCTCGAACCCAACTTTCATTCTTCGGGTTTTACCTCTTTCACTCCATTTTTGATATGGTCACTCCTAAAAGATCATTTTTTCATCATTTTCTTACCTTTTATGGTATATAAATGTTTTATAATTATGTTTATGTCAAACCAAATGTTTTCCAAATGAATTCTTATTTTACGAAGTCATCTTTTACCTCTCATTCATGGTTGCTGGTTCTTGTATCAAGTATGTTGTTCCCTCTTTATTTTGAGAACCCAACTCTTATGATTGTATTCTTATGATATGAAACTAATTTATTTACATCGGTTAGTTAGGCTCATTTTTGATATGTGTTCTATGTGGAATTAATGATAATGATAATGTTATGATGTGACGGGTGTGCTCAGAATTATATAGCGCAATATAAATGTTTGAATGTGACGGGTGTGCCTGGATTTATACAGCACTCTAATGCATTGGTTAACATTATGAATCTCAAGAGTAAATGTGAAATCATGTGTGAACAAGATTATATCTTATTTCACAAGTATGTGTGGTAGTTAACCACTAAGACATGATGTTTCATTTTTATGCATTTCCACATTTCAAGTCTTTTATTTATGCTCTTCTCATGCACATGATCTTTTGCCTATGTTATGATTATGCTCACCCTGTGATATATTGTTCTTATCTATCCTCTTACTGGGATTCTATCTCACCCCTTTTGATGTATATCCTCAGGTGGCTACATGTACTAAGGAGAGGACAAGTGCCAATAAGAAGCTAGAGAAAAAGAGATTAAATAAATGTTTATGCTTGATGTTGTATTTGTTATGTGTGGTCCTAGATTTCCCAAGACACTAAAACTTTGAATCCTCTATGTGTAATACTATTATCTTGTTTATCTTTGAAATGATGTAATAGTAATATAATAAAGTTCCAGGTCTCTATACAAAGATCGTACCTCTAGTCATCTTTGGAGGGACATGGTTATAGGACTCAGCTTCTTGGAGCTGAGCTCGTCCATATCCTCCTACTCCGTGTAGTCAGGGTGGACCACCTGAAGGTGGTGGTAGAATAACCTTGAATCACCGCCCACTGACTGCTACACGGGAAGCTCCTCTGCCACCTCATCCACCCTATGATCATCCTCCCTTGAACCACTGCCTCTGCCTCAGTGGTACCTCGACTATCTACTGATCGTCCATATGAAAGGTTGGTCAGTCCTGAGCCATGTGACCCTGCCCGCCGCATGAGTAGCACTACCTGATCCTAAACTATTCTCCTCTATATCGTGAACCCATCACCACTGACCTTGTATCGTAAGGCCTCCCACTATAATTTCTGGCCCTCTTGGGCCCCTGCGTCATCCTTCTACTACATTTTTCGGATGACTCAGCTACTTGACGTCCGGTGGTGGCTCTCATTTTTGGTTCCTTCTCAGCTAGGAATCTCTCCACCAAATAAGATTTCTCTAGCAACATAGCCTACGTCAGAATGCTGAGTGATTCCAACAAGTCTCTGATCATCCTTCATATACACTGGTCAATGGTTCGAGCCCTAATGAAAGGGTCTCAAACCATGTCAGTTGAGTAGCTGAAGAGATTAGTGAACCTCACCGAGTATTGGTCTACGGTCATGTTTCCCTACTATATGTGTAGCAGCTCCTGTATATGCTCTGAGGGTAGAGACATTGTGATGAACTATTCCCTAAAAAGTCCCATGATGTACACCCAGGTGGGGGTTGACTCATTGTGTAATTGGAGTTTCAGACTCCACCATCTCCCAACTGCTCCCTAGAAGAGACTGGCAGCTAGGATCACCATCCGATCAGCCGATGTGTCAACTAAGAGAAAAACTTTAGCACCAACCTCCATCCAGCCCTCAGTCGACTGTGGATCCATCTCGCCTCAGATCCTCAGAGCTCTCTAGCACTAAAAATAATGCAACACACTCAGTCGGTGTACACCCTCTGCTGGTGGGGTTGGTTCATTCTTCTGCCCAATGGGTGGCGGTTCTACTGGTGCACCCCTCGATGGTACTATAATCGTAAGAGGGCCCTGCACTGAAGCCTCATTAGTCGATGGGTATTCATAGTGTACTCTATCGGTAATCCTAACTTGTTGTCTACGTGACGACATCCAAAAAGAAAATAGGTGTCCCATGGTTAATGAGTTATACCTGGTGACATGACTCAATGAAAATCATAAGAAAAAACTTTTCAAAACACACACAATTAGAGCTTTCGTGCACTAAGTCGGAAATCAGAATTTAGGGTCCTGGTGTATGGATACGTGAGCCACCACACCAACATTGGAATCCCCAAACTGAAAATAACACTCATAACACCTAACACTATTTACACATAGAAAAGTTCAGTGTCCTAGCTCTTCAGTAGAACCGACTCCTCTGATACAACATTGTCACAACCCATTCCTTGGGTCCCCTGTTGTGACTACCCCAAGCCCGCCTCCCATAGGCCAGGGGCTAGAGACTAGTGCCAGAAAGGTGTATCCCTAAAAGAGAAGGCCATTCCTTTAAACCTGTACAAAAAAACATTCTAGGAACATAAAATAAGTGACCACCAAGTAAAATACTATAGTAAAAATTGTGATGAATGTAAAGGGTCCAGAATACAAGACCAACTAGAACATACAAGTTCAATTAAAAAGAGAAAAACATATCCTGGATCACCCACCTAGGATCCTACCTGAAGTGTCGGTACAAATCACGATCAGTAGTCTTGTGTCACGCCACGTCAAATCGTCTACCTCTAAGCACCGTTCTGTCTTGGCTCCCTCATCCTCGATTAAAGTTTTCTGTCGTATGAACAAGACACAAAAAGGTGTGGGCGATACCTATGCAGGTGTGAGTATAACAATACTCATAAGGCACCTCGTGACCACCAAAGGACTCCCAGAGTTATTCAAGGGGAAAACCACAAATAAATACCCCACTAACAAAGCATGAAGCAATCATCCACTATACTTATGTATAAACCCATACATATACCTATGTTATCAAGATATACTTGTCTCATTCATGAGGTAAGAATATCACAAAGGTGTAGCACCACCAAGGTAACACCACAAAGGTTATAGTTCCACCCAGGTAACATCATGAAGATAACACTACAAAGGTAAAAGTAACACATAAGTAACACCACAAAGATATCACCACGAATGTAAAAGTACAAACCAGGTATCATAATGATTATATCACCACCATGGTAAACGTACCACACAGGTACCACCATGAAGGTAAAAGACTCATCTCACACCAGGTATAAAAGTAAAGCCCAAAAGTACATATGATTAGTTGAGAAGATGGATTATCTTATTCTATCAATAGGCACTGCTACTGACCATACGAAGTCTTACCTACCCAAGATCGATAGGTACTAACCCCCGTAATGACCTACACAAGATCTGACCCACATAGGATCGATATGCGCTGACCCACACAGGATTGCTGAGCACTGACCCACACAAGATCGGTATGTGAAGAACCATATAGGATAGCTGAGCACTGACCCACACAGGATCGGTGCCGACCCACACAGGATTGCTCAGTACTAACATCCATATGACCTTTCTCCAATCTCCTCCCCATGGCCAGCCCCTGGATTCCCGCTCATAATACACTTGATTCCAAGAGAATAACTCTTTAATCCATCATTATTACCTCAACTTCCACAAAGCTCCATGATGATGTATTTCGAAGGATATCCATGTTGTAAGGGTTCCAACGTAATAGACAGTGCATCAATCGGACTCCTGGTATGTGACTTATAAGCGTTTTAGTTCCGAGGGCCCAGTTGGATTCAGATTCGATCCAAACTATCCATACTCCAACATTATCCAAATCTCAATTATATTATACAAAGAGGATTGTCTCTCTCTAAGGGTCCCAATTCCACAGACAATTCATCAAATGGATGCATGGTTCTTAACTTATGTATCTTTAAGAGATATTGGGCCTGGTTGGGTTTGGGTCTGGTCTGACTCAGCTGGGCTAGGCTGCAAATGTCTCATCCCACTGTACCATAGTCTGGCCTAGCATGCTGAAATTGTGTGGCCTGGATCGTGAAGGTGTGGTCCGTTGGGCTCGTGCGACCCATAGTCCCGACCTGCGGTGGGGTCTTCCCTAGATAGTGAGGGGGGGGGGGGTGAGACCCCCATCCTTCCTGAATGGCCGAGCGGTATTTTGGTTTCTTCCATAGTGGTGGCAGCACATAGTTCCCCCTGAACTGTCGCAGGACCTATAGGGAGCAGCTCCTACCGTCGTGGCATCAGAGTCATGGCTTCTCCGACAGCACATCGTTGCATGTTGCAACCTCCTCCTATGGTAGGCCGACGTTGGACACCTTGCTCGACCATCGCTGCTGAAATTCCATGACCCCTTCTCCCCTGGCAGAATGTGATGGTGTGCCCCCTCCATCGTGGTTGGCCAGTGCTGGCCCCCTCCATCATCTGCCGACACCGGTCCCCAATGTCATGACGACAGTCTTCTGTAGAGAACCCAAAGGTAAAACAAGGTATAAGAGGGTCTAGGTCATGTTCGTTTGGCCCACGCCCTCCACATTAGCTAGAAAATATGAGTGAAGAAATATGATTCAACAATAACTTGAAATTATTACAAAAATAAATCTCTACCGCAAGATCATTGGAGAAATTCGCGTTTGAGTAAGAGTTGGTGTTCGTCGTCCCCACAAAAAGCCTCCAACGACATTGCTAAAATGGTGTTCTTTTGTTTGGGATTCGATGTTACTCATCACCACTTACTGGAATCGATCACGTCCTCCAAGGGGTTGGTATCACAACACTTTATCAGAACATTGTTTCTTGATGAGGTTGTGGCATTACCCCTCCCCAATCTCTCTATAAATAGGAGAGGATAAGGGTAAGTAATGATCGTGGAATTTATGGGGGTTCATTTAATAGGAACCCTCCTAAATTCCAAAGATGTTTTTACTTAGGCTTTTAAGGGTCATGCCATTTAATAGCTTGACACGTCTCTCAACCCACACTATCGCTTGTCCGTTGGAGGAAAAGAAAAGAAAAAAATAAAATTACAATGTTATTTTATTATTCTTTTAAAAATTCCCAAAAACTAACTTTTTCTATAGGCTTAATATAGTCAAAGTGAAGCCTCCCTTAAGAAAATCATGGAGCGGAAGATTCAATGGTGCCTTCGGATTTTTAATCTAAGAACTGGTTCAAAATATAGAAAACTCTGCCGACGTTTTTACTGAACACTCTTTAAAAAAATTTCATAAATTCATTCCGGGAACACTAAACCACAGAATCACGGGCCATCAATTTTTGAAGATGTGTAATAATTACATATAATTTAAAGAATTTCATAAAAAATCTGTGTCTTTAAAAATGTTGTTATTATAATGGAATAATTCATCATCACCTATCTTATCCCCTCCTTTTATACTATGAAGGAAAATACTATTTGAGATGTTTTAATTTCTCACAATCAAGGATGATTCTTTTTAATTTTTATTACCATATTTAATTCTATTAATGAAAACATTTTTATAGTCAAACCAAATAATAATATATGTATTATGTATAATTTATTTGTTTGGAATCTTTTTTCTAGATTATATTATATTATAAATCGAAATGTGTTCGATGTGATCCAAAAACCTCCAATTAACCAAAACGGATGTCATTAAAGTTTCATATAATGAATTTTCTTCAATCCAAATAACCAAATGAATTTTATATACATGTAATATTATGTATGTTCACTGATAACATACAAATTCCATTAGGTAAAACCATTCTTATCTTAAATATTTTTTCTTTACATTTATATAAGTAAATCAAACATGAAAACCAAAGAAACAAACACTCCAAAACAATAAAATTGAACCTCTTAACCCATAAAAAAGGCCACGAATGAACTTAATGAGGTTATAATGAAACAATTTCATAGATAATAGGTTAATGAAATTCTAATTACTTAATTTAATTTTTTTATCCCTGAAATTATGTTCAATATAATGGAACCATCATATTTAAGGTAAGGGATTATACTCGAACATCCATTATTCCTCTAGGTTGCTCTTTTTTTTACCCAAATGAATATTTCTATTATTTTTATGTAAATATTATAAATTCTATTTAAATTATCAAAATTCATGTAACAAGGTCAATTTATCATTCTTTTTTTGGGATATACATTTTTTTTAAAAAGTTTACCTTCTCAATACTTCTCGAAAGGGAAACTCGTTTTAAGGTAACTTCGCGAATTATTACTCAATTTCAAGAGAACTCTATAATATTTTTTTAAGACACCATATTTTATATAGAAACACTCTTGTATTATTAAACCCTTAATGGTTCACTTCTAGTTTTATATAAAATATTATTCCCTTTTCTATTTTAAATGATCTTTAGTATTTTTCTTTTAATAGCGCTAAAATGTTTTAATGATAAAATTTATTAAATACTCTTTTTAAATATTGTAACTTCTATTTGAAATCACATACCTTGATATGTTCTTATTTCAACTTATGAATGTCAATGTATGTTTTAATTCTATTATTTTATAGACACTTGTATGATACACCCATTCATTGTGCTTTATGACATGACTATGATACCCATTTCTTTCATGGGTACCCTTCTATTTATGTATGACTGATTATGTATGATTATTTATGTGTAAAGAATATATATGAACATGTTAATATGGGTGCACCCAAATAGTTCTCCAATGCATTGGGTAAAGTTGGGTCTCATGAGATGTTATGTGAAATAGTCTTGGCTGTTAGCTTTGACTCATGCTACTATGTGCAACGATCATAGTGGTTACCCTTGACTTGTGCTCCTCTATATAAAACGAGCCTTGACTTTTGATAAAGTCATGTTTTTTGTTGCCTCCACATTACTATGACTCCATTTTTATATGATCACTTGATCATATGTTATGATTCTATATGGTCAATGCCTTTTATATCATTATTTCTGGAATTCTAACACATGTGCTAATGCATTATTCTTATGTTTATTCCATTAATGGTATTTTTAGATCATCCCTATGTTTATGTTATCACAAAGTTATCCTATGATGATTTATAATAACAATGCAAGTTAGGATCATTTTATGAAGATTAAATAGATGAAATTATTCATTTATTTTCATGTTTTCGGTTTTATATACCCAATATTCAAAGACACTGGACTTTACGATACTTGGCTTGTAATATGTATTTTTATTATACTTAAAATCATGTAATGATATTTTTTAATTACTAGGGTCTCTATAGTAGGTTTCATAGGATGGTATAGTTATTTTTGGAGATTAAGAATAGATCACTTTAGTGAGAACCTTAGGGATAATAATAATAATAAAAACATACCTAAATTTTCGTAAGTATAGAGTTGGTGGTTTATCAAGAAAATACATCCCTATATAGATACAAACATGTGGATGTGGCTCTGGAACAAATGTGTCTCGGGGTAAAACCCAAACACACCACTTTGATATAGAGTCAAATAAGAACTTTTACATGACAATGGGCCTTGTTTCACTCCTGTTTTGACACTCAGGGGAGAAATGTCTGGGTAAATACATAATATTTGTATGAACCATTATTAAAAGAAATGAAAAGATGAAGCCCGTAAGAAAATGGGTTATGTAACAGATCAATGATAACATAGATTGAAGCCTATGGAATCAAAAGTTAGGATATAAATTTCCTTTTAAGAGTTTTTCCTTTTATGTTTATAGTTTCATTTATATGTTTAATATCTATTTATTAAATCCCTATAATTGTTCATTAATTTTCTTAGTTAATGGAAAGAAATTGAATAACACATTTCAAATTTCAATGTGGTAGTGAATATGAAGATTACCCTAATGATATTCCAAATATTATGGGAAGAGGTGCTAAAAACATCATGATAGTTCTTTCTCAATTGGATCATGTTATGAATAATAATATGAATCATGTGTAATTCCCACCTACTATAAGGAAAGATCAAGTTTCCATTGAATCCTTCATGATTAAAATGCCTCCCATGTTTAGTGGATCTTCTAATCCCCTCCTCGCGGAACAGTGGATTAACTCTATTGAAAGAATATTCTCTATACTCTAGTGCTCAAGAGAATAGAAATTCATGATAGTGTTCTATCATGGGGATAGGGAATATAATCAGTGGTGGACACTGATCAAGAATAAAAACTCTTAGGAATAAATTGATTTGATGGATTGCGACGAATTCAAAAAAAAATCAATAAATATATCCCCAAACCCTCTATCTCAAGATGAAAAAGAGTTCTTGAAACATAAGAAGAAGATGATTCCATCAGGTTATATGAAAAAAATCACAAGTCTTGAAATATATACCACCAAATGTTTCATGAACACTGAAATAAAATTGGATTTCTTCTTTAGAAGACTAAATCTGAGACTATGAAAAATGTTGGTGATTCATGACTTCAATCGTTATGAAAATATTGTCTATTGTTCCCTAAAATTTGAAATAGATATCGAAGAATCTCAACAGTGTCATGGACCCAGTAAAAATAAGTAGAAATTAGTGTCAAATATGGGTGGTTCAGAAAATAGATCCCATGATTGAAAGAAGATCGAACATCCCACATGTCAAAATTGTGGGAAGAAGCATCTTGGGAACTCTCAAAAGGGAACAAAAAATTACTTCAAATGTGAAAGAATGGGACATATATCTAGTAAATATCAAGGGGATATGAAGAATCCCACTAATGTGGAAGAAGAAAAGAAAGTTTATATCAATGATTACCTGGTAGTGAAGTGTTACAAATGCAAGGATCAAGGGTATTATGAGAACACATACCCTAAAATAAGGGTTCTCAGAGAAAATTTGTAACAGTATCCAAGGAAATAGGGAAGGTATTATACTATCATTACTATTGAGATGGATCCATACAACTATGTGGTGGCAGGTAATCTAGTTATCCATTCAAGAAAAGTGAACGTACTATTTGATTCCAGTTTTATGAATTATTTCATATCTTTCATGTTTAGTATAACTATTTAAACACAGACTCAAAATTTTGAGGTTGAGTTATCTATGAGAATATAATATGGGAAAATTACTGTATCCAAGTATATAAATCCTCCCCAGTTAATGTTTTTGGACTGAACCTCTTAGAAAATCTCATCATACTTACTTTAGTGGAGTTCAATGTTATCTTGTTCATGGATTTACTATATTTATAGAAATCTAACATAAACTGTTGGGAATGGGAGATCAATATTTAAATCCTAAAGAATACTCCAATTATTTATAAGTTTAAGGAGGATGATGAATTTAATTTAGAATTAGTGTCTCAAGTTTCGATATAACTGCCTTTTTACCAAGAATGTATAGCTCAAATTATTGAGACAAATGAGATGATACTTCTTGATGATATGACCATCATAATGGATTGCACTGATGTATTCCATGAAGAATTTTCCGGTCTTCCTCTTCATTGATAGGTTGAGTTATCAATTGAACTTATTTCTGGATATCTTCATATATAATATACTTCTTATAGAATGGCCACCGTAGAGCTAGAAGTGATGAAGAATCAGTTATAGTAGAATCTGGACATGGGTTTTATACACCTGATTACTTCAGTATGGGGGGTTCCAGTCCTCTTCATCCAAAATAAAGATGGATCAATGGGCCTCTTCCTTGATTATAATGGGATCAATAAAATCATGATAATGAACAAGTATCCCCTTCCATGGATAAAGTAATTATTCGATCAACTTTGTGGGGCCAGTTATCTCTATACGGTGGACCTTGTAACACCTCGACCTTATAATCCCAGATTCGGCGTATTATTATGTATCACTGGAATGATCAAAAAAGATCAAGTCTTGACAGATCGATTTGTTTTGTAGCCTTGGAAGTACTAGATACATTCATAAGGATTACATTACATCATAAAATGGAAAACTACAACAACAATGTTTCCATAGAAAACACTGAGATCCCATAGACTATCCCTGTAGTTCAATCATAATATACTTCTTCGCATCTAGGGAAAAATAAAAAATAGAAATTGGTGAGATCAAATGCTCAATAAGGATAACAATATAGCATAAACATTCATAAAAAAGAAAAAACATTTAAGGAAATGTATAAGACTAAAACAAAATACTTTTAAACGTGAACTTCATAATAATATTGCAAAGATAAAAATAAAATAATGTCATTTACTTATTCACATTTTTATTCTACTAGTCAAATAATCACATGCAATATAAATAGCCACTTTCATAATGATGGAATGCATAATTCCAGACATTCATAACCACATAGTCAAGGCCTTGGGCCAAGACTACAAATAATATTTTCCCAAGGCCTTGTGCCAAGACACTAGTTTTTGCTCATGAGACCTACCGATGCATCTAGGAGCTATATTGGGCTCCACCCGTCACTTACTAGGTCCAATTAATTTCTCATATGAAACGGTTTAAACATAACATAAACATTCACATTAAAACTAGCATAAGAAATATCAATAATATATCTATAAACCTTGAATGGTGTAAAAATAAAACAGCCACAGTCACACATTTCCCAAAACCTTCAATACAATATGGATGTTTTGTATAATAATAAATCCACTTCAAATAAGATTAAAATCCATCAAGGGATGTTGACATAGATTAAATAAAATCCATTTTTAGTGAAATATCTCTTTCTATTTTGAAATCTTTTAAAAATCATATAATTATAAAAAAACATTTATTTTGGAAATATTCTTATAATCTTGTAAGTTAATCTTTTTTGATGTTATAATGGCGGAAAATAGCCACATAATCCATATAAGTTAAAAAAGACATTCTTACCTTAGTTTTTTCCAAAAGGTTTTAAAGTACCTTGTTTGGAAAATGATGGAAATAATCCTTTAAAAAAAGTAAAACAAGGGTATAAATGGATTTATACTGAATTCTAGTAAATATTAATAATGTTTTGAAATACATTTTTACGAAAACACGGATGTGGATGATAAAGAGGTCCCATTAGATACTTACTTAAAAACAACCTCTGTTAATAAAGAGATTGTGAAATTAACCCTTACATTGTCATCTTCCTTGGTCGAGGGTAGGTTAACCTCCTGTATAATGGTGATATAATTGTTATTAAATTATACAAGAATCATATACATTAATATGATATCATATATGATCTTTTAATATTGCTTTGTTAATAATATTTTTGTATTATCATCGTTTCGTGTGTTGACAGACTCATTTTCCATTATATGATTTGTTACATAAGTAATGTTTGTTACGGATATGATGCATCATATTCATATTCAGAATTTTAGTAAGTCTCTAAATATTATTTTTAATCATCAAATGAAAATTATTTTTGAATGGATTATGATGGGGAATGAATCTCATCGTGCTCGTGGAGACGGTAATCCATACGTACGTACAAGCGACAATATCATTCTTTTGATATTAAAATAACATTTAATTGGATGGTATATAATATATAAAGAATAATCATCATGTTATATTTATTATTTATATCAAATACACATCATTATTATACCCATCCAAATAATAATGTATTGAATAACAATTACACCACGACATGGAGACGGTAAGCCGTACGTACACAAGTATAGTGACATGTCATTCAAAGGATGGATAGAATAATGAATATGGTTGTACCATATTTATAATAACATCACAGTATATATAATATTTTGGAGTTATTATTTTATAATGGAAACAACCAAGGAAGAGGAAGTGGAAGAATAATGGAACATGAAAGAGGTGATGAAATATTTACCTCTTCTTCGGGTTCTTACTTTTTATTTGATCAAAAGGGATCCTTAGGTTGGATTTATGATAAAGGTATGGCCTTTAGGATGAATTTAGGACAGTGTATAGGTTATTTGGGTAGGGTTTGGCCTATCCAAATGGCTTTGATGGTGTGAATTAGAGAGAAGGGGGAGTGCCTTTTTCTAAGAGGGGTGAGGGGCATCTTAGGAAAAGCTAGAAATATTATTTTATAATAAAATCATTCTCGGTTTCTATTGGATAAAAAATGAATTATTTAAAATATAATGTGGGGATGGTCGAAAACCACTCAACCAATAGGTTTTAGACAGGTTTGGGTCACTATATTAATTTTCTCTTTTAGAGTTAACTCTTAGTTAAATAGTTTGACATTTATGATGTATTTTCGTATTTTTATATTATATGTTTAATAAACATACTATAAATTTCCAAGAGAACCCCAAGTGGATAATTAATTATAATCCTATCATTACAAAAGTATTTTGGCCGAACCTCATATCTTTATGAATAGAATAACAATTAATAATATAATATTTGTTTTAAAAACACTTTTATGTCAATTTTGATAGTATTTGGTATTTTTTTCTCTAAATTCATAAAATCATTATTAATTAGAAAAAAAATCATATAACCAACCCTAATATGTCATATTAACCTAGAAAATTAGTTTAATTCATTAAAATTCTGAAATTACATTTATTTGGATATTTATAATATCAATTATTTTAATATTTCATTAATTTGGTAATTAATGCATCATCATTGTGTCCAAAATAAATTTAATTATTTAATGTATAAAAATTACAAAATAAAATAACATTATGTAGTAAATATTTTTGGATTTCTAATGAATATTTATAGTCTAATTTAGCTTATGTTTAACCTTATATTAAAAATGGTTCGATTATTCAACTTTGAATTTAACACTTTTAACTCTTCTTTTAATTAAATAATAATAAATGTCTTAATCTAATCCAAGTGAACCTAAAGGAACATATATTATTCCTAAGGTTGTTTTTAGTCGAATTACACTTATGCAGTAGAATTAGGACAAGTTTTAGGGTAATAATAATATCATTTTTACCCATAATTACCATTTTAACTTTTATCCATTGTAAATAAAAGTAAAAAGATACTATTCACCAAAAATTATTTTCATCTTATTGAAGCACATTTTACATACTGATATGAACTGTGTCTCATGTATTTTTGAAATTAATCTCACATATCTGGTAAAATTATGTTTTATGTACATTTTCAAATGCTTCTAGGAGGTGGGTAAAAACCGGTAAAATGTTCAATAAAATGTTTATATATCTAAAATTATTATAAACTAAATCTAACGAATTACATTGAACATATATAGGAATTATGTATCTATTTTGACATAAAATAAATTTAAATAAAATAAATAATTATTTAAATAAAAATTCTATTTCAAACTATAACTCATTATTTTTCACTATTCATCAAAAATTAAAAGTTTTCAGAAAAATACCAATAATTCACCCTAAGATAATTTTGATATTATGAATCCAAAAAATGAAGTACATTTTAAAAGATAAAATTTATAATATTTCAAAAAGTGGGTATTAATATTCATAATGGATAGTTTGATTTGTTTTGATGTGTTAGAACTTGAAGTTGCATACAACACAGGCTATTGTATTATTCAAAGAGAAGCGTATCGTGGAAGCTCGGGGTGTTACATTCTCCTCTCATTTAAATAATTTCATCCTCAAAATTTCTAGAATATTACTACATAAAAAGACTCGGGTGGTTCTTCATCATAAGTTCCTCAGGTACCCACATTTCCTCTTCCATCTTATGGTTTTTCCATAGAACATTTACCAGATGAGTCATCCGGTTTCTCAGAACTTGTTCTCTTATATCAAGAATCTTGACAGGATCTTCACAATAAGACAGATCGGGTTCTAGTTCTAATTCCTCATAGGTAAGTATATGTGTTTGGTCATGCATGTATTATCTCAATAATGATATGTGGAACACATCATGAACTTTGAAGAGACTTGCGGCATTTCCAAACAGTAAGCTACAACCCCAATTCGTTCTAGAATTTTGAAAGGTCTGACGTACCTGGGACTCAATTTACCCTTCTTACCGAAACTTATAAAACCCTTCCATGGAGATACCATCAAGAAAACATGATCTCCTACCTTAAATTACAAATCCTTCTTTTGGTTATCGGAATAGCTCTTCTGCCTACCTTGAACTGCTTTGATGTTGTTTTGGATTACCTTCACCTTTTCCATCATTTCCTCCACCAGTTTTGGGCTTACGAGTTTTCTTTCTCCAATATCATCCCAACAGGTTGGTTTGCAACATCTCTTTCCATATAACTCTTCATATAGTGCCATCTGAATACTTGAATGGAATCTATTGTTATAGTAAAATTCTAACAGAGGAAAATATTGATCCCACATACCTTGAAAGTCAAGTTAGCATGATCTCAACATGTATTCTAAGGTGTGAATAGTCTGTTTGGATTGTCCCTCAGTTTGAGGGTGGTAGGCAGTGCTCATATGAAGTTCAGTATCCAGGGATTTCTGAAGACTTTTCCAAAATCTTGATTTAAAACATGGATCACAATAAAAAACAATAGATAGTGGTTTTCTATGAAGTCTCACAACATCATTAATATAAAGTCTTTCCAGACATTCAAGTGGTAAATCTTCTCTTATAGCAAGAAAATGTGCTGACTTGGTAAGATGATCAACAATGACCCATATTGCATTGTTACTTCTAGGAGTCTTTGGTAGTGCCTTGACAAGTCCATCGTAATATTATCCCATTTCCACTTAGGTATGTGAATAAGTTGCATGACTCATCTAGGTTGTTGCCTTCCAGCTTTCACTTGTTGAAAAACCATACATCATGACACAAAATCTGTAATTTCCCTCTTCATGTTTTCCCACCAAAAATGTTCCCTCAAATCACTATACATTTTGGTGCTCCTAGGGTGTATAGAGAAAATGGAGCTATGAGCATCATCAAAAAAATTCTATTTTTAGATCAGGTATATCGGGAACACAAAGTCTCTCCCAAATTTCAAAATTCCATCTTCAAACACAAAGTCACTCAATATCCAATCATTCACAACTTTAATATTCTGTTGAAACTATTCCTCACCAGTCTGAGAACTATTTAAACTTTCTAGTAAAGATGGTTTGGCAACCATTTGAAAAATTATTGATATTTAACCTTCAATGGTTATTACCATATCTATTTTTACTATATCTATGAAAATAGGATCCCTTTAAACTCTCATCTTGTTCCAAACTCCCTGATATTTTCTGCTCAAATAATTTTCCACATTATTTTCCTTCCCCGAGTGGTAGTGTATCGTGAAATAATAATCGTTGAGTAGTTAAATCCATTTCATTTTCCACATGTTGAGTTCTTTTTATGAGAAAATATACATCAAACTCTTATGATTGGTATATATATCACATTTTTCACCATATAGATAGTGTCCCCAAATCTTCAAAGCAAATATTACAGCTTCTAACTCAAGATAATGAGTAGGATAGTTTTTCTTGTGAATTTTTAGCTTCCGTGATGCATAGGAAATAACCCTATCATTCTGCATAAGGACACAACCAAGTCCTTTCTTTGAAGAATCTCTATAAATAACAAACCCATCATTCCCGGATGGTAGAGTCAATATAGGAGAATTGAATAATATTATATTCAATTCATGAAAACATTCTTCACATTCTTTTGTCCAAAAAAATTTCACCCCTTTACGTGTGAGCTTGGTTAATGGGTTAGCCAATCGAGCAAAATTCTGGACGAAATGCCAATAATAACCTGCTAAACCAATACAACGGCATACCTCAGTTATATTTTCCGGTGCTAGAAATTCTTATATTTATCTTGTCTTATAAGGATCAATGGTGATTCCATCCTTAGAGATGATATAGCCATGAAAAGAAATCTCCTAATGCCAGAATTCACACTTGCTAAACTTCCCATATAATTCACGTCTTCTAAGAGTCTTCAAGATAATGCGCAAATGATTTTCAAAATATTCATTGATTTTGGAGTACACAAAGATACCATCAATAAATACCATTACAAAGTCATCAAGATATTATTTTAAAACATTGTTCATTAGATCCATGAAAACAAAGGGTGCATTAGTCAATCCAAAAGGCATTATTATAAACTTGTAATGCCTGTACCAGGTTCAAAATTTTGTTTTTGGAGTGTCTTCCTTCTTCACACACCACTTATGATATCCATATCAAAGGTCAATCTTTGGAAAGTATTGAGCTCCTTGAAGTTGGTCAAATAAAGCATCAATACGAAGTAGGGGATACTTGTTCTTTATTATTATAGCATTGATCTCCATGTAGTAAATGCACAACCACAAAGATATATCTTTCTCCTTAACAAAAAGTACAAGGGATCACCATGGAGAAACACTAGGGTAAATAAATCCCTTATTACTCAATTCCTCTTGTTTTTTCTTTAGTTTCACTAATTCTATAGTGTTCATTCCATAAGGGGTCTTCAATATGGGATTTTATTCGGGAATTAAATAAATGGAAAACTCAATTTTTCGTTATGGAGGATATCTAGGTAAATCTTCTAGAAACACATGAATATATTCTTTCACAATAGGTACATTCTCTATTTGAACATTTCTTTCCTCACCCATAGTTATTTCATTCTCTTCCTCTACAATAATTGAATTTAGTTGAGCTACTGGGGTGGATATAGATAAGAATCAAGTTGTGACATTCTGCTCTAAAGATAAGGTTTTCTTTATCACCGTCATAAAAAATGGTAGCCTTTTTCTTCTTACAATAATTGTTTGCATCTAGGTCTAAATGCCTATCCATACTGAGGATTATATCAAATTTAAACATGGGTATGATGATGAGATCAGAAGATAAAGAACATTTGTATTCATTAATGGGGACTAATTCACAAAAAATATGTTTCAGTGATACCTCCCTTAGGAATTTTGACAGAAAAATTACTTGTTAAATCAAATTAGAAATATCTAATTTCCTTATCAAATTGTGAATATATGAAACAATACAATGATACAGAATAAAATGAAGCATTTTATAAACATGAGGAAACCATTAAATTACATGCCACTACATCTTTTGGAGCATCAACCTTAGCATTAGTGAAAGCTTAAGCTTAGACTTGATCCCTTGGCCTTTTCCTAGTTAATTTCCACTGAAGCTTAGTACATTCATTCTTATAATTCCCCTTTCTCTACAATTGTATTATTCAACATCAATATCCTTTTTCGTCCACTTGAAATCACGAGCTTGGTGGCCTTTTTCACAACACTTGTAACAGACTCTCATTCCATTTAAGCAAGTATCAGGGTGTTTTCTTCCCACATTTACTACAGGACGGATTGTCAAGACCCGACCCTACCAGAGATCGAGCTGCAACTACCCCAAGACCGCCTCTATAGGCCTGGGGTTGGAGACCAGCACCAAAGGCACAACAACTCGGGGAGGCCTTTGCCTAAGTACCTGTACACACACACACAACACACTCAATGCAAAAGTGCAGAGTAAAAAGAAAAGAAAAGTACCAACTGCTATATATAAACCACAAAAGTGCATCGACCTCTAACAGTACAAAGTAAAAGCTGAAGGTAAACTGAAAAGAAAAAGGGAAAAACACATGCCCAACTAGAAATGTTCCACAACCCGAAAATATGTAAAAAAAATCAAAAAGAGCAGGAAGGGTCCCCCACCTAGAACCTGACTACGACCACCGCACGAGGTCCAAGCTCCCGAACTACTAAGATCCACTGAAGTCACGACCAACCTGTCTGTCGTCTACAAGGCCACACCAAGGGAGGGAAAACCCCAAGTAGGGGTGAGTATAAAAATACTCAGTAGGATACACTGATGGCTCGAGGGAGCAACAAAGGAGGTACCGAAGGGTGAGCAGTATAGAGAATCATGGAATGTATAGAGGTACAACTGAGAGTGCAGTAAAGAGTACATTAGAGAGTCCATCTTAAACCAACAAGTGGAAAGAAGGTAGACTCATCCATACACAAGGAGCTAGAAATGGTGATAAGATGAACTTCCTGTCGAGTCTTCGCTACCTATAGCAGGAGAGTAGAATCGTCCAACCACGAGAAGATAGACACAGAAATCAAGTGGCATACCCCGCGTATCTTCGCCTCTCTTGGAAGGAGAGTAACCAAACCCAGGAAGTGGGTACTAGAACAAGGTATATAAATATACATATGTTCAAAAAGAATCCCGAACAAGGTCATAAAGGGATCTCCATCCCGTAGCTCAGTATCCCGCACGTCAGCCCCGAACTGAAAGTCAAGGGGATCAAATCACCACAAATCAACACTATCCTCTTTGGGCGGCACTAACTCGCCCGAAAGGTTGTAAGTCGTGTCACAAGGACGAATCTCGGTGGGGAAAGCACCCCTCACACTTGAGAGTTCTGGGTAAATGTCAAACCACACCATGTCACCGCCCCACAGTCGAGAGGTCTACTCAGAGTCAAAGTTGTCACATCACTGACCCATAAAAACGAGGGTCCCACTCCAGTAGTCATGGAGTAAAGCCAAAGACTAGCCTAGTAGAAAGGACTGAGTCTGAAATGTCAACGGGTGACCCATTGCCCAGCCCTGCTGGAGGGTAAACCCTAACAAGATATCGGGTGACCCACTGCCTGGCCCTGCTGGAGGGTAAACCCTAGTACATCATCAGGGGACCCACTGGACCGCCCTGTGGGAGGGTAAACCCTATTACATCATTAGGCGACCCACTGACCCACCCTGCGGGAGGGTAAACGCTAATATATAATCAGGTGACCCACTGCCCATCCTTGCTGGAGTGTAGACCTGGAATAGATTGACAGGCGACCCACTGCCCAACCTTGCTGGAGGGTAGACCTGGAACATGACGACGGGCGACCCACTGCCTAGCCCAGCTGGAGGGTAGACCCTAAGAGGTCGTCGGGTGACCCACTGCCCAGTCTCTAGTGGAGGGTAGACCCTAAGAGTGTCGGGTGACCCACTGCCCAGTCTCAGCTGGAGGGTAAACCCTAGAAGTCAGTGAGCAACCCACTGCCCAGTCTCTACTAGAGGGTAAACCCGAAGAAGTCGATGAGCAACCCACTTCCCAGTCTCTACTGGAGGGTAAACCCGAAACTCCTCTGGCCATCCCTACTGAATGGTACAACACTAGCCAACAGAACCCGAAGTGGGTATCGTGCAACCACCCAACACCAGAACAAAACTAGGGGAAACCACTCAACCCTGCTGATCTAAACCATCATGAACAGGAGGACCCTCTATGTCGCAAGAGGTCAAAGGTATGCAAAGCAGAACATGACACGCACATGGGGCCCACACTACGTGCGGCCCCAAGGCAACTCCAACCTAGAGCATAAATGTTCTCAGGTACAAACAACCACATGTACCTCCCAACGTTCTCGCATACTCCCAGAGTATGCTGCGTCTCCAGCCCAAAGGCTAACATGCACACGACCCCCAACATAAACGCGAAGGCATAATAGTATCAACTCCAAATTTCCACCTCAACGTCTAAGGCATGGCCAACCACAACTCTTCCATCATTACTTCACTCACACGGGAGTGCACATGATCTCACTCCAAGGGTTCGCCTCCGAACATAGTAAGAAGAACCGCCACCAGAGCACCTTTCATATTTCCACATTTAATAAGATCACATGAGAGGCTCCACTTGCCTTAAAGGATTACACCATTGTAACCCTCATGGCAAAACACGCGATATTGACTACTTATTTTCCCAAAGCGGTCAACTGGTGGAAAAAGTACTATTCACCATAACCAACCTGTGTGGGGCCCAGCCCAAGATCCCAAAACTGAACAAACGGAGCACACCACTGTGATACCCTTGAAAAAACACATGGTATTGACTACTCAATCACCCAAAATGGACACCCGGTGAAAAAGGTACATTCCGGCTTACCGCGCACGAGCGGTACCATGCGGAACCCGCTCCCCGGTCCCGAAGCACTGCCAACAGATCGCACCGTTGCGATCTTCTCAAAAAGCTACTCAAGGTGGACTATTCAATTTTCTAAAAAAGTCACCCGGTGATAGAGATGAAAAAATCATTGTCAATGCCCAAACGGCCCTTATGGGGCCTGCACCATCGTGCCGAATTAGAGTGGGCGGATTGCACCAATGCAATCCCCTAGAAAAAACATCCAGAATCCACTGCTCGGACGCCTCGAACGGACGCCCGATGAGAAAGTCGCTAAACGTAGCTCGCAGCTCAAAATATAGGCTATGGGGCCCATGCCTCAACTCTATCATTAACGCCTAAAACCATGCTGGAAAGCTTCACCCCGTCACCAGGGTCCCAACGCCGATGACTGCGCTCAAAACGGACGTCGGATGTGTCTGTGCCGTCCAAAACAAGAAACCCCGAGAAAAACGCTTGTCCACTTAACATCGCGCCGTGGCACCGAGCCCCACGTCTCTGGAATAAAAAATTCCCGAGATTATCCCAAAATCTTTGTCTCGACGCCAGGAATCCACTACCGCAGACGACACACAATTCTGACCCACTTTATAAAAGTTACGGCGTTTTCAAACATCACTGGACGTAGGAGGGGCGGTCCAGACCGGTCCGGCCGGTCCACACCCCCTGGACCGACTCAAGCCGGCCGGCCCGTGGCTTAGCCGGCTGAGCCGCCGTGGCCTGTGGTTCACCCGTACAGACCGCGGTCCACCAAACTAGACCAGCCTGGAGGCCGGTCTTTCTTCCACGCAGAGACCCGAAAAAACAGGTCCGATGTCTGTCGGTTGGGGTCAGCGACCCCGGTCTTCCACGTCATCACTCCCCTCTGGTGCTCGACGCCTCCACACAACACCGATGTCGCAGCCGCCAGCTCGTCGTCCGCAGCCGCCTCCTGTTGAAGGCTGCTGCCCGCCTGAGGACCCCGCCGACGCCGCCCGCTTTCGGCCTGCCCTGCTGCTGAGCCGCCACAGACCACCTGGCTGCCTGGGAACACCATGCTGCACGCCCACAGAATCCACCGCCACCGCTTCTACTGGAGTCCGCCAGACCGCAGCGCGATCCACCGAAAAACCTTGAAAAAGGACGGAATACTTCTCAGGGCTACCCCGGACACCCCAGGACTCGGATTTTCGATCCGAAAAGGGAGACAGAAACCTCAAATCTTGATCTAAATGAAAACGGCCTTCACCTGATGATTTGGAAGCAATTCGACAATTGAAAATGAGTCCAAATGTAAATTTGGGAACGAAAATGCAAAACGTAACCTCTTACCTATTGGGGCGTTGCCTGACGCTTCATGGAGGGTCCGCTGTCACACCGCTGCCTTGCCAGAGGAAGAGGAGGAGGAGGAGAGGTTGAGGGAGAGGCTTTTACAGGGGGTGAAAAATGGGAGAGGGGTGGGGTGAGTTAGGTTTAAATATGAAAATTAATTAAATTTTTAATGAACTTAAACCCCTAATTTTAACCCGTATCCGAATCTTTTGGCGAGGTCAAAATTAAACCTCCCCAGGGGTAAAAAACACCTCCTGAGAACAATGGTGGTCTTGGAATTTGATTCCGAGCTCCCGTTTGAATGTTATTAAACACAACGCCCAAGGCTGCCAAATTATGAAAACGCCCCTAGGGCCATTTTTCACAGACGGGCTGCGCCCGCGAATGTTACACCATTCCAAGGGTAAACGACATGTTCCGAACTCAACTGTGACCTTAGTTTTCTCATCCGAGCCACAGTTTAAGAGATACTTGTGTTTCACCATTAAATGAATTAATTATTTAATTTAATTATCCGTTTAATGTCCCGAAAGCGGGCGGGGGGTCCAAACATCCTGAGACGACATGTTTCTTGTTGTTCTTAGGGTAAACAACCCATTCCGGACCCATCCGTACACTCGGATCTCTGATCTGAAGCACTGTATAAAAGTTATCCCATTTATTTCGCGTTTCTGGTGTGAACGCACTGGGAATTTATTTCCGGCCACTCTGGGGCTCGGAATTGCACACCGTCTGAAGGCACTGCTCTGAAATAACATGAAGAATATTTCAAAGTCATTCATAGAAAAAACTGGGTTCTTAAATCAGTCCCTACTTCAAGATTTTCGTCCCCAAAAATCAAAACCAGGGAACAACTCAGGGTACTAAGCCAACACAAGGCTCTCCCATATCTCGAAGAACTCTTGCATAGTTCTGTGTCACCGAACACAGACCAAATGATTTCATCTTTTCACGCAAGGTCTACTCTCTCCGATGACGTGCGTAGGAGCACGCACACATATTCTCGGGTATGTCACATGAGAGATGTCCTGCACCCACTCCAGACATTGGGGTTAGGGAAATGTGGTAGAAAACCTATTCTTCCCTTCGTAGGGTCTCAAACGGCCCAAAGGCCCTCGAGGGTAGATCACCTCCCTGACTGAACCCCCTACGTCACACGTCACGAATGGAATCACCGCCTGTACCTGGGACAGGGTCCGGTGATTCCCTCCTTCAGAATATCCATATGGTGAAACACCCAACGATATCTGATCACGCAAGGTTCCACAATCGATGTCCCACAACCTAGGCTCTCTTACACGCTCGAAAGGTGAAGGATTCAACACCATCGACTAGAGAAAAAGGTCCCACTCCTTTTACCTTACCAACACAGGGTTACACCCAACGCCCTGTGTCACCCTGGTAACACCTCAAACAAGGAGTAGGGGAAAATAATTCCACACACAGAGTCTAACAATTATACTACAAAAAGTAGAAGAGCTTTAGAACGTACCTCTTATCACCTCTTTCTCTGCAGGATCATAGACATCCAAAGCTCGCGGCTGTCCGCAGTCCCAAACTATCAGCTCCTGGAGCCTGTTGTTGACCGCCTAGTGGTGATAAGAAGACTTTGTAAAGTCATCCCCCACTACCAGCTCCTCCCACTCCTCTGCTACCAGCACCTCTCTGGGTACTACTCCGATCACGGCGCTACCTCTGTCATGGTGGGGCACCTGCTGCCTGCCCGGAGCTCTCTGCTTGCCTGGTCGGGCAGTCCAATTCCAGGTGACCTCGCTCATATCAAGCATAGAACAGACTCTCTTCAGTCTGCACTGGTTCCCTCTGGCGCCACTACGGTGTATGACCACACCCCTGAGTTCGGTTCTCAGAAAGAAACCTGCATCAAGGTTCTGGTTGCCGACGCCCACTAGTTGTGGTAGACGTCTCGGCTCCAACGTGCCTGCTACCCCCACCAAATCTAGAACGTGAAAGGAAGCTCTCTGTCACCAGCGCCTGCTCTAGCACCCCGACATATGTGAAAATGCCCAAGGGTACTATGACATCACGCATCTCTCAGCGGAGACCCTGATCAAACTTCCGCGCTCAGATGTTGTCGTCATGGACCTTGTCCGGGTAAAAGCATGCACGATCTGTGAAACTAGCCGCGTACTCGGCCACCGTCACCCCCCCCTGCTGAAAATTCAGGAGCATCTGAATCCGAACAGAACGCAAGGAGGAGGGAAATTACTCCTCATAGAACAACAACTAAAAGTCGCCCCATGAAAGTGACGACTCTTCAAGACTCTGAGTCACCAGACTCCACCAATGCCAAGCTGCTCCACAAAAAATGTTGGCTGCCAAATCCACTCTCTGATCTGTCAGCAACTGCACAATCCTGAAAAGGTGAACCACTATCTCGAGCCAAACCTCTACTGTCTGAGGGTCTGGCTCACCACTAAACCTTAACAGTCTCTACCACTGGAACTCACGGAGCATGCTCAACCTGCTCTCATGCTCAGTCTACTCTGCTGAAGCTGTTTGCTGCTCAATAGGTGGGGGAGCTTCTACCGGCCCACCCGGAGAAAGGGGCTCGCATGATGGGTCCTCGACTGAGGCCTGATAGCTCATAGGGTCCTCTTCATGAACCAAAGCTGGAATCCTGGCTGGCTATCTTCGTGGAGACATCCTGAATATTATCAAGGAGTTCCGTGATTAGATGAGCATATATGTATATAACAATAACAACAACATCAACGATGGGGAGTTGACTCAAGAATGACAGTCAAGACTCAGTTCTATGTGATGCACAAACCAATTTTCCCTACAATAAGTTTCTCATCATGCTGAGTCAACAAGCGGGTTATTAAGGTCCTGGTGAATGGATACGTCAGCCGCTGCACCATCACTGGACTCCTTGGCCTGAGAGCCGCTCTCGAGACACGTTAACACTATTTCCCCAACTCCCAACTAATTCCTCTTTTAGGGACGTCCGAACAGCGTCGCAAGGAACGAACCACCTCTAATACCACTTTTTCATGACCCGACCCTACCTGGGCTCGAGCCGAAACTACCCCAAGCCCACCTCCATAGGCCAGGGACTGGCGACGAGCGCCGAAGGCCAACAACCCGGGGAGGCCTTTTCCTAAGTACCTGTACACACACACACAACACACTCAATGAAAAAGTGTAGAGTAAAAACAAATGAAAAGTACCAACTGCTATATATAAACCACAAAAGTGCATCGACCTCTAACAGTACAAAGTAAATGTTTAAGGTAAACTGATAGAAAAAGGGCAAAATACACGCCCAACCAGAAAAGTTCCACAACCCGGCAATAGGTAAACAAAAGAAAAAATAGCCGGAAGGGTCCCCCACTTGGAACCTGACTACGACCACCGCACGTGGTCCAGGATCTCGAACTCCTAAGATCCACTGAAGTCATGAACAACCTTTCTATTGTCTGAAAGGGAACACCAAGTGCGATAAAATCCCAAGCAGGGGTAGGTATAGAAATACTCACTAGGATACACCGAAGGCTCGATGGAGCAACCAAGGAGGTACCGAAGGGTGATAAGTAGAGAGAATCAGGGAAAGTAGAGAGGTACAACTGAGAGTGCAGAAAAGAGTATAGTATAGATTCCAACTCAACCCAATAAGAGGAAAGAAGGTAGACTCGTCCAGACACAAGGAGATGGAAATGGTGAGAAGATGAAATTCCCATTGAGTCTTCGCTACCTATAGTAGGAGAGTATACTCTTCCAACCATGATAATCTAGACACGGAAAGCACGTGGCATACCCCGCACGTCTTTGCCTCTCCTAGAAGGAGAGTAACCAAACCCAGAAAGTGGGTACTAGAACAAGGTATATACATATACATATGCTCAAAAATAATCCTGAACAAGGTCGTAAGGGGATCTCCATCCCGTAGCTCAGCATCCTGCATGTCTTCCCTGAACTTCAAGTCAAGGGGCTCAAATAACCACACCTCGACACTATCCGCTTTGGGCAGCAATGACTCGCCCGCATGGTTTTAGGTTGTGTCGCAAGGACGCGTCTTGTGGGGGAAAGCATCCGTCGCACTTGAGAGTTCTGGGGGAATGTCAAACCACACCATGTCACTCCCCTGTAGTAGATAGGTCTGCTCAGAGTCAAATTTGTCACATCACTGACCTGTAAAAATGAGGGTCCCGCTCTGGTAGTCATGGAGTAAAGCCACAGACTACCCTAGTAGAAAGGACTGAGTCTGAAATGTCAATGGGTGACCCACTTCCCAGCCCTGCTGGAGGGTAAACCCTAACAAGATATCGGGTGACCCACTGCATAACCCTACTGGAGGGTAAACCCTAATACATCATCAGGAGACATACTACCCCGCCCTGCAGGAGGGTAAACCCTAATACATCATCAGGCGACCCACCGCCCCGCCCTGTGGGAGGGTAAACCCTAATACATCATCAGGCGGCCCAGAGCCCAGCCCCGCTGGAAGGTAGACCTCGAATAAATCGACAGGCGACCCACTGCCCAACCTTGCTTGATGGTAGACCTGGAACTAGATGACGGGCAACCCACTGGCCAGCCCAGCTAGAGGGTAGACCCTAAGAGGTCATCAGGTGACCCACTGCTCTGTCTCTGCTGGAGGGTAGACCCTAAGAGTGTCGGGTGACCCACTGCCCAGTCTCAGCTGGAGGGTAATCCCTAGAAGTCACTGAGCAACCCACTGCCCAGTCTCTACTGGAGGGTAATCCTAAAGAAGTCGATGAGCAACCCACTACCCAGTCTCTACTGGAGGGTAAACCCAGAACTCTTCTGGCCATCCCTTATGGATGGCACAACACTGGCCAACAGAACCCGGAGTGGGTATCGTGCAACCACCAAACTCCAGAACAACACTAGGGGAAACCACACAACCCTGCTGATCTAAACCACCATGAACAAGAGGACCCTCTATGTTGCGAGAGGTCAAGGGCACACAAAGTAGAACACGACACGCACATGGGGCCCACATGATGTGTGGCCCCGAGCCAACTCCAACCAAGTGCACAAATGTTCTCAGGTATAAACAACCACATGTACCTCCCAGCGTTCTCTCATAGTCCCAGGGTATGCCGCATCTCCAGACCAAAGGCTAACATGCACATGGCCCCCAACATCAACGCTAAGGAGTAATTGTATAAACTCCAACTTGTAACCTCAATGGCTGAGGCACAACCAACCAAAACTCTTCAAGCATTACTTTACTCACATGGGAGTGCACGTGATCTCACGCCAAGGGTTCGCTTCCGAAGACATAAAAAAGAACCGCCACTAGAGCACCTATCATATTTACACATTTAATAATATCACGTGAGAGGCTCCACTCGCCTGAACGGATTACACCATTGTAATCCTCATAGAAAAACACGCGAGATAGACTGCTTACTTGCCAGAAACGGTCAACCAGTTGAAAAGGAACTATTAACCACAACCAACCTGTGTGGGGCCCACCCCAAGATCCAGAAACTGAACAAAAAGATCACACCACTACGATATCCTTGGAAAAACACATGGGATTGACTACTCAATCTCCCAAAATGGACACCCAGTGAAAAAGGTACATTCCGGCTTACGGCGCATGAGCGGTACCACGTAGAACCTGCACCCTGGTTCCGAAGCACTGCCAAGAGATCACACCATTGTGATCCTCTCGAAAAGGTACATAAGGTGGACTATTCACTTGTCCAAAATGGTCGCCCGGTGATAGAGATGGAAAAATAATCGTCAACGCCCAAACGGCCCTTGTGGGGCCCACCCCATCGTGCCTAATTAGAGAAGGCAGATTGCACCATTGCAATCCCCTTGTAAAAACATCCAGAATCAACTGCTCGCATGCCCTGAATGGACGCCCGACGAGAAAGTCGGTAAACACTGCTCGTAGCTCAAAAGATGGGTCGTGGGGCCCACGCATCAACTCCGGATTTAACGCTCGAAACCACCCTGGAAAACTTTGCCCAGGCACCAGGGTCCCAACGCCACTAACGACACTCAAAACGGATGTCGAATGTGTCTGTGCCGTCCAAAACAAGAAACCCCGAGAAAAAATGCTCGTCCACTTAACGTCGCGCCGTGGCACCGAGCCCCTCATCTCGGGAATTAAAAATTCCCGAGACCATCTCAAAATCATTGTCTCAACGCCAGGAAGACAATGTTGTAGACGACATGAAATTCTGACCTATGGTTTAAAAGTTACAGCATTTTCAAACGTCATCGGACGTTAGAGGGGTGGTCTGGACCGGTCCGGCCGGTCCACACCGCCTAGACCGGCTCAAGCCGGCCGGACCACAGCTCAGCCGGCCGAGCCGCCACGGCCTGCGGTTCGCCCGCGTGGAACACGGTCCCTCAATCTGGACCTTCCAAGAGGCCGGTCTTTCTTCCACATGGAGACCCATAAAAGCGGGTCCGCTGTCCACCGGCCGGGGTCAGCGACCTCGGTCTTCCGCGTCCTCGCGCCACACTAGCGCTCGCTACCTCTGCTCGACCCCGATGTCGCGACCGTTAGCTCGTCTTCCACAGCCGCCTCTTGCTGAAGGACACCACCCGCCTGAGGACCCCGCCAACGCCGCCCGCTTCCGGAATGCCCTGCTGCTGAGCTGCCGCGGACTGCCCGACTGCCTGGGAACGCCATGCCGCACTCCCAAGGAATCCACTACCACCACTGGATCCCTTTGCCGCCGCTGGAGTCCGTCGGACCACCGCGCGATCCACCGAAAAACCTTGAAAATGGCCAGAATACTTCCCGAGGCTACCCCAGACGCCTGATGACTCGGATTTTCGATCTGAAAAGGGTGATGGAAACCTCAAATCGTGATTTAAACGAAAACATCCTTTTCCCAATGATTTGGAACCAATTCGACAATTGAAAAAGAGTCTGAAGGTATATGCGGGAACGAAAACGCAAAACGTAATCTCTTACCTGTTGGGGCATTTCTCGACACTTCACAGAGGGTCCGCCGCCGTGCCGCTGCCTTGCTGGAAGAAGAGGAGGAGGAGGAGGATAGGTTGAGGGAGAGGCTTCACCAGGGGGTTTAAAATGGGAGAGGGGTTGGGTGAGTTAGGCTTTAAAAAGAAAATTAATTAAATTTTTAATTAACTTAAACCCTAATTTTAACCAGCATCCAAATCTTTTGGCGATGTCAAAATTAAACCTCCCCTAGGGTAAAAACCACATGCCGAGCACAACAGTGATCTCATAATTTTATTCCAAGCTCCCATTTGAAAGTTATTAAACTCAACGCCCTAGGCCACAAAATTACGAAAACGCCACTGGGGCCATTTTTCACAGACAGGCTGCACCCATGAAAGATACAACCATCCATGGGTAAAAGCCACTTTCCGAACACAACGGTGCCCTTAGTTTTCCCATCCGAACCGCCGTTTAATAGATACTTTCATTTCACCATTAAAAGAAATAATTAATTAATTTAATTATCCATTTAACGTCTCGAAAGCGGGCGAGGGGTCCAAACGTCCTACACCGACAGGTTTTATGTCATTCCTATGGTAAAAACCCCATTCTAGACCCATCCGTACACTTATATCTCTGATCCAAAGAACCGTTTAGGAGTTATCCCATTTATTTGGTGTGTCCTGTGTGAATGAACTGATAATTTAATTCCGGCCACTTCGGGGCTCGAAATTGCACATCGTATGAAGGCGCTGCTCTGGAATAACATAAAAAATATTCCAAAGTCTTTTGTAGAAAAAACTGGGTTCTTACATGGATATTAAACTTTTCCCTTATTCCCCTTATTTCTATTTCCAGAGTGTTCAGCAGAACTCTTCTTTTCTTGCTTTTCTTTAAAGTTGAAAGACTTAGAAAATTCTTTTTCTGTATTGATAGCACATGAGACAATATCTTTGTACGACGAGATGTATTGTGAGACTAATGCTCAATGGAGAAATGGTTTTAATCCATCAAAGAAATGATATATCATATTTCTTTTGTTACTTATATGATATGCTGCATGCCTTGCTAACCTTGTAAATTTATCCTCATACTTTGCGACATTCTCATCCTCCTTTTTGCTCAGACTCAGAAATTTCATTTCCATATCTGTTTTATAGTCACGAGGAAAGTATTTTTCTATGATAATCTCTTTAAACTCCCTCAATTCCATATTTTATACTTCATCATCTTCCTTTGTGTTTTTAATCGATGACCACCACTGATCAGCATCTCCAGTGAGGCGGTAATTTTCCATGACAACATTTTCCCTTTCACTACTCCCCAAGGCATAGATATTTTCTTTAAGTAATTTAACCATTTCTCAGCTATTAGGGGATTTTTACCCCCATTGAATGTTGGTGGTTGTTTCCTCATGAAGCGATCTAATATTGACCCTCCACGTTGTGGATCAGTGTGCTCCATACGGGTAAGGTTATTATTCATAACCTGAGTGAGTTGTCACAATATAGTGATAAGCTGATCAACACTAGTTGTATCACCAGCTCCACTATAATTATCTTTAGTAGGAGGGTAATACCTACATAGAGTGTGTGCATTAATACGGTTTCCATTCTTTATACTAGGCTTCATTTCTAAATAATGGCATAAACTAGATTAGTTTATGAATTCAAATACATAAATCCAAACTTGTAAAACACTTAACATAAATTGAACAGTTTATGGATATAATCCATAATCCTAAAAATGTTTTCTTTGAAAAAGTATATACTCATAAACCCTTAATAATGGTTTATAAATAAAATTAGATTTATCCTAAAAATATCCCATGGTAGTGTCGTAACCTAGAGTGCATCAAGGCCTATTGTCGTGCACCAGTTCCCATTCAAGTCTAGCTCAAAGTGGTGTTTTCAGGTTTTACCCCTAGGTACATCTCTTCCAGATCTACCTCTATCTACCCATATCCAGAAAAGATGTGTTTATTGAAAAACTCACAGAATATCTACAATACCAAAATTCTAGGAAGTACATATATACTAATCCTCAAAGTCTATCTTAGGGATAAGTGTTCTAATCAGAGTTTATCAAAATCTAGTTTCCAAGGTTTGTACTAAACTTTCTCTGATTCCAACTGTAACGACTTGACACCAGAATCCCAGAGTCGGTGCATTATTACGTATCATTGGCATGATCACAAAATATCAAGTCTCGAAAGATCAATTAGTTTACTAGCCTTGTAAGTATTAGATATATTCATAAGGGTTACATTAAATCATAAAGTGAAAAACTACAACAACATTATTTCCATAGAAAATGCTGAGATCCCATAGAATATCCCTATTTTTCAGTCATAACATACTTCTTCACATCATGGGAAAAATAAAACATAGAAAGGGGTGACCTCAAATGCTCAGTAAGGATAACAATATAGCAGAAACTTTTATAAATACGCATTAAAATTTAAGGCAATGAATAAGACTAAAACAAAAGCCTTTTAAACTTGAACTTCAATGTAATATGGAAAAGATAAAAATAAAATAATTCCATTAACTTATTCACATGGATATTCTACTAGTCGAATAATCACATGCAATATCAATACCCACTTTCATAATGATGGAATGTATAATGGAAGACTTTCATAACCACATAGTCATGGCCTTTTTCCTAGACTACGAATAAGATTTTTTCAAGGCCTTGTTCTAAGAAACTAGTTTGTCTCATGAGACCTACTGATTCATGGAGGAGCTATAGCGGGCTTCACCTGTCACTTACTAAGTCCAATGCATTCCTCATATAAAAAGGTTTAAATATAACATAAACATTCATATTAAAACTAGCATATGAAATGTCAATACTTTATCTATAAACCATGAATGATGTAAAAATAACCCCCCCATAGTCAAACATATCACAAAACCTTCAATACAATATGGATGTTTTTTATCATAATAAATCAACTTCAAATAAGCTTAAAATCTATCAAAGGATTTTTTACATAGATGAAATCAAAACCTTTTTTAGAGAAATATATCTTTCTATTTGGAAATCATTTAAAATAGATATAATTATAAGAGAAAACATTAATTTTTTAAATATTCTTATAATATTTTAAGGGAATATTTGATGATGTTATAACAGTGGAAAATAGCCGCACCAGCCGTATAAGTTAAAAAAGACATTCTTATCTTAGTTTTGTCGAAAATGTTATAAAGTAACTTGTTTGGAAAATGACGGAAATAATCTTTTAAAAAAAGTCAATAAAGGGTATAAATGACTTTATCCCATATTCTAGTAAATAAAAAAAATGTTATGAAATACCGTTTTAAGAAAACATGGATGTGGATGATGAAGAGGTCCTAGTAGATACTTACATAAAAAACAACCTCGGATAATAAAGAGATTGTGAAATTAATCCTTAACTTGTACTTTTCCATGGTTTATGGTAGGTTAACCTCCTGTATAATGTTGAAATAATTGTTATTAAATTATACAGGAATCATATACATTAATATGATATAGTTTATTCTTTTTTAATATTTCTTTGTTAATAATATTTTAGTATTATCATCATTTCAGGTGTTAATTGATTAGATTTCCTTTATATGATTTGTTACGTAAGTAATTTTTGTTATGGATATGATGTATCTTATTCATATTAATAATGATATTAAGTCTTTAAAAATTATTTTTAATCATTAAATGAAAATTAGTCTTGAATGGATTATGATGGGGAATGAATCTCATATCGTTTATGGAGACAATAATCTGTTTGTATGCACAAGAGACAATATCATTCGTTTTATATTAAAATAATCTATAATTGGAAGGTATATCATATATACAGAATAATTATCATGTTATATTTTTTATTTACATCAATTAAACATCATTATTACATCCATACAAATAATAATGTATTGAATTACAATTACACCACGACGTGGAGACGGTAAGCTGTACGTACGCACGTATGGTGACATTTCATTCAAAGGATGGATAGAATAATGAATATGGTTGTACCATATTTATAATAACATAAAAGTATATGAAATATAATGGATTTATCTTTTTATAATGGAAAAAACGAATAAAGAGGAAGTGGAAGAAGAAAGGAACTTGAAAGAGGTGATGAAATATTTACCTCTTCTTCGGGTTCTTCCTTTTGATTTGATCAAAAGGGATATGTAGGTTGGATTTATAACTATAGGAAGGCCTCTAGGATGAAGGGATGACAATTAAAAGGGTATTTGGGTAGGGTTTGGCAGATCAAGATGGTTTAGACGGTGTGAATTAGAGAGAAGGGGGAGTGCCCTTTTATAAGAGGGGTGAGGGGCACCTTAAGAAAAGCAAGAAATATTATTTTATAATAAAATCATTTTCGGTTTCTAATGGATCCAAAATGAATTATTTAATTTATAAGCTGGGGATGGGTATAAAACCACTCAACCAATATGTTTTAGATAGGTTGGGGTCACTATATTAACTTTAACTTTAAAATTTAACTCTTAGTTAAATAGTTTGACATTTACCATGTATCTTCGTATTTTTATATTATATGCTTAATAAACACACTATAAAATTCCAAGAGAACCCCAAGTGGTTCATTAATGATACCCCTATCATTACATAAGTCTTCTGGAAAAGTCTCCAACATGCTCTACTAATGAACTGAACATCAATATGACCTATCATCCTCAAATAGATGACCAATATGAGTGAACTATTCAAAAACTGGAAGAAATGTTGAGAGAGTATTCTATATACTTCAAAGGATGATGGGACCAACATCTTCCACATGTTGAGTTATCATAAAACAAGAGTTTCCACTTGAGCATCTGAATGAAACCATATAAATCCCTTTATAGTAAAAGGTGCGGAACACAGATGTATTGAGATAAAGTTGGTGAGAATAAGCCATTAGGACCTGAAATGTTCAAAGAATTGGTGTAGAAGGTTAAAACCATTCATCAACACATTGAGGAATCCCAAATTCGACAAAATAGTTATACATACAATCGTTGACGTAACCTTGAGTTTAAAATTAGAGACATAGTATTCATCCACATATCTCCATGTAATATGGTCATGAGGTTTGGGAAGAAAGGAATGCTCTGTCCCAGGTACCTCAGCCCCTTAGAGATCCTTGACTAGGTTATAGATGTGGCTTATCGGCTACCGCTTCCACCTACCATATCTATGGTACACGATGTCTTCTACGTATCCCTCTTAAGGAAGTACATACCAGACCCTTCACATGTACTCTTTTCAGAGGTGGTATAGTTGGAGAATGATCTTTATTATGAGGATCATCCAGTGAATATCTTGGATAATATAGATAAAGTTCTATGAAACAATACTACTGACCTGGTAAAAGTACTATGGTAGACCCATATGTACCAAGAAGAATCATGGGAACTAGAAGAGGCAATGAAGTAAAAGTACCTACACCTATTTATGGCTTATGATGTCAAATGAAATTTTAAGGGTGAAATTTCATAATGGGGAAGAATTTAAGGAAACAAATATTAATCAATGTAAATTTCCATATTATAATTATGTCATGAAATCTAAACATAATGAACTACTAAGTACTATATGGCTTTTAAACATAATATTTTCACTTTTGTGATTTGAATTTCTATAATATGTCATAAACTGTTGATATCGGTAATATATTTGGATTCCGATGAGACAAAATTTATTTTTGGTGAATAGAAACTAACCCTTATGAATAGTATTTTTACCTTTATGAATAGTAATACGATCCTTTTGAATAGTAAATAGTCCATGTGAATAATTTACCTTTCCAATGAATGTATAAATAAAATATAGGAATTTTATAAGTGTAAATATGATCATAATATATGTGTTTATTTTTTAAGTCATGAATATTTAAAAACAGTTTAATGATTAATTAAAAAATTTAAATAAAAATATATTTTTTAAAAAATGTAATCATAAATTATTATATTATTTTTTTACGGTTATAAGATAATTTTATGTGACCTTAATAAAATTTTCAAACTATTAGAAAATAAGTATTAATTTTAAAATTTTATTTTCAAGTGACTAATGATTTTAATTAAAAATTAAATTTCTCTTATGTATATAATTATTTTTGACAAAATGGAGTTCATTTTTTTATTCTACACATAAATAAATGTTTAGGTTGAGTTTTATTGATTTTTCTAAAATACATTAATTTCTGGAGAATTGTGAAATTTGATAATTTACAAAAAGCAATGCTAAATAAATTAATTTATGCATCATGAATGACTCATGGATGATGTAAATAGTAATTAGTTCTAACTCACATACACATATTAATAATTTTTTTTTCATAAATAAAAATTATTAAACAATTAATTAAAATACTGGTAAAACCCTCCTCTTCTCCACGATAAAAACCACCCTCACCCCCTTTTCTCATCACTACTCTCAAGACTTGTTCCTAGTACAAATTATGCTCAAATACATAATTATTCCCCATAACCATATCCATAAACCCTTGGTTTCTTCAAAATAATAAATCCTCTCCCTTAAAGAGGTTCTCAAGGAAGAAATATTCAAGAGGTAAATTTCTCTTTTCATTTCTTTTATTTTCTTTAAAGTTCCATTCTTTTCTTTTTCTTTCCTCACCTCCTTTCATCAAAAAGTTATGAAAACTCCATTACCTTATATGTTCTATAATTATTTAATAATAATGTAATAATTCATCAACATCTCTCATTTTCTTCCATTTTTACTAGAAATGAAAACACAATCCCAGATGTGTTTATTTCTCCCAATTAAGGACGACGAGTTTTCAATTTATATTACCATTTTCATTTCTAGTGATGAAACCATTTTTATGGTTAAATAGGAGTATAATATATTTATTATGTCTAATTTAAGTTTATTTAATCTTCTGTACACATGATATTAATTTATAAATTAAAATGTGTTTGATTTGATTAAAAACCAGCCAATTAACCAAAACAATTATCATTAAAATTTTATATAATGATTAATCTTCACTCAAAATAACCAAATGAATTTCATAATGATTTAATATTATATATGTTCACTAATAAAATACAAACTCAATTATGTACAACCATTCTCATATTACAAGGCTATCCTTACATGTATATAAGTAAACCTATCCTGAAAACCAAGGAAACAAATGTTCCAAACAATGAAATTGAACATACTAACCCATAAAAAGTTTATGAATGATATCAATAAGGATATAATAAATAAATTACATGAATAATACGTTTCTATATAGTAATTAATTATTTTAATTTGGTTTTCCAAGACATTAAGATCAAGATAAGGACACCGTCATATTTAAGGTAAGAGATTCTACCCGAACCGCCAATATTCCTTCAAGTTTCTCTATATTTTCTTTACCCAAATAAATTTATATGTTATTTTAATTAAAAAATTATAAATTTTGATTAAATTATTTTAACACATATAACGAGTTCCATTCATTATTCTATTTCCGGGATATACATTATTTTAAATGGTTCCCTCAATAATACTTATCGAAAAGAAAACCCATTTAAGGGATCTTTTTAATTATTAATAAATTTCAAGATCACTATATAATATGTTTTAAAGACAAAATATTTTCTTTAAATACACTCTTTTTATTATTAACTCATTCTTGTTTCACTTATGGTTTTATATAAAATATTATTCCCTTTTATATTTTAAATGGTCTTTAGTATTTTCCTTCAAACCACACTAAAATGTTTTAATGGTAAAATTTCATAAATACTCTTCTTACATGTTTTCACTTATTTTTGAAATCACTTACCATTATATATTATTATTTTACCTTATTAATGTCCATGAAGGTTTTAATTCTTTTAATTCATGAACACATGTATGATGCACCCATTCATCATGCTTCATGACATGATTATGATACCCATTTCTTTCAAGGGTAAACTTATATTTATGTATGATTAGTTATGTAAAAAGAATATTCTTGAACATGTAAATATGGGCACATCCAGATCGCGCACCAATTAATTGATTAAAGGTGAGTCTCATGAGACGTTATGTGTCATGGTATTGGTGGTTAGCTTTGACCTATGCAACCTTGTGCAACAGTCTTGGTGGTTTACACATACTTGTGCTCCAATATATGCAATGAGCCTTGAATCTTGATAAAGTAATGTTCTATGTTTCTTTCACATTAATATGACTCCATGTTTATAATATCCCATGAATATATTTTATGACCAAATATGTTCCATTCTTTTTCATATCATAATTTAATTCTTTCTAACCCATGTGCTAAAGCTTTATTCTTGTGGTTCTTCCATTATTGGGATTTTTAGCTTATCCCTTTTTCATGTTATCCACAGCTTATCCTGTGAATATATATGAGTACAATATAAGATATGATATTTTTACGAATATTAAATATTGAAATATTTAATTTAGTTCCAAGTTTTCAATTTTATGTACCTAGTCTTTCAAGGAATAAGACTTTACAATCCATGTCTTGTAATTTGATGCTTTATTATTCTTACAATAATGTAATGATATGTGTTAAAGTCTAGAGTATATATATTTTGGGTGTGATAAATATTTAAATACAATCACGATTTTATTTTCGACACCCTAAAAAACAAGATAGACACCTAGGTAAGGGAAAAATTATTCGACTCATTTAACTTAAACCCATACATTCAAGTAATTATCCCCATTCTTAGCTCCCAATTGAATTCAGTATAAAAAATTAATTAGACGAATTTAATAAGAGATGAATTAAAATTAGAAATTACTGGATATAAAAGTATTATTCACTTGATTAGAACCAAATGTATCTTCCCTTATTATAATTAAGGAATTTCCAAGATTCCAAATTCAAGTATGTACAAATTTTCAAATAAGTGATCATTATAAATCTATAAGTAAATTTTAATAAAAAAGAATCCAAAGCTTGAGTGAAAGTGGGTTTGATTTAGTAAGTTCTATCTTGTACCTCCCCTTACCCTTAAATAAAATTTAAAAAACATGCATGGTAGGTCAGTCACAATGTCAGTAAACCCTTTATTCTTTATTTTAGTTGACCGACCATGACCATACTTTAGAAATTCCCTCTATATAGTCACTTCACATGCATGGTCAGTTCACACCTTCATGTGGTATCTATTTACCTTAAATGGTTATTTTATCACGACTATTTTTGTTCATTATAGTGATCTCAAATATTTCATAAATAAATATTACATATTAATATATGAATATTAATTAGATAACATTATGATCAACGCTGTAATTATAATGGATTGGTGTCTATGAAAACATTGATACATAAAAAATTGGTATAAAATAGATATACATCATCATACATTATGTTATTCTCGTATATCTCCCTTCTTAGACATACCATAATTGAAACCATTATTCATATCATGGAATAAATGATACATAAGAAAGGGTGAGATCATATTCTTTGTATGTTTAAACATAATATTTATTAATCAATGATAATAAAAGTGAATAAGATAAGAAAAACAGTATAATGACATGATCAAAACATACATTAATAATACCCAATTAGTAAAATATTATTAATCATGAATAATTTTATAAGGTTTTGTTAATAAAAATACATAATATATATAGTTTATAATCATTAAAAATCAATCCATATACATGAAAACATATACCTAGCATAAGATATAAGTTGTTTTCATTCTCATAATCATAGAAAATCACTTCCTTAGTCAAGGTTCACTCTCAAGACTATCATTATAGACAAGCATAAAAGAAATTCCAACCTGGACATTTCAAAAATTCTTAGAGGAGTAACCTCTGTCCTTTTAACTTTATCATCTCTATAGAGTTTATTAACTTTATTGTCTTGTATATTTTTATCAACACTCTCATCATTATATAATGAATTATAGGGATATAACAGACCTTAACACCATTGAATTATAACATAACCACTAATCCTTTTTTTATAAATTAACTAACCATCAATTTTTTATAACATAACCACCTATCAAATAATGATAATCCATTCATATGTATTCCATAAAATCATAAAAAAGTATCATTAAATCAAAGACTAACTAATGGAAATGAAAATGAGTTTCATTAATATATCATCATCATAATCATAAACCATCTAGAGAATGAATAAACATGGAAAAATTAGATCATATCCTTCTTAAAATCCTAAGAAAAATTAAATAATGTATTTATAAATAAATATAAATTGAAAAATCACTAAAACATTTCTTGAGGAAAGCAATATTTTTATTTTGAAATCGCGTATTAATGTTTTAAAATTTTAGAAAATATTAGGTAATTTTTTTTATATGAAATTAACCATGTAAAAATATTAATTAATCTTAAAATAAAACTTAATAATTTATTGTGGGAAAATTAGTTCAAACTATGTATATAAATACAATTATTCCTTTCATAATTTCGATAAAAAAGGAAAAAGTACCATGTTTATAATATAACAAGAATGTTCTTTTTTTTAAATGAAAACATGATTAGAAATTAATTTAATTAATATATTGATAATATAAAAAAATTCTTGATAAATTTTTAAGTAAAAATTGGACATAAAATGAATTATTCCCGACCGAAGATGAAAATAAGTTCGATTTTCCTAAAAATATTCATTCTGAATATTCAGTACTCACACAAAGTAAAATGAAAGAAAATAATTTAGTCTAAATAAAAAACCAAAGGATAAGAAAATAAATATTTTTTATAAGGATATATCATATATTTTTATCATCATAAGTTAACCTTAAAAAATCCAGTTAAAAATAAGAGTTTTTAACATAAAAACCATACAACTTAGGTTAGATTTGAATCCTTACTCCCATGGAAGGAATAAATTAAAATGAAAATTTTAATACCATTAATATATTAATATTCCAGATTTAACATATTAAATGTTATGTATATACCCAACATTAATGAAACAAGTTGTTAATATCGTATATGTCTTGTAGAAACCATCCTTACCACTTCGGTAAATATTGAATCACATTTTATTTGGTGAAATAATTTGAATTGAAAATTTAAGTAACATTAATAAATAATGATATATGAAATAACATTTCAAAGGATTAAAATTTACAACTCTTAAAGATAAATAGGTGCATAACATTAATCATGTATCAATGAAACAAAATTGATATGAAGAACTCTTATAACATTGGTATCTTCAGATCAAAGACCATATAAATAAAGAAAACAATATTTCAATTAAAGCAAAATTACTCTCATTAATATTTATAAACAAATTCATTAGGTAGTAATAAAACCAAATAAAATAAAATATTATAAGAAATAACAAACATGTCTCTTGAATTGAAAATGATACAAAGAAACTATTACCGTATATCCAAGTTTATTCATAAGCACTATAACCACCTATATAATAAATATTAATTGATTATAATTCTATAGAATAAAAATATGTGTACACATAGTATCACATATTATCCACTTATATAAGTTCAACACATTTTTAATAATAATTCTCTATTTAAATGGACATTTTTAGTCTTAATTACTTGGTTTTTCATATATTTATAGGTTTTATAATTATGGTACTTGATATTTGATCATGGTTTATTAAAATCCATGATTTTAATAATTATTTAAATATAATATTTATTAATTATAAACATAATTATAAACATAAATATAATCAGTTATGAAAATAAATTAAAACCCCACAAGTATATTATAGGCCATAAATTAGCACGAGAGATGTTTCCATTTTTCAATGGATGGAATGAAAGGAAGGTAGATAAAAATTCAAACATCAAAAATCAATATTATATAATAAATATTTTATATAGATAATCATAAAATCTATCCTTATTACCATAAAAGTATAGAGGAAATAAAAAACAAATCATGTCACTTCATGGAGGTAGTAGTCTGCACGAATGGATGAAAAAAATTATCATTATCTGAAGATTCATAAGTTAATAAGGAAGTTATGATTCTATAATTCTATAAAAATAATTATATAATAAATATAATATATAAATATTAATCACATCATAATAACCATCCATGAAATATGGTGATGTAAAGTGAATCACATCTCCATGTGGTAGCAATAGTCCACACATATGTACAAGTGATACATTTATCTCTCATTTGATGAAGAAGTGGTGAGAAATGGATTCTAAATCGTCATAAAATAATAAAATGATATTCATGATACTATATAATTAATTTTTTGATTTATGAATAATTTTTATTGAATGTGTATGGAGAAATAAAATTGTAAGAGCTTTATAAAGATTTACACCTCTTCTTTGAGTGATATCCCTTGTCTTACAACTTAAGCCTTGAGTGTTTGGTATTATGAGAATAAAAGACTCTCTATGATGAAGTTAAGGAATATATAATGGTTTTTATAAGTTATTTCCTAATATATAAGGAAAAAATTGTGTACATAAGGGAGGAGACTATGTTACTTTTTTAATTGATGTGAGGGACAGACAGGGGATTTCAAAAAGGATTTCAAAGATATAAGATCACATTTTTGTGAAGTGGATAAAAGTGAAAAATGATAAAATTTGGTAAAATATATAGAGATAATATTTTCAAAAAATAAATATTAGATATATTTGGTCGGAAATCATACCCTTATCCTTTGGTTTAACCCCTAATAAACTCGTTTAAACCTTAACTCTATTAACAAACGTTTACTATTATTAGTATTCACTATGAACAAAAAATTATGGAGAACTAAATAAATTATATTAATTATTCATATTCAGAAAAAGAATCCATTTTAATTTATTACATATTAATAATTTTAAAAACACTATTTTATATATGCACACAAAACAAAATAGATTTTTTTAAAAAAAATAAATTTTTAAGAATAAAACTAAATTTACTTCCATTAAATTCCTTTTAAAAACAATAAAAGGAATGTTGAAATATTATATTGAATATATAATCTCAAAATTTCAATAAAACTGATAATAAAAACATATTAATTTGATTTATTAATGAGAAAACATTGTGTGACTAAAAATAATCTACTTATGGGGAAGCTCTTGATTTCTTCCCACATTTCCAAGTATTTCACACTAGTCATGTCCATCCATCATTGAAAAGATATAGATAATAAAAAATATCTTTGATTTATATTTATTCATTCCCCTATATATCTCTCTCTCATCTTTTTCTATCCAAAGTAAAAGTAATAAAACACTCACGGATGGGATGTATTTCCTCCTCAACCAGAAATTTACATAGTATTATATTCTAACATCTCCTAAATAATAAAGGATTGTCCTAATGTAGAGAAAAAGTTGGCTGAAAGTGGCTTTTCAAATATGTAATATTTTTTGGTTATCTTTTTATTTTAACAAAGAAAAAGATGAAAATAAATCACCTCACTTTGTAAACTTTTATTGATGATCATAATCCCTAACATATTCAGATGTTTTGATCCAAAATGATTAAGAATGTCCATCAGTTTATGGATAAGGTTTTTGGAAGAAATGGTTCATCGAACTCACCTAGGTTCTAGAGAGAAAGTAATATCACAATTAAAAGATGAATTGGAGTCTGAATAGCTCTAATAAAATTCAGAAGATTCTTTTTTGTTTTTTAATTCACGAAAATCATATATTTTATAGAGAACATATGACACAAGAATGGTGAATGAAAGAGAGAGAACATGTGTTTCCAATCATATTGGAACTTGGTTGGAAATATAGACATCTCTAAGAGCATGTGAAATTATAATACAACCCAATATAACTTATATGATGTTATTCAAGTCTTAAACATTATCAAATTCATAGGGAATTCATAATACAAGATGAAGTTTGTGTAAGTATAATGTCAAGGATTTTTTTTCTCAGTTCATCATAGTGAGATTACAGAACACATAATTGTTTAATTAATTGGTAAGTTTGATTAGATAATATGAAGATGAATATGATGTTTTTTATTAATTCCAATAATCCAAAAGATACAAATATTATAATAAAAAAGTTGGTGTGAATCATTATCAGAAAATAAAATAAATTTTTGAAGTTGATGTTGCAGACACAAGTGCATCAGATGTGTTTTTCTACTCATCATCAAGTTTAATGATGGTTACTAAAGGATATGAAAGGTATATGTTTTTTATTTGAATACATTGGGACCAATGAAAAATAAATTAAGTTGAATGTTTTTGGGGATGATACTGGTGAATAAATTCAGATACCGATCAACAATGAAGTCAACCATTTTCACCATTATGAATTTTTGGTTGTTTTATATTGTATCAGGAGTAAAGAAATACCCTATTTTGTTTTATAATCATGTGTATTAAAAGATAAATATTAATAATTTATTTTAGATAGGTCAAATTCATTGGAATATATTTGGTGTCGACTATTAGATTAGAGATGAAACTAATATTATAGAGAAAGGTAGAGACCAATCCCTCGGACGTAAGCTAGCACCAATAACATCACTAGACGATGGATCATTAGTGTGAGTAAAAGAAGAAAAACGAGAACTATATATAGAAATTATAAAAGTGTTTTCATGGTTATCTTGAATTTTAAATATATTATAAAATGTATTTCCAATAAGTTTGAAGTTGATGTTGAAGTGTTATGAGAAGTGTAACCTCTTTAGAAGTTTACATAATGTTTATAGATGAAGGGTTTAAATTCTTTATTGTTTCAATTGGTATGCATAAACATAACATAGTGTCTTCTCTACTAATTATAATGGGAAAACTATAATGGAAATCAGAATAATACAATATATTGTGAAGAATGTATGAAGTGAGATGAATTTGTGAGATGATTCAAGAAGGTTTGAGAAGAAGTGAGAAGAGTTGAAGAAGTCAAATTTGCAAACGAAATTCAAGGGAAATTGAAGATTTTGGGAAATTTGGTTGAGAGAGAAAGAATTTAAGCATCCACTCTAAACCATATTTCATGCACCTAAATAAGATAAAGTACTTTGTAATTTCCTAACACTTATATTTTTCTTGGAAGGAAGAGAGAATCCAGAGCATAGAAAGTTTTTAGAGAGAAGGAGTTTCTAGAATGATCTTTCCTGAGGATGTTTATGAGACCAAATAATAAGAATGAGAGGAAGATAATATTCATATTATCATCATATTAGTCTCAATCATCAGATTGGGAATCATGTTGGGATTTAATGACTAAGGAAAAATTAGTTTAGATTTGTTTTAATGATATTCCGACAGAGTTATATGGTTCACATTTATTAGAGTCTGAATGAAAGGACGATCATCATGAGAAGATAAATGAGATTCTGAATAGATTTGATAAAAATTTAATGATTCTTTTCTATTTTATAATTCAAAAAAAACATATGTTGTCAAGATAACTTGTGATGCAGTCCTTATTAAATAGTGGGGGAGAACATGTGCTTACAACCGTATAAAGACTTGGTTGGAAATAAAGATGTTTTTGAGAGTGTGGGATGTTATAATTCTATCCAATATAAGATATATGATTGTAGAAAAATATAAAATGTTTTCAAAGTCATGAATAATTAATGATACAATATGATGTTCTTTGAAGAATAAAGTCATGGAATATTTGTCTTGGTTAATTGGTGTGAGATTATCAAACAAATTTTTTTTAAGAGATATGAAAGTTGATTAGATTAAAAGAAGATGAAGATGGTCATTTTTAGTTAGAACAATACGTAACAAGATAAAAATATTCAAATAAATTAGTTTTAATTAATTATTATTGTAAAAGAAACAAGTTGTTGAAGTTGGAGATACTAAAACCAGTACATCAGATGTAGTGTTCCACTGATCGTCAGATGTAGTGATGATTTCTAAAGGATATATATGGTGGATTATTTTTTGTTGTGAGATGTTGGAAAAAATAAAAAATTTAAAAAGTTTAGGTTTTTGGTTCCAATGATGATGAATAAATTCATATACCATTATATAATGTATCCAACCATTTTCATTAAGATAAATTGTTGGTTGTTTTCAATTGGATCAAGATAAATGGAATTATCTAATTTGGATTTGTATCAATTAGGTAAAGATAGAAATAATATATATTTATTTTATATGGGTCACATTTATTAGATTATATGTGGTTTCCACTATCGAAATGGAGTTGACACCAATCCGATAGAGGAAGGTAGAGACCGATTCATAAAACATAGGCTGACACTAGTAACATCATCCAATGCAAGATCATCAATGTGAGTAAAAGTATAAAAATAAGTACACATTGGAGTATTTAAAAAATTGTTGTCATTTTGAGATTAAAATTTTAAATTCTTATATAATTTTTTCTAGGATGTTTGAAGGTGATGCAGATGTTTTGCTGAGAAGTGCATATATCTTTAGAAATTTCCACTGTGTTTATGGGAGAAGGGTTTCGTTTATTTATTGTTTAAATTGGTATATGAAAATGAAATTAATATTTTTCTATATTTATTATAATGGGAAAATATAAATGGACATTATAATCATACTGAACATTGTGAATAAATTATAAAGTGAGATGAAGTTGTGATATTATTCATGAAATTTTGAGAAAAAATGAGAGGAGTTAAGAATAATTATAGAAGTCAAATATACATATAAAATTGAAGTGAAATTGAAGAGTTTGATAATTTTGGTTGAGAATTAAGGATTTTTAGAATCCCACCTAAACCATATTTCACACCATATAAAAGTTGGATGTACTATGTACTTTCTTAACACTTGCTATATTCATGGAAAGAACAAAGAAGGAAGAGCATTGAATGTTTTTAGACAGAAGGACTTTCTATATTGTGATTTAATGAGTAATTTTATTGTACTGAAGAAGATTTTGAATAGGAATATAATATTTAGGTAATAATCATATAAATCCAAATCATCAGACTGGAAATTTATTTTGGATTTAGAGACTGAGGCAGGGGCAATTCATATTTGTTTGATCATTTTTCTGACAGAGTTATATTTCAAGACTAAGAAATCTAACAAGGCATATCAGACTCGGAGAATCAAACTCAGAATCATTACAAAGACCAAAGAATTCTTACTAGTTATTTTGTAATAATGTTATTTTTTTAAATCATATTTTGTAAAATTTTACAAGGAATCAAAATAACATGTTTTGAAGAAACTAGTGGAAGTTTATTAGCCTATTAAAAAACTTGAACTACATCATTTCATGTTGTTTAAAGTATAGTCACTATTTTATTGATGACAGTGATACACAAGATTAATGTAATATCCTACTTTTTGTATCTACAAAAATAGTGTTGTTTTATAGTGGATTACGTGGTATCAGATTGTTTTCATACCATACCAAGGACATAGATACTCTTATTGGGTAGTTTACCTAGTAAATTATTGTGTTCTCATGGATGTGTGATTATTTTGTTTTCAAGAAGGTAATAAAACGTTAATAGGAGGTGAATGTTGTTTGAAAATAAAATAAAACTATAATAAAAAATATATCACTGATTTACTCCTCACCCACTCTGTGATACTTAGATACCAACTAGACACTATCCCCTAGAAATAGAACTTCATCTCAAGAATAAATATCTTCCATTTTTTCTATGTATGGTCCTTGGTAATAAAACTAATAACTAGAAAATTCATCAATTACGAAAACAAATAATACTTCTTCATAGAGGAATCAAAAAGTTTCACATCTGGAAATAAAGTTTTTAACTCTATTAGTTCATTATATTAAGTTATTGGTAACCTATTATTGTTATAAAAACACAAATTCTCAAATCCTTTATTCTCCCTTATTTCAAGATCAAATCCCTTTAACAAAATATGTTATCTATGTAACACCCCGAGCTTCCATTATACGCTTCTCATTCAATAATGCAATAGCTTGCATTGTACGCAACTTCGAGTTCTAAAACACAACGATTAATCAAATTAGCCGTTATGAATAGTAATAACCACTTTTTAAAATTATAGAAATTTTATATTTCAAAATGGACTTCATTTTTTGATTTGGAATATAGAAATTAGCCTATGTTGAATTTTTGGTATTTTTCTGAGAACTTCTAATTTTTTATGAATAGTGAAAAATACCTAAAAACAACTTTTTTAATAAAAATAATTTATAGTGATAAATTATACTATTTAGTGGTTTTAAAGTATAATTAGAATATATTTTTACAATTTTATCCAATGGTGGTCATTATAAATAATTTAACATTGAAATTGGACATAAACAATTGCCAATCTTTTGATATAAATTCTTTCTTAAAAACACGCTATTTGTTGTGACAGCGGGAATTAATTATAAAATTAATTAATGCAACTTATATGTTTGTAATTTTTTAAAATAGACATCATTTTTGAATTCGGAATATCAATTATAGCTTAGGGTGAAATTTAGGCATTGTTCTGAAAAACTTCAATTTTTGATGAATAGTGAAACCACTAAGTGGTAGTTAAATAACTGATTTTTCGTTTAAATGAAATATTACCACTTCTGTGATTTTATTTTCAAAAATACGACATACATGTTTGTCATTAAGAAGAAAAATGTGGTTCGATGAGATTAAAATAATTTTTTTTTGAATAGTAACTTTTAAGTTCTTAATCGCGATTCGAGGTAATTAGTGTAGTTTAAGGTAAAAATAATGTTTTAATAATATGAGATGAGATTGACACTTGTCCTACTCCTATTGGATGAGTCATGGCCGAAAAAGAAAACCCATGGGTCAACTTGGGGACCCCATGGAGCCACTTTGGTTGGAAAATGACATTAATATATATTTATTTAATGTTAAAATTAAATTGACACAAACATGAAATGTTTTACTAAAACACTTTTTACATGGGTTTATACAAGTCGTAATTTTGATTATAAATAGTCATTGGAAAGCTAAAAAGATTTCCTACATCATAGTATTTTTTTATAATTTTTAGACATTAAATAAATTAAATTATTTATGACATCATGATGATGCAGCGATGACCTCATTATTTAACGATTTAAATAAAATGAGAATATAATGTAAAATCCAAGGCTTACACTTTTCCGAATCCTATTGGATGAGGATATTTCGAACCCTTATCACCTTATCCTCGAATTATACAAGTTTGGGACATTTAGAATCCGAAAAGCATTGTATAATAGAATAACATTTCATTACTTTCCAAAAGTGCCCCTCCTCTCCACTTATAAAAGGCCCCCACCACTCCCACCTTATTCACACCTTCAAGCCATTTGGCTCGGCCAACCTCTTCCCCAATACTCTTCCAAATTCACCCTATTACTCCTAGAATCCTCACTTTGTGCAGAACTCCTCCCAAGGAAGCCTTTGGCTCAAATAAAAAAGAGTTACCCGATTTTGAGGTAATGTCTTCTCTAATGTTGTTTTGTTTTATTTTTCTTCTCCAACCCCCTAAACTCTTTTTATTCATTTCTTTTCTAACAACACCAGTATACTCAATATACAATAATTTTGTTATAAGAAGTATTCGAGCTACACTTACACACACCTACATCTAATGTTTAAAGAACATACGGTTTCTGTGGATGGCGAATTTCTGCCTCACGAAACGATGATTGTTCAACACTCATATAACACCTTCAAAGGTGGCCATTAAGATGTCACTATATTTATATATGATATAAAATATGTTTATGTTTTACTTATGCTTCTTTATTTCTCATTTATGGCATACTTTATGATTTCCATTATGGGTAAAACGCGATAATTTCATTTTAGGAAGTGCGGACTACCGCCTCCTCAAAGTGATTTGAATCGTTAATGCCATATGTGGGATGTATAAAGGATGGATTAAATGGTATTATACACTATATTATACTGTAATTATATTATAAATTTATATCATTATGATTTCATTCCATTAAATATGAAATAGAAATGAAATTAGCGTTCATGCGTACGTACGGCTTACCGTCTCCATGAACGGTGCATTTCATTTCTTACCTCTAAATGTTACGTGACATTATGGATGAATGTATATACTGTATATATATGATATATATGATATCTAAATCATGAATATAATTTTGTATATAATGGATATTTCACCACATGAACAACTTGAAATTATAGGAAGTTTATTTTTGACTCAAGTACCAAAGATCGACAAAACGACCGTTATTAACTTAAATAATTACATAATGTTCATAACATGGTAATAAGGGATATAAAAGTAATAATTAACATGAAAAAGGTTCTTAAGTAAATAGAAATTAAATCTATTTTATTATTCAGGAGGATAAAGAATGGTCGAGTCAGGACAGGACGCAAGGTAAGGGAATTTCTTAACCCAACTTCCATTCTTTGGATTAATCTCCAACTTGCAAATTATGTCATGATATTATTATGTCTTATTTTGTATTATTTATGTGTACCTATAGTGAATACACATAATATATCTATTTTATTTTAAAAATTATCTTTTTAAGGACTCCGTCTCAATCCCCTTTCATTGAGTCTTATTTGGTTTTATACACAACTTTCTTTTATACGGTGTATAAACCCCTTTGACTTTTATGTTTATTCAAAAAGAATCTTTTTTATATGAAGTGTTTTACTAAAAGACAAAAAGGGAATGTTTTTCTTTCCGTACATATGCAGCGACAATGACTTCTCCACCGCCATGACCATTATTTGGGTTTCGACTTCCTCTACAAGCCATCATTTCTTTTTAATGAAAAATAAATACAAAGTTTTAACTTTCTTTTATTTTGGTATTGAAAATGGTTCTGAAATCATTTTTATTATATCAATGTGTTGTATTAATATCTTGTGATTGAAATGTGGAAATGTTATGTTTCCTTTATTCATGTTTTATGTGATATGATTATGATATGGTTTATGATATGTTTTAACCTATTAATATGAGGAATGCATTGGACTTAATAAGTGACGGGTGGAGCCCGCTATAGCTCCTCGATGCATCGGTAGGTCTCATGAGACAAACTAGTGTCTTGGAACGAGGCCTTGACAAAATCTTATTTGTGTTCTTGGCATGAGGCCTTGGCTACGTGGTTATGATAGTCTGGCATTATGCATTTCATCATTATGAAAGTGGTTATTGATATTGCATGTGATTATTCGACCAGTAGAATATCCATATGAATAAGTAAATGGAATTATCTCAATTTATTTTTTCCATATTATTCTGAAGTTAAAGTTTAAAAAGGCTTTTGTTTTAGTTATACATTGCCTTAAATGTTAATGTTTATTTATGAAAGCTTCCGCAATATTGTTATCCTTACTGAGCATCTGAGCTCACCCCTTTCAATGTTTTAATATTTTCCAAGATGTGAAGAAGTATTTTATGAATGACCTGCAGGGATTGTCAGAAGTGGATATGAGTGTGGACTGTGGAGCCTTTGTTATTGTAGTTTTTCACTTTGTGATGTAATGTAACATTTATGAATGTATCTAGTGTTTCCAAGGCTACTAAACTAATCGGTCTTTCGAGACTTGATCTTTTGTGATCATTCCAATGTTACGAAGTAATGCACCAGCTCTGGGTAGCTGGGGTCGGGGCGTTACAGTTGGTATCAGAGGTAGTTTAGTACTAACCTTGGAAGCTAGATTTAGATAAACTCTGATTAGATCACATAGCCCGAAGATAGACTTTGAGGATTAGTATAGAAGAACTTCCTAGAATTTTGTTATTGTAGTGATTTTGTGAGTTTTCCGAGCAATACATCCTTGTTTGGATACGAGCAGGTAGAGGCGGCTCTGGAATAGATGTACCTAGGGGTAAAACCCGAAAACACCGCTTTGATCTAGACTCGAACGGGAACTGGTGCACGACAACGGGCCTTGCTGCACTCTTGGTTACGACACTCCAGGGGGATATGCTTAGGATAATTCCCATTTTCTTTACAAACCACTATGAAGGGTTATGAGTATATACTTCCTCAAAGAAAACATTTTTATAATTATGGATTATATCCAAAATTAGTTCAATTTATGTTAAGTATTTTACAAGTATGGAATTATGTATTTTGATTCATTAACTAATCTAGTTTATGACATTGTTTAGAAATGGCGCCTAGTGGAAGGAATGGAAACTGTATCAATGCACGCACTCCGTGTAGGGATTGCCCTCCTGCTCAAGATAATTATTGTGGATCTAGAGATACAACTGGTGCCGATTAGCTAATCACCATACTGGGACAACTTACTCATGTTATGAATAATAACCTTACCCATATGGAGCACCCTGATCCACAGCGTGGAGGATCAATGTTAGATCGATTCATGAGGAAACAACCACCAACGTTCAATGGGAGTACAAATCTATTAGTATCCGAGCAATGGATAAATTCCCTAGAGAAAATATTTCAGGCTTTGGGGAGCAGTAAAAGGGAAAAAGTTATCATGGCAGTTTACCGCCTCACTGGAGATGCTGATCAATGGTGGTCATTGATACAAAACACAAAGGAAGATGATGACATATCGAATATGGAATGGAGGGAGTTCAAAGAGCTTTTCTTAGAAAAATACTTTCCTCATGACCATCGAGCAGATATGGAAAGACAATTTCTGAGTCTGAGGCAGAAGGAGGATGAGAATGTCGAAAAGTATGAGGCTAACTTTACAAGGTTAGCGAGGCATGCTGCCGATTATATACATAACCCAAGGAGTAAGATTGATCGTTTCTTTGATGGGTTAAAACCATCTCTCCGTCGAGCTTTAGTATCACAATCGTTCTCAACATACGAAGATATTATCTCATGTGCTATCAAGACAGAAAAGGAATTCTCTAAGTCTTATGACAACAAAGTAAAGAAAGAGAAGAAGAGAACGGTGGAACAAGAGACAGATAAAGGGAAAAAGGGAAAGAAGGATTTTCCATTATGTGATAATTGTGGGAAGAATCACCCTGGTACTTGCCTAAAAGGAATGAGAGTTTGTTATAAATGTGGGGAAAAAGGTCACCAGGCGCGTGATTGCAAGGGAAAGAAAGAGGCTATCAATGTTGAATGCTACAATTGTAGAGAAATGAGTCATTATGAAAATGAATTTCCTAAGAGTCAGGGAAAATTACCTCAGAAAAGGCCAAGGGATCAAGGCCAATCTTATGCTGTGACTACAGTTGAAGCGGAATAATTAATGTATTGGTGCTTTTGGACTCAAGGATTATATTCTGGTTATAAGAATAATGTGATATATATAAATGGATTGTACTGCAGTACTTGTTGATTTCAGTAAGGTTTTAATATGATTAAGGTAATCATATTTTTAGTATGTGACAATAAGAGAAACTTTTCTTTGTTTGGGGAATCTGATGTTACAATTGATTTGGGAATTAAGAGATCTTTTAGAGAAAGTCTGGACAGAGGTATTTTGGATAACTATAAAGGTTGGAGTGGATTAAGTTGATCTTTGGATAGTATTGTTTATGGTAAAAAAAATTATGAAGATTATTTTTGGAATATTATGATACTATAGTTTTAGGAAAAGGACAACCTGCAGGGTGGGGCATAACTCGTCGCGTCGGACAAATCTGCAGGAATCGAACCCACAACCATAGTGCGATAGGCCTTTATTTCCTACCACTAGCCTACAGGAAGTACCTGGTTATTACAAAATAATTTTACTAATCTAAATGGTATGTGTTAATATTTGGAACCTTATACAATTAGGATAAGTATAATATTTTTGAGTTCTACTATCTTTTTGAGTGAAAGATGAGTTGATGGTTGAAACTCTAATTGTCAAGCATATATATAAATATACCTATCTCTTATTCAATGAATAAATTAATTCTTAAACTTTAGTAAAGGGATATTAAAACAAAAAAAAAATGTGTTATCCTAATACCTTATGTTTAGTTGAACTGATTATATTTTAAATCAACATAGATTGAAGGCTTTGAGGCCCTAAATTTGACAGTTGATTGTGATTGATGACCTCAATCACTCCCTACAAATATTTACGTTTTTCCTCCAATTGTATGTCTCTAATTGCCACCAATGTTCTCCTTATCGAGATCATAATTTGGTGGTGACTTTCTTATTTCCATTTCCCTCTTATTAAGGCTAAATTTTATTAATCTTCTTTCCGATATGGGTTTTCCACAAAGGTATTTTCTCTTTTTAACCTTTTATTTTCAAAGAAAAAAAATTTCAAATTGCAAGGACGCAATTTATTGAAGGAGGGGAGAATCTAACACCACGAGCTTCCATTATACGCTTCTCATTCAATAATGCAATAGCTTGCATTGTACGCAACTTCGAGTTCTAAAACACAACGATTAATAAAAGTAGCCGTTATGAATAGTAATAACCACTTTTTAAAAATATAAAAATTTTATATTTCAAAATGGACTTCATTTTTGGATTCGGAATATCGAAATTAGCCTATGTTGATTTTTTGGTATTTTTCTGAGAAATTCTAATTTTCTATAAATAGTGAAAAATACTTAAAAACAACTTTTTTAATCAAAATAATTTATAGTGATAAATTATACTATATAGTGGTTTTAAAGTATAATTAGAATATATTATTACCATTTTATCCAATGGTGGTCATTAGAATTAATTTAACATTGAAATTGGACATAAACAATTGCCAATCTTTTGATATAAATTGTTTCTTAAAAACACGCTATTTGTTGTGACAGCGGGAATTAATTATAAAATTAATTAATGAAACTTATATGTTTGGAATTTTGTAAAATAGACATCATTTTTGAATTCGGAATATCAATTATATCTTAGGGTGGAATTTTGGCATTGTTCTGAAAAACTTCAATTTTTGATGAATAGTGAAACCACTAAGTGGTAGTTAAATAACTGATTTTTCGTTTAAATGAAATATTACCACATCTGTGATTTGATTTTCAAAAATCCGACATACATGGTTGTCATTAAGAAGCAAAATGTGGTTTGATGAGATTAAAATAATTTTTTGGGGAATAGTAACTTTTAAGTTCTTAATCGCGATTAGAGGTAATTAGTGTAGTTTAAGGTAAAAATTATGTTTTAATAATATGAGATGAGCTTGAAACTTGTCCTACTCATATTGGATGAGTCATGGCCGACCAAGAAAACCCATGGGTCAACTTGGGGACCCCATGGATCCACTTTGGTTGGAAAATGACATTAATATATATTTATTTAATGTTAAAATTAAATTGACACAAACATGAATGTTTTACTAAAACAATTTTTACATGGGGTTATACAAGTCATAATTTTGATTATAAATATTAATTGGAAAGATAAAAATATTTCCTACATCATAGTATTTTTTTTATAATTTTTAGACATTAAATAAATTAAATTATTTATGTCATCATGATGATGCAGCGATGACCTCATTATTGAACGATTTAAATAAAATGAGAAGATAATGTAAATTCCAAGGATTACACTTGTCCAAATCCTATTGGATGAGGATATTTCGAACCCTTATCACCTTAGCCTCGAATTATACAAGTTTGGGACATTTATAATCCGAAAAGAATTGTATAATAGAATAACATTTCATTACTTTCCAAAAGTGCCCCTCCTCTCCACTTATAAAAGGCCCCCACCACTCCCACCTTATTCACATCATCAAGCCATTTGGCTCGTCCAAACTCTTCCCAAATACTCTCCCAACTTCCCCCTCTTACTCCTAGAAGCCTCACTTTGGGAAGAACATTTCTCAAGGAAGCCTTTGGCTCAAATCAAAAAGAGTTACCCGATTTTGAGGTAATGTCTTCTCTAATGTTGTTTTGTATTATTTTTATTCTCCAACCCCCTAAACTCTTTTTATTCATTTCTTTTGTAACAACACCAGTATCCTCGATATACTAGGATGTTTTTATAAGAAGGATTCGAGCTACACTTACACACAACTACATCTAATGGTTAAAGAACATACGGTTTCTGTGGATGGCGAATTTCTGCCTCCCGAAACGATGATTGTTCAACACTCATATAACACCTTCAAAGGTGGACATTAAGATGTCACTATATTTATATATGATATAAAATATGTTTATGTTTTACTTATGCTTCTGTATTTCTCATTTATGGCATACTTTATGATTTCCATTATGGGTAAAACGCGATAATTTCATTTTAGGAAGTGCGGACTACCGCCCCCTCAAAGTGATTTGAATCGTTAATTCCATATGTGGGATGTATAAAGGATGTATTAAATGGTATTATACAATATATTATACTGTAATTATATTATAAATTTATATCATTATGATTTCATTCCATTAAATATGAAATGTAAATGAAAGTAGCGTTCATGCGTACGTACGGCTTACCGTCTCCATGAACGGTGCATTTTATTTCTTACCTCTAAATGTTACGTGACATTATGAATGAATGTATATACTGTATATATATGATATATATGATATCTACATCATGTATATAATTCTGGATATAATGGATATTTCACCACATGAACAACTTGAAATTATAGGAAGTTTATTTTTGACTCAAGTACCAAAGATCGACAAAACGACCGTTATTAACATAAATAATTACATAATGTTCATAACATGGTAATAAGGGATATAAAAGGAATAATGAACATGAAAAAGGTTCTTAAGTAAATAAGAATTAACTCTATTTTATTATTCAGGAGGTTAAAGAATGGTCGAGTCAGGACAGGACGCAAGGTAAGGGAATTTCTTAACCCAACTTCCATTCTTTGGGTTAATCTCCTACTTTCAAATTATGTCATGATATTATTATGTCTTCTTTTGTATTCTTTATGTGTACCTATAGTGAATACACATAATATATCTATTTTATTTTAAAAATTATCTTTTTAAGGACTCCGTCTCAATCCCCTTTCATTGCGGCTTATTTGGTTTTATACACAACTTTCTTTTATACGGTGTATAAACCCCTTTGACTTTTACGTTTATTCAAAAGGAATATTTTTTATACGAAGCGTTTTACTAAACGACAAAAAGTAAATGTTTTTCTTTCCATACATATGCGGCGACAATGACTTCTCCACCGTCGTGACCATTATTTGGGTTTCGGCTTCCTCTACAAGCCATCACATCTTTTTAATGAAAAATAAATACAAAGTTTTAACTTTCTTTTATTTTGGTATTGAAAATGGTTCTAAAATTGTTTTTATTATATCAATGTGTTGTATTAATATCTTGTGATTGAAATGTGGAAATGTTATGTTTCCTTAATGCATGTTTTATGTGATATGATTATGTTATGGTTTATGATATGTTTAAACCTATTCATATGAGGAATGAATTGGACTTAATAAGTGACGGGTGGAGCCCGCTATAGCTCCTCGATGCATCAGTAGGTCTCATGAGACAAACTAGTGTCTTGGCACGAGGCCTTGACAAAATCTTATTTGTGGTCTTGGCACGAGGCCTTGGCTACGTGGTTATGATAGTCGGGCATTATGCATTCCATCATTATGAAAGTGGTTATTGATATTGCATGTCATTATTCGACCAGTAGAATATCCATGTGAATAAGTAAATGGAATTATCTCATTTTATTTTTGCCATATTATTCTGAAGTTCAAGTTTAAAAAGGCTTTTGTTTTAGTTATACATTTCCTTAAATGTTAATGTTTATTTATGAACGCTTCCGCAATATTGTTATCCTTACTGAGCATCTGAGCTCACCCCTTTCAATGTTTTAATATTTTCCAGGATGTGAAGAAGTATTTTATGAATGACCTGCAGGGATTGTCAGAAGAGGATATGAGTGTGGACTATGGAGACTTTGTTATTGTAGTTTTTCACTTTGTGATGTAATGTAACATTTATGAATGTATCTAGTGTTTCCAAGGCTACTAAACTAATCAGTCTTTCGAGACTTGATCTTTTGTGATCATGCCAATGTTACGAAGTAATTCACCGGCTCTGGGTAGCTGGGGTCGGGGCGTTACAATCTATAAGACTTTTATTAGACTCTTTATTAACGAAAATATATTTAAGTGATAGATGGTTTGTTAAAATGATAACCTTTTACTCTATCAGATATTTACAAAATTTTTAAATAGAAAACCTTAAAAATGATAAATACTTATTAATCATTTTTAATTATTTTTGGAAACCTTGAAAAGATTACTATTCTAGTAAATCCCATACAACCTCTACTCTTTATTTTACCCAAACACTACCACCAATTCCCCATAAATGGAACCACACATCATTTTAGAAGCTAAAATCCAATTTGAAGTAGTAATAATGGTTGAATATGTGAGTTTCACTTTAATAAGTTTAAATGAATCTAAAAAAATTAAATTAATTAAAGTATATATCTATGATTATTTTTGAGTAAAAGGGCATGTTACTTTTGGAAAATTAATTGATGAATCTCTAGTGGAGACCTGCATGATCTGTAAAGAACCTAATTAATTTGAAATTTCCCATGGTGGTGGTTTTTGAATGACCTTAGTTTTAGAATAATCAACCACAATTCCCCTCTTAGTAACTTGAATCCCGGAAAATTTTCTTCAGTGATCACAAATTAACACTTTTATTAGTTTAACCTAAGGTTTTTTTTTCTGAAATCCCACTAAAATAGATTTTTAATTTGAAATAAAGACCCCAAAATTAACCCCCATTATTTTTAAATATTCTACAAAAACATCAATTTTAATTTAATTATATCCAAGAAACATTCCATCATATATATATATAAAGTGGATGGAGCACTATACAATCCCAAGGGAATCTGATGATGTGAAAATCAGAATAATTGACAAGTGAAGGTGGTATTATTCTAATCCTTATGAGCTATATAAATATGGTTATAATTAGATTACCCATCAAAAAAATATAAAATTAATTTCAAGACATCTCTCTAGTATTTGGTCCATAAAATTCATTAGGAAATAATATATACATTGTGAAGAATTAATTTTTCTATAATATATATGGACAGTCTCATTTTTTTGTTTAGTTTGTAATTTTCTTATTATATTATTTTTTAATATTAGTCACTCCACTCTTCTTAGGGACCACCATAATATGAATAAACCAAGATCTATCCAAAATGGGAAAATTTATTCCATAATCAAGAAATATTTTCACTTCCCCTCTAATGAATTCATTTTTGTTGTGGTTAAATTTTATTTTCCCCTCATCACTTGGATTCTAGTTCAAATCAAATGTAATTTTGTGTATGTTTTCTGAAGGAATTATTCCATTTATGTTTAAAATGGACCAACCAATAACATACTAAATAATCCTAAAAACAATAAAAAAAATCTCTTTTTAGATTACCTATAAATTAAATGATATGATGATAGGTAATGTAGAGTACTCATCTAAAAAATAATATTCTAGATAAGCTAGTAATTTTTTGAGTTCCAAATATGGTGCTTTTTGATTCAAAGGAATTAACATGCGCCTAAGAGTTTAAATTATCTCAGTCTTCCTCTTAATGAAGGCACTTTAAATGTATTCCTCTTCATTCCTAATTTCAATAAAAATTAATTCTATATTTTATAATTAATAAATTGGTTAATACTATTTTCTATTAAAAAAGCAATCAAGGTTATCTGAAAACTCCCCCATATATTTATAAACATTTACAACCTCTTTGATTTATGAAATTCCAATAATTTTTTTATTAGAGGGAGATATATTATTAATTTAATCAATTATTCTAAAAAACTAGTCCACTTTTTTGATTAAAAGTTCCATTAATTCTAAACACTTATCTCTTGGACATGTTCAAAATTATGAAGGTTTTTTAGGTCTTTCAAAAATAATGAGTTCCACTTTTCTTCACCCATATTTAAAATAATTTTATCCTATGGTACATCAATGATAATTCCTCATGTGGAGTGGAAGATCCCTCTTAAGATGATGGAAACCTCTTTATTGGACTCCATATATAAAATAAATAAATCTGTATGTAGAAAGAGGTTCTCAACTCAAATTATAAAGTCATCAACTCTTCCGATTGTGTGAGTAAGGGATTGTTCCAATAAATATAAAGAAATAGTGGTGGGTTATGGATCTTATAATCTCAAATGTTTAAATAGTTACAAAGAAACTAAGTTAATAATAACAACAAGATAACACATACAATTAAATATTCCCCCTCTTGCCACAATGTTCAATGGATGACCATGATCCATATACATTAATGTTTCGGTGGTAAAAACGTTTTCAAGACAACACTACACTCCTCTTTGAGATTGAATATATAAAATTCATACGAATATTTATTATTTGAATAAATTTTTTTATTGATTTAATATAATATGGAATTTTATAATCCCATAAGTAAATGTTTATTTATTTGAATATTCTTGATAAGATTAATAAAATTGAGGTGTTTTGTATCTTCATTATTGTTTATAAGTATTTTATGGATGGGTATTATTAGAGTAAAATTCTTTATTATTTTGATATTCCTTCAATTTATTCTTTAAGTTCATTCTATACTTTTTTTATTTTGTTTCAACAGTTTTCATTTTAACCTTTGGCTAGAAAATACTACTACAAAATAGAACATTAACAAATGTAAAATTGGCCATTATCATCCCAAAAAAATGTTGACTACCGAAGTGAATTTAAAATCCCTCGGATTTTTTAGTGCTAAAAACTACTAATTTAGGTTGTTTTATAATTTCTTTTTTTCATTGATAAAGGACCCCATTTACAAGTTCTTTTAATTAGTATGGATAAAAATGTCCATTATCAGCACTACTAAAACCTTTGATCAAGGGGTCCATTATCAACACTAAATAATCAATGATAGAGGGAACCTTCATCAGTGATTTTCTTAGCACTATTAAAGGACTCCCTTATCGATTATTTCAATATAGATAACAAAGGATACCATTATCAGCACTTCTAAAATCACTAATAAAGTAGAATGTTTTAGAGTTCTATTAAATTTATAGCACACTATAGTATAAGAAACAAGATAAAAAAATTGAGAATATATATTTTAAATGAAATAAAATTTATAACACAAATTCAAGAAAAACAAAATCTATTTTAAAAATTTCAAATGTTGTTTTTTACAATTACATGACTAAATACTAATTAACATAGACATCAAAAACATCAATATACATTTTTCATTGTCCCCCAAACCCCACTCATGATATTGAAGACCAAACCACCCAAACTCAAGAAAACAAAGTCACCTATATAACAAAACAATTATTATTCAGTAATACTCTAAAGAAAAAATTATATGAAATCTGTTAATTTTAAACTAAATATTGATTCATACAAGGAACACCATGTATTGATCTAATTTGAAGTATATTCTTTCATGTCCCACAATTTCTTGTTCATCGTCAAGTATTATATTTATTAAAATTAACTAAATAATTATAATATAAAAATTATAATGAACTTAAATAAGTAATAGAAAATAAAATATTGACAGAATAATCTAAGATCTTTTGTCAGTTTTGGTGATGTGATTTTCATTTTAAACTAATATGGAACTTATATATTTAAAAAACACAATTAGAGTCATTATGACAACATCGTGTGTCAGATTGATGTACAATAATTTTTTATATTATACAAATGACTTGTGGATAATTATCCTAATGTATCAAAATAATCTTAATGACTTTTCTTGGGTTTGACGATGTTAGTTTGTTTACAAAATTTTCATTTTAAACTGGAATCATGAAATTTGATCCATACCAGTCACATAATGTGTATGTTTTATGTAATAAAGATTCATAAACCTCACAAATGAATTGTGAATAATTATTATATATTATTAATACAATCTAATCATGTTTTCTCAGTTTTCATTAAGTTAATCTTTTTGAACTAAAATATGAATTTTAAACTAATAACAGGAACTTTGAGTCCAAAATTGAACATCATGTATTGAATTTATGTTCAGAAGGTTAGTAAAAGTCAAAAAATTCCTTTCAGTATTTTTCTAAATTTTTTTGAATAGTTTAAATTCATATTCATGGTTTTGAGTTTGTCACTTTACTTTTTTACTTAAAATAATGTCAATTTTAAATGAAAATAAATACCTAAAGTAATACAAATATCATCTTACTTCAGATTGAGGGTTTTTTTATTTTTAATCATCTCAAAAGTCCTATATATAATATTCCTTAAGTATAAAAACAATCTGCATGTGCTTTCTTGGTATTAAGTAAGTCACTTGTCTTTTTTTCAAAAGAGTAATTTTAAATAGTAAACATGCCCAAGGAGTTACACTGGTCACGTCATGTGTTGGGATGATTTCATAATTAATAATAAAAATAAAAAATAACATATAAATAATTTTCATAAACGATCAAGACAGTTGCATCATGATTTCTTTGTTTTTGGTGAGTGACACACTGTTTGAACTAAAATGTCAATTTTGAATTGATAATGGACACTTTGATTTATACTGATCACATTGTGCATCGTAATGAGGTATATTTGATTATTATTGCTCCAGAATAACTTATATATTATTTTCATAAAGTATAAATTCAATATTAATGTTTTTAATAGTTTCGAGCATGCTTATTTTATTTTTCAATAAAATTATTGTCAATTTTAAATATAAAGACACACTTGGATTCATACTGGGGACAATGTGTATGAGATTTAGGTGATGATAATTGTAACACATCACAAATGACTTATGGATAACTTCCGTAATGAATAAAAAAATACAAATTCATTTTCATAGTTTTGAGTATGTCCCTTGTTGTTTTCACTAAAATAAATTCCAATTATAAATAAAAAGACACTCATAGAGTTATATTAGGAACATCGTGCATCAGATTAAGGCGATATATATCTATACACATAAAAAACGACTAATGTATAATTTTTCTAAAGTATAAAGACAATAATAATGCTATTATTAGTTTTGAGTATGTCACTTTTCATTTTTTCTAAAATTAATATCAATTGTGAATAAAAAGACACACTTGGGGTCATATCTATCATACTATGAATAATATTGAGGTGCACCTAATTTCTACATGTAGAAAATGAATTAAATATCACTTTAATAAAGTATCAAAACAATATAAATGTGTTTAATAAGTTTTGAGTATGTCACTTGTCTTTTTATCTAAAATTAATGTAAAATTTTAATAAAAAGACACGCCTATAGTCGTACTGATCAAATAATGCTTTAGATTGAGGTGAAGCTGATTCTTACAGGATGAAAATGAATTATGGATTGTTTTAATAAAGTATATAAAAATATTGTAAGTGTTTTTTTGTTTTTAGTATATCACTTTTATTTTTTTAGTAAAATTTCATTTTTAAATGGAAACATGCATATTGAGCCATACTGGTCACATAATGTGTCTGTTTGATATGAGAAGGATTAATACATGTAAAAAATAAAAAATAAATATTTTTATTAAACTATCAATACATTCAGAGTGTTTTTTCTTGGTTTTCATTGAGTGACACTAATTTTAAACTAAAATGTCAATTTTAAACTGATTACAAACACTTTTAGTTACACTGGGAACATCATGAATTATATTGAGGTGTTGATAATTCTTGTATGTAAAAGATGATTTATTTACCATTTTACTAATGGATCAAAATAATATGTATGTTTTACACAATTTTTTTTATTTCACTTGTATTTTTCACTAAAATTAATGTAAATTTTAAATAAAAATATCCACTTTGAGTCATACTGAACACAACATGCATCATTCTAAGGTAATGTTGATTTATACACATCAAAAATTATCTATGAATAATTTTTTTAATGTATAAAAATATTAAGAATGCATTTTCTTATTTTTGAATATGTCCCTTGTTATTTTTACTAAAATTAAGGTAAATTTTTTTAAAAAAGAAACACTTAGAGTTATACTGGGAACACCATACACTATATTGAAGTATGGATAATTAGTTCATATAAAAAATGACTTAGGGACTATTTTGATAAAGTATTAAAATGATATGAATGTGTTTTATGATTTTTATTATGTCAGTTGTCTTCTTCCTAAAACTAATTTCAATTTTAAATGAAAATATATCCTCAGGGATATAATAGTCACGACATTAATTGGATTGAGGTGTGGATGATTTATATATGTCAAAAATGTATTATGGGACATTTTATTAATGTTTCAGAATAATAAATTTTTTTCTTGGCTATTTGTATATAACTTGTGTTTCACTAAAATTAATGAAAAATTTAAATAAATAAACACTTGGAGTCATATTGGTTACAATATATGTCAGATGGAGGAGAGACGAATACCTACACATATCAAATGACACCATGATCATTTTCCTGAATTATCAAAACAACTTGAATTCATTTTCTTGGTTTTTGTGTATTTTTCTAGTCTTTTTTACAAAAATTACATTCTAAAATAGAAACAGACAATTTGAGTTATACTAATCACGTGGTGTTTCAGATTGACATGAGATTGATTACATTAAGTCAAAAATTATTTATGAATCAGTTTACTAAATTTTCAAGGTAATACAAGTGCATTTTTTGGATTTTTAGAGAGTGACACTTCTAGAACAAATATGTCAATTTTATACTGATAATAGACACTTTGAGTTATAATAAGTACATTGTCAATTAGATTGAGGTGATGCTAATTGCTATAAATAAAAAATTTCTTCTGGATAGTTTTCTTATTGTATAAATACAATAAAAATGAATTTTCCCAGTTTTCAATTTTTCACTTGTATTTTTTACTAACATTAATGTCAATTTTTAATAAAAAGACTTCGTTGGAGTCATACCGGGAACACTATGTATCATATATAGTCTAGGCTAATTCATAAATATTAAAAATGAATTGTGGATAATTTTCCAAAATTATCAAAATAATAAAATTGTTTTCTCTCAGTTTTGAGTATGACATGTGTCGGCTTTACTAAAATTAATGTCAATTTTAAATAAAAATACACACTTGGAGTCATATCATAACACCATGTTTCAAATTAAGGTTCAACTGATTCCTACACATTAAAATTGAATTATGGATCATTTTCATAATGTATCAATATAATACAAATTTAATTTCTTTTTTTTATTATCTCACATGTATTTTTTACAAAAATGTTATTTTAAACTAGAAACATGCACTCTGATACATAAAGGTGACATCGTGTATTGGTTTGATGTGAGACTAATTCATACGCATCAAAAATTACTTATGAATAATTTTCCTAAATTTTCAACAAAATTAAAAATAAATATTATTTTTCAATGAGTGACATAGTTTTTAAACTAAAATGTAAATTTTTTATTAACAACAGACACTTTGAGTTATATAGAGCACATTGTACATTAGATTGAGGTGAATCTAATTCCGACCTATCATAAATGACTTTGGATAATTTTTATAAATTATCATAACAATATGAATGTGTTTTATTAGTTTTGAGTATTTCACTTTTATTTTTTATAATAATTAATGTCAATATTAATTAAAAAAGACACACTTGGATTTATACCTGTCAAATCATGTGTTATATTGAGGTACTACTGATTTATACATGTCAAAAATTACATATCAATTATTGTTCTAATGTATAAAAACAATTAGAATATATTTTCTTGGTTTTTAGTATTTAAATTGTTTTTTTACAAAAATTAATGTCAATTGTAAATAAAAAGTCACATTTGAATTTATATTAGTGACCATGTGTGTCCGATTGAGGTGTGGTTGATTTTTAATGTCAAAAATGACATATGGAGCATATTCCTAAAGTATAAAAACAATACAAATGTGTTTGGTCAGTTTTGAGTGTTTTTTTGTTTTTGAACTAAAAGGTAAATTATAATCTAAAAACATACAGATCTAGACCTACTAAGAACATTATGTATGCGATTGAGGTGTAAATGATTGAGTATGTGATGTGAGTTTTTCTTTCAACTATATTCAATAAGACAGAAAAGTAAGACAATTTTCTCTCTTTTATGGCCTAATTCAGATAGTTGTAAGAAAAATATGACTGCTTAAAAGATATTTGAAAAAAATTAAATAATTATAAAATAAAAATCATAAGGAAATTAAATTAATAATAGTAGATAAAATGGTGATAAAATTAACTAAATAAGTTGTAAGAATTTACCTTTCATGATGTCTATATACATTCTTGACTCATTTTATTGTTTCTATTATCTCGGTTGTATCCTCAAGGTATAATCTCCCATGGGCATGAGCTGCTTCAAACAAACCACCACCACTAAAGAAAAAAATTTCCACCTGTATGAGAAAAAAATTATTATATTAGAAATAATATAGATATATAAATTTATCAAAAATATGCAAAAAGAAATATATAAAATTATTATTTTAAAATGAAACCATAAAATTTGAGTCATATCTTGTACATTGTGTATCAAATTAAAGTATGGTTGATTATTATATGTCACAAATGAAACATGGATCATTTTTCTAAAGTATTAAAAAATGAAAGTGTTTTCTCTGTTTGTATTATATAACTTGTTTTTTATACAAGAATGTAAATTTTATGATCAAAACACACAATTTGAGTATTTTTAGTCACACTGTGAATTTGTATTATATTTGGTCCATTCCTATGCAATAAAAATGAATTATGGATTTTTTTTCTTATTTTCTAAAATAAATTTGAGCTCATTTTCGTGGTTTTGACTATTTGAGGTGTGTTTGAAAATAAAATTACAATTTTGCATTGAAAAAACATACTTCCAGTCATATTGACTGAATTAGGTGTTAGATTTACGTTAGTTAAATTACTATATGTGAAAAATTAATTGTGGATCATTTTCCAAAATTTTGGAAACAATAGAATATTTTCTTCTCAGTAATGCCTATTTGGTGTATGTTTTAAAGTAAAATGACACTTTTATATCAAAAATATATACATCAAGTCATACTGACCTCATAGTGTTTTGAATTAACATTCATTCAAATCCTATATGTCACAAATGAGTTAAGGATAATTTCCCTATATTTTGAAAACAATCTGAGGTCATTTTTTTTATTTATAACATGTGTTTTGAACTAATGTGTAAATTTAATAAAATAAGTATCAGATAAAAATTATAAGGAATTTATTAAAAAAATATTAAAATGATGATAAATTTAACTAAATAAGTATTATAAAGTCACCTCTTCCTGGTTCCTGTATACATTTTGACACCATGTATTCTGCACATTCATTTATAAAAAAATTGTTTCCCTTCATTATACTTATATATAAAAAACATAAAAAAATATAATATATAAGTATTCTGATACAAATTCTTGAGACCCAAAATATATTTATAAGTTCATATCAAATACTAGATCAGAAACATAGCAGGTGATCATCTAAATTTGATGTTATAAAGCATTCTAACACCATTTACTCTTCCCGCTCATCTATAAACAATTTTATTTCTACTTTTGAGTACAATGGTTTTGGGGTATCATGGTAGTGTTGAGAAAATATAGAATAATCAAATAATAAGAAATATTTTAAATGAGATTTTAATTATCTTATGATAATACCATTTTGAGGATGATGGTCCTTTCATAGTTTATGATCTCTCTCATAAATATTCAAACAAAATATCCACAATCATGAAATTATATTACTTTAGACACTATAATAACATTTTACAACATTAATAAATTATTTTTAAATATGTTTTTAAAATTAAATATTCCTATATATACCATAGTCTGTTTCCCTTTGAAGTAGTCCAAAGGATTTTTATATTTAGTCACCGAGTTATTTCTAGGATTTTTCCAATATTTATCAGTTTGCCTATAATAAGAAAATTATTGTTAAAACAAAGAATAAAACCTATAATTCAGTGTTTATCTACAAAATTTTTACTGTAAATTATTACAATTTCACAATACACATCAAGTGTGGTCAGTTTTTTGGCTATCTATGCATTAGGTCTAAAAAATATTTGATGTATCCATATTGATAGTTATAAACATCTAGTGCCTCAAAAAAACAAATATGTAATGAAAAAATATATAATTTATGTGATTAGATTGTAGAGTTTCACCCATGCATTATAGTAATTAGAAAGAGTCTGTCTTCAATTATTTTTTCCTAAAATGTATTTTTTAGCTCATCTTTTTCTTATCAAATTATTTATTCTCCAAATAAGTTTCTTAGATTGAAATTATATAGGGATTGATAAATCAAAATCATGATCTACATGTTTTTCTATTTATATAGTTGTAATATAAATTCTTGTAAGAAATATGAATAGTAATTAAATTTAATTAATATATAAGATCATTATTTGTACATTCATGTTATGAAAATGTAGCTTATGTATGTATTCCCAATTAAGACTGTCAGCCATTAAAAATTAATAATCTTATTTATACTCTTGAGACCCACTACATATATAATGAAAGATGTAAATATTTTTTCTTTGTATGTAATGTATGAAATATTTTTATCTCTAAATATGTTCTAAATATTAATTTGTAATGATAATAAATGTAGAAGTAGAACTGACATTGAGAAGGTTCTCCCAGAATATTATTTTGATTTCTTGATTGAATCCCTAAATTTATTTAATTCGATCTTCTAATTCCCTATCACATTATCTATCTCTAATACAATACCTTACTTATGAAATATTTTCATGAATTGTTTTTAGGTTTTTCCTATTAATTTTTTTTAAATACATACCTAATGTATCTTTATAAGATTAGTTGACCATGATAAAATTTTTCAATATCATCATTGACCCTTTTAATTTCTATATAAGCATGTGGAATAAGAAAATCAGTTGTTAAACTTGAGATACCTTAATCCCCACTCTAGTGTGATATTTTGGGAGTTCTTTATTATGTAGCTTTTCTCCTATGATAATATTCATTGTACCCCTCTCAACTAGGTGGGGTGTGGTAATTCATAGATATAAATAAAATATAACTATACCCTACATTATTTAAGTTATATAAAGTTATCAAAAGATATTTTATCCATATTTAGGGTAAAAGTAGTGAAAAATAGGTATGAGGTTGAGGTGAATGACTATCCTCAATGCTATCAGGGCCATTTTGTTCTTCAAGTGAATATCATTGTTCCACTGTCAGTTCCCTTTGATAATTTCTCATATATTGTTTTGAAAAACTAGGCTGGATAATAATAACATTCAGAGAATATATTTATTCAGTCAACAATTTTATCATCTTATATGTATCTTCTTGTGTTTTTTATTCTTTGGATATATTCATGAAGAAACTCCGAATCCTACACCTCTAATTCATCCATATTTTTATTGCTTCTTCAAAGCTACTGAGAGTAGTTTTTCATCTGGTATGGTCACTTCAAATTCTTGTATCTAAAGCGTATAAATAAATATGAACATAAATATATATTTTTATGAAATACTTTTATAATGCATAAATAATTACTATTATATCATACTTACACATGATTCTTATACTCTTTTTTGCTTTTAACAAATATTTTACCCACCTTATTAGGCAAGCCTCCATCTATAGCACATGATGTGCGATGTAAGAATCTTCAGATACTAATTCATTAATATGAATATAAAAAATGGAACATATTTTTTCATATCACATAAAAAATTTATTATCGATTTGAAAAACATTCCAATTTATTCTTTTGTTAAGCGTACCCCATCCTTCCTTTGCAATAATGGTACATTGGTTTTAATTCACATTAATCATTTTCATCATTCTATTATTAGTTCATAAATTAAATTTTTTGAAAACTTTGGATAAAATAAATAATTTTAAATAATATATTTTCAACGATAATGCACCTAAAATAATTTCTCATCACAAAAACTTTTGGAATCATTCCATGTATACTTTTTTTACATGTGGGAATAAGTAACTAGTGGGTGGGTTTTACATTCTCCTTAGTATCCCTCAAATCAAATTTTGTAAAGACAGTCTAGAAGCCTCTATAAAATTTTCTAGTGGCCATTAATATATATTTCCTATGTAAATCATCTAAAATAAATGAACACTATTAGGAATAATAATTAATTGATCAACCTTTTATTATAAAACATTATAGTAAAATAATAAAAGGTTATCATGACATTACCTTTCTATCTTACCAAATGGTTTCCTTCATTTTTTTAGACATGACACCATGACTTTATATAAACTGGAAAACTAATCCTCATTATGACCCCAACATAACTAATAAAAATTAAATTATTGGGGTCAACAGGTTGGCTGTTTTGATTCCATCGAACCTTAAATTTTATTCCATTAATTATTGCTTTGATAATTTTATTCAACACTATAATGATGTGTTATTCTAATTTTTTCATCAACATGTTTTTGATCCGCAAATAATTCGATAGTTTCATCATCAATATTCTATTATTCCTATTAATAGTTAACATCATCATGTCTAGAAGATATTTTCAGCATGAGTAGTTAAACATTTAATTTATATTATTTTTATATAGTAGAGAAAAAATAATATTATGAGTAAAATAATATTATATTAAAAACATTAAATTTATCATTGAACTCTCTTTATTGTTTAATGATTAAAGTTATTTTAATCCGCTACAGAGAATCCAAATATCCTCTTTGTGGTCGCCTATAAAGTAAAAAACATTGTCTACATTAGGGCTTCTATGAAATAATTATTATCTTCCAATGAAAGGGTTATCCATGAATTAATTTTCATATGACCCTATATTTGTTTCATTTTCAAGAAGGAAAATCAACCAATTATATTTTTAGATCTAAGACATAAATACTTTCATTACTTATGATGACGTTATGAATGAATCGTCCTTTTATCCTACCACACTGAAATTCAACTTCTCAAAGTCCTTATTATAAATTTTCCCTAAACTCTAATTTTCAACCCATTTGCAAAGGAAATTAGCACATTAAATTTTTTATAATGTAACTCGTATATCTATTATATAATGTCAAAATATGACATATTATCATAAATTTGATATCAATATTTGGATCCAGATATGTTCATCACTACCATTATAATCCTAACATTACTATTTATAAACGTGTTTTATTAATTATGTTCTTTTGTATAGAACTTATAACCATTGATTACAAAACTGGTGTAAGAAATAACATCTTCATGTGGTCCCATTACTACCCATAGAAGTTGTTTGTTAATTGAATTAAGATTTTATTATAACTCCTTATAAATATGATATCAGTACCATCGTATAAACTGTTGATTATGTTAATTTTATATCCATACTTCAGTCCTTCATGGATTCCAAAATCTATGAATTTTTTTTGGCTTAAACATATGGATAAACATATTTACTATTATGTTATAGGTAATGTTTTGATTTCTTTCACTCTATGATGGTAATTGTAAAAACTTCTCTTCTTGAAATCCCTTATCCCATAAGTAATCCTCTTTGATGAGACTTTTAGACAACAATGCTATTAAACTCTAATAGATATTCAGTACAGAATTCAATATCTTCATAAAAAATATATTTTTATGCAATAAAACCACCTAGAAAAATTTGATTCTTGACATACCCTTTCAAAAATATGATATTTTTTTCAATATGGTATATCTATATACAATGGATAGGACCATATATTTCAACCTCTCTAACTATATGAACTATTATTTGGACCATTATATCAAAGAATAAAGGTGGGAAGAACATCTCAAATTCACATAATATGACTATAACCTATTTATTCATGATTGGAAACACTATTGGGTATATAAATTTATTGTATATGAATTTCAAAAAGAAGTATATTATGGTTATTGTGTGTCATACATTTTTAGGTAGATTGAAACATGAATCCACAAGAATAAAATCTTATATCAAAATATGATAGTCATGTGATTTTAGTCAATGTAACTTCAAATTATTCATAGAAATGACATTCCTGATATTGGAAAAATACCCTTATGGAACTTTTATAACATTAAGGAAAATGTAAAATTCAAATTTTTTCTTTCTGGATAGAGTGTAAGATACTAGAGTAATAAAAATCATTCTTTTACCCTTCATTTGTGCTGAACCTTTCCTTATCTCAAAATAAATTATGTCCAATCTATCCTTGATGCCATTTTTTATGAAAAATTAGTAATGTTCCAATAACATGATAAAATACATTTTTTTATATGTATGAAATCAAGAAAATGTTTGACATTCAAAAATTACTATATGGTAATTCCAAAAAAATGATCAATTTTTTTCAAAGTGTTTTTATAATGTTTTTCAAAAATGGATTACCTAAAATAGTGTCAAAATCATTTAATTTTTAAAATAGTTGATCACCCATTAGTGGAGATGGTGTTGTACATTTTTTAACATTCCCATAGAATGATTTAATCCATGGTTAGATTTCTTTAGCTAGGTAAATTTTAAAATTTCCTAAAAACAAAGTCTGAAGGTAATTTTTCAACCTAACTAAGTGTATTTATTTTTCACAAATGGGACACCCCAAAATTCGTTTAATGTTATTGCCTGAAAAAATTTCTATAAGAATGAATGCCATTTATTGTCCCATATAAAATGACCCTTAATATTAATTATTCACTTCTATGAGAATCATACATTTAGCACATATATCCCACATCAATTTCATATAATTGATCACATGAGCCAAATAGAAATAAATATCAACACCAGGTCGTTTTGGACTATATATAAGAAAAGATGACATAATGTATTTTTGCTTCATGCATAACCAAGGAGGTAACTTATAATTTACCAACTTGATGGTCCATATACTATGAGTACTGATTTGTACCCCAAAATGATTTATTATATATGTTCATATTTCAAGATGGAAGTATCTCGACTCATTTCCAAATCAAGGATAGTCATTATAAATTTTCTTCCAATGAGGAGAGTCTGATGGATGATGTATATTACCATTTTTAATTATTTTATATGCATTACATGTCAATTGACCCACTATTTTCTGACTTATATATATTCTTCTATACAATAGAATTATAGGAATGTAAAATAAAACTTTTAAAGGACTTGACACATTTTTCACGTGTTGATCAACATCACACTTAGGGAATTTTATATGTTGTTGATGGTCCTTGAAAAACAATAAGCAATCATTAGGAAAAGCTTTTATTTTTTAGGGATCAATCCCATTTAAGATATCATTAATTTAGAATCATGTGTTTGAAAATAGGGTTCATTTTATTTTTGAATCATATCATTTATTAGACCAAGTAGTTCTATAAGTCTAGGGTCTCTTTATCCACTACCATCTTTCAAATTATATATCTTCAATATAGTTAAAAATGTCATGTATTTAGATCAACTAGTATACAATGGTCAATTATCATTCCTATTTATCTTCTCAAACAACATTTTACAACCACGGAGTCTATCTTCAATTATCATTTTCTTTTATTCCATGTGATATCAATTATCATTTACAATGGTATTTATATCAAATGATCCATAAACAAAAATATCATCTCAATTGGTGTGTGCATTAAATTTTTCCCTCTGTAATTCCCAAAATTTATAGCTTTTAACTATTCCATGAAAAATCAAATTTTATTCCAACTCTTATAGACTAATTTTTATTGATTAATAATAAGGTAAACCTAGGAAAAGGTTTTGATAAGGGTTGTATTCATGCCCTATTGAGATGATAATAAACACTTTAACTTTTTATCATACTCTTTTTACAATAAATTGTAGTACATACATTTTTAATTCATATCCAACCTATTAGGTTATAAAAAATATTAATTTTGTATAAAAAATAAATAAATACACATAAGATATATATAATAAAATTTTAATGTTATAGATAATTCTAATATGTGGAACCCAGAATAATCCCTAGTACCTGGTATTGGATGAATACTTTGTAGAGTAGTTCAATCAACATAGGTTCTTGTATAGACGATATTGGGGATATTTATCAATAAAAAAAATCAATAATAACTATTTAGGAGATGAAAATGATAAAGTTGATAGTTGTATCCTTAAATATAAATTTTCTTTGGATGGGAGTTGGAAATGCCCCGAATAACATTTCATTGGTTTTTTCATAAAACTAAGTATTTTCTCAAGAATAAATTTTTAAAATCACGTTATTTGTCATAGAGAAACCAAACTTCAATAACAATGAGGGACTAATATGAATTCACAATACTATATTTCATGTAAAATAGAGTAACTTTTAGTATACATAATAAATAAAAGTCCCCTTCTGATTTGTGAGAATGAGATCCAAATAGCATATCAACAAATCACAGTAAGAAAAAAAATTAAATGAATTTTCTAGGTCCCTTTATGAAATCACTCACTCATTTTTTAACACCCAGTCCAATTTTTAAAAAAACATTTCCCAAATTCTATATTGAAACCTAATATTTTACAAAGAACTTTACAAGAGACCAAAACTTCTTAAATTACCACATATTAATTAAAAGTTACAAATATCATCTCAAATCCCCTTTAGAAATTTCAAATGATGTTTTTTTTGGATTTTTAAATCCCTATTTGAAATCTATTTTTTAGAAATTCAATAATAAAATTAACCACTTTTTTTCAAAACTAATAATGGGATACGAACTCCCTTTTCTATAAAAACAATTAGTGTTAACTAAAAAATTTTAAATTCATATTAAAAACCCAAAAAAATAAGTAAAAATTCTAAAATTGTTTCCATGGAATTATATACCATTTGAAATGTATAAAACCTTATAAGATCACATTCAAATCACTTTATGAGTTTCAAAACATTTAATCCATTTTAGTTCATTTCAAGGGAAAACCTATTTTTCCATTTCAAAACTCAATTTAATATTTCAAAACTCCCTTTCATTTCAAAACTACATTTTTCAAAAATGAAATTTAAAATAGGAATGAGCATAAAACTTATAGGTAGAACACCACCTTGTCTAAAGAAAATCATGATTATTAACTATTTCATAAATATTTTATAATGTTGGAATGAATAAAACATTTTTTATAAGATATGATAAAATTAACAATTTAAATCCTATCATAGTGGTAAAGAATTTATAAGGTATATTATGTCAAGGATCAATGATCCTAATACTCTTAGTGTTCATAGCTACCTGGTGCGCACATTGCCCTAGGGATACAGGCCTAGGTGTAGGATTCCCCCACTATAAGTGTCTCCATTCCTCACTAATGGTTATTTAGTGTTGTTATTATAGATTCCATTATTAGGTTTATATAAACATGCTTAACATGATTGTCCCAGACTACCTACCAAAATACTAAGGACCCCATGGGAATATTTTAAAAGTAAATCAAGGTACTATTAATTTATCATAAACCCATTTAATAAAATATCACACAAGAAGCCACACAATACAAGATTTATGATTCCATACAATTTATTCAAGAATCAATATCAAGATGTTTTTAAAAATATTCATGAAACTGGGATCTATTTTCCAAAACATAATGATTCTTTAGATGGATTTTATGTGTGATATCATGATTAGGGTTGATTTTGAATTTATTTAAGTGTGAGTTGAATTTTAGGTGTTCTAGTACACAAGGTGAGAGAAATATAAGGACTTTGGTTTTTTGTTTGGACGGTAACTGACCATTATGTCACACCAAGTTTCTAGTTTTTTCATTTTTTTTCTTGTTTTTAAGATCGTTGGATGATTTGGGTTGTTTGTGAATTGTGAAAGAGTGATAAGAGAGCATGTTGATAGTTTAAAATGTGCATTTTCAGTGAAAATTAAACCAAAGGAGGGCTGAATAATCTTTTACAAAAGATTTTTGTAGTGATATGGAAACCAAAACATGCATGTTTTGCACATTATATATTTAAGATTGTTTTATTTTGAACATTCTGTTAAACGTGTTTAATTTTTTTAATTATTTATTCTATGAAATTAAATTTTTGGGGTTTTGTTCATTAAATATTTTCATTCCTTAATTTATATAATCTCATTATTATACATTCAATAAGCTCTAAATAATTTTATGATCCATAAAAGAATGTATCTATCAAATGTCTGGGAAAATGTACCTCTTTTTTTGAAAAAGTAGCCCAAATATTTAAATGTTTTTTCCATATTTCAAGAATATAAATTACCATTTGGTAAATATTTGTGTTTCGATATATTTATTACTTTTAGTAAACTTGATTATTATTATAAATAATCAGATGAAATCGTATGAATATATTTAGTTAAGTATTAAATTTTATACCTTATCTTTTATTAAAAAGTAATTCATTTCCTTACACTGTAATAGAAATGAATTACAAGTCAAAGGATAATACTTAACCATTATTTAGTGTTTACATCAGTAATGAGATAATGGTAGTGTTGATTATGTGGGAAGGAATGATTTTTTATGATAACTTATTAAGTATCATCAACTTGTTTCATTTTTGAAACTAGATTAAAATAAATGTAGGTACTAAATGTAAATGATTTCTTAAAGAATTATTTATGGATTTGGTTACATATAAGTAACTTAAATAATTATTTTTTTATCATGAAAAAAAATTGCGTATATTTATTCATTATGTTTTTTACTAAATCATAATTTTACATTACTAACAAGACATTTTCTTGGTATATTTTAAAGATCAAAAGTTTAAAACCTAATTTTAATCAAATATTACTTATAGATGTTCAGATTAAATTTAAATCAACAATTTTCCTTAACAAAGGTTGTTACTAAATTTGGATTTAAATATAGAAAATTTATTTAAATTAGAATATTTAATTTTTACTATAAAAACATGTTTATTAGTGCTTGAGACACCCCTTATGCCTTCATTAGGTTATTATGACTAATCATTGGTTATATATAATGTTATGTTTAGTACTTTACCTATTTTAATACTATGATGCATTAGTTATTTTTGTAACGACCCGAATCTGGAGCCCCTCCACTGCTGCCCCATACCCGGTTCTCCACATGACCTCAAGCGCGTTTCCCCAAACGCCAGAGGCTGTTGACTAAAAGCGAGGGCCTTGGTGTGTTGGAGGGGAAACTATGCCCTCATTCGGTAAAGTATATAGTGAAAAAACAACAGTCAATAGCGAAAGCAGTAACAACATGCATAACAAAAGAAGCCAGACAGCGGAAGCAATGAATACATATAGTAATGATGATAATCATGCAGCAAGTACAAGTCTCTAAGGAAAACATCAAACACAATAACGTGATGAAATACAATTGAAACCAAGTGCAGAAGAAAAAGAAAGAAAGCTCCTTAGCATCGCAAGCCATGGATCGGTCCCATGCTCCCCAGCTCCAATGCAATAAAGAAACTTAAGTAGAAGGGCGCATGCCCTTATCTATATGTGCAGAAACATAGTCTGATTGAGCCCAAAAGCATGGCCCAAACAGGGTGTGAGATACAATCCCAGTCGGCAATCACCCAAAGATTTATTCCTAACAGTCAATGAATACATGGCAGTAAATAAACAAGAAGCAGTAAGCAGGAAAGCACAAGAAGCTACAATCCACATTTCTAACAAGTAAAGTACAACAGTAAGCAGCCAGCAAAAAAAGAAGAAAATAGGTAACCCTTTGGGTAGCTCTCACAGCCTAACCCCTATGGTTCAACCTATAAGTACTAGAAACCCTCTATGAGGCACACACAGTCTCACCTTTCTGGTTCAGCTATGTAATTAATAGACTCTTTGGGGAAGCACTCACTATAAATTCCCACTATAGTTTCATATCATGCTAAAGGCTCTCTGGGGAAGCACTCAACGTCAATTCCCCATGTGGCCCACGTCGAGGATCTGCAAACTCTCTGGGGAATAACTCAACCTCAATTCCCCCTATAGTCTCGAATCGTATTAAAAGACACTCTGGAGAAGCCCTTCTGTCAATTCTCCCTTTGGTCTGCTACTCTAGGTTCTCACAGTCCCGAGTGAAAGATAAAACATGCTCATCATGCGTACATCGTCCAAGTAAACCTTAAGAACTACTTGGCTATAATTCTAAGTCTTAATAGCATAAAAAGTAGCAGTCTCACAATCCTACATCTAGGCATTGAAACTGGAAAATGCCAAACAGTAAAAACAAGCATGGAAAAGAAACTTGAGCACAAAACAAATTACTCTCCTCATAAGCATAAACCTATACTACAGTAATCAAGCAAAGTAGGAAATACAACAAGGGAAAAACAGGAAACCCAAAATTCCACACCCAAGGGAATTTGGGGAATTTGCACAAAATACTCATCTACATTCAACAGAAAGGCACAAACCACCTACCTCGATCCTAGGAGATCGATATACGTGAACCTCGATGACAGATTCCCCTTAGAACGACAAAGATCTGAGAAAATGCACAAAACGTTCATCCCATGATAACTTTGAAACGAAGAGGAATCAGAAAATGAAGCTCAAGAAGAAGTAATATCTCACTGCTATGATTCCAATGCAATTAACCATGCTCGAATCTGAGAACGGATGAAGAGACAGGATCTCGTTGAAGATTCGATCGTATGGGTTGTTCTCGGACGAACTAGACCTAAAAGAAGATGAAATCATGGGTTAGGTATGACCCTGGTCCGATTAATGAAAAAAAGGTACATGACATGTACTTTTTGAGTACATGGCGTGTACCTCAGTTTTCCATACTCTGAATTAACCAGCCTCCACCTCACCCTTACACACCGTGTGTGTGGCTCGGACACGACCAACACACGGCTTCGAGCGGAAATGGGAGTACACGGCGTGTACTCAGAAAGTACATGGCATGTACTTTAAAAATTTCCATAAAGTTCATTTTTTTCAAAAACTCCAGAAAAAGGAGAAACATACCTGAAAAGAAGATCCGGGTTCTTACAAACTTCCCCCTTAAATAAATTCCTCCCCGAATTTCCCTAACGAGGCGTAGAAGAAGAAAACCCGAACAGCTCCGGCCGCTGCAATCGTACATCGACCTCCCTTTCCCAAGTCTCTTCCTATACTCACCCGTGCAGCCATAGCACCTGTACCAGAGGAACATACCATCCACAGAGAACCTTCGTACTGCGATCGAAAATCTGGATAGGATTCTCCTCGAACAATGCATCCACTTCAAGATCGACGTCCTCGGGCTGAAAGACATGAGACGGGTATGAAAAGTAGCATTGGAGCTGAGAGACGTGGAAGAAGTCGTGCATGGCCCAATACCTCTGAGGTAGCTGCAACCGATAGGCAACCAGCCCAACTCTCTCCAAGACCTCAAACGACCCGACGTACCACGGTGAAAGCTTACCCTATCTCCAAATCCTCTTGTGTCCCAACCTCGGCGTGACATGCAGGAAAACCTGATCCCCGACCTCAAACTACAGAGGTCGTCTCCGCTGATCAGCATAAAACTTCTGTCGAGACTGTGCTATAGCCATCCTCTTCCAAATCAGCTCTATCTGCTCCGAGGTCTCCTAAATGAGGAGAGGTCCCAACAAAGCTGTCTCTCCTGCCTCCAGCCAGCATAAGGGTGATCGGCATGGCCTACCGTACAGGGCCTTGTAAGGTTCCATCTGAATAGTCGCCTAAAAACTGTTGTTGTATGTGAACTACACCAGAGGAAAATGCTTCTCCCAAGAACCGCCAAAGTCTAGGATGCAAGCTCAGAGAATATCCTCAGGCACCTGGGTCGTGCACTCGGACTAGCCATCAGTCTGGGGATGGTAAGATGTACTCAGAATTACCTGTGTACCCAAGGCCTTCTGAAGTCCCAGCCAGAACTGAGAGGTAATGTGCACATCCCTATCTGAAATAATAGAGTGTGGAACTCAATGCAGAAGAATGATCTCTCTGATGTATAGTCGTCCCAGCTCATCAACACTAAAGGTCTCCTTGATTGGCAAGAAGTGGGAAACCTTCGTGAGCCTATCGATGAAAACCCAAACAACATTGTTCCCCTGAGGCGATCTTGGAAACCCATTCACGAATTCCATCGCAACATCGTTCCACTTCCACTACGGAATGGGTAACTGCTACAGAAGCCCTGATGGTTGCTGATGCTCTGATTTCACCTACTGATAAGTAGGAAATCTCATGACAAAACCAGCAACATCCTTCTTCATACCTGCCCACCAATATTGGTGATGAAGGTCCCGATACATCTTGGTGATGCCAGGATGAACTGCCCAAACTGAGGAATGAAAATCCCGCATCAGCTCCTCGCGTATGTCTGCTGGCACCCATACGTGTCCTTGGAAACACAAGATCTCATCCTCTCCCACTGTCCAGGAAGAGGGTCCTCTCCTGACACACTCTCCCACAGGACTAAGCCTTCCGAGTCTGATCGTTGCCTCATCCGTACCCAATCATGTAGTGTTGAGGTAACAGCTACAGAAGATAGGAAGGTCTGTCCCTATCTATCGTGCAGCTCCAGATGCATCTCAGAGAATAGATCCACAAGCTGTCACTCATTACTGGCCTCCTGAACTACCTGAACCTGAGTTCTCTTGCTCAACGCAACAGCCACTGTGTTTCCCTTACCCAGTGTATAGGCGAGCTCCATATCAAAAGACTGTAGATACTCAACCCACCTGTGCTACCTCAGATTCAGATCATTCTGAGTGAAGATATACTTGAGACTCTTGTGGTCTGTGAGGACCAAAAAGTCCTCTCCTAGAATATTGTGCCTCCAACAGCGCAAGTCATGAACAACAACTGCTAACTCTAAATCGTGCATAGGGTAGTTCCTCTCATGTGTCCTCAACTGCCGAGACCCATACTCAACGACTCCATCTTCCTACATAAGTATAGCTCCCATCCCGATACCTAAAGCATCACAGTACATGGTTTAGCTATTTCCTATATCTAGAAAGACTAGTATCGGTGCTGTCATCAACCTCCCTTTCAGCTATTGAAAGGTTGACTCACAAGAATATGACCATAAAAACATCACCCTGTTTTTGGTCAGACTTGTCAAAGGTGCTTCCAGATGAGAAAAGTCCTGAATAAAGTCTCTGTAGTATCCAGCCAGCCCTAGGAAAATCCGTACCTCGAAGATGTTCTTTGGCTGCTCCCAGGAAACTACATATTTCAATTTCTCTGGGTCCACATATACTCCTGCCTCTGAGATGATGTGACCCAATAAGTAAATTTGATCCATCCAGAAGTGGAACTTCAAGAGTTTAGCATAAAGCCGATGCTCTCTCAGTGTACTAAGAAAGATCTCAAGATGTGTGGCATGGTCGTGTCGAGTGTGAGAGTACACCAAGATATCGTCCATGAAGACCATGAAGAAGGAGTCCATGTAAGGATGGAACACTCGGTTCATTAGTGCCATGAAAATTGAAGGTGCATTCGTGAGACTAAACGACATGACTGTATACTCGTATAGACCATACCTGCTCTTGAAAGCTGTCAGAGGTATATCTGATGGTCTAACATGAAACTGATGATAACCGGACCTCAAGTCGATCGTTGAGAACACCCGAGATCCTTGAAGCTGATCAAAAAGTTCATCGATCCTAGACAAGGGATATCGGTTCTTGACCATCAACTGGTTTAGCTTCCGATAATCCACACAAAGCCGAAGGGTACCATCTGCCTTCTTCGCAAACAGGGCAGGTAAACGCCATGGAGAAGTACTGGGTCAGATGAAACCCTTAGCCTATAGCTCCTCCAAATTCTTCTTGAGCTCCTGCAACCCATGTGTGGCCGTCTTATAGGGAGGAATAGACACCAGTGCTGCTCCTGGAATGAGCTCAATAGAGAAGTCTACCTCACACGCCAGAGGCAAACTCGAAAAGTCCTCTGGAAAGGCATCCCTATAGAGATCCACCACTAGAGGAAAGTCCAAATGTGGAGTCCCCTAACCATTCAGATAAAGACTAGCAATCTGGGCTGTCACCCCTCCTAGCCCAAGATGCTCGAGTCCCGCCCGACTAACCCGAACGTCCCATTCGCCTCTATGAAGAAAAGATTCACCCTCTGGTGAGATGAAACTGACTCTACGGCGATAATAGTCAACGACTTCCTTGAAGTGAATCAACCAGTCTATACCAAGGTTGAAATCATAGCCTGCCATCTCTAGGACATAGAGATCCCATAAGCAGCGATACCCAGCAACCTCGAGAGGGCACTCTCTACACTGGCATACACTATATGTCCTCATTCCCAAAGGTGTGTCTAGTGTCAACGAGTCGGTAGTAGAAACGATCTAGAGCCCAAGGCTCTCCACGATAGCAACAATGATAAATCTATGTGTTTCACCGGTATCAAAAAGGTCTGAAGATAAAATTGAGGCTACTAAAATCGTAACTCAAACAGTAGAAGGACTGAGATTTTGCTAATGATAAGTATCCTCCACGGTGAAAGACTGTCCTATACCACGGCCCTGCGTCCCTGGATGACCACTCTAAGCTGAACCTCCATGCTGGTGCTGAGGAGATGGTGGCTGACTACCACAGCCTCGACCTCCACCTCAGATCGAATGGCCGGAAGAACTCCAGTTTCCCGACCGGTGAGAAACTGGTGGGGCTGCTCTTAAACGTGGAGTCATGGAAGAACTCCAGTCACCAGCTAATGGTGAGAAAACCTAACAAAAACTCTAAAGGTGACCCATCTTGCCGCATGATCAGCACTCCACAGGGTCTCTCTGGCACTGCGGCCTCATGTGCCCTGACCGGCCACACTGGTAGCAAGTCACTTGGCTTCCTGACGATGAATCTTGCTTTCATGGATCACTGCGTGTATGCTCTCTACGGCGCTTCTTGCTATCATCTAGAGGCAAACTAGCACTGGAAGTAGAACCGCCCTGGCTTGTAGATCCAGATTCTCTTAGATTGCGCTCCGCAATCAGTGCCTGGTTGACGATGGAAGTAATGGAAGTCAACTGGAAGATGTTCACCTGTGAGCGGATCTCCCGCCTGATACCATCCTCAAACTTCCTTGTTAAGAACACCCCACTCCCATCCCGGAGGGGTGTGAAGCGCTGTAGCTAGGTGAAATGAGCGCAATACTCCCTGACATAAAGAGTACCCTGCTCTAAGCTCATGAACTCTCGGGCTCGGTCGGCCCTCAGGGTCTCCCGGTAGAAGTAGTCATAGAACACGCGTTGGAACTCCTCACAAGTCATATCCTGCTGCTGACCCGCCTATGAGATCACGTCCCACCACCTCTTGGTGGAGTCTCGGAGCATGTAGGTGGCGATCTTGACCCGCCTCTCTGGAGGCATCTCCAGATGCTCGAAGATAGTCAGCATGGCTTCCAACCATGACTCTACAATCTGAGGTCCTCCTTCCCCCGAGAACATGGGAGAATTCAGCTATGACAAAACCCACATCAAGTTTACCATAGACATGGTAGGAGGAGACGCTCCCTGGAAGGAATGAATCATCCTAATGAAACATTCCCAAAACTGCGCATCAGCACCTTCAACTGGTATAATAGCTGGTGCCAAGGCTGGCCCGACTAGAGGATCGACAGGAAGTTCCTAATCAGCCCTTTCAGGCAACTGATCACTGCCTAACGACAGACGTACGACCAAAGGACGTCTCGGAGGCATATCTATGAAAGATCAAAAGTACACATTGGATCAGGAAAACAAGGACAGAGAACACAAGATTACTAAATAGGAATAGGGGAATAAAACACAAAAGATTACAAACACGACTACACGACATGCATAAAAACTACACGACGTGTCTTCTTAAACCACTGACATGGGTGTGTACTCCTGCTCTACAAGTCGTGAACACCTTAGACTACACATCGTGTGGACCTCAACACAAGGCGTGTTCTTGAAAACTGTTCCCCTACCCGAGTCCCCTTACACGGATAACCCACATGGTCCGACTCAACCTGAGACTACACGGCGTGTTCGAAACAAACATGATGTGTACTAGACAAGGCTTCAACGACCCGTGTTTTTAAGAACACGACCGTCTACACAGCTGAAGTTTACATGACATGCTCCGAACAAACACGGAATGTATAGGCGAAGGTGAAACTGTCTCGTGTTGTTCATGACATGGCAGGGTACCTGGACAAGACTACACGGTGTGTTCCCTCTGGACGTGGTGTGTTCTACCTAAGCTCCCCCGACCCATGATGTTAGTGACACGGTCGGGTACACAGCTCCGCACTCACACGACGTGTACCTACCGTACACAGCATGCTCCCAAAGTTACTTTCATGACACTGTGTTTTACCCACACATTTAGTGACATGGCCTGAAAACTACAAAGCGTGTATCCAAAAAGTACACGCCGTGTATTCTGGGTTTTTCTAGGTAGTAGCTCAGAAACTGCACAGGATCCCAGAAATACAAAAAAACAAGGAAAATAGGTTCCAAATTCCGATCAGTGAGGGCCCACACTCCCCACGAATCAAAATTTGGCGTTCATTTTTAAGCAAAGAACAAAACAACTAGTTTTATAACATAACTGTAGAGAATCTATCAATCATCTATCACATCATCATGCATAATCAACACAGAGTCTATCACAACAGCATGCAACCGCTAATGCACCCTAGATGGCATAGTGAGAATGCATGGCATGTGATTTATACAAGTTCCTATATGATGAATGAGATGGAATACCATCATCTCATTGGGTTACGACAGAAATAGAACCAAAATATCAAAACAATAATAGCACAAGTCATGTGAATCACTCAAGGTGAAATCAAATAAACCATAAAATCTCAAAACCAGAACTGCAATTAACGAGGTAGTATGGATTTTCCCTGTACACGGGTTAGCTACTCCCGAGAATAGCTTAATTCCAAGTACCGAGTCCATCCTATCCCTGGCTAAAGTCTCCAAACAGTAAAGCATGAGAAAATAACTCCTCTGATACCACTTTTTAATGACCTGAATCTGTTGCCCCTCCACTGGTGCCCCGTACTCAGTTCACCACATGACCTCAAGAACATTTACCCAAATTCCAGAGGCTGCTGACTAGCAGTGAGGGCCTTGGTGAGTTGGTGGGAAAACTATGCCCTCATTCGGTAAAGTATAAAGCCGAAAAACAATAGTCAATAGCGGAAGCAGTAACAACATACATAACAACAGAAACCAGACAGCAGAAGCAATGAATACATATCGTAAGGATGGTAATGATGCAGCAGGTACAAGTATCTAAGGAAAATAGCAAACACAAAAATGTGCTGAATTACAACTAAAACCAAGTGCAAAGAAAAAAAAAGAAAGCTCCTCAGCATCACGAGCCACGGCTCGGTCCCATGCTCCCCAGCTCCAGTGCAATCAAGAACATGAAGTAGAAGGGTGCTTTCCCTTATCTATACCTGCAGCAACATAGTCTGCTTGGGCCCCAAAACATGGCCCAAACAGAGTGTGGGATACAATCGCAGTAGGAAATCACTCAATGATTTGTGCATAACAGTCAAGGAATACATGGAAATAAATAAAAAAGAAGCAGTAAAAAGGAAAGCACAAGCAGCTACAATCCACAGTTCTAACAAGTAAAGTACACCAGTAAGAAGCCAACAACAAAAGAGGAAAACAGGTAACCCTCTGGGTAGCTCTCACAGGCTAACCCATATGGTTCAACATATAAGTACTAGCAACCCTCTAGGAGGCACACACAGTCTCACCTTTCTCGACCAGCTATGAAATTAATAGACTCTCTGGGGAATCACTCACCGTCTATTCCCCCTATAGTCTCATATCGTTATAAAGTCTCTATGGGTAAGCACTCAATGTCAATTACCCCTGTGGCCCATGTTGAGGATCTACAGACTCTATGGGGAAGCACTCAATGTCAATTCCCCCTATATCTATCATCGTATTAAAAGACTCTCTGGAGAATCCCTTCCATCAATTCTCCCTTTGGTCTACTACTCTAGGTTCTCACAGTCCTGAGTGAAAGACAAAACATTCTCAGTGCGTGTACATCATCCAAGTAAGCCTCAAGAACTACTTGGATATCATTCTAAGGCTCAAAAACATAAAAAGTAGCAATTCCACTATCCAACGACTAGGCATGGCAATGGGAAAACTCCAAACAGTAAAACAAATCAAGGAAAAGCAACCTGAGAAAAAATAAATTACTCTCCTCACAAGCATATACCTTTACTACAACAATCAAGCAAAGCAGGCAATAGAACAGGGGAAAAACAGGAAACCCACAATTCCCCACCCAAGGGAATTTGTGGAATTTGCACAAAATACTAATCGACATTCAATGTAAAGGAACAAACCACCTACCTCGATCCCAGGAGATCAATATATGTGAACCTGGATGATAGATTCCCCTTCGAACGACGAATATGTGAGAAAATGAACAAAATGTTCATCCCACGATAACCTGGAAATGAAGAGGAATTAGAAAACGAAGCTAAAGCAGAAGAAAGATCTCACCGCTGCGATTCCAATGCAATTGACCGTGATCAAATCGGAGAAAGGATGAAGATACGAGAGATCGTAAAGATTTGTCCGTACGGGTCACTCTCGGACGAACCAGACCTAAAAGAAGATGAAATCGGGGGTTAGGCGTGACCTCGGTCTGATTAATGAAAAAAAAAGAAAGTACACGGTGTTTACTTTTTGAGTACACGACGTGTAATTCAATTTTCCGTACTCTGAATTAACCGCCTTCTACCTCACCCTTACACACCATGTGTGTGGCCCGGACACGGCCATCACACAGCTTTGAGTGGAAAAGGGAGTACATGGCGTGTACTTCAAAAATTTCAAGAAAGTTCATTTTTCTAAAAAACTCCAGAAAAAGGAAAAACATACCTAAAAAGAAGATCCAGGTTCTTACAATTTTCTATTCCATGTTGAGTACCTTTTTTACATGACATTAGTGAACTTTAAACTATACATACACCACAATTTATGCATTATGTGGATTAACATAAGGGTATTTGAAAAGTAATGATTATTCCTCTTATGGATTGATATTTATATGCTCACTTATTTTTTATATTTTGACCCACTCATTCAATGAAAATTAAATATTCTTATTATTAAGAAAAACACATTAATGGTCTAGTGGGAACCCTTACAAAAATCACTACACATAAAAGCACCAATATGAACAATAAAACATCCCAAGAGAGAATGTAATAACAACCAACAAAATAGATCAACAAAAAGATAGACAATATACTAGTCTCAAGTGAATACATTAAGAGTAATAAATACCAAAAAAATCATAGTGAATTTCCATATAACTATAACCAGATCCCACTCAATAACATGCAAACAATTTTAGACTTTAAAAATGTATATCTTTCACAACTCCTTTCATACGGTAAAAAAATAAGTGGAAGAACCCAATTATAAGCCTATAATTCAGAAGACCATCTCCAACATATGGTGCTAAAATTCAGTAACCTCTGCTCTAAAATAGCAAAGATAGAGTTAAATAATAGTAAAACATTGCCACATTTTTTATAATATAATTTTTATACTAAAAAATAAATATAAATTTAAACTGAAATCAGTATGAAAAAAGGGAAAAAATAAAAAGGAAGACAGTATTGCAACAATTTAGTGTCGAATATTGTTTTATAGTATGCCTCCACTTCAAAATGAAGCATAAAATGATGCTCGGATGGATAAGAATAACTATTCCATTTTAGTGTTTTAATGATAAAATATTGTGGGTTGGAGATATTATAGGTAAGGAACCCAAAAAAATTTTAAGGGGCTCATTGAACTCTTAGGGAGTGTTTTTTATCATCTGGGCTTGTGAAATCAAAAAAGTTGAACGAGAAGGAGTAGATTCCCTAATCTTGGAACCCATGATAGCATCGAGCCAAGGAAAAACAATAATAACACAGACCATTGAATATGAAAAAAATAAAATAGAGATGAGGTGAAAAAAATAGCATACATTAGATTTGAGGCTTGATTTTTCCAAGATAATGCTGAGGAGGAGCACTGATAATTTTGAACTTCCACAAAAACATTAGAATCATGTCAGAAATGAGTGTGGTTCGGGTTATTTTAAATCGATCAGGGTGGGTTTTATGAATTTCAAAATATCAGCGAGAAACATACCTTTTATTAGTGATGAATTAATAATGGTTGATAAAAGATATCTTTAGCAGGACGTTTTTAGCACTGATAATTATAGTTCTTTATTTGTGGTACAAAAGCGATGATAAAGCCATCTATGTCAACAATTTTTTAGCACTCATAAAAGGTACAACTTACTCAGTGATAAATAAGCATTAATAATGTGTGACTTTGTCCAAGGTAAAACATTATAGATGATAAAGGATTTATAATTATAATTATAAATATACATATTTTTAAAAAAAATTATAAATATTTGCATACGAATATATATGTATTTATTCCATTATATATATTTATATAATATATATATATATTAATAATTATTTAAATATATTTATTATAATTTTATAATTATTTATTTATAATTATATAAATACTTTTTAAAATACATTATATTTATTTTTTTATAAATAAAAATATATAATTTTATAAATATAGTAAATATGCATTTATAGATATATATAAGTCCATTTTTAAATATATTTTTAATTATTTATATATAATTATAAAGATATTTATATAATTGTATATAATTATATAAATATAAATATATTTATATAATTGTATATAATTATATAATTATAAATATATTATATATATGTATATTTATAAATATTATATATATATATTTAAATTTAATAAATATATTAATTATTTAAATATATTTCTTAAAATTTAACAGTTATAAATATATTTAAATAATTATATATATAATACATATATATATATGTATATAAATATAGTATATATATTCATTATTTAAGTATATTTATTATAATTTTATAATTATTGAAATATATAATTATATTAATAATTATATGAATAATTTTTTAAAAAATAATATTTATATATTTTTATCATTATATATATTTATATAATTAGATAATTAGATAATTAGATAATTATATGTCTTTATTTAATAAATAAATAAAACTTTAAATATATAAATATATATTAAATATATTCATTATTTAAAAAAATATTAAATTTTATAATTAATTAAATATATGTACAATTATTTGTTTATAATTATATAAATACTTTTAAAAAACATATATATTTATTTATAATTATACATTTTTAAATTTATAAATATAATAAATATACATTTATAAATTTATTTATTTAAAAATATTTAAATATAAGTATATTTTTAACATTATTAATGAATATATAATCATAAATACATGCACGTTAATAATGAGTGAAATTGATTAACTAAAAAAGAGTACACATTATGAATATTGAAAAATAGATAAATTTTATTAATTAAATATAAATAATTAAAAATTTATGAATATATGTTGAAATAAATATAAATATAGTTTGAAAACATTAAAGCATACCAAATATATGTTTATATAAATAAATATTAAAAATGATTTAATTCAAAAAAATAAAAAATAAAAAATATTACAAAGGAATAAATAAAACCTAACTCTGATAATATTAAAAATAAATAAATAAAATTTAATTATTAAAAACATAATACATTAAATTTATGATGTTATTAAATGAAATTTTGAAATGAATACTATAATTTGAATGACATATATAAATATTAGGTATATATGTTTCTATATGAGATTTCATTAATTACAAAAATATATGTGTGCTTACGTTGTATATAAAACTGAATTAATTACATATATGTAGGTTTTAAATCAATTTAATATACATTTGATATATTCTAAATTGAAAAAATAGGTGAAACTCAATTAAACTTCAGTACTCAGTATAATAATTCAATATTTTTAATTAATATAAATTATGAATTATAAATCATTCTTCACTAAATATATGACTGATTTAATATCAGCATAAATATTTATATTATATAAATCATGTTTTATAAAATATTATATATACTGTTGGGTGGTCCAATGCCTGTATGGGCCTACAGAGGGCCCATATAAGTTTGTGCATCATATGTGGGAGCCCATCCACACAACAGGCTTCCAAGCCATGGATGAGGTGGAATTTTATATAATGAACTTCCCTCCAGTGTGCTATTTCAATGTGGGACTCACCTGATGATCATGATCTTTATCAGCACTAAATAACACCGATAAAAGATATCATTTATTTATGATGGAAATAAAGCTCTAATAAAGGGTATTCCTTATCAGTGCTAAAAATATAGAGACGATTAAAGGTCCATTTTATCCAGTTTAAAAAAAGAATTTATTAAGGTAATCCTTTGTCAGCATTCTTTTAACACTCATAAAGGAAACCATTATCCATGCATTTTTATAGCATTAATAAAGGCTATTACTATTAAAGAACCATTTTGTTGTAGTGAAAATAGGTTTAAAGGTGAATTTATTGGTGCTATATATATATATGTAGAAATTAGAGGTTTTCAAGATTTCAGTTTTTATTTTCATTCATTTTTACATTTTAAGAAGATTTGGGATTCGTTTCAGCTTCATTGGGGGTTTTAAAACTTGTCTCATCCCAACCCAGGTTCAACACAAAGGTTCCCCAAAAATAGTTGGTCACATGGACTCGAACATGTGTCCTAATATGCCAGAGGTTTTTTTTCTAGAACCAAGGGCCTAGGGTGTGTCTCGGGAGAGACTTTTTCCTCATTGCCAGAGTAAAACACAACATCTATGTAATATCAGTTAAATCAAGGAATCATAATAATGAAGACGAAACTATAATTATTAGATAAAGATAAACATCTAAACACTAACTAATAATAAAAAATGGAATGTTAATCATATACAAAAAGATGATGATACATGTCAATTATCTAAAAAACTAGAAAACATGTATACATAGATGTATACAATACATAAAATAAAAAAAAAATCCAAAAGAATCCAAAAACTATATAGCATCTCGAGCACAAATCTGGTCATCTACTATCGAGCTCAGTCCTAATACAAGAATTCAAGATTAAGTGTATAAGGTGGAACACGTCCCCTTATCAACACCAACAAACATATAATCTTCCAGGGAATGATCAGCGGCCCAAATAATATGTGAGATAAATCTCATTAGGCCACCACCAAAGCTGTAAATAACATCCAGTTAGAGTTATTTAAACTGAAACAATGTTGAGGTATATAAGAAAGTAATGATAGTCCATCAATGTAAATATTTTGATTCTTGCTTTAGCCTCAACTTGTGTATAGACATGTAATCTTTTAATTAATTATTTTCTAGTTTATAATAAGTTAACTAAGAGGATACATGGTAGAACCATGTCATCCTAAAATGATTATAGTAATAAAGGATATGAGGTAAAAACCATGGAATCATGGATGATGATGATAATGATAAAGTATCGAAGGGAAATAATTAAGGTATCATTGAACTCATGGGTCAATCCAACTCATAATAATAACATAAAACCAAGTTATATGTGGTCTATGTGTAATCTATGAGTAATTTCCCAAGTCATTCCACTATAAATGATTCCAAGTATCTCTTCAAAGGTAAAATGGGATAAGCATGATTAGGTCTAGTGGGGAGAATTTGTGGTGCCATGTTCTTGAGATATGAACCTGAAAACCATGAATGTATCCAAGGCATTATAATATCTAGAAGATGGTGAAGGGACCCCATAGATTCATGTTAGTCATCTGCAGTAGACAAGAATCATGTTCCAAGTTGGATATCTTTTGTGGCATCTAGCTCCTTGAATTAGAATGACATCCACTGAGTGCTCAAGGAATTCACTCAGGTTTCCAAGGTTGTTTCATGTCTGACCAATTCCATAAAGATGAAAAGGTCCATATAAAAATGGAATTATAGTTATCATTACTTATTTTGGTCCATATAGTACTAATTCCATTTAATAAATCAATTTGTGTATTCCCTTACCTTTCATTAACGTGGCAAGTTATATAATGGACATATATCAATTTTTCATTTAAATTAATTATTCAATTATTAAGTTCATTCCTTTACCTATCATAATCATGAAAAGGTGGGATAAGGACATGCAACCAATCACCATTCAATTATAATTAACTAGGCCAAGTGATATGTATAAATATACTTTAAATTTAACATTTAAGAGATTAATTAATTAATTTTAAACACTTTCATTTGAAGGGTCATGTGATACTATGATATAATATCCATTAAAAATTCATTCATTTGGTTTAAAAAATTACCTTTAAGGATTCAAAGTCTTGGTCAGTCGAATGGTGGTGCAAAATAGTTATAACAATCCACTAATCCATAATAAACACCCTACATGGGGTGCTTAGTGTTGAGGTTATAACCTCTAATTACACAAATATTATCTATATAACAGGCTCTATAAAATGAGAATTCTTATTACAATCTTGTAATTTGAATTTAATAGGAAATCCCCTAGGAAATCGACATGCGCATAATAGTGGCAGTTTATAATACAACAAGACTTGAGGGATTATTTATAGACCACATACTTGTAGCACTCTCCTTATCAGGTCTTAGCCCTTAGTTTTTTATAGATATGAAGAAATTAAATAATGGTTCAATGCCTAAAAAATAGGGCATATGAGACTACATCAAAATATTGTCATCTAGTGAAAGACAAATGAGGAACTAAGCTTAAGAATTGAATCACTTAATTTCATTCTTCCAACATGATATAAAGATCTAGAATTAGAGTCTCAGTGGTGAATAAATCCAAGAACCTATAGTCTGACTGAATACATGATTACACCCCTATGTATCCTTTCATTCACCCTTGATCCTTTTAGTGTACAAATAAGAAAAAAAAATTCTCATGGTCTATTACAGGAAAGGGACACAATAATCAAAAATCATAAAGGCATGAATAATCCAAAAATATCTACTATGAATTATGAGATAGTACGGAAATTTTTTTCTAAATATTCCTTAGGGAATAATAACTCAAAATTCAATGATCATAAATCCCAAAATGATGGATAATTAAAAAATACAAGAGGAAATACCAAAAGGTTACCCTGAGTTATTTCCACTCATCTATAAAACCTCAAACATCCACAACCATCACGATGAAAAAATACCCCAAGATAGATCTCACACAAAATAATATTATAAAACTAATCATCACTAATATAACCATTAATACGAGGATCATGGTTCTAAACCAATTTACCCTCAAACCTTCTTTAATATACCCTATAGAAACACTACCACAACTAAATACATGGAACACCACATAGAGAAAGAAATAATGCATGTCACTTCGTTCTGACCCTAAGTAGTGTTGGAACAAAAAGGAGGAGATAACCTAAAGAAAAATACTCTACATATGTACTAGTAATGTTTGTAAGGATTAAATCAAAAAATATGTGACATAGAACATCACATTGTCATTTCTGTAAAATTATACCAATCTATCCCAAAAACAAACAAGGGATAAATCAACTCATGCATAATGGTCAAAAATGATCAATTCAATTTTAAAATCATTAATTCATAACCTAAAGTCCCAAAATTTTGTATTTAAATTGAAGTCAACATTAAAATCATTAACCCATTACTAGGAGACCCAAAATCATATTTTGAAAAACTAGGCGCTATAAAAGTTTGGGTTCCATTTTCTCTAAAATTAAATAAAAACCATTTTCAATTTCAAATCCAATACATAACATGAAATGTTAATTCTAAATGTTTCCAAAAACGATTCTAAAATAGAATATACATGTTTTAAATAAAAAAAAATCAAGGTTTTTTAAATAAAAAAATTCCATTTGAAATGTTTTTAAATCTTTTAGCCTTTTTTTATACAAATGAGAAGTGTAAAACTCCAAATATGCCACAAAATTATTTTTTTAAATCACTATATTCCCCTAAAATAGGGGAAATAACTTTTATAACACCATGTGTAATTTATTATAAAATCAATTAGACTTTAAAGAAAGTTTCAAAATTTTAAACGAAATTAAATATTTCAGAACATTTCATAAAATTAAGCTCACATCATAGTCAATCCGTAAGAAATGGTTTTAAAAATTAATTTTTTTTCTCATGAAATCCATTTTCCACCATCACAAATCAATTTTTAAATCACATGAACAATATTATAATCATAAGAATAAAATGAGGTTAAAATATCAAATCCAAAGATGCCAACATATTATAAAACCAACCATGTCTCTTCTTCTATTTCCCTAATGAAGGATTCAGGCACAACAAAAGTGCATGTGTGGGAATTCCCAACTTATAATTTTTTTGTAATTAAGGATTTATCCAAGATTTTGGTCAATAAAAAATTATATGACCGATATAATTGAGACAAATATTATTTAACATGAGAATGAAAGATAAAAATCACAATATCATCACATAATTATTTATAATTAATTTAATAAATTTAATACTTACCTTGTAATGAATTCATAATTAATCGAGGAATCTAAAATTTTATTTATATTGAACAATAATTATGTCAAGGGAACCAATTATGGATTCTCTCTATTAGACATCAACATGTATACCATTGACCTCTATGTTATAATAAAAGAATCTCTAACTGTTAGCTTAGTCGATCCTTCCACATGGGTTATTCTTTCTAGATCTACATGATAATCACATTCAATAAGTATTTTCATGATATCTAGAGAATAAATATGGGTGGTGGAGGAGGATCTATTTCTCATGACAATATTATTGAATAGGATATCTCTTGGGCTTGAGATGATTCTCCAAAGTCATTAAGAACAACCAAAATAATGGCTACCCTTATAGATGGAAAAATATAATTGGATATATATATTGATAGGGTAATAAAATAATAATTTCATATGCACCCAAATTATTTCATTAATCCACATAGAAACCCATTTATATAATAACTATATTATTATAATTATTTCTTAACATGTTAAAATAATGAAATAATGAAATATTATTTCTTGAATGAATTATTTAAAATTTATTCAAATAATATTTAATATATTATATATCATCACACCATTAAACTGAGTAAGCTATTACTCCCCAATATTTTTTAACATTTATGTAATGACTACTTATTTAATTAAAATATCGCTTAATTATTCAACAATAAATAAATAAATATTATGTTATATTATATTATATTAGGTGCTTGGTGTAAAACTAAATTAAAACACACACACTACACACAAACATGTCTAAAAGGTAAGTAATATCCCCCAAGGGATAACCCACCCAACCAGCCAATTTTACAAAGTTAAACTTTTTTATCTTAAACGTCCATTGGTAATGAAGTCCATTACATAACACGTAGTCCCACCATTGGATTTCCCAAAGGCCCTTCATGAATCATGTTTGTGTAACTAGCTGCACATCATTCCTACGTCACCACCCCCTTGATGGCCCAAAGGCCAAGTGGCCAGAAGGCCCAGTGGGCCAAAAGCCCATTCAAGATTAATAATACTTGTTCTATAATACCCTGTTATAGTACGTATTACAGTTCCTACACTCCTATAGTTCTAAAGTTCCACTGTAGTACCTGTGGAAACTTGATCCCACCTAGATTTGAACTCGGGTCTGATGAAGGATTACAAAGAACCCCCTTGATGTCCCGTAGTGACTGAATAAATGCGATCAAGATAACATGAATAGTTAAAAAACCATATTCATGAATAAAATTTATTAACATGGTTAACTGATAAATAGTATTTAATATTTTACTAAATCTCTAATTATACTTTGTGTGTGTCCCTCAAGGCCTCCTTCCCAATAGCATTAGGAAGACCTGGAGAAATTCCAATGTTTGTATATAGCAACACGCCAATGAACCCATAGGGAAATATTTTAGCATCACAATGATATAAAACCTCATATGAACATTTACTAGTTAATATAACCCCTTTATCATTATATTATTATTCAATCATATTTTAATTTTTTAATTAAACTATGTACTTTATTTTTCTTTATTTGACTTTCTAGAAATAAACATAACAATAGAGTACCATGGATATTTATTTATCTAGGATTTATTATTTCTATCAGAGTGCTAACGATGCTAACTTCTAATAAAGAATAATACGTTCAAATCTCTATCAAATTATTCATGAATGAAATATTACTCTTGACACACCCAATATATTGAATATCACTGTGAACATATGTCATCACATTTTTCTTCAAAAAATAAAAGTAGATAATTATTAATATTCATAAAAAATAATATGAAATTATAAGGATCAATAAAAAAATAGTAAAATCTAATGACACATATAAATATTGATTTCCTACTAGCGGGTCTCGTTCTCACAATCACTTATACTAGAAATTACCAAGGGTGTAAACTATGTGAAGGTGACTAAAATTACTATGAGTCTCCACACCTAATATCTGGTATCATTTTTTCCCCGCAAATGATATCATTTTTATATGGAACATATATTTATGAATAATTTCATAGAAATTATAAATTCTCACCATAGTAGGGAACTGCCATAAACATTTAGTGTGATAATTAATCTTTGGACATTATCACATACTATTTCACGTAGAAGAAAAATCATAATGTGATAATAATTTTATTAGTATTAATAAATTAATATAATTAATCATAAATTTCATAGAAGGTGGTTCTTGGGAACAACCTCCAATAGACTCTTTCATTAACTAGAGCAAATTTCTAATAATTTTTAATCTTTTATCCCTCATATATAACTCTTTCATCCACTAAGATGAATCTTTATTCATGGGTTCCATCACATTTTCTTCCATGCAAACTCCCCTTAATGAAAACTCACCCCTTTGATAAAAATCCAACAAGATGTGATAGTTCCATCATATTTTATTTTTTTATTGAGGTGAACTTGGATATTTCGAGAGAGAAGTTATTGTAGTATTATCACAATATAATTTTATAGGGTCTCTACTTCTAAGAGACAAAACACATTCTTGAAAAAAAATTACATATCTAAATGAATTATTTTTCTGTATCATAAGATTCTATATACTTGAAATCAAATATAGAATTAAAAAAACTGGCTACTTCTAACTCCTCCAACTCAAATATCTTCCATTTAAATTGAATAAATATCTTGATTGTGACTTTTGGTTATTCTAATATGATATAAAATTAATATATGTACAACCGCAAATAATTATCTCATCATGTCCTCTACAAATCAATAATGTATCCTTAGTTCTTCTTAGATAATAAAAGATATCGTTAACAATAGAACATTGTTGTTCACTTGGATTAGATTGATATATTCATATTATTATTAAGGAATAGAAAGCATCAGTCCTAGTCATAACAAGGAATATATGATTGATCCTATCATAGAAGAATATGTAATCATACACACACTCTCATTATGATCCTGTGTATGGGGACACAATTTCTTATAATGTTGTATACCATGTTACATTGGAACCAATCCCCTCTTAAATTTTCCAATACTGAATTTCTATAGTATAAATACAAATTATATACCTTGACCTAGTTAATATAGCCTCCTAGATCTTTTACAAATTATCTTGACCCCTAGAATGTTGAAATATTCCAATAATTTTATCATGGAAATGCATTTATTTAAATAGCCTATAATTCATTGTAAAACTTGTATGTCATTTTTTTAAATTAATATATCATAAGAATATACTACTAGGATAATTACCACACTCCCAATAAACTATCATTAAATACATGGATTGGATTCATAGTTAATAAAACTAAATTATTTTATAGACATATCAAATTAAATGATCCATGACCAAGATGCTTAAATAAATACATAAATGGATCATTCCAACTTGTATATCATTTCATAATTTACTAGAGTTATAAACACATCTAGTTGTTTCATATTTTAATCTTATTTATGTTTCATATTAATAAAATATTTTTTCATATCAATTTTCCATAATTTATATTCATGGAAATATTTTATATAATGTTTAATTCTAATTCATTTAAATATAGTAATCGTACTTCATGTTCAATTCCTTTACATTGTATAAACGTTTTTTACACCAATTTTTTTTTATATATTCTTAATTTACCTTCTATGTATAGTTTGATCTTGAATACCAATTTACACCCAACAGGATATACATCAATAGTGAAATCGATCAGAACCCAAAAAGGGTTTTGATACAGGTAATGCATATTAGAATTCATGGATTATTTTTGTATCCTTGCTTAATATCTCTATAATAAATCATTATAGAAGAGAGGGTCATTATTTTTACTCAATAATTATTCACCTTATTTATTTACTAGAAACCCATATCTTTATATAAATCATACCTCTCTAGTTCTCTTATGTATTACTTGTGTTTTATGAACAACTTTCGTTACATTTCCCTTTAAAATTTGTTCTTATACCAACTCTTGTGTATCTTGAGAATAAAATTCATCAAGATAAATCTTTCTATAACTATAAATCATGATTATGTGATCCCTCTCAAAAAAATGGCTTCCCATGTGACATTAAATTTCTTTTTTGATGTTTCGTATAGATATTATCCACTTATTTCCTTTGGATGCTTTATAAATATACACTTTGTGTCCCAAGGTGATATTTTGATTCTTGATAAGACCTTAACAAATTCATCACATCCAAAAACATGAGTGTTTGAAAATATAAATATCATTACATACATTAGATCATATGGACTTTTTCTACCATTGATGGTACTCAATTTAAAATGTTAGTTATAACATTTAATTTATATCCCTAAAAGGAAAATAGAAGATATACGTGGATTGTAATTAACCTTGACATTTCAAGAAACATATGATTCCTTATTTAACCAACACCATTCAAATATGGTTTATATGGTGGAGTGAGTTTCTATATAATTATAAACTCTTATTGAACTTTGATATGTTCTTTGTTCATATATCCACAACCTCGATTAAAACAAATCTTATTTATCTTCTTAAAATGTTGGTTTGTTACTTTATTCTTGAATTATTTTAATTTATTAAATTATTCAAAATTTTATCTCATCAAGTAGACATATCTCGGTTAACCAAAATCATCATTAAAATTTATGAATTTAGAATACCCATGACTATATTCTAATGTAAATGGTCCACACACATCCTTTTGTAACAACCCTAGAGTTTTTTTGGCCCAATAACCACATCCACTAAATGGTGTTTCAGTCATTTTACTCTTTGAACAGTTATGATGTCTTTAAATTTTTATTAGATTATAAGAGTTTAAATAATAATCATTAGAGTTTTTTTATACACTACTCACTTACATGAACAAGGTGGTGATGCCATTATTGGGTGTTATATGATTTGAGCAAACATGATTGGTTTTCATATTGTAAAACTTGGTTTCTATAAATTAATAGATAAATACTATTAATTTTTTATTCCATATATTGAAAAGTATTATATTTTTCAAATTAAAATTCTTTATTTCCAAATTTGAAAATAAATTTATCCATGTTAAGGGAAGAAAAAGAGTTGTTTTTTTGTAACAATTAGAAACAAATTAAAATTATTTCAAACCAAAATCATTCTTTTTTTAAATGTATGGTCATAGTATCCTATAGAAAAAACATCAATTAACATTCAATTTTATGTTTGAAGATCCCCATCTTCTATATAAATATTTTAAAATTTACTTAGTTCTAGAATTTTGATGCATGTGTGAGCAACACATGTTGTATATAATATCTAATGTGTATTATGAAAAGGTTAATGTTGATAATGAGGAAAAATTTAGTTCTCCCTTTTTTATTGAATTTATTTAATCTTATCGCACCCTATATTTGTATATACAAAACATTATTCTTCCATTTCCTTCCCCTTACATTGAAGATTCTTCTACATTGAGGGATGGTGGTTGGTAGATTTAGGTTGGGAGTGAGTTTTGAGACCCATTACTCTTTCCTTCCTTTTCTTATATTCCATAGGGACTATGACTTTATCATTCCCCATGACTATGTCAACTTGTAAAATTAGAGTAATAAGTTATGATAGAGTATACTAACTAGTTCTTATGTCTTAGTTTCAAATAAAACTAGATAATGATTTATGTAATGAGGACAGAATGTGATTTTTTCACAACTCATTTAGGAATTTAATGCCCATGATGTCCAAGTTATCTATATAGAAAATAATCTTGGAAATATATGTCGACCAAATAGAATAAAATATCTAATATTACATGTAAATTGTTTACTTTTTATATCATATATCTCTTTTCTTTAATTCTCTTGATAGAGGCCATCAAGGTTAGACATCATGAAATTAATATACATGTCCCTGAATTAATTTAAAATCTCATTAGACGTGGAATAAACCATGAAATATTGTACATGTATGGAAACATACAACCATTTCTCATCAAGATATAATTCTTCTTCACCATCCACTTTGATTGGTGATTTAGGAATAGGGTTTTTTAGCACATATAATTTCCTCTCTCAGTATAGAATATTTCATATGTGGATTTTCCATTCTTGGAGATTAGTTTCATTGAGAAGGTCTACAATATCATGCATAGATCCCAGGGATATGTTTGTAATCATAATTTTAATTTTTATAGTTAATAACTGAATAATATTGGCACTACGTATTATTTATAAAATAGATAATAAACATTTATATATATAAATATTCCACTATTTTATCAAAACCAAATAGACCTCACCATTTATTTCAAAATATCCAATTTCATGGGTATTTTATTAAAAATGATCCATATTCCCCTTATCATTACCCATATAGAGGTTAATCAATCCATTTAAAGATATTTAGGTAGGTTTAACATTCTATATACATTAACTCAAAATTAATTTTCCTATTTAGTGGACTCCCCAATCATAAAATACATAACTTAGATTTCCTCAATTATCGTCCTTCTATTTACACTAATTGTCATGAAGATGATCAGCCCTTCATGTGAACTAGGTTAAGACTACCCAGAAATATAGAAATTCCAAAATAAATGAAAGGATCCAAACAGAGGTTGGTCAACCACATTAAACTATTGTTTGATTCTTACCCAAGCAGTGGAAGGCTATACCAACATTTATATATAGTTGAAGAATTTTTAAAAAATTATGCAATAAAAAACAATTTTATCTCCATTGCATTATTTTTAATATTAAGAGTATTTAATTATGTTATTAAATATGTCTTAGATTATTTTTACACACAATCCAAATTATTTTAGTTCCATATTTCATGGTTATTAATTTTATTAATTCATGTGATTATGAAAAAACATCCATATTGAAATTAACCAGAAAACATGAATGACATAAAATAATAAGAGTGTTATGATCATGAGATTTTATAATAGTTGCTTTATTTAGTGGATTATAAACTAACCATTTTCCAAGGGAAAAACCTTGAATTATGATATGATTAATATTGAATCTTTCTACCTATCCTCTATTGTATCAATTGGATTGGTTTTTCCTTTGCACCAAACCTAAAATGACTTAACTTGCATATGAGTTACATCTATTACATAACTATTTAATCACCTAAATGTGAGGGGAACCAAAGGATTGATTAAGTGTGTTTACATAAAATGAAATCATGGGCACATATTCCCATACAATATTAAAGGAGGGATAATATTCATTTCATCAATTAAATTTAAAAATAAACCAAAATAGAACAAATTATATAAAATTTTATATATTATATTTATGATCATCCACATACATGCAATGAATTGCACATTTAATGAAATATCATTCCATTAAATAATTATTATTTCTTATAAACTAAAATCTAGTCAATTAATTATCATCTTTAATTAATAAATTAATTTATATTAATTCTCATCCAACCATTATTGATATTCTCATCCATCATGATTTTAAAAAAATTAAATAAATTTATTTAAAATTGACTATGTATGAAACAAGTTCCTTAGAGATAATATAGTGAGTACCCATCTTAACTACCCAATGTATATAATATTCATATATAGGTAACTTATACAAAATGTATCATACATGCCTTGTTATTTGCATTCATGGTGTTTTGAGGAAATATAATATCACATGGAACACATGTTATTTATGTTTCATGTTATTATTTAATATTCATAGAGTAATCACTAAAATATGACATATACATGTTATGTAATTCCTAATATTACATAAAAATTATTAAAACTTCAATATATATAAAACCCATAACATGGAATTTTTTAATCAGCTTAATGAAACACTAAAAACATGTCTATATGTTTTAAAATTTTTAATATAGTATTTTAAAAATATGCATAAATAGGTAATATACAATACATATATAATCCAGCTTCACTTCAAGTATACATCTTCTTTTTCTATTTGTTTCACAATCCTATAGAATTTTAATGTTGGGATTCCATATAAATTAATAGAATATATAGCATATACATGTGAAATATTTTTTGGGTTCTTTGAGTTATATGGTAACCATTCTTGTAGGTTGTTTAAGAAAAATCATGGATCATCTATATATAATATACTATACATCATTTACACTAGTTATAAATCACGTAGACTGACGAACCATCCACGAGGATGGATTGATCAACATTGAGTGTATTAAATACACATCATGCGTAATAAATTCACACAATCTAAATTAATTTTGAATTTATTTTTGAGTTGTTTTGGTGCAATAAACTTGGTCATGAAATGTGTACCAGCATTCTACATATTGTGCACTCTTGTGCTATCTAGATAGAATCATCACCACCTTTGAATAACTTCATAAACATTTTTTTATAATTAAAACATTTAATGATTATATTTTTATGATCATAAAAGAGGTAATAATATCTTAAGTTTTTTAAAGAAAATTGAACTAGAATTGAAAACTAATGATTAATACATAAATCAATCAGTGATATTTAAAATATTATAAACAATCATGATACCCCTTTGAAAACACATAAAGGATTCATCCATATCAGAATCACTAGTGTGGGAATGAAAAACTTGTATTTTTTCATAATAGATGATTAATCAGATATGTACATTGATGATAAATGTTTTTTTAATAAAATTGAATCAATGATTAATTAACATGAGAACATTTTAACCAAAACATATGATCATGACATAATGAATCAGTCTATGTATCTACATCATACCATTATTATGTCACATATATCAAGTAAAAATTCTCTCTAGTGGTGACCCACATGTGTACCATGAACATCTAAGAGATGTCATAGGAATCTCTAGGTTCTACAATGGTATATTGTAACACTGGTGTTGTTTGTTCTTGATCACCATGAGAATCTCTTTCAAGATGGATTATTATTAATCTCTATATAGTTGATAGGGATATAAAAAGAAGAACACACTCCATTCTTGGGTGCATTTTTGGGTAGGCACTCTCTAGGGATTGAGAGGATTCTTTAGATTCATTATAAAAACTCAAACAAATGTCTTCCATTAGGGTTAAAAATAATATAATTGGGATTATATAGTATTAGGGTTAGAAAATAATAACTCCATACATGCCTTTATTATTTTCTTTAATCTATGAGTTTACTCATGTAGAAAATAATAATAACAATAATAATTACTATTATTAGTATTAGTTTTATTATTATTATATTTAATAACAAGTTCTAAAACAAAAAATTAATTAAATATAATCTCTTGAATAAATTAATTAAAATTTAGTCAAATAATATTTAATATATCATTTCACACCAAACCATTAGACTCAGTCCTCTATTACTGTATAATATTTATTTATCCTTTAATAATCAACATTTACTTGACAATAAATATTACTATATTATCCAATAATAAATAAATATATATTATATTAACCAAATATCAAGTAAATATTTATTTAATATTATACTCATTGAAATATTTTATCAAATAAAAAGTGACTGAATATATTTGATTAAGCTAATATAAATAATTCTACAACCATTTATGGGAATAAAATATATTAAACTTGTTAAATAATAAATAATATTTAATATTTAACTAATTTTTTAGATACACTTTATGTGTGACCCTCTAGGATTATTTCTCAATAGAATTAGGTTAAGCTACAAAAAGTAAAATGATTGTGCCTATAAACACTCCAAGTAACCTATAATGAAAGAAGATAGTGTTATAATGTCATAAAACCTTATAAAAATACTTAATTTTAAATATAACTCATTTAACATGATATCTCTAATCAAGGAGGTTGCATGTTTGTGTCACCAACCCATCTGTTTGATGACTCTTTCTTTGACATTCCAGAAATAAACATTCCCATTGAACATCATGGATATTAATTCATTTAGGATGCGTTATTTACATCAATTGGAATGAGATATCAACTTCGGTAAAGAACTTGAGGGAAAATTCATTCTCACATTATTCATTAGTGAACTTATACTCATGATGTGTCCAATATGTCCTACTTCACTACGAACACATGTCATAAATGTTTTCATTAATAAATCGATGTATGAAACTAATAATATTCATTAATAATAACCTTAAAGTGTATAGATATATATACATGTCCACATATAGGAACATCCAACATCATATATGAGTATGGATTTCCTACTAGAGAGCATCATTCTCATAATATCATGCACTAGATATTGCCAAAGGGAATACACAAGGAGATGGTCCCTCAATATCCTAGGAGTATACACCCCTGGTAGTCTGTATCATTTGTGTCCCTAAAATGATATCAGAAAACTAAATTACATATATTTAAGAAAACCTTCATGGATCATCCTGGTTAACATCATTACAGGGAACTTCCATGACCTTTCAAGGGGATAATTACTCTTCAAATATTAACAAATACTATGTTAAATAGAAAAACAATGATGATGTAATAAGAAGATTATTAATATTCAAAATAATTAATAATTTTAATCATTAATTAAAAATAATTTGGTTCTATGAAAACAACCCCAACACCTAATACTTTAGGTAATCTATGTGTTAAGGCTTGTAAATTGAAAAAAAAAAGATATGAAATAGTTCCTGACTTATTCATATGGTTGACAGACATGTTCCAATCATAACTAAATCTTTATCATGTATTATGTATACAATTTTTGGGTTTTATATAGTTTTTCAAGCCCATTGAGCTATCCTCATGCTTTAATTTTATTTTTCATCTCTATCCTTGACATGAAACCTGATCCCATAGAGAAAATCTTGCCATTACATTTAGGAAAAAATCAAAATATCCATTGGAATCAAACATAAATATAAAGTTACATAAAAAAGAAAACTTGAATTAATGAAATAATACCAAATTTTCATGGAAACGTATGGTTCATGGTGAGTAATAGCTCACAAAATACTTATATACATACCTATTGATTTCCGACAACCTTATATCAAAACTACAAACACCCCAAATATTGATAGGTAATTACTAAACCTAGTTCCCACTAAAAATATATCACACTAATGCTACTTTTTAATGAACCAAACTAGATTTCCATATATCCCAACTCCCGACCGAGTTAGCCACATGCCCCAAAGGTCATTCTTGATCCTTAGGTGTTTTAAACTAGTTTCTTGGAATCAAAAAACATCATTAGGGAATTATTTCACCATTAAAAAATAATAATAAATAAACAAGAGAAACGAAATCTATAAACAGCTAATTATAGATAAACATGACTAAAAATCAAAACATGATATAGATAACTAACACATAAATAAAAGAACAATGGAAATATATAATCATAAGCCAAATTATTATATATAGTTGTATAAAATGTCAATTCAAAACCCCAATCTAATGAAATTTCCCATACCAACTCCAACAAGACACAACATGATCTATGATCAGTATAAAACCATATTTCTCCCTTAGAGTGTTTAAAAGAATAAAATTAAACTGGAATAAACCAAGAAGTGTAAAATATAATTGTGAGCTTAAGAAGAGTAAGCCGCTGAAACCCAACAAATATAAGCAGCCACTTTTATATAAATTCTAAAATGAATTGTTTAAAATATATTAGGAAATGAACATTTTTTATAAATCCTTTTTAAAATCACAAAAATGCATCAAATGTTTGTTAAAAATATTTTTCCAATATTTTCATTAAATGAAAATAATCTTTTATAACAAATATTTCTCTGTCCAATAACTCTTTGAAAAAACAAAATTTTAAAGAATCAAATATAAAATAATTTCTTAAAAGATGATTTTGGACATAAAAAATCCCATAACCTACTAGGTTTCAAACAATCAATCATTTTTCCAAAACACCAATGAAAAGAATCATAAAAAGGGCACATTAGCCTATGATATTTTCTTCAAAACCCATGTACAATTTGAGTTAAAAAATAATCTATAAAAACTTTTCTATTTATATTACTCAAAAAAATATTTGGAAACAAAATTTTATATTTTAAATAACACCTTTTAAAATCATTGTTAAAGATATTTTAAAATCACTTTAAAATCACACATAGTTTTTCCTTCTTTTGAAAAAAATTTTAATCTATTTTAAAATATTTTTAAATTAAACTACAAAAAGAAGGATGAAATAACTCAATTTGGAACCACTCTGTCTAATCACACAATAAGTGTGAATAAATAATAAGATAATAGGTTAAAAATAAAAACCCATGGAGAATGGTAAGGTGGATAAAAATATATGAATTGCCTAAAATAATCTTAAAAAGTATTATAATGTCTTGGAATAATTTAATGGGATCTAAAAAATTAACACTAGAACGAATTATTATAACCTAAGTTTCTCGTAGAACTAACCATGTCTATAATATTTTGAGGCCTACTTGGTCCCCCCTGGGCTCTCTCAGCATGCATCAAGGCAGTATTAGGCCCCACCTCTTTTGAGAACACATGGAATCATGGTGAATTTACCCTATATGGTCTCACTCAACATTACTGCAACATCCCTAAAATATATCAACCTAGGTGAGTTAATTATTATCCTGTTAAACCTACCAAATTTCCCAAAGTTATACCTTGAAAACTCAAAAAAGGTGAGCATAATAAATTATCAAATGGATCTACTATTAAAAAATAGAAAAAAAATCACCCCCTCTAACTCCATCACAGAGAAGAAACCCCATTTATATCAAAGCACGTGTATCATGCACAAATTCACCAATGATTAACATCCCCACATGGGTCAAAATCATCCATTGGTATACAAGAATCACACGTTCTCAATAGGGACACAAATATTTTATGAAAACACAATATTCATAAAATTCCAAATGGTACATTTATTTTAAAAATAATATTGTAATTATAATATAATTTACCATTTAAAAAATTCATCTAATTTTTTTTTTGAGAGTATATTTTATTTAAGCCTCTTTTAAAATCAATGGGAACTCACACATACCATTAAACACTTTTTGAAAAAAATTAAAATCCACTAGTAATATTCCAATAATAATCCACATGGTATAACTCACAACTTTTAAACTAAACAGACAATTTTGAATATTTCAAAAGCTATAAACATAAAAAAATTAATATAAAAATACAATAATTTTGTAAAAATATTTCAAAATCAAGATTTTTTTAACACAACCATTTTAATCAAAAAACCAAATTTAAATTTCTTTTACACATTCATAAACCTCAAAAACATGTTTTAAAAGAAAATTAATTCATTAAAA